>CM071610.1:22890468-23490468 GCA_036365135.1 Miichthys miiuy | reverse complement strand
ACGTCCACTCGTGTCAACTCCATCTGAATGCAACGTGTTGCTGATAGGCAATGTGGGAAATACAGGAAACCACCAAACGTGTAGCAGAAATGTGTTCACTGGAACATTTGAGCAACAAAGTTATTCCTGATGTGTCAGACTTCACATGGAAATCTACCAAAATATGTGTCTTTGAAATAACTTACTATCTACTGTAGACTGAGAGTTATATTTAAAGGTCCACTGTGTCTGTTTTTAGAGAATATGGCAGACGCCTTTTGTGTTTTTTGTGGCCACCATTGTTTCTCCGTCACACATGAACTAGAAAGGAGAGGGTGAAACGAGAGCCCTTAAACACTGGTCATTTTTAAGGAGGTAATTATTTTGTAAAAATAGGAGAATATTACATTTAGTTATAATTTGATGTTTAAGATAAACAGTCACACGAGTGACTTCAGCGAAACAACAGGCTGAACCTTGATAAACATACTGGACATAAACTCCTGCCTGGATTTAAAGGAGGACGAGAGAGAAGGATTCAGTTTTGTACTCGCTGAGTCAGTAAATCAAGCGTTCTCATCTTAAAGGTCAAATATTCAACTCTCTGATAAAACCAATAAAATCATATTGTTTTAGTAGTTTTATCAGACATTCAGAAAGCTTCTCCTGAAACCTAACTCATTCGTTAAATGATGGCTTAGAGACTTTAGATAACGTTTAATAATTAATACCAAAGCATGTTGGTTCCAACTTTTAAAACGTGCATACCTGCAGCTATTATTTGTCTTATATGACAATGAACATGAATCTTTGAGAAGATTACTGAAGACAGACTGTGATGATTTTCCACTGTTTTAAACGGTGAATCTATCAATTTAACTAACTTGTTAAAAATGAAAACAATTGTTAGCCATATAATCATTAATAAACTGAAGACTTTTCACATCCTTCCAGGTGCTGTCCCATAACTTATGTACAGTGATGAAGATCCCACATGACCCTGTGGCACTGGAGGAGCACTTTAAAGACGATGATGAGGGTCCTGTCTCCAACCAGGGATACATGCCATACCTGAACAAGTTCATCCTGGATAAGGTACTGAACATTTCAGATTATACTCCAGTACACAAAGGGCATGTGCATGTTCTTCCCATGTTTGTGTTGGTTTTCTTCTACTACTAGATCTCCCCCAAAGTATACAATAATACCATAAACTGGACCAACAAAGTTTATTATAATAAAATCATTGTAATTTCTAATAATGAAGAAGATGCACATGCATTATGTATCATCTATCTGCCACTTCATCATCTACTGAACTAGTTTATGAGCCCATACGGTACATTTGAATGGTTATTTTTTATTTCTTTTTCCGTATAAACTATTTAAATGTTGTTTGTTATCTGATGACTTAGCAGATCTTCAGTGAAGACTAGTGACAAACTAAACCAGTCCAGTGATTGAAGCACAGTCATAGTTTATTGTGTTGGTGACACACTCTATTGTGTCCACCAGTCATTGTACAGGGCTGAGCTGAGACAGCAACACAAAACCAGTTATTGAACACTGAGCTGGTTCATTCAGCTTGCTCTCTGTCTCTCTTTGATGATGTCATGACGGGTCACAGCATGAGCCGAGCGGTGGTGATTGTTCAGTCGTCATGACAAAAAAAAAAAAACATTCTTTTTGTGATGCAGTTGAACTCTGGCTGCTTGGAATTCTTCTCATGTGATGTCATAACGAAGGAGAATAGCTGAATGGCTGTTGTCATGGCAATCAGTTTGGAATTCTGTTGTGTCATGAGTAGACTCTCCTGAATGGTCTATAATGCTGACTGATTTTTAATCTTTATTCCTGCGGTTTGTTTCACACCTGTTGTTTCAAACAGTTTTCATGATGATTCAAACGTTCTGAGCGATACTTTGTGTATGATCAGTGGTTAGATGGATCTTGGAGTGACTTTTAAGCTCGTGGCACACCAAACATTCTCCGACAGGAAACAGTCTAATGTTGGCAGTTAGAATATCTTAGAAAACTAACTGCCCATGGCACACTGATCAAACAAATCCAAGTAAAACATGTGACCACTTTAAGAGGTCAAACAGTTGACTTCAAAAATACTTCTTATTATGAAGACAACACAAGAGAGTTTTCATCTTTGTGGTGAGCTGAAAAGTAAAGACGGATCCGGTTTTGTAATCTTCTCAAGTCGTACCAGAGCAGAAGTCTACTACAGGCTGTTACACAGGTTACAGGCTGTTACACCGCTTATAAGATGCCAAAATACTTATTACAGGGAATGCAACTCCCATTCATGGCTAATACTGAGCATGTGTGAGCTGCCTTTGCATGTACATACTAATACATACATGTACTAATGTGTACTGTCGTCCTTATTGTCCACTTGAAAGCATGGCAAACTGTTTGTTCTGTGGGTTAAAAGCCTACATTAATTATGATCTCTCAGATAAATTCATTTGTGATGTCTAAACGGAGCACGGGGTCCTTCATGTTGTAGTCCTGTACTGGTGTTTAACTTTTTGGGATAAATCTGTAAACAATAGGACTCATACACTCCTAAACATGCATTGTGTTGAATTCCCCTTGTGGGATTTTGTCAGCGTCAAACCTGCAGGCAGCTGCTTTCGATCTCATGGTGGGCCATGAAACATTTAAACAAAAATGATTTGTGTGCATTTTCAAATTTTTCTTTTCTGCATTTTACTGCAAGACTCAGCAACTTATGAGAAACCTTTGGGGTTTCTTTGTCTTCAGTGTTACTGCTTTACTTCCTTGTTCCAGCTCTTAAGACATTCAGAGAAAGTTGTATGACAAGTTTAACGTCAAATGGCATTGCACCAGTTCTGTGTGACACAGCAGGAAATTTTTCTTTTGAAACATTTTGAGGTTCATAAATGATCTTATTCCACACTGTCTGACAGCATCTTTTACAGATTTTTAATATTAAAGCCACATGATGTTTTTAGGACTGCATATGCATCAAATAGAAAATATCTTGTGCATCATTTAATACACATTTACCCAAATTTGAGCCTGACATATTTTATTATCTTCAAATATCATTATCTCCACTAGACTATAAATACACTTTTACATTACAGGTAAACATTGTGGCATTGTCTGCACTCTCACTCTTTAACAGGGACACTTTTCTTTAAGGAAATGTAAATTCTGGATTTATTTACAGGAGACATGACGTCATGGGCAGACATTAATAACCTACACACACACATTTACGTACTTTTCCACACACAATAGTCCCACCCACCTATTGAAGTGGAGGGCGTCGGTCAGTGCATTCAACTTCTCTCACTCCTGAGGAAACTCCACCCGGTTGTTCAAGGAAACTGCATGTATGTTTGCATGTGTCTTTTGTAAGCAGAAACTCAAAAGCAGGACTATTTTGCACATGAACAGAGTTGCTACACAAGATATACTGGATGATGATCATCATCCTCACTGCTTGTGAGTAACAATGCAGCAGAAAATAAGGCACACCACTATGTTCCACCTTATCTGAGGACACAGACTCACAGATGTGCTTGTTGAGCTCCGTAACCCGACACTGAAACACTGTGCACTGTTGATACACACTCAAGTGATGTGGAAGCTCAGGACTCTGCACTTTGTGGTTTGACAGAGCATCACACTGAAACAAGTGATCCTCTGTGACCCTGAAACACTGTGTGTGTGTGTGTGTGTGTGTGTGTGTGTGTGTGTGTGTGGGGAGGCAAACCATCATAATGACCAGCTGCAGATCTTTAAATATCACCTTTGAATTCCTTGGCTTAGACTCCAAATGTCTTTTCTTTCTTCTTTTTTAAGGCCAAATTATGAGACAACACACTCTCTGTTGCCACTTTATGAGCTCCATCTATCTAAAACAAATTAAATCTTGAGAACAAGTCCAGACAAGTTAGGTCAGGTCTCCATTCTGACCTTGCAGAATAAATGAGCAGTGTACTTGAATCATAGTTCACACTTTGACATTTTATGGGTCAAATAACGAGATCCAAGTATTGTTGTTACGCAAGTCCTGTTTTATTTGTAGTTTATTTTGGTACCCAACAAGTTAAAATATAAATAAATAAAAAAATCCTGTTATTTAACATCACTGACTGTTTCTTCTGTACACTCAGCTGTCAGTTTATTAGGTAAACCAAGCTAAAACTATTCATTCATACATTTTCTTCTGCTTATCTTATTCAAGTCAGAGTGGTGGCGGGTTAAGCTGGGGGATCCCAAGGCATTTCCAGGCAAGTTCTGGATCTGCCCTGGGGTCTCTTTCCAGCTGGATGTGCCCAGAAAACCGTCAAAGCAAGTGGCCCAAGAGGCTTCCTGAACAGAAACCAAACCACCTCAGCTGGAGTCTTTAGACATCAAGGAGCAGTGACTCTACTCCAAGCTCCCTCCGACTCTCTTAACTTGTATTTTAACTTGCACTTGTATCTGCAATCTAATTCTTTGAATCACTACTTAAAACTCATGACCATACGTAAATCGAAAACTTTGCCTTCTGACTGTTGACCACAACACGCTCATACAACACCTGCGTTGCTGTTGATGCTGCACAAATCCTTCTGTGCATCTCACCCTCCCAGCCAAGATCCCTCATCTCCTTCACTTGGGGGAGCAACTCCCACCCAACCCAGAGAGAACAATCCACCACTAAAACTCATGCAGTCTATCTAGTCAATGAATCCTCCCTTCATGAAGGTTATAATGTTCAGTTTTTTTCTAAATTGTTTTAGAAAGGTGTTGATTCAACTGTTTGGTCACCTTTTAACTGTAACACAATACAAATCAACAGAACCACTCAACAGGGACTACCTCTTCAGTAAAAGGTTGTTCCAGTGAAACCTGTAGCACATTGTGCAGATTATCTAGACTAGATAATCACTATCTTAGATTCTATAGTAACAGATGAAGTCATTCAATCAATGGATACTGCAGTCAGATACCTCAAAACGTGGATAAATAAAATGAAATCTAACTGCTTGATACCACTGACAGTTAAGTATTGTCATGTATCTTCAAAATAGCTCAGAAAACCAGCCCCATTTTCAGCTTAGTGATGATGCATCGGTCAATGTAATAGGTTTTCAATTGTTTATGTAACGTAAGAAGACGTTCTAAGCCTGTAGAGGAACATTTAATCCTTCAGTTTGTCCTAAAAATATCCAAATCACCAAGCGTGGAGATGTGTGGTTTCATTGAATAGTGACTGTATGTTCGTGTAATGTGTGAACTGACCCTTTAAATGGCAGAAGTCATGCAGTCAGTGGAGTTGAACAAACCACCCAGCCAACACCTGCAGATTGTTTTTGGTAGTTGTGTGCTTTGGAGCATTAAAAAACTCTTCTCATTTCTCCTTTTTACATGACTCATATCACAGTGTCCTACTCTACTGAACACTTGTCCCTGTCATAGTGCTGGATGATTTATTTGTAACAAACCCATTTATTATTTACCGGATAATCCTGTTCAACTGGTAACAAGCCTTTTCATTGTGATGCTGTTTAACTTGACCACATTAGTTTCTGTGGAGTTTCTGTGTGAGTTGTAAATGCTCCTGCAGGTTTGGGATGCAGGAGATAAGGCTGGTTTGGATCCTGAATCCTAATGAACATGTGGCAGTGGAGAAGGAGGGGAGGCTGTGCTGACAAGGCTCTCATTGTTCAAGTGTAGAGAGAGAGAGAGAAGAGAGAGAGTGACAGAGAGTAATATAAAAGACAGAAAGAGAGAGAAAGCCAGTGAGCCATGAGGACAAAGAAAAACAAGACGAGCATGACACAATGTTAGAAAAAAAGCTGCTCTTTCATAACAAACTCTACTTTCACAACTTCATACTGTCCCCTTTTACTGTCCTCCTGCCAGCATTTGTCTCTGCAGTCAGCCTACACTGACTCATTAAAGTCAAGTCCAAAACCAGCAGGAGCATCCAGATGAGTCGAGCCACCTGTACACAGCTATTATCATCCCCACAAGAGACACAGTCATGCTGCTGAGTAACAACAGGAGGACAGACCAGAGGAGACTAGACTGTTTTTATGGCAGCATGCCAACTTTTTTTTTTTTGAAGTGAAACTCTATCCAGAATCTATTTTTAGAGTTAAACTCCTACTGAAGGCTCAACTGTGAGAAACACTGTTCAGTCAGGAGAGTGACCATCTCACCAGATGATAAAGTCATGACAAAAGTCGTTGGCACTTGCAAGGGAGATGGAGTGTCACGAAGAACAGGAGCATGAATGTACTGAAGGCAGAGAGAGAATCACTTTTAAAAGACAGCAGCAAGATGATTAGCCAATAATGCAGGTGTGCTGCTGTGCTATTGGATACATGTGACCAGCTGATGACAACAGCCGATGACATGAGCTACAGCAAGGAAATGAGTGTGAGAATGAGCAAGGAGTGAATGGTAGGATGGAAAGAGTTGACTGCAGGCCATCCTGACTGAACATTTGAGAACTTTCGAGTCAAGTCTCAGATCCTACTTTAAGTCTAACCTGAGTCCTGTCTCGGGTCTACAGCTCTGCCAACTGTAACAGTAGATGTCTTTGCCAGTTAATTCGGTCCACCAAGCTAAACCTCATGCTGTGATCAGTGCTGCATTCTAGAAGGTGATAACGTTTGCTGTGTACCCTTGCCCTTGTTGATATAAAACCAAAACACGTCTGTTTTGTTCCTAATGGAGCTTCTGAGCTTTGAGGAAGGTGATGGTGTGATAGTGAAGCACTGTATTTACATACATTTTGGGGAAACAATGTTTGTTTTAAGCACATTATGTGCATGACAGAAGCAGAGAAGTACATTATGATAAGCAGTGATTTGAGAAGTTTCTATTTCTACTGTGAAAACATTTGAAGTATGTCAGTACGGACGGAGATGATGAAAGATGAAGCAATCATTGGCGGATGAAACGTTTTACAGCTAACCTTCTTCCTTTAAGTTTCTTTAAGTTGTGTCAGAAAATCACTTTAACATCCAGCACAGGTTTCCACACACTCACACTCACCATCATTTAGCACAATAGAGAGTTACATCAGATCCTGTGTAGCTTTAGAAAAGTTCAACCCAACAGCCATTCACTGGGGCTCAATGTCTCTCTCTCTCCGTGAGCACAGAAAATGAAAATAATTAAACCATGAGAGAATCACGATCATTTGTTTTGCAGTGCACCATGGACTCTGCCTTCTCTTCATTTACTGGACAGATTAAGCTTTATGGAAACGGATAATAAGCCGACTAAGACCCTGTCATCACCATATGCACAAAATGTCAATGTTAGATTGACCAAACATTATGAGAAATGTGAACTTTTAGAATTACCATGGAAATGATTGCAGTGTACTACATACTTAGAAGTTTACCAACATGCTTCACTGACTTTATAACTAAAAGAGAGACAGGAATTATATCTCTTATAAAGTGAGATCTGTTTGATTTAGGTTTACCAATTCAAACCACCAAAATGTTCTTCTAATTTGAATTTGACTTAACAGGTGTTGTGTGCAGATGTAGTGTGAAACCTCTGTGGTTATAACATAGAACTTTATAATATACTTCATAACAATTCTTATTTACCAGCAGTGTTTCTGTAATGCAGTCCTGATGCCTTACAATGCCATTGTATGAGAAACAAGAGCAAAATGACATGAGCTGTGTGTATATGTGTGTGTTTAAGCACTGATTACTTTTATAACTGCTTGCATACAGTAACTATACAGACATATCTGTAGCTGTTTCAACTCTTTATTTTTATCATTATTTTTATTGTTATTATTATGTGTGGAGGAGACCATCTGAGGTTATGTAACCAGTTTCTGCATCATTGGCTGCTCTAACCACAATAACGACCACATTCCTCCCATTGTTTATGCTAATACTTAATAAATAGTCTGTGAATGTGATTCTTGGTGAGTTCACTTTCAAGTTTCCCTTCATGTTCAGATGGGTTTTTAATTAGAGCAAGCGTTTGAGTTGTTTTAGGGTTTTCTGGTGGCTTGTTTGAAGGTACGACTGGCAGCAGGATGAGATCTGCTTCGAAACCACACAACTGCACAGTCTTCCTGCCAGGAGTCTCCATGGAGACGCTACCGTTCACCAGCTCGAGGAGAACATTTCCCCTCCACAGCACCGATTGTACCTTTTTAAGAGCTTTCTTCACATTTAGCTTTGGAATTTGAATCCCAGAGATTTTTTTCAGTTTTGGATTGACAGGATTTGTGGAAAATATACTGTTAATTTATATAAATGTATATCCTTAATGGGTTAGCATGTTAACTTATACTTAGTTACACTAAGCCCTGATGTGGGATCATTAAAGTGTATCTCATCATACCTTCTAATTTTGATGTCTTTTCTTATATGTGTTCCACATATTTAACAACCTGTCCTGCTTTAATAAGGTAATGTCCTAATTTGGTACCACTTCCTAAAGCATCACCCTTTAAGTGGACATTTTTAGCTTTTCATTGGATAGAGACAGACAGGAATGGAGAGAGACAGGGGATGCCTAGGATTCTAGAAAAAAGATGTCCATGTGCTTCAGTTACAAGCCACAAAGGTTGGGAACCACTGAACAACATGTCTTAACCTTGTAAATGTCAGCAGAGGGAGTGTTGGATAAGTCAGGGCTTTTTAATCTCATCTTTGTTCAAACTGTTGCAACAACATCCCCGAAAATCAAACTGTGTCAAACATGAAGTCATGACTCACCAGCATTGTTGTTCTCATCTGCTGCAGGTGACAGATAACTTTGACCGTCAGGAATTCAACAAAATGTGCTGGACGTTGTGCTCCAGGAAAAATCTGGATCAAAATCAGTTATTCATCTCGAGTGATGATGCCTTCAAGATCTGGTGCATCTTTAACTTCCTCTCTGAGGACAGATACCCGCTGACCATCGTCACTGAGGAGGTGAGTGTTGATGGAGGGGTATTCTGCTATTTTTGTGACATTCATATTGATTTTTATCTTCTCATCCAACATCATTAAGTTCATTAAGCTCATCAATCGACTTAAAACACTGCTGGCTGCTCCCTCAACATATCAGACCATATGTAGCAGTAGATAAACCTGACTCAGGACGTGAAACATCAGCTTCAAATTATTTTATATTCCTAATTTTGTGAATCAGTCCTCAACCCTAAATTCACCTAAGTTATACCTGGCTCAGGTATAATGAAGATGATCTGGTATGATCCAGAGATCATCAGGTGGCACTGCAAGGAGCTTGACTGACAGGATATTACAGAAGCCTGGAAGGGACATGGAGAAAAAAAAATCAGTGGCAGTGTAGTTTTGCGAGATCTTGCAAAGTTTTGCAGCTGAGGCTGCCACTAACCTGCTGCAGCAGCTGCCAGTGTCTGAAGCAGCTGCCACTGCCTTGGGGTGTCTACGGCAACTGCTGCTGTTATGGGCATCTGTTTTTATTTTTTATTTTATAAAACAGTCATCAGTGTTGTATTTGACTCGCTGGAAGTAGCATTTCCATTACGTGATTTCTGCATTCATTTGCAAGGTTTTCTTAATTAATCTCTCAACCGCTGCTGCTGTGCGTTGCAGGCCACTGACAGCCTCAGCTGCCTTGGCAGTCTGTGGGCAGCTGCCACTGAAATGCTGCTGCCCTGCCGGTGTGTGGGCAGCTGCCACTGACCTGCCACGGCAGTGCCTAGAGTCTGGGGCAGTTACTGCCATGGCAACTGCTGCTGATATGGGCATCTGTTTTTTTTTTTTTTTATTTGCATTTATTTTTTTAATCTCTCAACATCTGTCTCAACCACTGCCGCTATGTGGGGCAGCTGCCTCTGACATGCCGCTGTGCTGCTGCTGTTATGGGCATCTGCGAGTGAGATACCTTTTAGTTTATGAAAGTTAGTAGTTAACAGTGACAGCAGGTTATGGGTGTCATTCTGCAGCAAACTGTTGCTGGAAAGCAAATACACAGCCAGCTACTAATACACCCCCACTATTATACAACACGACAACGGCACCAACGGTTAATTAAGAAAAACCTTGCAAATTAATGCCGAAATCACGGAATGGAAATGCTACTTCCAGTGAGTCTAATGCAACACTGACGAGTGTTTTATAAAATTAAAAAAAAACAGAAAACGGCAGTAACTGCCCCAGACTCCAGCAACTGCCGCTGCCACAAATTGAGCCAGCCCTTGCTGCAGCAATCATTGAGCAGCGAGAACTTGTGAAATATTGTAAAACGTTGAGAGATTCCGCAGATCTCGCATAACTTTGCGAGATAACGCAAAAGTACACTTGCACAGTTTTTTTTTCTCCGTGTCCCTTCCAGGCTTCTGTAGGATAGTCAACCACTCATGACAATGTCATTACCCGTGTGTGTGCGCATACTGGGTAACAGTACTTGTTCTCTCTTCACTGAGACTTGTGATGTCATTATAGATTTTTAATATCTGAAGTGAAACCATAAGATGACAGATCATTTGAGTTGTCATGACTCAAATCAAGTTAGGTCATGAGTGTTTAACTTGCAAGTTCAAGTCAGATGTAAAGTCTAAAGTTGCAAGTTATCAAAACAGACTCATCTAGTCCATATCTCGTTTGTGGAAAATAAACGTGTAACTCTTTTTGTTTATGTCAAACAGCTCATTGCATCAGTGTTTAATAAAGAACCGTCTGTAGATAATGTCAATTTTCTGCTGTTGGATGTCCTGTCCAACCTCAGAATACTATTCTGACTAATTGTTTTTTTTTTTCATAAAAGCTTGTTTTTAATGCCACTGTGAAGGCTGCTGGTTGTCGCCTGCTCTAAACAATTTAGATCAGGAAAGCTGACAGCTGATTTGAGTTCATAATAAGGTTCCTAATTGATTCACTATCACTGAGTGCTAATATATAAAACTGCTACATACCGGCTGATGAATCTCCCAGTTTAGACCTTTACACACTCGACTTCCTCTGAGATGCTTGGTTATTTGTCAGAAGTTATTAATGTGAGTCAAATAATTGAATTTAATTAGGTAGCATTTGTCTAGTTCCCACTCCAGTCCTAATTCATACAGCTGAGCTTTTGTTTATTTCAGCTCATTCTGGTCAGACATGAACTCAGAGCTGGATTTTAGTTGTACTGTTGTAAACGTAGTGCTTCACTGATACAGTCACTGGCTGTCTGTTGCTCAAGAGCAGAAAAGGAAGTTTCCAGCTTCCTGTTCTTTAACAAACGCTGGAAGATTTATTGTTGGGTATAACAAACATCAGAGCTGAATCACAGGAAGATCGCTTGCAGAAGAAATGTATATGCTTCAATCAGCCCATGTAGAGGTGAAGGGAACAAACAATAGCAGACAAGGACGGTTATATTCTATAAAAAAAAAAAATAAAAATAAATAAATAAATAAAAATAAAATAAAATATGATGTTTTTGCTGTTTGTTTGTATATCTTTACACTACCATATGCTCTCTGTATGTGTCTCCACACACAGATTGAGTACTTCCTGCGTAAGCTGACGGAGGCGATGGGGGGCAGCTGGGTGGAGGAGCGTTTTGAGGACTACAAATTGCAGCTGAACTCAAAGCAGCAGAGTTTGAACGCCTGGGAGCTCATCGTCCTGGTGGGGTCGGGTCACTTCAGCAAAGGCATGGACCGCCAAACGCTCTCAATGGGCATCAGTGAGGTCTATCAGGAGCTCATCCTGGATGTACTCAAACAGGTGGGCAGCACAGACTGGATCGTTTGCTGAGCTCCGTCCCTTTTAGTTCAGAGATTTCTGTTCATGTGCGTTTCCAATGACAACAGGGCCAGATTTCCCACTTAAAATTCTTTATTAAGTATTAAAACAAATGTTTTTTTTCTAGCCATTGATGAATGCTGTGACTAATATTGTGACAAAACAAACTCAAAGGTTCACTTACTAGCTTCTCACAGTCTTACGTGAATGGACTGGATATGGTGGAGAGATTCTGACTATATTTACGTTTTGTTTAATATCATCTTCAGTGCGCGGAGGCTCCTGGATCATTTCTATCTTTGAAATACAACTTGAGTTGTATTAAATATGGAATATTTGAGATTTTTTCTTGTTATTAACAAAAACAAAAGACCTGTGCTATAGAGCTCCAGTGATGGCCAAAAGCTATTAAAAGCACACAAATGAGCTACACTGATGCGCCGTTATCATAAACACACACTGTACTTTATTCATTCATGTAGTTTTATTCTGAGTCATCCTGCTTCTGGAAATATTCACCACAGCACCCAGCATTTGTTCATATGCTGATGAAAAAAGTCTTCCTGTTTGACTGCTAAAAACTACAGTGTCCAGCTGTTTTAGAAATGATTTATTCTCTTTTTAAAAACTAAATTATGTTTGTGATTTGTTTTTCACAAACCTGCCACAGGGCAGGATGATGTAATTCACTAGTTTAAAGAAAGAAATGGGCTTTGTTTGTTTATCATATAAAGTCTGATATGTTTCTTTGTTCAAGTCAATCATTACGCTGAGAAGTTAATTATTCTCCAAGAACTAAGCGTAAAAGTGTACTGTTGTGTATATCAAGCGTATTCTTAAAACACCTCAACAGACAAAGATGAATTATCAATTGAAGAAATGTGAAGGAAGCAAAGGTTTGTGGTCATGAAGTCACAGGCAGGCCAGTATATTTTTAAAAGCATGAGTAAACAAGTTACGGGGTCATGTAGGGACATAAAAAATAAAAGAAAGAAAGTGAGCTAAAAAGAAAACAGTGTGTAATATTCAGATATTGTCAAATTCAGTAATGTTTAAATGACCCTGATTCATGTCCTTGTTTCTCTTTGCAGGGCTACATGATGAAGAAAGGTCACAAGAGGAAGAACTGGACGGAGCGTTGGTTCATGCTGAAGCCAAACTCCATCTCCTACTATGTCGGTGAAGACCTTGCTGAACAGAAAGGAGACATCTTTCTGGATGGAAACTGCAGTGTGGAGGTTCGCAACAGCTGTCTTATGAAAAGTCTTCAACTTATCGCTTAGCCAGGACAAAAAACAAACAGATGGAGTCATGGTTACTCTTAACTGTAGAATCAGTACTTCAGATCATTGTCTTCTCAGCTGATGAAGCAATGGGCACAGTCAGCACAGTTGTGAAAAACCTAATACACAGACCTTGAGTTGACATTATTTGTTGCATGAGATATTTATTATGCAACTGCTTGAATATTTGTTATGAGCTGCTATAATCCCTACCTATTGATTTCATTGCAGCCTCTACAAGATAAAGAAGGAAAGAAATGTCTCTTCCTCATCAGGTCGTCACAAAAAATGTTTGAAATCAGTGCGTCAGACAAGAAGAAGAAGCAGGAGTGGATCCAGGGTGAGGACTTTTAGTATTTTTTAGTTTTGTTTTGTTTTTGCCAAAGCTGCATTTCAGTGACAGTTACTGTACAAGATTTTTTCATTTTTTGAGCTGTGTCAAGTTAAGATAGATTAAGTATTGATCTCAATAGGAAAAATTTGTCTTAGAAATCAAAGTAGGGCCGCAACCCACAACTATTTTCTTTATGATTTAATCTGCAGGTTAGTTTCTCAGTATATCTATTAACTGAATATTTGTTTCAGCTCTTAATACGAGACTGTTGATAAACCGATTTTTGTTTTCCTTTAATTTTGAAACCATTCTTCATTAATTATCTGGAACTTTTGATAGCTTTACTTTTGTGTACATTAATTGATGGACAGATTTGAATGCAAACCTTTTTTTAAATGTCTCTTCCATGTTTCAGCAATTCAGACCTGTGTGAGCCTCCTCCGTCAGGGCCGGCCGGCACCACACCGCGAGGCTCGACAAAAACGACGGGAACTGCGACTGAAGCAGCAGGCTGAACAGGAAGAGCTGGAGCTGAGGATGAGCGAACTGCAGACGGCCAATGAAGCTAAACAGCTCGAACTGGAGAAGATGAGGAAGGTGAGAATAAGACACACAGAGACACATGAATCCAGTCTGGTCAGGAAATGTCTGGTGCAATAGTTCCTTTTTGTTGTATCCTGAATTTAAATTTGTTCAGTGAGAAGGGCAAGAGTGATCCATGATGAGGGTAAAGACTGGACGGTCCACATGATGTGAGTGTAAACAACCTGTGCATATTGGACAGATTCTGCTCAGTCTAGTATCGTGATGTAAGACGCACTTCTCTTGTGCATCAGTAGTGGAAGTTATGTTCCATTTTTAATGTGTGTCACACACACACACAGAGATTCAAATATCTGCCAAAACAAACTAATTTAGATTTGCAATGAAAATAAATGTGGATTTAACAGTAAATGACAATGGGACCAATGTGTGGGATGATGTGGTGACTGGCACAAAGTGAGAACATAAGTGTTATCTGTAAATAAAGCTGCAGGTGGAACCACTGGACAACTGACACACCAGGATATGTTTGTCAGTTTAAATAGGAGAAGAAGAAAAAGAGCAGTCCAGGAAGTAATTCACTGGAATTTAAACATGTATGAAACCTGGGGAATTTCCTCAAGGGAATTTTTAAACCTGTAAGATAAAAAAACAACCAAACATGACGTGACCTGGAAGAAGACAAGTTCCTGTAAAATGTTTGAAGCAGCACAGACAGAGCAGCATCTTTCCAGTTTGAAAAGGACTTTGTGTGGATAAGACTTGCATGTTGTCATTTTCTCAGCTGACTCAGCTGTTTGAGTTCAAAGTGTCCACTCGCTTCTTTATCACAAAAGCTTCCTCAGCTGGAAAGTCAGCTCATGGGGTCTCTATTTATCTGCTGTACTTAGGGCTCTTTTGTACTGTAATCACTCTGCATCATCAGCCACATCTTGCCTGAAGCACAAAGATAAGGAGTTTCTGTCAACTCAACAAGATCAGTCCTCACAAATCTGGATTGGTTACTTTGATTATTAGATCTTGAAGGCTTCAATGAACTTGGCGTAACTTTTCGCTGCAATGCCATCAGATATCTGCAAGCACACATTCCTGGTAGATTGCTTTGTACCGTAAACTTTTTGTAATCTTCATTGTTAATTGAAACAATATCACACCAGAGGGAGTGCTGATGTACTGAACATCAGCCTGTGACTGTCTACAAATCACAACCGTGCTGATACTCAGTTCAACAGATCAGTAGGGAGCTTTAGTTAAATCAAACTCAAACAGTCAAACTAAGTGGTTTATTTTTTTACACCGGTCAGCACTACAGAAACACTATCTAACTGTTGGGTATGATAAGGTTGTCTGATGGTGACTGCTGTTAGTTATAGGTTTGATATTGTGTGTATTTATTACTGTCTGTTGCTAATCAGGATAATTATCAGCTAATTATATTATTTGTGTGTTTTTAAACTACTTACAGAAATGTGTTCATCTTTGCAGTTCAAAGTTTATTACAGTCTAAGATAGATGACAACCACTGAGGTAATGTTAATATTAGAACACCAGTGAAGTGGATGATACATACAGTGGTGTCATGGTCTATGTCAGCACTCATCAAACTCCTCTCGTCCAATCAGATTAATCAGTACAAACTGAACTGTAACTTAGATGCACTAAGATAAAGTAAGTTCTGTTCTTATAATACTTTAAATCCGACAAGTGATCACGACTAGAAGCAAACACATACTGTTGATACATACAATCGCTGTGATATCATCACCACCAGCACACCACGCCTTAAAATAACACCGTGTAACATGCATCAGAGCTCCTATAAATGACAAGTGTCATTTCTCTGCTTCACGCTGCTGCTTTCAGTCTCACACTCACATTGTTGTTGCTGCATTTCACACAACAATTAAAGTAGGTCACCCCAAAAACTCTGCTGGTTCTCCTCTGAAACTCACTGCCAGCTCATGAATACCAATAATAGATCAGCTCCTCCCCGCAGCCTCTGACTCATGAATAGTCTGTCACTGTAAACAGTAGAATGTGTATTGGATGAGGAAGGGGCAGAGGGGCGACATTAACATGTTTTTCCAGTAAATCTTCTTAAACCTGACTCACACTCCTGTCTGTTAACACTACTGACTGACCTGACTGTTATGTTAAACTTCACTGATTATGCGGATTGAAATGACTGATGACAAACGGCCACTTCCTGCTAATATGGTAAATGGTTATTAGGTTAAGTGTGGAAGTGTGAGTTTGACAGTAAGGCTGTAACTAATCAGTTGAAGGTTATGACAGTAGTTTATTCAAAGTAAAATAATGATACAAAAATAACAAGGATGTTTTTTGGTTCAGTTGATAGAATAAATACTTTATTGATCCTTTGAGGGAAAATGATTGTTTCACTCAAGTTTCACCCGAAATACAACCCCACACACGCACGCACGCACACACACACATACACGCGCGCACACACACGCACACGTAAATGTGGAGTGATGGGCACCAACACAGAGTCGTGCCCTAGGAGCACTTAGGGATTCAGTACCTTGCTACGTTGGGCTGCTGGAAATGCTGGACTTGAACAGGCCAAATCCATACAGACTGATGCTGCCCCCAAACAACGCTGACACCACTGTTATAATCCCACAATTTAATCTGCCACAAATTATGTTAAGGAAGATAATAATGTTTTTTGTTGAAGTGATTGTAGGTAACGCAATTCTAATTAAATCCACTGTTTTTTAAATTCAGTGAAGCTCTCCTCACAGTCCGCTGGTTTTCTGTGTGTGCACTGAAAAACAAAGCAACAATGTGCAGAAAGTAATTTTTGGGATTTAGCGCAACCCAGTTTCACAGTGCAATACCACTGTGGTAAATATGGAGAGCTATACATGTGTATTTGTTATGATTATATTACTCATGATCAAAAACAAAGACATAGCAGCCAGCTAATATTACTTACTAGTCCAACAGCAGTCAGCCCAGCTCAGCATCTGTCTTTCAGCCTTTTATTTCACCAAGCTCTCACCAACGAATAAAAGTCGGTCCCACATCCAGCGGCTTCTTGCTCGCTCACTCTCTTTTCTCTTCTAAGCTTCTCTGTCATCCTCTTCAGTCTCTTTGCCTCTCATTATTTCCATAGAGGCTACTAAGCCTGGTTTCATTGCCTGCTCACCCAACTCTGGTTCTGGCACACCCTCTGCACCCTGGGCCTGAAAACCTCCTCTGTCCAGTGGTCCAAAATGCCTGTGGTACAAATGCTAACTCTCCCCTGGTGCTCTCAGGTCACAGTCCGGGCAGCCCAGCTAACAAACTGAGCTAACATTTGCTAAGAGCAGCTACAGTTTTCAGCAGTTTACTTTACTCTCCATGAGGAAACCCTAGAAAACATTTTCTCCATAAAATATGATCCAGTTTCACCAAAATCAGTGAAATAGTTGGTGGTGTGTGACTTATTGCTATAAAGTGTTATGTAACTCTTGCAGGAGATTATACCCAGAGCACAAACTTAGCATAATGCAACAAGTACAAATGACAGAGACCCTATTCACCTGATCTGTCAGTGTAGCATCACCATGATTTAAAAGCTGTTAGTTTATGAAAGTACAACCTCAATAATAAACATAGGGTTTAATTAATACCTCTCTCTATTAATCATTATCTTCTGTAATAGTAGAATTTATAGCTGAGCTGTCGTATTGGACTGCATTGGCTTGTAACAAAGTCACTGTTAAAGTGGCCATATTTACAATATATCAGGGTTTGACAGGTATAGAATGATGAATTCCTGGAGCCAGATGCATAAAACAGTGTAGACTAAAGGAATAAATATTACGGTTGTAAAGTACTGATACTTAAATCCTTTTTTGACCATGTTTAAAACAATACAACATTATCATTCAATAGTATCGAAAGTACCAAAACTATGGAGGACGACAGATTTTCAACCCAAAGCTTTATGAATGAAACAATGAAGAAGAAAATGAGCTGGTGCTCTGTGTTCAGTGAGTTTTTCTGTACCTGCACTGTACAGGTTGTTCATTTTCTGTCTTTTTTTTCCCCTTTTGCCATGGTAGTTAGATTAGTATTGGATCAAAGTTTAAAATTCTTTTTCTGTCATGACAACCTTAATAAATATACATACACATGTTTTTATCAGATATCAAGCTGGGCACGTCTCTCAAATCTCAGCTGTTTTGAAACTGATCACACATATACATGCCTAGTTTCTGCTCCCACAGTCTGCCATAAATAGATGTATATGCCCTACATGACTCATTTCTATATCAATACAGGAGGCTCAGCACCTTAGCAGCCATCAATAGACACAGCTGTGGATGTTTATATCATGAATTCATCATGTGTCTGTAAACTCATTGGCAGTGATGTTTACAAAGAACTTTCCACAATGAACTGAAAACATGAAATAAAATGATGCCTTTAATAATAGTGATCTTCCATGTGCAGATCAGTTTCTGTGTGGGGAGGTGGCATATGCATTGTTTGTGTGGGCATACTTTATACATCTGGAACTTGGATTTTATTAAGATGTGGACAGGTATAAAATATCTAATATGATAAATATTGAAAAGCATGAACCAGCTCCATGATTTTGTGTTTTTGTTAGAGCAGAAGCTTACAGGGTCAGATAAATCTTCTCAGAAGATATTCTCTTTAAACTGAACTGAAAACAGTTACTAGGTTACACTTACAGTACTTGCAGCCACCAACACAGTTTTGACAAATTGGGAGCAACAGTCAGTCAAACTAGTTCTCATCATAGTTGTGTAACATCCAGACTGCAGCAGAGAACAACAGTTTGTCTTTGTCTGGGGCGACACGACTCTCCAATGAATGCACAACAATCTGCCATTGAGGTGAAAGTTCTGTCTCACATAGATGTTTGCATGAATGCACAATGAATGTATGGCCACAGAGAGAGACAGACTCTGCAGTGATCACACTATGCTGCTATAAGTAGTATAACTGTCGCAGTCTTGAGACGATTCACGGTTGGGTGACAAGTCAGTGTGAGGTTACTGTTTAACCACAAGCACAAGATAATTAACGACACGACAAACTTCTAAAAACATTTTCTAACCTGCTGTTATACACAAACCATCATCATCATCCCTGTCTCACATTTTAAAGCAACAACAACAAACTCACTCACACTTTACTATTTCAAATATATATTGTATAAATGAGGTCGAGGTTGTGACCAAGCAATAATGTCAGTGGCTGTAAAATTAATAAAAACATGGAAGTGCCAAAAACTGAAGTTCCTCAAACATCCACTTGAGGCTGGCTATAGAACGAGTCAGTCTCCATAAGCCCCCATGTTAAAATGTCCAACTTCACAGCAGAAATAAATATGTTTACAGCCTGGTACAAAAACACAACTGTACTGAGGATGAATTTTTATAGAACTAGAATAGACAAGTGGTGCCATCACAGGTGGCTTGTTTCAGTAACCAGACTTTATTCATCTGCCTCTGCTCCAACTGTGACAAAGCCGTAGCCAGATTGGTGAACCCCAGGGTTTGAGGCCAACAGTTTTAAATATGAGCCATTCTATCCCTTGGGCAGAACATTTAGGATAGGCAAAAACACAGTTTTCCCCAGTTTTATTGGCGCTGACACAGTTAAACATTGCCAGTCATGTCCTCAATGCCAGTTAACAGCACCAGGCAAGAAGGGAGATAGGGCCCCCCTTATTAACATGCCCATCATTGAGACACCCTTTTCCCGTATTGCCATGGACATTGTAGGCCCCCTCGAAAGAAGTAGTGCAGGCCATAGATACGTACTGGTAGTTTGTGACTATGCTACAAGATACCCTAAAGCCTTTCCACTGAAGAAGATCAAAGCTTGCCAGATCGTCAACTGCCTCATCCAGCTGTTCTCTAGAGTGGGAATTCCAAGAGAGATTATCACCGACCAAGGCACCATCTTCACCTCAAGCCTGCTGAAACAGGTCTACAGCATGCTAGGCGTTCAAGGGGTGAAGACCAGTCCCTACCATCCACAAACAGATGGCCTTGTTTAGCGCTTTAACAAAACCCTCAAGTCCATGCTGAGGAAGTTTTGAATGACTCTGGGTCAAAATAGGACCAGTGACTTCCATTCTTGTTATTTGCGTACAGGGAAGTCCCACAGGCATCAACTGGATTTTCACCTTTCCAACTGCTGTATGGACATTCCGTTAGGGGTCCAATGGATGTCTTGAAGGAAGCCTGGGAGGGACCTGTGCCACAACAATTGTCATTGTTGAGCCATGAGCTCAACAATGACAATCTGGTACAAGCACAGCAGAGGCAGAAGCAGAGCTATGACAAGGCTTCAAGGAGAAGAGTGTTCCAGGAGGGCCACAAAGTTCTCCTGTTGCTGCCAACATCGGACAGTGGTCTCCTTGCCAAGTGGCAGGGACCATACAAGATCACCAAAAAAACTGGCCCTGTCACATATGAACTGTTTTTGCCAGATCGCTGGAAGAAACATCAGATCTTTCATGTAAATCTTTTGAAAGACTGGGTGGACCAGTCAGAACATTCTAGGACCCTGTTGGCACGTGCAGTCGTTGATGAGGAGGAGCTTCAAGAGCAGTATTTTCCTTCTGCAATGGATATACCAGCGTATCCTGATTTGAATCACCTGCCAGCAGAGAAGTGCCAGGAGCTTCAGAAACGCATGACAAAAGAACTGTTCAGTTTAAAACCAGGTTGTACACACCTCATCAAACATCACATCTGCCTGCATGCAGCCGAGCAGCAACCCATCAGAGACACTACTTGTCGCATTCCAGCCAACTTGTTCCTGAACTGAAGCAGGAAGTGGAGGAAATGCTGGCTATGGGAGTCATCGAGCCCTCAAGTAGCCCTGTGGTGTTGGTGCAAAAGAAAGACGAGATTTTGTGTCAACTTTTCAAAATTGAATGCAGTTTCTCCTTTTGATCCGTATCCAATGGGTGGATGAGCTGATTGAGCGCTTGGGACATGCCAACGTCCTGACGACCCTTGACCTCTGCAAAGGTTACTGGCAAGTACCCCTGACAGAAGCATCAAAGTACGTAACAACGTTTAGAGTACCAGGGGGCTTATTCAGGTTCAGAATGATGCCTTTTGGTTTGCATGGAGCACCAGCAACATTCCAGAGACTGGTGGATGAGGTTTTGCGAGGTGCAGAGGACTACGCAGCAGCCTACATTGATGACATTGTTATCTACAGCAAGACCTGGGAGGAGCATGTACAACATCTTGCTGATGTCTTCCAACGCATCCAGAGTGCTGGTCTGGTCATTAATGCAAAGAAATGTCACATTGCCAAGCCTGAGGTTCAGTACCTTGGGTATGTGATTAGAGGTGGTGGTGTCCAACCCCAGGTAGGTAAGGTGGATGCAATTGCAGCTTCACCATTACCTAACACTAAGAAAAGACTGAGGTCATTTTTGGGGTTAGTCGGCTGGTATCGCAGACTAATACCGAACTTTGCAACAAGATCTGCTGTGTTAACTGATATGACTCGCAAATCCAGCCCAGTAAAACTTAAATGGACTCAAGAGAGTGAAGGTGCTTTTAAGGACTTGAAAAACTGTCTTTGTGAGAATCCTGTTTTGCAGTGTCTAGATTTCACTCTTCCTTTTACTGTACAATTATGTACAATTACCAGATGGTACGTGTCTCTCCAACCTTATCGTTTCCAAGTCCTGTACAGACCAGGACATAGGAATGTCATCGCTAGACTATCCCGGGTTTGTTTGTGTTTTGTATTATGTTTGGTTATATTTCATAGTCGAACATCTTTGGTTAAAAGTCTTACAAGTATTGTTAGATTTACTTATAGTTTATTGATTTATTTCTTGTCAAAATAAGTGAAATTAACGTTTAATTGTGTTACTTACCATACTCACCATGTGGTCAGAGACAAAGGGGGGAAGTGCTGCAATATTTCCTGGTTAATACTCTGACTAACATGATTGATTATAACTTTGGAAACTGGTAAATTAGGAGCCAGTGGAGTCACCTCCACCATTGGTACAGCCAGGGAGGTAGTGCCAAGTGGAGAGGCTATTTAGGCAGTTACCTTTTGTCTGTCAAGGAGGACAGAGTGAACAAAGTGAACAACAAAGTGCCGATCAGGTGTAGAAATTTACACTTGATATAAGTTGTATTTTGCATTGTTGTACGTTGAGTTTTAGTTCAACTAGGTTAACTGTTCAGTTATCCTTTTTTTTGTTGTATATACTTTTTTGCTACATGTGAAGCTGGAAGCACTTTGACTTTTGAACAAACTGCCTTGAATCTGGCTCCTACTTATGACGCTCTGGTCAGCTTCCCAACATCCACCCATGTCCTTACCCATTTTTGGATTGGTAGGGAGCTGGCAGAGACAGGACTGCCAAGACGAGCCTCCACACCCTGAGCTTCACAACAGCTCTATGGGTGACAGCACGGAGACTGTGTCCATGTTTTAAACAGTCATTGTATTACAAACATATTTAAATCCGGACTGTGTTTGAGGGCTCACTGTATCCATACAGTATCAAGTACAGTCACAAGAGGCAAAAATATCTCAGATGTTTATAAATGTGAAGGTTGGATGGATTTCCTTCTATTTAAACTCCCTGTAACATTAGTTGAGATGTATTTTCCTTCTTCATTTCTGTATTTGGCCTGAGTCTGAGAGTGAAAACCTGTCACCAGAAAATAGTGAAGGTTATTTAACGTGCTTTTATCTACTGTAAATATTTGACGTTTTTCTCAGATGCTCTTGTTTCTTTTTTGGCCAGGCTCTGGAGGAGGCGGCAGCCAACGCAGCAGAAGAAGAACGAAGGCGTCTTCAGACTCAAACTGAACTTCAGGACCGCTACAGGATGGACCTGGAGAGAGAGAAAATGGTGTGTCACTGCTCGTCAGTCAATAGGTCAAAACAAGTGGTGGAGCAAAAGCAACTTTACAACCTTGTTACAACTTCCTCTTTTTGGTATAATGTAGTGTTTTCTTTTTCGGCTGTGTGAGAATGATGTTTGAATTTAAGACATCATTTTAGACATCAGATTAAATGACATTTATTCTCAGGTGAACATGTTGAAATACACGCAGTACAGAGTGAAGGTCTCTAAAGCTGAAACTGAAACTTGACATCAGTTGAGTCATTTTAAATAGAGCTGATGTCCTCACTACACTTTTAAAAATACAGTATGTGGTGAACATGTTTCTATTCAGCTCAGTTCATATTGACAGACTACTTTGCTGTTAGACTGTAATTGGTAACACGTAAGGCACCTTTGGTAATCGCAAGAATGTGGCGTACCAACAGATGATGATTATCATCCATCAGTGACTTTATCACTTGTTTCACAAAGTATATGAACCTTCCAATACAACAGAGCCTCAACGATGTATGCATCAAATCTAACTTTGTCAGGGTTAAACCTACGTATAACCTCACCACAATACCTTCACATTTAAAACCTTTAAAAAATGGAAAAAAATTAGTAGTAATTTATCTAATACAATGTGTGTACATTTTACCCACCATCGCAATGCTAAAGAGTTAGCATAGAGTGCCAGAGCACATAAACAAAAGATGAACATAAGCTGGACTGAAGTAGTCCCTGTTAAGGGTAAGCTTGTGAATGAGGCAGTCTCCTTTAAGACAGCTTATCAAATAAAACTGTTCAACAGGACTGTTGATATCCACCTCCAGATAAACATTTATCTGTTTCCTGCTTCAACAGGTACGGCAGCAGATGGAGGAGCAGGTGGCCCAGAAGTCCACTGAGCTGGAGCAGTACCTGCAGCGGGTTCGGGAGCTGGAGCACATGTACGGTCAACTGGAGGATGCTCTGGAGGATGAGAGGCGTGCCAGACAGGACGAGGAGGCCGTCCGGAGGCTGCAGGCACGGTCAGTCAAGATTGACCTTTTTAGTCTGTACTGTCAGTCTGTACTTAGAGCATAGTCACGGAGTTAGAGGTTAAGACAAGTTGAACATGTTGACCTCAATAGTTGTTAGCTTGTCAGTAACCAGCAAGTTAATTTAACAAAGCACCTAATTGCTAGTTATCAGCCAGGGGATGTTGTCCACCTCAGACAGTTGACTTTATATTCACTGCACAGTTATGTGTAGCTTTCTATGTGAATCCTGAAACAGTCTCACATTCAACTTCTACTTCCCTCTTTATACCACATTTCCTCCCTTGTCCTTCCTTCCTCTCTACTGACATTTGCTTTCCACCACACGTTTGACTAACCAGCAGTGAGCATGTCAGAGCCATTGTACTGACCATAATGCTTACATGAAACCAGATAGCGACCACTCGTGTATATTAGCTAATGTAGGCTAATGACTGGCTGGCCTGCATTTTGGTTCATACCTTCCGAAGAGCCGGTCACATTGATGTGTTTTATGAAGACTACACTCTATGTAAATTTCATTTTTTGGAACTACATTCTGTAGTTAGATTTTCACTTGAACCGTAAGAAACACAATCCAGAACTGTGGTACAGCCCCACCTGCTGATACACTGATCTGCCACAAACACCTCCATTTACTACACATTTAGACATTGGCAGTTTTCACATTAGGAGTGACATTATCTTTACAGACATTTAAAGTAATGAATGGAAGAGTTTGATGTTTTCAAACACCGTGATAAGAAGGTTTCTATCAGTAAAAATGAAGGAGAAAATTGTAGTCCTCTGACGCAGGTTCCAGACCAGCTGAAAAAGTGAAACCCATCTCTAGTAAGTTGTACATCAATACAGAACCATTCTACTCTGTAGTCATCCATGTTAATGTCTGTGTGGAGCAGGTTACTGGAGGAGGAGGCCACAAAGAGGGCAGAGCTGGAAAAGATCCACCTGCGGCAGCAGCGGGCCATCTCGGAGACCGAGGCAGAGAAACAGGAGCTGGAGAAGGAACGTCTGGCCAAGGAGAGTGCTCTGCAGGCAGCCATGAAACAGCTGGAACATCTGGAGCAAGAGAGGCAGGGGGCGCTGGAGCAATACCAGGTCAGCTGAGAGCAGTCATAGTCATGGTGGTGTGGGGACTAGTAGTAGTAGCCAAGGGACCGCAAGAGTCATGTGACTGTTTTCAACATTAAGCTCTATCACAGTATGACTCCTCAGTGGAACAGAGCTGATGGGCTCTGGTGTGGAGCTGCACATATTCTCTCTGTTATTTTAACATGTAGTGTTTGAAAGGCCAAACATGATGAGAAATGGCCTTTGTTGGGTAAAAGGACACTCACTCACACATTATCACCACCAAATTCCCACATTTCCTTCCAGCTTCACTGTTGCTCTCTCAAACATCATCATTGAGCTGGCAGGACTTTTCATCTTTAGCAGAGCACATGCTACAAACATCTCAAAATGAAGACCAAAACCAAAGATACCCCTCACTCACAAAGAGCACATTAAATTGATAGCAAAGCATACGACTGAATATATTTTGTATTGAAAATGTTTGTCTTGAAAATGTGTTCAACAGATTCTCCACAGCATTGATTTATCATTATTATTATTATTATTATTATTATTATTATTATTATTATTATTATTATTATTCAGGACATTTTCCATGTCAATAATTAATAACTATTCAAACTAAAGCAAAATAATGACCTCTGTTCTTAATAAAGTAATTCCTTCCTTGACCACACGGTGTCACTATATGAGCTCTGAATGACAGACTGCTATTTAGACATGACTAAAAATTCTAACAGGAAGTTAATGCAGATTATATGTTATTTATTGATAAAAGATACCAAACACTGCTGTTCTTACGTTGAAATAAGGAAAGAAAAATGTTCACTTTGTATTTATTACCTGTTAATAACGATGCTGTGGGTTTTGTGTCTGTGTCTCCTGCTTGGGCCAGACGGTGATGAAGAAGCTGGAAGACGCAGCCAACAACACAAAGTCCTGGAAGCACAAGGTGGCTGAACACGAGGGCTTGTTAAAGCTCATTCAACCAGGTAACAGCAGCACACTAAGCACTGTCTACGTTTATCTTTGTGAGGACCATTCTGAGTGTTGGCCTTAAAGCAAACTCTGTTTTAGAGTTAAGATTAGAGGTACAAATCTTAATCAATGACACATTGACATAAGGATTACAGTCCTAAAGAGTAACTGCACTTTGTTTGACCTCATAAGATCACCATAATAAATATTTTATCCCAGTCTTCATCTCTTATGAAAGAGCCACAAATCTCCTCCAAATGGGAAGTAACGAGAGCTCCAATTTATCACCCTGTCATTCAGTGCTTGTTTACTGTCAAACTTTATAAAGCAGGTAACAGAATCTGTGCTCTATGAATGTAAAGTGATTAAATGAATTATTCCTTTGAGGAGTATGTTAGCAAATATGTCAAATATTTTGGAATATGAAAATGGTACTTTCTGACTGAGAGATATTGGCCAAAAAGCAATGTTGAAGCCAGACACTTCACCAGGATTTGAACCTAAAACGTCAGTTGGACAGAACAGATGTGTGCATACACCATAGAAGTTGAGGAGTAACTTTACCACCACGCTCAGCCAGCTCAACAATTACAAATGAATTAAAAGTAAGTTACATCCATGAAAAGCCTCATCAAAGCAGCAGTAACACCTAGAGCTCCAGTGCATCTGCAGAGCTGAGTTTCCAACCATGAAAGATTTTCAGCTATGATATTAGCACAATACTAAAAGATAGTCAGTGTGTAATACCTAACAGTGTGTGACATGGAGGACACTCAGTGTAGCGTGTGTGGTTTGACAGTCTGGCTCGGTGACTGAAGTGTTACAGCATCATAACTTCATGTGACTCTTACTAAACATTATGTCAGATACACCAGTGTAATGTTTCTTGTACATTGTGTGGCTGTTTGCTGCGTGCACAGTTGCGGAATGCGTTATTTTTAAAAGGTGATGCGTGTCTTGTGAGACACATTTAGCCTAAGCGTTTCAGAGCAGCACATCGTATCTGCCTGAATTGTTTTCTTGCCTCCAAAGCTACAAACTGACTCCTGCGTTGAATAAATGTAATGGAGCCTTCGTCCTACTAATTTCCCAGTAGAGTTCATTAGTGAAATTGGTCAAAGACAAATACCTTGGCTCTTTTTAATCCTGAGACTCTCTTGTCATATTCTCTCAGCCAACTATGTACGGGCTCGCCCTTGAAGCAGGTTACAGCCAAACAAAAAACTGGCGGGAGAAAACATAACAATGTGTGATATCTGAATTCCACAGATGCCTTTGGCTGGGTCTTCATATTAAGAATGTTGTTTACCACCAAGTAAATGACAACTGTAATAGAATTAACATCAGTCTGTCCAAACCTTTTGGTGAAAGACGGTTAAAGAATTTAAAATGGCTGCACACACTTGACAGTTTATCTGATGAAGTAAATTCATGCTCTAAGAGGCTAAAGTGCAGGTTAAGGTTGCAGTTATGTTTTTATCTTGAATGTGAAGTAAACGCATTAATAACTGGTCAACATGACACATAATGTGGCTGTTGTTCCTCAGCCACATTTGTATGTTTACATCTGGTTTGATGATTAAGAGCCTGACCTCTATTAAGTGGGAGCCACGAGAGCATTTGGATTCAAAAATATTAAGAAACCTAACCTCACACTAAAATAGAGAGAGTGATATGTATCCAAAAATGTTAAATTCCCTAAAAATGACAGTTGCTGAACCTGCGTACAGCATTTCAACTAAAATCTGCTGCACATAAGTTAAAAGCAGTGTGCTGTTTGATTAGAGGGCAGCCATGATTCTCTTTGCTGCATCACATGGGTATGATGGTGTGGCTTTCAGTCCCCATGGTTTGCTTGTGATGGATTATTTAGATAAGTTTCCAAGTATGAAAACGCTGTAAGGTATAATGCCATGTTACCTCATGTCATTTTCATTACATATGCAATGCCTAATATGGTTTGTACTGTACATATGGAACACAGTTTCACTGAACAAACTGTTACTTCCAAGTAATGCTTACTTGGAAGTAACAGTCGGGAAGCTGAGCAGGAAAGGCTAATGCTACCGTCATTAAAACATCACAATGGAATAACACGAGACTGACTGACTGTCATGGCAAAACAGCATGCTTTCACAGCTGTGTACAGCTGGAATATTTTATTGATAATAATTAAAAGATATAGTCCACCTTGAGTTAAATATATTTTTAAGTTTCCTCTGTGGTGAAAATTCTCTTGAATTTCCAGGTTCCAAAGGACAGCAGCTGATCACCAACTGGGGCCCAGCAGCCTTTTCTGATGCAGAGCTCAGTCTGAGGCAGAAGAAATGGCAGGAGATGAAGAACCACCCGACCCAGGCCCAGTAGAGAGCCCTCTAAGACCAGAACCGTAAACATGTCTGCAACTCAGAAGAGGTGACGAGAGGGCAGCTGATATATACTGGCTGATAACTGGATTTTACGGCATTTTATATTAAGGGAGCATTAAGTAACCCTTAGCCCTTTTATGAATCTTTGGTGTTGTTCAGTAGGAACCAGCACTGATTGAACGGTTTTATTTTTGAAGTTTTTGTAGGCTATGATAGATAAAAGGAGCAGAACAGAGACTCACATTTTTGCATTATGAGTTCACTAATTCAAGAAGGGATCCAGTAAATATATTACAAGTGAAGAAGTGATAATACCAGGAAAAGCTTAAAATGCTGAATAATAATAGCTCTGTTGTTAAACTTTGTCACCCCTTGTTGTTAAATGTACTGATTGCTGTGTCAGTCGATTGTGTAGTGTGTTTAAAGTCCAATGAGGAGGGAGAATGTTTTCTTCCACTTTGTTATTTGTATCTATGAAATGCACTACTGTTGTCCGGAGTCTGACCACTCCAACGCAAATCACTTGAGCATGTTTTTGGTTCAGGCTGTTGTAAAAGTTAAAAAATGGTGGTTTTCACATCTACTACTCTTTCCTGTGACTTTTTCCTCTTAACTCTTTGGGACCATTTCACATAAAAATATAAGAGGTGTCTGTACATATTGTAACAATGGTTTATGTTTTCTGTACTAAAGTTAAGTTGCATGAAGGCACCATCAGTAGCACCCGAGAATGACATATTTAATGTAAAGTCAATGATGTTTAGCAAATTTGTTGTTTAACACAGTTGTCTTCTAAAAACAAGCTGAATTGAAAACCATGTATGATTCACTAAATGTTCCATCTTTGTTCTATGGTGTGTCTGACAGGTTTGTATCTGTCTGTAGAACAGCCTCTACGTAAGACATTTCCTGTTTGTCACAGTGTCACAGATAAGGCATTTGGCCAAAGTCTCAGTACTGTGTTGTCGTGCTGTAGCTAGGATGGGCCACTGACAGATAAATGCTCAAATTCACCACTGACTCAACAGTAAATCATTATTTGGTGTCTGAAATCTGCCAGCTAATTTCCCACCCTATAACCATGAGAGCCTTTGATAGTCATGAGTGAACATTATGATTTCCATTTTAAGTCTTTATATATATGTAAAAAGCTGAAGACTGAACTATGTAATAAAACATGAATGAATAACCAGCCCACTGTATTTTGTCTCAGACTCATAGCATATAGCAGGTTGTTGATAATGTTGTCTTAACCTCATATGTTCACCAGATGGCGCTAGAGTGTCACATACACAGCATCCCTGCAGACCATGGTCAAGAGTACAGTATTTCTGAGTCATGGGGACACTGTCAAACTGTAGTAAATGTGTGTGTGCAGATCATCTGGGGACAAAAGATAAATGCTGACTTCATTTCCATGACTTCACTGTCTCAACCTTCTAGTTTCCAAAATAAAGCTGGTCACGGTCTTCTGTCTCCTGTCTGACTGCATGAATATCATTAGAATCAAAATGCTGCTCTATTATTGTGTAATTGTAATAATGTGTAATTAAATTGTCATCCTCGTTTTGTGATGACTGCTTGATAACAGGCTTAAAGTCATTTGAGATCTGGGGGCAAGCAAAGGAAGTTTAATAAAGACAGACTGAAACATTGCCAGTCACATCGAGACATGCCTGCTGAACACTATTAATCACCAAACCAATCATTTGTAATGTATGAAACGTATTATTGCATTATTTATGTTTCATTTCAGTGTCTTTAAAAGTGTCTTTTATTACTGTAGCACAAGGATTATGCAAGGATTCGTTATCATGCATCTGTTTTCAGTTATTACTATTGACTATTACAGCTGGGCATTGTTTTAAAATTCTTCAGAATAGTTTTATCACAATTATAATTTTATATAATTTAGAGTTTTTTCATCCCTTAGAGAAATATAAAGATTTTACAAAGAACGTTTTTTTAAATAAAACAAAATCTAAAAGGCTCTAAAGTGTTTCATAGAACTTCTTTCACATAAACTGACATTACTCTAAATGAACCAATAGTTTATCAATAGTTTATCAGCAACTATTTTTATAATTGATTGTATAAACAATTTATCCAGTGAAGTCAAACTCAACATTCTCCAGCTGTGGATTCTCAAACAAGATTTGTGTATTTTGGGGTTCTGGACATAAGCAATAAAAAAAATGTCACAATGAGTTCAGAAAACTACAATGAGCATTTTTCTCTGTTCTACTGTGTGGACTTAATTATTAATTCAAATTATGAAGTGATGTGCATCAGCTTGGACTGTGATAAACATGAAACAAATAAAGCTGCATTCCTGTCATGAACTAACGTGATCAAAAAGTTTCCCCATAACTCAGACTGACAATTAACTGGAAGGTTTTCGTTGCCCATGACCTGTTGACCTGTTTCACACATGAGTGTCTAATCCTGACAAGATATGAGATGTGTAATGTGTGTCGACACTGCCAGGATCACAAAAACAGTATCTAAACGTTATGCAAAACAGACCACCTTGTAAAATTTCTACTTTTAGATCAGCCTCCCCCCACTCCCCCTTGAAAGATCCCCAACTAAGTTAATTCACTCCATCCTTCCTCTGTATCGTGCAACAGTCGTTAATTTGAGTGAGACAGGACAGACCAAACAAACACACACAAAATACATTCCCAAAAATGTGCGGGCCAGATGCGCTCGGCACATACCACAGCTGCACTAACATTGCTTTATGCAAGAAGATAGCCTGTCATTAACGCCAAGTGCCGCACCGGATGCGCTTGTCAACCCCCCCCCCCCTCTCTCTCTTATCATCCCTCCAGCCCCCAACCCCAGCAGCGTCTGTATCCCATCATCCTCTCTCTTTAAACATCCTCACACTCATCAGCCTGAGGTTATGAGGCTTGTGGCACGCGTGCCGCATTCCTGGGAGGTGATGCGAAACAGAAATGCATTAAATTCCCGATCTGGAATCCATCGCAGGGGGTGTGTGTGTGCGTGTGTGTGTGTGTGTGTGGGGATTAAGGTTGGAAAATAAAGACAAGGCGGGGTTAAGGGGTCTCACTGCCCCCTCGAGTACCACAGCATCTGAATTTACAAAGTGTCTGAAGGCGTCTGAGGAATTCAAAATATATAGGGTTCGAAAGTTTTAGGAATTCTGGGTATTTACAGCGAATGGGGTTCTCTGGATCCCCAGGGTCTGTGGAGGTTTGCGGAGCATAGGAGTACTCTTGGGACAGTAAAATAAAATGCCTGCAGAACATTTAACATCCTTCACAGTATCGCATATGACAATTCATGGACCCCAGGGGTGTGATACGGTCGTATTAAGAGTTCAGCGAAGCATCTGGCAAGAGAGTAGACAAAAATAGCATATCACTGCATCTTCACATTATAGATCTCTATGGAAGATTAAAAGGTCCCCAGAGAATTCCAGTAAAGGTCAACGACGCAACCAGATGTCCTCCTCCGCCTCATAAAAATGAAAAACACAGAAAGTGGGTCCAGAGAGCGAGGAATTAACAGCAGCATTCCACTTCACACCAACTTCAGTGACCAGCACTGTAAACTCGCTAGTGGAATTTCAGCTTCAACCTTATTTCACCTGCATGTCATCCCTCCTGTCCACCAGCACATGTTTCTCTGCATCGTCCTCCTGGCATTTCACAACATCACATTAGAGCTGGATTTGTGTAATGTGGGACTTATACCAATGACTGGAGGTTTTAGTTTAGAGATTTCGTGAGGTTCAAGGGTGCAAGGAGACGGAATTTGGGACAAAGGATCTGGCTCCAATCAGCGCATCTGACTGAGGTTGACTCTGCACCCACAGGAAGGCCGAGCCTGAGGCCACAACGGGGAAATCAAACCCATCTTTCTCAATTGTTCATTCCAGATATAAATATCTTCTGACAATGCAAAGAGCCAAGCTAAAGGTGAGCTGTGTGCCACTCTGACCTCTCATTTGTATTTTTACCCTCACAGGTCAGAGGATACATGGACACACATTCACACACACGCTTATATACTGTAAATCAAATACAAATGCACAAATAAACACGCTGACGTACATGCATAGCGTCCACACCTTGATGCACAAACACTACACACCTGAATGTATGATTGCTGCACCCACAAACACACAAAAATGCAAAGCACACAACTAAATACACCTAAATGTGTTACAGACACACACAGCTGCACAAAAACAGACACATGCACGTACTTTTTTTTTTTTTTTTTGTAATATTCAGCCCGATATGAACTATAATAAGGCAGCAGTGAGGTGACTGGTTTGTCTATGTGGTGCTCCGTGAGGAATGCTTTACGTGACAAGACAGAAAGACTTCAAAAGTCAATGTCTCATCCTCTTCCTCCCCCATGAACACAAAAGAATGTGTGGCAAGGCGCAAATATAAAACACAAGTGTTTCTGCGAGAGAGAGAGAGAGAGAGAGAGAGAGAGAGAGAGAGAGAGAGAGAGAGAGAGAGAGAAAAAAGCCCGCAACCCCCATGGACTGTGCTGCACTCCTGCCAGCGCATGAAGTTATTCCTTTTTTCAGTTGAAAGCGTCTGACTCATGACTGAGCCAAGTTTGGAACTGGCCCCCTACCAGAGCATTGTTTACCAGCATCCTACTTAACTGTGCTGAGTGTATGAAATTGGGCTAAAAATATCAGAGCACAGTGGGCCTCAAGGAAACAGGTCAGCGAGTCAGCGGTGCTCTTCTTTACCGGGTGAGAGGCCAAGTGCTTGATGAGGCGATGCAGAGGAGGTAGCATTACCTGCACGCTCCATCATCATCCCTTCACAAAAATACACACCCTCTCTCTTCCTCCGGGATGAGTGTGTCATCAAGGTAAAACTGAAGCTGCTGTTTGTGACCGCGGAGCAAATCACTGAATCACTTTTACGTGGAAGTCACAACAGTTTTACTAGCAAAGCCATTAATGGTTTCCCCAAAACTATGGCAGCATATTGATAAGAAAATCTTACTACTCTGAACTTCAAACAGGGCACCGGCTGAATGAAATGCCATCAGATTAACAGGGCAGGCTACAGCAGCACATCGGCAGCAGTTAGCCTTATTAAGGGCAGTGTAGTAACTTTTTTCCATATAACGTGCAAATCAAATCGAATAAGTTTAATCAACTACAAAACACTGTAGATGAGCCAGATTTAAGTTCCTAAGATTCTTCTCATGTGGAATCAGTTTGTGCCCCCTCATGGTGTGACCAGAGCAGCAGAGATTTAAAAAGAAATAAACACACATCAACCACAACAATAATCAGACCAGCGCTTTCTGTCTATATTTAAGATTTTCATTCATGCCATCTGCCTGGATGAATGACGGAATTTCCAGCAAAACATTTCACCAGAAATTACAAGAGAAATTAGACCAGAGTCCTGTCACTGAAAGCTTGTGTGCTGCGCCAGTTAAAAGGCTAAAACAATTAGTCAACTGACATGAAACTAATCTGCAACAATTTGTCATTTTTTCATCTGATGAAGTCATATTTTCTAAATCCGTGAGGCTCAACATTTACATAACAGACAAACATGTCTGAATGACAAAATGCCCTCACTTTCACAGGAGCATAAAGCCAGCGATGTTACGTATTGCATGTCTGAAAAGAACCACTATAACGAGAGAGAGAGGCGAGGTACCATTTGAAAGAGCATCTCTAAAAAAAAGTTAAATAAATTCCACAAGTTACCCAATCCATCTCTCCACTTAATTTTGAAGTGATGAAACATGCCTTAAACTAGAAAGTTGTAACGAGGACAATGTGACAGTAATCCGTTGGCTCCGAAACTGGAGATAACTCTAATGAAGTGTTATACAATCATTTAGCTCACAAGAGTCCCGGGGTCACATTTCAAAGGACCTGAATCACTCAGCGGGGAGACCGGGGTGAGTGATGGCCAGTGATTGTCGCCAGATTTAGTGTTTTGATCCACAATCCACGCTAAAGACTGTGGCCTTTCAGCGTGCGATGCCTCCGTGACAGCAGATGACTCATGGCAGCAGAATGTGATGGAGCAGGAAACATCACTTGCAATTACTGTTAACTTCACAGGGATAACTATAGTAAACATGCTATTTTCAAAAACACGTTTATGGGCCACTGGAGGGACATCCATCTGTTGGAATTGGAGAGGACAATGTGGATGAGCCTCACAACTGCTCGTTGCTAAGGTAACGAGCATGTCTGAGCACAGGATAAACAATTACAGTGACCAATATATCCTCGCAGTATGAGTGTGTGTGAAAATATGTGGTCTTACTGGCAAAGGGCAAAGGAATTTATTACTCTTACTCTTAGTACACACTGAGATAGAGTTTTACATTAAGAGTAATCATAAATGTAAGCCATAATAATAGCTATATAGATCGATAGAAGTATAAAGGGTGAAAATGAAGAAAAGCAGTTTTGTGGCAGGTAGGTTGCCAGTTAAAATCCCTACACAAGCAGGTGAAAAATGTAGGTGGAGGAATAAATAATTTTGACCCGCCCAGACACCACCTACTGCCATCAAAAAACATCTGCCACCTGTAAGCGTGAAGCTGCTCAGTGTTCTTCAGGAGAGCACTGGCTGTACTGGGCAGCTAACAGGTGTGAATCTATGAAACCGGGTGAATGTGAAGGAGGGCGTTGCTGGAAAACAACAGACGCACTTGACTGCATAAAATGGCAGGCAATTTTCACATAATGAGGCTTCTAAAAGCCAATTTGTTACATAAGGATCTTTTGCATGTCATTGTTTGTTTGCGTGACACACATGGAGGTGTTTTGAAACTAAGTAAAAGCACAACACTCACACTGAGAACAGATTGTAGAGCGAGATTTCTATAAATATTCAGAGGAGTAAGAACTCAGATATTTGTTGGAAATAGCACAAAATGAACAATATATCTGTGGGTGGTTGACAGTGTTGTTGATCAATATCAATGACGTCTCTGCCAGGTGCTGAGATTTCTGGCTCTCAAAGTCCATTTTCCATCCTGCACCCCACCCACTGGAATTTCAGGACGCTCCAAATCGATCCCTGACGTATTTGCGCTTTCAACGCAACAATGAAAGACAAGTGAGAAACCAATATCACCAGGCACGTCAGCTATAAAACGCAAATATGTGTCAGCTGCAGGTCAAAAAGTAAAATTTGGAATGTTGATATATTACCCTTCTCTGCGGTTCTGTTGAAGTAATTGGCAACTCCATCTGAAAATAGGACTTAATTTGTCATTGGGGTTGTTAAAGCTGTGGTTGATGACTATTACAAATACATAACTATGCTGGAACCTTGTATATTCAATACTAATCAAAATCAACACCGACTACAACAGCAAACAAGAGACACATTAGCTGTCTCTCCTATAAACTGCATTCAGTGACCACATGACCGAAAAGTGCATGCAATATAATACAGTTCATTTAAGTCTAGTCCAGTCATAGGTTTTTAGACTCATTCCAGCTTCGGCTAGCTTCTCCTGGTCTTGCATAATCTTCAGTGATAGTAAATAAAATATCTTTGGGTTTTAAACTGTTGGTCAAACAAAGCAAGCAATATACGTCAGACTGGACTGTGGGAAATCGTGATGGACATTTTTAATGTTTTCACAGAGAAACAAGCATAAACTATTGAAAAAATGATTAGCAGATTAATTGATAATGAAAAAAACATAACGAGATAACATTAAAATGATAACTCTTTTATATATATATATAGCTGGCAATTGCAGTATGGGTCGGTTGATTCACCACTTTGGTCCAGACTGAAACATCTAAAGAACTCTTAGTTGGCTGCCATGATATTTGTACACACATGCATGGTCTCCGAAGGATGAATCCTATTGTTCCATAGTTGTTGATAAATTGGCACAATTGTTGTTTTTTTATTAGTAAATATTTGGTTCGTTCTCAGAGGAGGAATTATCAAATCTGTCCAATATTGACATTCATGTCAGGATCATCTGTACTCTGTGTTTAGTGCTAACAGGCAAATGTTATCATGCTAACACTATAATAAGATAGTTAACATGGTTAAAATTATACCTGCCAAATACCAACATGCTAGCATTGTTACTGTGAGAATGATAGCATGTTGATGTTAGCATTTAGCTAAAAGCCCTGCTGTGCACGTCTCAGATTTGCTAGCATGGCTGTAGACTCTTATACCTGGCACAAAGGTCTGCACAACACAAGTGTGACTGCTAGATATCATTTTCATGCCCAGCATTCATGTTGTCATAGTGGCAAATGCATTTGCACCCATTTGTGTGTGTTGGGGAGCGGTCAGGCACATTGTTGGTGCACTGCTATGAGGCAGCAGAAAGTGATTGCGAAAACCTGGTCTAACATCATTGGTGCAGTATTTTCAGATAGAAGATGCATCTACAGAGGCAGCCTTAAAACGCATGTCGCACTGCTCGTCACACACACAGACGCACAGCGGCGCTCCTTCTCCTCAGTTTAATAACGGTGCATTTACTCAGATGCAGTCAAATAGAGTTGTGGATGAGGATTGGGAGATGGCAGAGGCAGAGGGTCCCCTGGCCAAGGACCACGTACCTGTCCCTCAGCAAAGGCAGGTGCTGCTATATCCTGCCAGGATGTAACAGACATCTGTAGTTTCCTCAGATGCACTCCCTGTTGCTGTCAAAGTCACTGCTGCGCTGCATTTCTTTGCGAGCGACGAACTTAAGTTCTGCTGGAGGTACGAGTGCATATGGACAGCTGGCCATCAGTCTCCAGATCATCTGACAGTTTTACTGAGAAATGTTTTACTACTTCGTGAAATTTCTGAAACTATCTGAACATCTGGTGTATGATTAAGTCAAAAGGTATGAAACCGTGGGTACAGTCTAAACCACTGAAATCATAACTATTTGTCATCTGTGTTGATATCTGTGTAATTCAAACATGAAACCAGGAGGAACAGCACCATTGCAATACACCACTCGGAAAATATTGACAGTGCTTTTAAGTGGGACACATCAAACCTGTTAATGATCAGAACATCAGATTAACTAACATCTGTGTTGAGATTTCTGGACTTCAAAAGTCACTTTCTAGTTTGTTTTGAAACAAAATCTCACCCCCATCTACACCGATATTCTGACACGCTACTCACTCACATTTTTAACTGCTTAATAATGGAAAACTACGGCAGAGCTACTGGCAAATCATTTTAGCCCTGAATAATTTTAGTGTTCAAAACATTAAACAGTGTCAGCTCTCACGCAGAATCATTTTCAAAACGTGGAGATTCACAACGTATTGGAAATACCCGAAGACAATTCAGCAGGACATCTTTGGTAAGCCAAAGTCAAGTCAGACATTAACCTTTGAGTCCAGCTTTTCCTTCAAACAGTGGGTTATGTGGCAGTTTGGATTTCAAGTGTAAAGTTTGGCATGTCAAGACTTATCTCAACCACAGCTCAGTTTGTGATGAAGGATGATAAAACAGATTTATGTAGGTAGCTTCAACAGTAGCACAGTCAAACAGCAATCAATAATTGTTATCATGAAACAGAAAAACACACGACACGACATCCATTTAATCCTTGGTACAGCATGATGGTGAATCCCAAAGGTCTGATTATCATATAAGTTAATAATATAATATAAAGTATTACAGTATGCACAGTATACACAGCATGTGTAGATTGTTTGGGAGTGGTGATATTTGCATGTTAAAGAACAAAAACTAAATGTAAACAGTGAGAATAAATAGTTTATAATATAGTTATTGCACTGGTAATGTTCCTGACATTTCTGTCTGGTTTTAACTGATCATCACAGTGACAGTCTGTGGGGAAAAAACCTACTTGTGTCTCTTTGTTTGGTGTACAGTGTTCTGTAGCGCCTCCCAGAGGGGAAAATTTTAGGGTTGTGTCCAGGGTGGATCTACAGTTTCCTGTCTCTGGACATGTTTAAGTCCTGAATGTGGGCAGGCTGACACAGATGATCTCTGCAGTCCTGACTGTCTGTTGTAATCTGTCCTGGTCCTGTTTGGTGGCCAATCCAAACTAGACAGTGATGGATGAGTAGAGATAAAAATATAAAAAAAATATAAAAATGGATCAGCAGCTCCTTTGGCAGCTTGGGTTTCCTGAGCTGGTGCAGGAAGTACATCCTCTGCTGGACCTTTTTGATGATGATAGTGTCTGTGTTGGACTCCCACTTTAGGTCCTAGAAGATTGTGGACTCCTGTGAACCTGACCAGCAAACACAGTGTTGTTGGTTATGGTGATGGATGGGCTCCACCTGAAGTTATATAACCACAGATTGAGAGTGTGTTCAGCATCAGGTTGTTCCAGAGGACCAGCCGTTCAACCTCCTGCCAGTATGCAGACCCATCACTGTCCTGAATGAAGCTCATGACCATTGTGTCGTCTGCAAACTTCAGGAGCTCAACAGACCAGTCTCTTGAGGTACAGTCATTCACATAAAAGGGACAAGAGCAGTGGGGAGAGCACACACCCTGGGGCACCAGTGCTGACTGTCTGGGTGGTGAATGTGATGTTCCCCAGCCTCACCTGCTGCCTCCTGTCAGTCAGAAGGTTTGTGATCCACTGACAGTTGGAGGCGGGCACAGTAATTTGGGTTATTTTGGTGTGGAGGATGTCTGGGATGATGCCAAACTGAAGTCCACAAACAGGATCCTTGTGTAAGTGCCTGCAGAGTCAAGGTACTGCAGGATGTAGTGCAGTCACATGTTGACTGCAGCATCCGCTGAACTGTTTGCCCAGTAGGCAAACTGCAGGGGGGCCAGCAGCTTATCTTTCAAAGGACTTCATGACTACAGATATCAGGGCGATAGGCCTGTAGTAGTCCTGTAATAGAGGGTCAGTCTGTCAAGCTCTTAAAGTTTGCAGATGACACCATCCTTATTGAATTTATCTCTGATGGGCACGGGTCTGCCTACAGATGGAAGGTTGACCATCTGTTGACTTGGTGCAGCCAGAACAGAACTTGAACATCAGCTCCTCGTCAAAAAAGCCCAGCAGAGGATGTTTTCCTGTGGTAGCTGATAAAAGTCAACCTGCCAAAGACAATGATTGTGCACAGCCATTCTATACAGCCATCGAGTCCATCCTCACCTCCTCCATCACCACCTGGTTACACTGTCAAGGACAAGGGCAGACTGTGGCATGTCTATAGTCTGCAGAGAAGGTAATTGGCTGCAATCTTCCGTCTCTTCAGGATCTGTACACCTCCAGGACTCTGAGGCGTGCAGGAAAGATGGTGGCTGACCCCTTCCATCCCAGACACAAACTCTTTGAATCACTTTCCACTGGCAGGAGGCTGCAGTCCATCAGGACCAAAACCTCACACCACAGAAACTGTTTTTTCCATCTGCCACTTGCCCTATCAACAAGGCCCAGGTACTGACTCTCTCCCTCCACCCCAGACCTTACATGTAACATTAACCTTGGATCTACTGACTATGCGTTATATTAACGCACAGATTTTATTTATGTTTTGGACTGCCTTATTTTGATAATGACTTGCACATTTGAAATGTCTACATACTGTGAACCTTGCACATTACCTGGTAAATACTTTGTATATTCCTGCACAAACTGCACAGCTCTTTTCTTTTTACATATTATATATTTTTTATTACTTAATTTCTATCTTCCTTATATTCTTTACTTAATGTTTGTTATGCACCAAAAACAGTGAGACCAATTCCTTGTTTTTGAAATTCTACTCAGCAATAAATCTGATTCTCACAATCGTGAGCTGAACAGTACAACTACAGTGTTCACGTCACAAAGTAAACTACCGGGGGATGTCTCATGCACATATTTGCTAATACAGTGCATTAAGTAACTAAGCTATGTAACAACACATTGTATTGCGCCAAAAGTTGTGTCATGTTAAACCCACAGTGACTTTTTTTCATGGCCACTTGGGGGCAGTGAAAGTGAGTGAGTGTGAACACAACATTAACGTATCAGTTGCCTGCACACACATTCAGCAGTTACGGACCATTGTCATTCATTCACCCTGCATTCTAATACCCATACTACCATGATAGTCTAAAAAGGTAGTATTTTAAAAAGATTTAGTATGCCCAAATACATAATTTGTAAAATATAGCATGCCAAAAATAGCAGGACGTCCAACTGCATCCTACTGCAGCCAGCATGCTCCTCTGACTATTTTACTCCACCTCTAATGGTCCCTGTAGGCTATAATGGCTTTTAAAATATGTCAAGGACTGCAAGTTTTCCAGGTGATTTCTTTATTGTGTGTTGTATTGATGTATAAGTGTTTTCTTTAATGATTTACTTGAGAGAATCTGCTTCACTAAATTTAAATGTTTCCATGTGTGCATGCAGCAAATACTGTCAAGCAGCAAAAAAGCTGTAGCTATTAACTTGACGGGACAGAGGATACAGAATTAAACTTTTAGCTCCTGAAACAAAGTTTTTTAAGACAGCTCTAATGGAGCTTAGGATTTATCACAAGGATGGCTGCTTTCCTTCAAAATATGAGTGAAACATTTTACATATGTAGAGGAAAACAGAACATTAATTAACATTAGATCCTGACAGTTATCCCATCAGTGTGAGGAGATTTAATGGGGAGAGGCTTCAACGCCATTTCACTCAACCACAATCAAAAGCATACTTTTTATGACTTGGCTCGCCAATCTACAAATTAACCACAGTGCCCACAATTTTAACTGCGATCCGCTGCGATCTGCTAGAGCCCTCTGTTACAGCGACTGCTGCATCGACAAACTGCCTGAAACTTTTCCAGACCAGGTGGCATATGAAATTTCTCCATAGTCTTCTGGGTCTGCCAATGTCATCTTCTTCAACTGAAGATCTCACAACTCCACATGAAGGCATCTAGTTGGCATTTTGATCAGATGCTTATATGTGCAGCCTCATGTTTTTGTGTCACTACCCAGAGCTTATGACCATAAGGGACAGTTGAAAAGGGGTTGAACCACCAAAAGCCACCAGAACAGCATCACTGCTCCTTGGCGTAGATTCTCCAGGTCTGAAATGGAGGTATGAGGTATCTTCCCGATTGTCGCCAATTTTGTATTTTCCATTGATGGTAAATAGCCTGACAAATCAAGAGCTTCGCCTTTGTTGCATCAGTCATGTACAATGTCTGCATCATTGCTGACATCAAACAGCTCAATAATCTGCATGAGAACCTCACTTAAGAGCAGCTCCCCAAAATGTTCAAACCATCCTCTTCATGACAGAAACTAACTCACATTCTGTAGGGTCGTGGATGGAATGATGAACTCAGTCGCAAATAAGTCTTGGAGAAAACTGAACTTTTCACATATCCATCACTTGACAGAAGATTTACTTTATATTCTGACTAGAGGTTCTGCCGTGCCCCATTCAGCTCTGATGGACTAGTCTCTCTGGGCAGCTGTTGATACATTGCTTTCTGAGTTTATGTGCTGGAATTCACATGGCAAACTTCTCAGGTCTCACAAGACCCACATGGTGTAAATCTGAAACGCTCAGTCATACGCCAGGCCCTCACTGGGTAGAAACAGCAATATTTAGAAGAGATCTTAAAGATTAACTGTTAGGGGTGGAGATCTTTGGCAGTCTTTGGCAATGGATTCAATCCTGATTCTTGGTGTCACAATCTGATTCAGAATAGATTCAAAACGATTCTTGCACTATGAGCCAAACCACTGATTCCTGTTGTTTGCCCATTGAGCTGTAAATGAAACAAGACTGACAGCTATGCTTGTCATTGTCTGACTTAAAACAAGCAGAAAATGGCATGTGAAAGTATGCGGGTTGAAACTCCAACTTTGTATTGTGCAGTTTGCTGCAAGTTTGAGAGCAAGGCGTGTAAAATAGGGACGCTTTTCAAAAGCACGTCAAGTTTCCAAAAAAGGTTGCTTGAGTGCCCTAAGAAGAGTGGACAGCATCTCATTTGTATGGCAGCTAAGAGGTTCTTAGTTGTTATTTTGAAACTTAATAAATGAAATAATTTCTATAGGGGAAAGAATTTACTTCAGGCAAGTATATTTCTGACCCACAAAATGTCCAAAATGTTTGTTAAGGGAAACTGGTGTAAGTTTGGTAAAAGTTTTACCCGTGTTCAATGTTCTTGTCACAATTTTTTAACATTGGGATACAGTCATTAAAGCACTATGACTTTGTATTACAAACATGACAGCAACATCTTATCTTAATTGTATGATTTTATGTCCATTGTTCTTACCAGCCATGAAAAATCATTTTACTTGGTTTACTTGGTTTGATTTTTATTATGTCAATGAAAACTAAACTGATTTGATGGCTTTGGATTTCTGAGATCTTGTTGCTTCTCTTAGTATTGTTCATGTTCTGTGCCACACACATTTATGGCAATACAATGGATTTAGTTATTACTACGGGTATTGCTGTTGACATTTTAGACATTTTATCTAAGGTATTATGGTTTTTATTAAGGTTTTTGCAAGGTTTATGCCAAGAACCCTGTTTATGATCATTTCTGTGCATTTCTGCACAGAAAACGACTCTTTCTTTTACATCAAACGACTGTCCAGAGACTGTTGTTGCCAAGTGTAGCATTAACAATGAGGTTAGTGACATATTTTCCTCCATTTAACCAATGTGTTAGTTAATTAGGCAATTCATTCTTAAAATTACCATGGAAAACTGCTGCAATTTGTCAGCTGAAAAGACAGTTAAAAAGCAGACGATGGAGGAAACGAGACGATGGAGGAAAAGCAAATTACATGTACATGTTCCATCTTTTTAAAGTTAAGTTACATTTACACAATCAGGAAGAACACCATTCACATTTCTCAAGGATTATTTTAGAAAAACAAAATAATCCCAAACTGCTTTTTGATTAACAATCTTCTAAATCCAACACCAGCTCAAGTCTTAATAGGAACTCATCAACTATGCAAAAAAAAAAAAATGTGCTACATTTTTCTAAAGGACAAATCAGGCTATAGTATAGCTATCCGGCTCTTTAAATCCTGCTTCTAAAGCCTCTCCAAATAAACTATATAATAAACTCTCCTAATTCAGGCATCTTCACCACAGCTTTCAGTAGCTAAACTCAAAGTCCAATTTTGATGTCTCAGATAAATAATTACAGACCCATTTCTACCTCTTCCTTAGTAAACTTGGAGAAAATTGTTTTCAATCAATTACTGATTCATTTTAGAAAAGCTCCAATCTGGTTATTGAGCAAAGACCACAGCATTTTAATTGACCAAAGAAATGGGTGGGTCTCTCTGACTGCGTAGTTTAGTTTGTTTTTATTCATATTGAATGAATATAAGCTGGCATTGTTACATGTGGCCTATGGTTGTGAGGTGTGTGTGTGCACGCTCTATGTATTGTACTGCTGCATCTTACTACATACAGTACTTTCTGACTGCACTGACACCACTGGTGAACCTCACCACAGCAAGATCATACTGGTTATTGGCAATTAAATACAAGCCTAGTAAACACTGAACAAATAGCTACAGATCACATCATTCTGTTATTTCTCTCTAACAAGTCAGAAAAACTGTCTTTCCCTTGGGCAAATTGATATTTTCCACCTGTAAATTCTGTACTTTTCCACATGAAAAACAACACATACTGTGATTTTCCATTGTTTGGAAAGGAAGTAAGAAGAATGTTTAGGCCTCACATTTAAACAAGTGCGTATCACTGAACATTGCGGGAGGGAGTATTCTCTTACCGTCCCACGAAGAGCACCATGGTATCACATACCAGAGGAGCAGAGTTCATAAAATCACTACAATTCCTGCTTTTTTATTTTTATTTTTATTGTTTTAATCTCAGCAGTAATAAAAACACAGGATGAAATGTGGAACTATAAATAGACACTGAATATCTAATAATATCACATAATGAGTTCCTGCCAATGTTTTGCTCACATTGTGTTCTACTGACCCCTTACTGTGGAAATCAATCACAGCTTTATCTGTCCTCTATCCAAACACCATATTGCCTTGATTTCTTTTACATGTAATGTAAAAGCTATTTTTGCAGCAGCAATACAGCGGGTAATAAGAAAGATCTTGGCCTACCGATGTGGATACAAATAACATTTATCAAACGGTGGTCAGATAGAGTTTGATCAGGAGTACATTGTGTTTTGGAGTTGTGAAAGCGTGGGGTGCGCCATGCAAAACAGATACAGGGCAACAGATTTAAGAACTGGAAGGGATCATGTTAAAACACAGATCATTGAATCACCCTTTTTGGCCTGCGAAGTGTCAAGATTGTTGCCATAACGACGCTGTGTGTATCTAGTCTCTAGCATCAAAATGTGTGACTCATGTGCTTCTATAGACCCATCAAACCTTTGTTATGTGCCAGTGGGTTTTGCTTATTCATATAAAAACGACTGACTTTGGCACTATTTGTATTACAAATGTAGCCTACGGACATGACGGATGATTGCGGGGGTGGTAGTGGTTGTAATGTGGACTGGGATTGCATCAGCTGTATGCAGGTCAACACAAGTTAGAGGCAAAAGTGCAAACTGGGAAGGTCTATCATCACTTTTAATCTGTCAACTGTCAGTTCATCAAAAGACCAGGATGTCAAGCAACACTGTCACACCTGTACTTCTTGTATGTATATTTATATTCTCTGTAGTCATAACTTACAAAGAAGTGACTGTGAGCACTATTAGCTTTATTACACTGCTAAATGAATCACGTTGTATAATGACAAACAGGCAGAGACATGACGAGAGACAAGGTGCCTTGTACAGAAATATTATGATGGGTATTTCTTTTTTCTTTTATTTTTTTTGTATTGCTGTGAGACAAGTTTATATGTTTGGTTGGTGTACATTGTGAACTAGAACACAGTATAATGTCCTGATTAGCTAATACAGACATGGTGATCTATCACTAGATTTAATTATTAACAGATGTTAAAGCATCAGTATTTTACATGTGGTTACTTGCACACTGAAAATTCTCAGCTCCACACATCCACCAGGCTTTCTCAGTAAATGGAGTTTGCTCAGTTGTCATGGAGACAGCTCTTGCTGAAACTACATCCAAGATTCCCCAATATACAGTTTGAATACCAGCCAGCCAGTAAGAGGTGTTTTCTGTGGCCATTCCCAGTGCTGGCACAATGTCATACAAAGAAGAAAATAGAGAGAGAGAGCAGAAGAGAATTTATAGATGAAACCCCATTAAGTACAGCCCATCTATCTACTGCTGCAAACTGGGGATCACCACTAGAGCAACTGGACATTAGGAAACTTAAAAATTTTTGATATTTTAGATCGCTCATTACCGTTATGGCAGCTGATAGTGAACTTTTGGGCTGGAATGAAAATAAACCTTTCTGAGTAATTAATCTCCAAATAGATTATCATTTAAGCCATTTATGAATCAAATGCCAGACATCTGTTGGTTTTAGATTCTCGGATGTAGGATGTGCGGCTTTTCTATGTTTTATATAATTGCAAATGAAATATCTTTGGGCTTGGGACTGTCGGTTAGCAATTTTGTGGTCGGCATTTCTCACTATTTTCTGACACTGCATTGCCTTAATCTGAACTCTGACAGTTCAGCTACAGGTCCTGATTGGTTTCACAAATCTAAATTTTCGCTGTGGCTTAGATCTAAATAGTCGGACTGCAGAAAGACGGCAAAACTCATTCGCTTGCCTATCTTAAGTACTACTCATTTGCTGTGACTTCTGGGTATATTAAAACTTTTTTTTCAAACTAAAAAACATGGCTGACTGAACAACCGTGTCCAACTGCTTTTCTTTGTTCACTCAAGCAGAAAATGTTAGGAACAGTTAGACAGACACTTTACTGGTAAAATTCAGCAGAGAGTGTTACATTACAACAACGTTTGAGTAGCGTAACATTTCCCTGTTGTACAGCCCATCAGAGCTGAGATGTGGCTTCCTAGTATGGCAAGTTTCGAAATCCCTGCTGTAGACAGCCTCTACAAACTCTTTCTCTCCTCATTACTCGCTTGACAACATTGTTAACAAACCACAAAGTATGAGCTGTGTTTTTTGCATTTGGTACCACTGGTCAACAAAATTCTCTGTAGCTAACGAGGAACACCCTGCAATTTTATCTTCACACGTGTAGAACACACTGCCTTTGTTGAATGCTTGGAAGTAACTACCGGTGCGTGTAAGTAGCACTCAGAATGATTAAACTAGTCATCTAGAGGTTCACAAGTTCAGTATAAAGCACATGTTCCTTAAATTTTCAGTGCATGCAGTTGCCGTAACAACACAGTCCTAATTTAACTATACTTTGCCTTTTGAAGCGTAAAATCACAGATGGCTAACTCAGACTGCAACTCAGGCATCCAAAGACACGTCCGTTAGAATTAATGTAGCTATCAACAACATTTGCACCCAACTAAACTGCCTTAAAGCACGCATGGCCAATGAACGCACCCATATAACTTCCCTAAACAACCACTTTCAAGAGAAACAAACGAAAAGACAAAAAATATGTAAATAGATTTCGTGCACATAAGCCTCCCATTTGCACAACCAAATAAACCTTTAAGCGAGGGAAAAAATGTTTTGGGGCAATTTACAAAACCATAAAATGCACAAAAACCAATTCTTTCAACACTTCCTCAAGGAAAAGGAGTGTATTAAATCAGAATTGAGATTTGCACAAACTAATAAACATTAGTCACGTTATTTTCGGTTTGTGGACTTGATCTTAATCACTATCTGCATGTTTCTGGTCTGACTGTCTACATGTGGGGTGGACGGGGTTGACATGAACTGTCCCACAGTCCCTCCCACTGGGTCTGGCATTCAGGTACAGCTCCCTCCCTCCCTCTATAAAGCCTCTCATGTTAGCAGTGTAAACTTCAGACTTCAACTGATGGTAAACTCTTTACAGCCTTAGAAACAACACTGTACTCTTCCCAACAGTACACAACACACTTGGATGTGCATCATAAATTCTCTACATCACATTATAAGCTAGAGCCTAAGGTAAGTGACTTTTTCCACAATTTTAATTAAAGCTTAAGATTATTTTTTAAGACTGCTGAAGTATTCTTCAGGTATTTAATCATGTAAATTGAAGTGATGATTGAAGTGAACTGTCCTGTCAAAGTTGGGATAGGAGTTGTCAATTTTTATTCAGTTATTTGGGGTGTATGACTCAACAACTTGCCAACAAATTCATTACTACTGATTTGTAATTGACAAACCAAGAAACTGTGATTTATAACCACCCTATTCTGCAGCTATAAATGTTTCAAATGCGTATTCAATGCTGTCTTAAACTAAATCAATCATTAAATGTTGGCAGCAATTCAGAGCTAACCTCCTAAATATAATTCCTTTATTTTTACGACTGACAGCTCCCTGCCAAAATGAGATTAACCCTGCACACTGTCATCTGCTGCTGTGTTTTCACCACTGTCCTGCCACTGGTAAAAGGTGCCACAGGGGAGCTCAACACCAGTCTGAAAAAAAGGTGAGCTGGCTGAGAGAGTGAGTGCACTGTGAGAACATTGTGTTCATTTTAAAGAACAAGCCTCATCCTTCTGTCCTTTAGCATTCAATGCAGGTGCTCACCCTCAATAATACAAAAGGTGTTTAGATCAGATTAGGTCTGTTGGTAAATGAGAACAAGTGGAGAAAATGTAAAAAAGTAAACTCAGACAATTAGATTTTTACTGTAGGTCTACTAGGTGAGTTTCTGCTATCACAACCTTCTTTTCTGCTCTGTGCCCAGGTTTAAGGTATGGCTGCAGAGCCGGATGAAGAGAGACCTGAACAAGAGCTTAGTGACCAGCAGTGAGCAATGCTCTGACATCCATGTTGGACCACAGCAGGACGGGAGTTCAATAACTGACTCACCTCCATCAAGGTAACAAGTAACGCTGTATTTTGAGGCCATTGCCATTGCATTTGTCGGCTGACAGTGTAGAGATGGATAAGAAACACAAGGAAAGAGAAAAGGGTATTAAAATGCAACAAAGGTCGCAGACTGGAAACGAACCAGGACACCCCACAAAGCATGAAGAATTTGTCACAGATGTTGTCTGATAATACAGTAGTATAATTCCTGATTCATCTATTGCACTGAGATTCATAAATCTTGATGACAATTTGGATTTAAACCATGTCAAAATGTTTTATGTTAAAAGGTCATATTTAACAACCCTACAAGCCATCTGAAAATAGAGCATAAATATTACTTTTCCTTTTCCAGCTTTGGGCTGAATGTCAGATCCAGGAGATCAACATCATCCAAATCATCTGGCTGCGCCCTAGTCACATGTATATACCACGACCTGGTTCACCGACTGCACCAGGTGAACAGCGAGGTAGAAAAGCCGACTGCCCCCGAAATCAAGATTAGCCCCATAGGCTATGGACGCAGACGCCGCTCAGTCCAGGATGTCATGCAGCTTGCCCTCCAGACAGGAAGACGGAGCACTGAAGCTGGTCAGCGACTCTGCAGACACAAAAGCACACGCACAGTGGCCTAGGACAGGAATGGAAAGGCAAAGGAGAATCCTTGTTGGGGTTATTTGCTCATAGCAGATGAAGATAAGTCCCCTCAGAGGTTTTAATCTGCAAATTTACAACTAGATATGCAGAAAGAACGTCTGCTATATCTGTACAGTCCTTCAGAGGAAGATTTACTCATATCACTCCGGATGAAAGCGAGACTCCAATAATAGATATCGTTGGTGCATGCTTAGGTGCAGGTTTCAGTGTGTCTGAACAAGTATGTGATTTATGGATGAATTCAAGTCAGACTTGTGCGACTTGACAAGAATGTCTGTCTCTTCTTCAGCTTCCAAAGTGTGCTTGGCAGCTGAGATACAAGACAATCCCTGAAGGGTCTTCTCTGACATACCCTGGACTGAGGAGGAGCCGAGGCTGTGGCGAGGACTTTTTCTCCAGAAACTGACATTGCTGGACCCAAAACTGCAACAAGCGGGATCATTTCACAAGTGAACTGAATGTAGTGAATTACTTGTGAAGTGCAATTTATACAACATGTACTAGGCCTATACAAAATTTAAATATGTATTATATGTATCATCAGCTTGTATATAAAGGATATATAAAGTGACCTTATATTTAAGCATACAACTATATTTTTATACAGGAATAATACATATTAAACATGTCTCTTTTTGGATTTTAACTTCAATGAAGTATGTATCTTAACTGTGTGAGTAATGATCTCGTCCTGTATTATTCATGTGAATCGAGTCTTATATCAAATGTGTTATACCAGTTGTCTAGACACTATTCTGGTGATTATACCTTATTGGAAATGAATCATATTAGAGATGTTTTACAGACATTTGTTTGGATGGTCAAAGTCACGCATGGCAACTTCCAAGTAGTCATCCAGTTTTTGGCCTGATGTTGGACGCTATGGAAAATGATGGAGAGCCTCTTCTTGCAATAAAGCAGAAGGACTGATGAGCTGATAAAAGTGTTGTGCTGCCATCTAGCTTTACAGTAAGCAACATGTAACAAATGCATGCCAAGTTGTTTCAAAATCAATGCAGCTTCAACAAAGCACTTACTGTGGTTATGCTAAATGTTTAATCTGAAAAGCCTTAATCTGCTTCTTTATTTGAATGTAATAAATCCTAATTTACTCATGATTCAGCTGAAATTACTTGACATGGTATTAGGTAACGTGATTTATGTCTTGTTTTTGGTGAACACTGCAGTAATTGTAATAGTTTTCAGCTGGCTGCGGTGTCCTTGTTTTTGAACTAAATGAATGCAACAATAAAAAGAATTTAAAGCAACGTTGACGTTATTTGGCGACCTAACATCAAATATCCTGCGCTGTGCATGCACGTGCTAGTGTTTGACGGCTCAGGGGCAACACAGTACATGTGCCGTCATTTTATGATAGTTTTGTAAAGTCCATGATACGTGAACCAATGGTGCACATTCCATTCTAAAAATAATACATGCTTTATCAGCTGCACTTTGTCTTAGGTTGACATGTTCCTAAAATTGTGTAAATGTGGCATTTTAACAAAATGAATTATCTTTTGGCAACGACAATCCAAGTTTTGATGAATGGAGAGAAAGAAGCAGTGTGCTCCTCTTCAAACTAGAAACACTCAAATGAGAACTAAATACAGATATTAATCACTATGGAATGTGACCTCCTCTGATAGTGTGCAGAGCGGTCACAATGTCCTGAAATTACAAACTATTTGACCATAAATCTGGTTGTTTTCATTAAAAATCAAAACCTCCCCCATCAGAAGAAGTGTAATATATAAAATCGATGGCTTAAGATGGTTAGTGCAAACACACTAAAAGCCCCTTCTAGAGCCAGTGTTTAATTTGTCCATTCTGGGCTACTGTAGGAACGTATTGCTTGTACATGGGGGAGTCCAGGAGGAATGCAAAAAGGCTCAGTCTAAGGTAACAAAAACATAATGATTGTTATTTAACGGTGATTAAATACCAATGTAAACATAGTTATAAATATTATATTTAATCTCTGCCATATTCTATAACTAGTGTCCCATAAATCTGACCCACTGGACCTTTAACTCAATAACTTTACTAATTCTTCAAATGAAAACCAATAATATCTTCACCATTTCTTGTTTGTATTTGTAACAAAATGTAGTTTTCTGTGACACTTTTCCCCCTAAAGTTCATCCATCAAACACATCAAACTTTAATTTCATTGTCCTTTTTTAATAACATCCTTGCCAATAACTAAAGCAACATGAATGTAGCTCTCTACGGAGCTATTTAGGTCAACTGAACAGTTAACCATGCACATATGATTTACAAGGCACCATTTAATGCAATAACATTGCAACATCAACATTACTTAATTCATTCTGCCAAGTGGGAGACATTGTAGCCCTCAGAAATTCCTCACATATTCCGCTTGTAATTAGATGTACACTGATAAATGGGCCATTTAAGCTGATATTAGCTGACTTATTGCAGATATATCAGAATCAGTGTACATGTCAGCTGTTAAGTAACAATAAATTACAGCATGGAAATGCCAAAACTAGATTTGAGGTAGTTTAGAAACACACTATGCTATATAGTTGATACTTCTGACACGATGCTTGTTCAGCTGCAAAAGTCACCACAGAGTATGTTTTTGGTCACAATGTAAAGGATCCATGTAAAGATTATTTATGTTATGTTCTTATGTTTTTAAAATCATTAAAACCATAAAAATCATTATGTTTTTGATTTTTAACAGTCAAATAGTGATATCAGTATTGGCCTCGAAAAATCCAGTATCAATCCGGCTACACAACTTAAAGTGTAACAAATGTTTTTTCTCTAGTTGTCTGCTCATAGTAGGTCTGCATGACAGTGTTTTGCACAGGATTTTGTCGGTGGGTCGACCTCAAAGAAAAGTTTGGACATTTTAAGGAAAAATACTTTAATCTCCACTTTGAGAGCAAAACTAAGAGGGTAGATCTATGAAGAACTTTGTGCTCTAGTAAACAACACATTAGTTTGTAAAGGTATGAATGGTTACGACACAGCTAAAAATTCCCCCAAATTTTCCTTTATACATGTTCAAATATAAAATACTATTTATACTAGCTTGGCTGAATACTTGGTGGTTATTATTAAGGGTGCTTCAATTTATAGGATTAAGATTTATGAGGCCAATTACTGATCACTGGAAGCAGTATCAGCCAATACGATCACCTATCACAGGCCTATTTGAAGCCTTCTATTTGTCGTGTGTCATTTTTGAACTATTCTTAACACATGAACTATTAAAGTTTAGAAATGATAAAGTGTTACAACTGTTTATTTATTGGCAGGTGGGGTGGGGGTATCTTTATGTTTGGAGTAGGTTACTTTTAATTTTTATTCATCTAAATTCACCACTTCATTTCTGTGTTTATTCCCAAACTATTTTAATCCACCCACTGTAATTTGTTTTGCTCGCTCTTAGACAGTGCACTGTTGAACTGCAGCTCCACCTGAAAGTGAAAGTGAAACTTAAGTCCTGCCTGAAGTGTATAAATATTTTGGGTTCCTGGAATGAAGCATGAGCCACAGTCGAGGAAATTTTTGGGAAAGTACTGAACTTCCAGAGAAATACTGTATGGAGTGAATAATGATGTACACTCAAGCAGCAAGTCTTAAACCAGTCACACCTCAGGGTATAATGGGTACATTAAATGTAATATTTTTTGTGCCTTTATTGGACAACCAGTAGATAGCAACAAGAAACACTGGGGCATTGTGTGTACATGTGATAACTGTTTTAACCATAGGGCCACCAAAACCCCTTGCACTTGTATCAGTCACTTCAGCATTCATTTATTTTATCAGTGTCTTTGTTAAAATGATTACTACATTATTAAATATTCTTCTCCAGGAAATATTGTAATAACAGAGAAGTCAGGGTGCAAGCAGCCATCTGTGGGCCATGAGATGGATGAAGAAGTTTCCTTGACTGTCCAGATGGTGGCGTTGTAAGCCTTGCTTCACCACTCTGGAACCACCTAAACCCCAGCATGCACTGTACTGTACTGACAAATTTGTATTGTTGTTTGTAGTAGTAATTGTGTGTAGTCTTGTAAACATTACTCCACCACTCTGGAACCAACTAAATCTCTGCATGGCCAGGATATGAATACTGTACTGACAAATTTGTACCACTGATGTTCATCGGCATTCATTACACTGACGGTAACTTTGCCAAGAGAAAGTTCACTTTTCACTTTTAAATAATGATCCACCCCCTTGCATCTCTCAGATAAAATAAAAGGCACTTTATCAGTAATTTGTACTGACATTTGATAAGAACTCAAAGGTAGTATGCAACTATGCAAAATAGGGAAATATACAACTAGATTAGGTTAGTTAGTTATTGGGAAGTCGGTGATGAAAAAAGGCGTCATTGTTGTAGGTCTTTTAAGATTAGACATCTGTGCCCAGGTGACTCATCCCCAGGTGAGTCCCAGACAGCACTTCCTTCTCTCTTTAAAACATTAAAAAGACTTTTAAATCTGGACAAAACATACTATTTATGTGGAAATTCTATCCATCACAGGTCTCCTACCCACATTTTTTGGTGCAATCATACACACCTGGTATTGTTTCTGCACAATGGACTGTGCCTACATCCTGATAAAGAAGGAGGGGTGTGGTCTATAAATAGTTTCCATGCTCTTGAAAAAGTGTCAGTAGTACTGATACACACACAAGCCTTCTCCAGCGCCTCCTCTACTGCACTGGGCAAACTGATGCAGAGCACTTCCTCAAACCAGTCTTGACTGCAGTAAATGTTTTAGTTTAAACTCGTTCAGACTGGTGGTGGAGTGCCTCTGCATGCTTGAAGAAGCTGTTCTTCTTCAAGACTTGTCGTGTCCTGTGACACCTAATAAGGGTCTCTGCAGTCCTAAGAGGTGTTAACATTGTGCACAACTCTACAAACAGTAAGTACACTGCTGTCGAATGATTCTTTGCAGCTGACTTTATAACTCTTTAAACTCTTTAATCTATAGTCACATCGTATCATCACACCACACTTGTAGTGATGCTCTGCTCTGCATTTGTTGACAGAAATACATAGCTGTCTTGGAGGTTAATATTCTAAAGTAAAGATGCACCTTTCTGAATACAGTGGATGATTGTTAGTCCAATATTTGTTTTCCAGATTGGAAAGCATCTAGACGTATTAGAATAGAAGAATGAATATTTTGTAGTTGTTTCATTTTGGAAACTAAAACATAAAGAGTTACAGTTGTTAGGTTGTTACTTCCCAGCCTCAGCTCTTCTTCTGTGGAGCATATCTACTCCAATGCATTCTTCTTGTTTCCACACAGTCCAAAGACAAGCCAGGTCAGGTACTGTACATAGTGTTTACACAATAAAAGCGATTCATTCATATCCCCACGGATATGAATGTGAGTTTCTAACAGCTATGATGGACAGATAATTTACACAGGCAATGCTGGGAAAAACGAGCAGTGCTCTGAGGTGCAGAATTAGAAAATTAGATTTTTAATTGTTTATTATGTTAAACTGTATCTTTATGCAAATGCAATACATTTAGACAACTAATATAATTCAATTTAAGTCAAGGAAAGATTTAAGTTACAGTAAAACAAGGTTTTCATAATAACAATAATGATGATAATTTCCTACCATCGGACTACTACTCTTTACTCATGGCTGCTTGTTGTGAACAATTTGTCTTTTTGTTAGTCCAGAGGGCAACATATTTATTTGACAAGTAGAGAAAATTTACAACTTAACTTGCACCATGCAAAGCCCCAAAGCAAAATAATAAAAGACAGAAAGAGGAAGATAATAAGTGAGTCTAATGAGCTTGTGTTTGTTTAGGCTGATTCTGTACAATAAACCGTCAGCCCTGAAGTCAATGACTAAGCTGGGATGATAATAACAGTCTACCTGGAAAGGTACGAAGCACAATCCAACCAAAGAAACTTGAACTTTCAACAAACTGATTCCACTTATTTGCTTCACATGTTATTTCTACAATCAACCGATTTGTGAATCAACCAGTCATTTATTTCTGTGGTCATGATGGCTAAAATTTACATGCCATGAACTGTTATCTTGCACCACGTGCAACTGTAGGGGTACAAGATAAGAATGCCTGTTGAGGTCATGTGAGTGCTTTTACAATGTGGATATGTAGTAAGAGATGCTAGACACTATCCTAGCAATCCTCCTGTAGGATGTGATGATACACCATAACATCACATAATTATTAAGTATAACAGACTCTTCAGCTATGCTAGCAGCTCTGGTCACTAACTAATTGTTACACTTACATAGTAATAATGTTAGGCTGATATGATGTCTAACATGTTCAAATTCTTAGTCTAGCATGCTAACTTATGCTAATTAGTACTAAAAGTACTAAAGGGTGATGAGAATGTCATGAATTTTGAAGGTGTTTGGTCATAAACCAAACTGTTGGACAAACTAGAGGATCCAAGAGATTTAGACATACATTAGTTATAGTCATAGTCATTTCACCCAAAAGCCACAAATGCAAATGTCATGGTGGAGCTACAGGAAAGGTCAGTAAATCACCAAACTCGTTGATCCTCTTGGCACCATGGATATGTGAACGATATTTGATAGCAATCCATCAAATACTTTACACCATAATTCACAAAAAGCAAATAATGATAGCAGGAGAGAGCCAGTAGGATTCATCCCCTGGAGACCATGAATGTCTGTACAACATGAAATGGCAAATGATCCAATAGTTGTTGAGCTATTTCACTCTGGATCTCAGTGGTTGACTGACTTGTGTACTGACTGCCAATGGCATCCAAAGCAAAGATATTTTAAGCCATCTACAAAAAATGTTGCTCATCAACCTTTTAGCCAAATCTAATTAAACTATTAGACTATAAGAAAGTTTTGATGACTTGATGACTTAATTATATTTGACAAATAAAATCCTCTGTTAGCTTTGAAACCACACTTTTTCTAGACAGTCAATTAAAGCTAAAATAATTTCATCCTGTCAAACCTGAAAAACGAAAAAAGACTTAACTTAAAGTAAAAATTGTTGACAGACACAAGTACACTCGGCCATAATTTAGCTCGCTAGATAAATGTTTGGTCATTATTCATATTTTATATTTTGTATGTCTTAAATGTATTTGGTTTGAATGTCATGCAGCTGCACCATACAGTGCATTCCATCACCAGGCATCAACTTGCTATGCAGACATTTCGTCTGCAACTGCAACTAGTCTCAACATGTCCTTTAAAGAGTTCAGTTGTACAAAAGTGACCTGAGACTGGCTGTATGTACTACAACCACTGTGACTCAGTGTTGGTTGCATACATTCTTCTGACAGGAAAAAGAAAAAGAAACAGGAAATTTCACAACCAACACAGTGTTCACTAGACTTTCACTGTTACTGTCATATGTGCCTGAGTGAGGCTGCAAAGACTCAAAATGCTGTATGAGGAATGGGACAGCACTTTGTGAAGTCACACACTGTGCGAGCATTAAATGCTTTTCTGTGTAAAATCAAATGTGAGGCCTCCATTTAATATGTAGGTCAACCAGACTGTGTGAGTAATTGACACAGTGCAGTAAATGCCACTTGTGTGTGGGTGCGGGGAACTGATCTGCACTTTTATCTCCTAAGTCCACTGAGCCACAACAGCTCTATCATTACAAACACATGTTTTAATGGACAAGTGCTGTGTAAAGCCTCAACATCATCAGCATTTAAGTTGCAACTTAACACTGCTACAACACCAAACTTTTCTCACTTGCATAAATTAAATCTGTATTTTTACATTCTGCTCCTGTATTATATTTTAACTTTTTTACAACATGAATCTTCTGACAACCTCAGCACCAGTTGAACTTGACCTAAATATGGAGCCAAGAATTCACCTCCTTTCTGAAACTGATCTCACGTCTGTTTCACTAACCTCAGACATGTCTTGTTCCATTTATGGTCTCCTTTAGTGTACTTCATGATAAGCTAAAATATAATAACACTATAACACTGAGGTTTCTGTTCAATATTTATCTACTCCTGCACTGTAATCTGAGGACCTCATAATTGTAGCCAAGACAAACAAACAAATATTATTTTATTAGCATTCAACACACTCTCTAAACTTCAACGGAGCAGTTGTTTAAATGCTAACTATCTCGACTAGAACCTATGAGGTTCTCAAACTGTACTACCATGTTTTAGCTTTTCAGAGAAAGCTAAAAAGAATCTTCCCATTCCTGAGTGGAACATAATGAGAGTCGAGTTGCAGGTTTTCCATAACACATTTCTGCAAATGTTTCACAATGAAAGCCTTGTTAAGAAATGAAGGGTTTGTGTCTACTGATACACTGGAGGGTTTGTAACACTGCAGTAACTTTAACATGGCAAACAGGTTTTGCACTTCTGCTACGTTACTCAATACATTAGCTGACTAGCTACCTCACTAACATAACAAACTGATGTGATTAGCGAGACTGTTGTCAGGGTCATATTCAGAGTTACACTGAAAAGGGAAATGATGGGATCATTGATGATCTGCAATATATTTCACAACCTAGTTAGCCACTTACCGTAAAGACACTGCTAACTCTGCACCACCTGCGATGCTGTGATGCTGCTTTGCTAACGCTACATGTGCTGCAGACAGAGCTGAGAGTATTAAAGTGACCATCCACTAAAGGGCTGACATCGCTAAGAGCTGCTTCTTGTCTCTCTTTAATTTGCCAGAATAGCTCGTGATGATATCCTAAGTGAATTCTGAATTCAAGCTCAGTCAGTTTACACAAAATCAAACAGTCCAAGCTGGGTGTCGTTTAGCTCAGTTGGTAGAGCAACCGCCCCATGTAGAAAGGCTCAGTCCTTGCCGCAGCAGCCCAGGGTTCGAATCCGACCCTTTGCTTTATGTCATTCCCCATCTCTGTCACTCTTCAGCTGTCTCTGTACAATAAAGCCAATAAGGCCAAAAAATATCTAAAAAAAACAAAAAACAGTCCAAGCTTGTACACCAGCCCAGACCTGCAAAACCGAAACTGACCCAACCCTACGCACCATGGCAAATACTTTACTTAACAAACAAAAGCTAATGATATGGCGATTAACCCAGAAATGATGCAAGACTTTATCCCTATGTACACAATGTCAAGTCAACATTAGTCAACTTTGGAGTCACATGTTTACTACCCGTCTTTTGCAGAATTTAACCGAGTTACTATTTTACTAATGTAATGTGCATTATTCCATTGTTAATCAATTATTGTCTGTTTATCTTTGGTCAGTACAGGTCAAAATGAAGAGAAGGGACACACCCCTCTGTAAGCAGCAGTCTACACCCTGCTTAGGGAAAGGTGAGTAAATAGTTCAGTAATATGAACTGACACAGAGCAAAAATGGTCTCTCTTAGGAGACACCAGTTGTTTGCAATTCAAATCTAAAAACAGGTATTGGTGCTTAACAAGTGTTAACTTGTTAGGCTGCAAGAGAGCAGCATGAAAAAAAGTGTAATACCCTTGGCAACATGTTCAGAAGAGCTACACTGGCTGAGTTATACTGTGTGTACTGTAGCCTGAATACGAACACACATAGTACACATTCTTATCGTTCCCACACAGAGTGGGTAGCAGTGATGCATGTTACTGTGTTACTCATTTGCCAAAAAAAGGGACAAAACACAATAAAAGTTGAAGATGAAATTGACTGATAGCATTATTGTTATTTGTTTGGGTAAGGAATTCTTTTGGCCACGATAATCGTGAAGTGAAATCTGATATTGTGACAATCTGAATTTAAGAGCTACAGATGCATTACAGGAAACAACTATAGTTAGTTTCTTATTGCAGAGAACAAAAACATTAAAACCAACAAGGAAATTTCTACACTGATCCACAGGATAATAAACAAAAAGCCTGGATCAATAGGTTCATGAATTATTATTTCACACCACCTACAGATACAGGTTCAATTAGTTTTCTCTTTAATTGATTTTCATTTCATTTTCTCAGTGAGAACACAGCAGTGTTTTCCACCTTTGGTGGGCTGCACAGGTATATTAATGCCCCTCTGCTCCATACTGCCTACTGACAGTCAGCACACGCTCTGCAAAGAAGGGAACACTCACTAGTATTACTGGTATATTAACCACCTAAAGTATTAGGAGAGGCTGTGGCTCAGAGGTAGAGCGGGTCGTCCACTAATCAGATGATCAGCGGGTCGATCCTCCAGTCTGCATGACTCACTGCACCATCGGTGTGTGAATGTGTATGAATGGTTAGCTCCTAAACCTTGCATGCTAATGCCATCAGTGTATGAATGTGTGTGAATGGGTGAATGAGTGGTCGGAAGACTAGAAAGGCGCTATATAAGTACATTTAGGGGTACCATTAGGGGTAGAACATATGAATATTCATGTAAATGTGTACCTGCCTGCCTAACTTGTACTCTGCCTTATTTAGTTAGGTGTTGCTGAGTTGCACTGAATTAAACACAAAAGCACTTAACTATTAACTGTGTTTCTCTTAATCCCTTGCCAGATTAAGGAAATGTAGTTTCTTAATAAAAATTCATTTGCAAGAATTATTTCTGGGGTAAACACACAGATTGAAGCTGCATAAACTCTTACATTCTAACTTAACCACAAAGCATTGCTGGAGTTGTTTGCTTTTTTTGATAATGGATACTAAAAAAGATTGTTTACATTGAGTAAATGACCCTTCTGTCTAAACACATGGCCAGTGGCCAAACCTACAGTTATATATAAATTCTGTCATCTGGGAAAAATTTTGTTTTTCAAATGTACTTTCCCAGGACTTAATACCCTAGAAGTGTAACATTTCATTGCCTCATCACTCCATCCATTAGATAGCTGCTCACATGTTAGCCGCTAGTTGTGACATACCACGCCCTACTGTCCTGTCCGATGCCTCCAGTGCAACCTTCATCCGTTTTAGAATTGATTTTAAACTTCTGTTGTTTGTTTTTGGCCCTCTTACTTGTCAGAGATTTTAACTTTTCACAGTTATGGCAGAGCCCTGCGCTCTTCGGGTCAGCTTCTGTTATTGGTCCCTAGGTCGAGATTTAAACAGTGGGGCGACCGTTCTTTTGCCGTCGCTGCTCCCAGACTGTGGAACAAACTGCCCCCTGACATTCGCACCACTACTGATCTCAGCCTTTTTAAATGGAAGCTTAAGACGCACTTTTTTAGATTGGCGTTCAATTCTGACTAGGGCAGTACTGTTTCTTAGGTGTACTCATTCTGTCTGCTCCTTTCTATGTATTTCTGGAAGGCTTTTAATGCCCTGCAGCGCTGCAGCACTACAGCACTTTTGTTTTTTGTAATTGTATTTGTTTGTTATGTATCTGTTATGTATTGTTTTATGGCTTTGTTGTAAAGTACTTTGGGTACCGTTCGGCTATTGTAAAGGGCTATACAATTAAACTTGATTTGATTTGACATGATACCAGCTTGTATTAAGAGCCCCTGTTGCCATGACGCTCTCAACACCCTAAAATAGAGATAGAGAGGGACACTCAAGACAGCAACAACTAGCAGCTGCATTATACATACAGGCACTGTACTACATAAACAGCCGAGCAAAGCCTGACTCAGGCAGTTGGAGTGAAAACCCAAGAGAGACACATCGTAGATCCAAGAAAAATACAGACACAAGACACAGGACCTGAGGACAGCCTTGAGAGTGTCAAGAGGTTTCCGTAACACTTCAAATTGTTCTGAGACACGACAACAAGTGGCAGACATATGAAAACAGCGGAGCCATAAGCTAAGAGCTAGGGAGTCTAGAAGAGACAGAAGCAGACACATTAAAGCTGAAAAAGTCAACAGGAGCTCAAAAGACTCAACAGGCAGAAACAGAGTGAAACATGGCCAAAACCACAACAGAAGGTAAGAGACAGATAGAGCCTCCTCTACTGATTATGAAGCTGTGTAGTGACACTGAGATGCAAATGTGATGACAAATAACAGCTACTAAGAGGTTCATTCAGCGTCTACGGTCTGAGGCGGTCAAATTTGATTTGACTGTAGACCAGCCTTTAGCCAAAAGTGACAGCTGAAACAACAGGGGTAGATAATTCTATTAAAATGTGACTATTGTGAATTACTTGATTATTTATTACTGTAAGAAGTTTTTTTTTTAATATGTTAGGTTGCAAAAGTAGTTCAGTACATAAATTGAAATTTTACATGATATGTTGAAAGACCCTGCCGACATACTCAGACTGCTTTATGTGAGTCAGGTTTCTATTATGGGAAGATGTAGGTCAAGGTCATTCTAGAAGCTGCTCAGCTGTTCTAGCAGGGAGAATGTACAAATGTTGAGTAGCTCATCAGGAATGACTGCTTCAAAAATGTGCCAGCCAAGGAAGACTCAGAAAATTGTGCCAGTGTGAGGGCAAATGTTAATGGTGGCATCTGTGAAGGTGTCAAGATTGCTCAAAGTTTTCAGATGGATAGAGTTGCATGTAAACCACTTAGCAGGGTGAATATACGCAGAGAAGTTTGCTACTTGATACAATGGTACTGCATATCCTGTCTTGTCCTTGTTGATTCAAATGCCTCCACACGGATTGATGGTGAAACTGGCCAAGTGGTCAACACTGGCCACAACATAAATATTATTAGCAACAGTGATGACACGATGATTAGTATAGCCAAACATCTCCACTAGTGATGGGACGTTGGATAGCAACAGTAGTTTTCACACGAGCAGGCGAAGCTATCTAAAAACCAACTCTGCTGTCCTTGATCTCTTCTGATCAGATAATAAACTCACAGGGTCTGATGTCTAAAAATAGGACCCTTGTTAATGCCATGGGCATAAGAGAATGAGGTCAATACAAATAAACATTACTGATTTCCATCCAAAATGTCTTGGGAACAAAAAACATGTTATGCTACCAGCAGCAGTTCAAATCACAAAGACATTCCTTTTCCATTTAAAGTAAAAGCCAGAAAAATCTGAATCATGTCAATTATCATGATACGTATGTGCAGATTCTTTGGGAATGTTTTCTTAGTTTATTGTTCCCAAGGGGACGCTGGGAATTAGTGAGAAATGTAAATTGCCAAGATACAGATAGAGTTAGAAAGAAAGATTATTTTGACTAACTTTAAAGATTACCATGGAAAAATGCAGGAACAATGAAAAACATTGAACCTTAATATCAAGCCAAGTGTCAACTATAAATAAATCATGCCCCCCAATCGAGAACTCATTAATGTATAAATTGCAAACTCATACTTTATATAGCAGGTAAACTGCATAATAATGTGGCACTATTAGATTGAAAGCAATAACATTGTTGCACTATGTTCCACATCAAGTAAGCTAAACAAAGTGACTGACCAGTAGACAAATAACAGACTGTGGAAGCAAGATGTTTTCTGTTTTCTCTGTGTTGCATACCATTCCCAACGCTGTGTAATCCCAAAAAGGTTGACCCTTTTTAGCCCTCAGGGGTTAAGGTCACACTGCCAGTCTCAAACTGGGACAGTGATTAACTGTGTTTACTGTAACATGCCTGACTGAACTCTTCAGCCAGCGATGAAACACAAGTCAGCCACTCAAGACATGTTTACTGGTCTGAGTTAAGATGAGGTGCTGCGAAACGTGCCAAGTTCATCTCGTAACCCCATCACCCGCTACCTCAAACTTGGATTTGTAGGGCTCATGTTTATCTTATTCGTATTTTATTTACTGCCACCACTAATGATATTTCTCCTACAATATGTCATCACATTAGTGAGATAAAATACAACATGTTAGCGAGTTGCTCACATTCTGTTATTGCATCAAAACTGTAACTTTGAGTGTCAAGTACACAAACCACAAGATACTTCAGTAACTACTGCTAATGACAGCTGTGAGTCACTAATTCTCTCACAATGTAATTCCAGTAATAATTTAATCTTTGCCCAGTGCCAGTGAAGATTTGCTGATTTTCCATTGAATTCCTGACATAACATTTAACTATGTGAAGGAAAATTCACATTTTAACCGTAAGGAAAAGGCTCAGTCATGATTGTTATTTGGCATAACCCTGCCTTCACTGTAGGCCTACACCAAACGAACCGGTCTCTATCACTGATATTACAAACCATGAATTATAATATACACTTTCTTTTAAATACCTTGGTGTACAGCCAACCTTTCTTGGCAAGACAAAAGAGCATTCACTGAACCTCGAATCTTTCTTTCAGAGATGCCACAGCTTTTCCAAAGAATGTCAATGAGTGAGGTGGATGAGAAGGTATGTCTGCTAGCAGAGAAGGTGTACGCCTCTGCCCTGAAAGAGGAAGACACAAAGGATGCTATGGCACTGTTCACCGTGCCGGAGGACTGTCCCATCGGCCTGCATGAGGACAGGGAGCGGGCACTGCAGAAGGAGCTGGCTGAGCAGAAATCTCAGGAGTCGACCAAGAAGTAGGAAATGGAAATATGTTTGATAAAAATGTGTTCCTGCACAGCCTTTACAGTACATCTTCCACCTCTACACATAGAAGAGAAAATACTGAAAATCTTTGTGAGCTTTTACTCTGTCAAGACTAATGTTTGTCCTCTTGTGTGTCTCTAGGAAGAAGAATTTCATGTTGAAGCGTTCGCAGTCGGTATCTTTGCAGATACCTGTCGCTGGCGACTGGGCCATGTCTATGGGGTCCTCGATACTCTCCCCCGTCACACCTGAACCTAGTCTCTCAGAGAGCTTTCCAGACTTCCAGAGACTGACCATCAGTGGAGATTACTGTGCAGGGGTAAACAGGATTAAAACTTAAACTTAGAATTATCAACTACACATCATATAAACGTGTAACTAGCTTCATACGTCTCCATGCACCCAAAAATGAATACTATCACTAAGAGGAGTGGATGTATGAAATAATGAGAGAGCAAGACTAAAATGTCTCTAGCCATGGTGAAGACTCTGTGGTCATTTCATAGAAAATGGATGAGGGATCTTTAGATTCTTACCTACATTAGAGCAAAAAATAAAGTTTGGCCAAAGTTTCTCTTTTTCCATGACCTTTCCAGATCACGGTTGAGGATTATGAGCAGGCAGCTCAAAGTCTCCTTAAGGCGCTGTTCATCAGAGAGAAATACTCCAGGCTGGCCTACCACCACTTCCCGAGAACCGCTGCCCAATTCCTCCGTAATGCCGAAAATGAGAAATGGAAGGAAGAGGATGAGGTCTTGCCAGGTAGGGGCATTTAGAGAACCTCCTATTTTTTCATTAGGAGAACTCTACGGGTTAATATTTAATATTCCTGAAAATCTTTGTAGCTACTGTGGGAGCCCCTGTTTCCTGAAGTAAAAGTCCTGTTTATTTTTCCCATACAATGTTATGTGACGGTTGGAGCACTTCTACTACTTGCATGGATATCAAACACTCCCAATTAAAGCATCAGCACAAAAGATTAAAAACTGTGTTTCTTGGATAAAAAGCCAAAAAGGTACAAGCCTACATGACCACTGAGGTGCGTTTCAGCCAAAAACATCCAATCACAGAGCTAAAAATTCTGCCAAAGCCAGGTCGAAGCTAAAGAGCAGCGTTTTTTGGTCTGTCTACCAATGGCTGATAAACTGAAAGAAAATGTAGCAGCCAAAATATTTTGCAACGCACCATGAAATTGCACTTCTCTGTAAATTTCTCTTAACATTACTTCCACAGTGTTCTTTCTTTGAGGTCAATCTCTTCATCAATTCACCTTTGAAATGAATCTGGTCACAATTATATAACATGTGAATGGCACTCTCACATCAAAGTTTAGACAACATAAGACATTGATGAAATACCCAACATAGACTGAATGCAATGTGTGTCCGTGACTGAACAGTAAAAATTAAAGCGTTCAACATTAATTCGATGTCACAGGTTACAGTGTTGTTGCAATGCTGTTTTCATTTTGTTGTGCATTGCATAATAATGATCAGCCTAGATCTGTATCAACTATTCTAGAAGCCTATTTTTAAAACCTCTTTGTACTGTGTATCAGAGTTGGTGTGAAGAGTGTGTGAGTCGAGGAACTATTCCTGACTACAGACAGGGACAAGCTTCCAGAAGCTTCTCCTGAGTGCAAATAAGAGGTAGAGAAAGAAAATATGTCATATATAAAATATGATACATGGATATGACCAATACTGGTAATCTGTCCATGTGCATGCTACGGCAGAATTAGTCTTTCATCATCTTTTCATTCATCATTTTTTGAAATTATCAGCCATATATGTGATATTAATATAAAGGGCAAGGAAATACATTTCCGTTAGATAAAATGTAGGAACGAAATAAAGCGAGTTTATAAGCTTAAGGGTTAGAGGAAACAGTTTACAAAGAACATAGTTTAAAACAGAATAAAGAGGAACTGCTTTCTTCCTCAGCTCTAACCATGACAAACAGTGAAGACACAGGAAGTGTTTGTTTAGATTAAGCAGATGACTGCATGGTTAGCATTAGCAACAAAGCAGCCATTTCAACGACCAAACTAACAAACGCAACCTTCAGCCACAGAAGGTGGTGCAAGAACATGATCTTCCCTCAGTGACAAAGATGTTGAGAAAATTTTAAAATTATGTCTCACAGATTAAGTGTGCTACCAACTCTAAAAAAATACTGGGAGCTACAATATTGTAGCAAATTGTTTTTTATCATGGTAAATAATTGATTATTATCGATTACACAGTTTATAATGGTGATAATGTAAATGGAGTCTTATTATTCGACATGAGATTATGATACTATCTCATAGTCCCAGAGTATAAATGACTTATTTGCCTCTTTGTTTGTTTACTTCCATCCTCTGCAGACATCTTGCCTTACCCTCATGAAGGAGAGGACCCATACTCCATGGAGGGAATTCCTGAGGACCTGAACTATGAGCTGCAGATGAAGGATGGCATAGTTCATGTTTATGACAATGCTGAAGCATTGAAACAACAGATGCCTCACAGCCTCCCTTATCCTGATCTGGAGACCTTTGCCATAGACCTGAGTCATGTCCTCGCAATGATAGTTGACGGACCAACGTCAGTACATAACTGTTTTAAACATTCTTAACAACAATAGACATTTCACACAGTTTTTACACTGACATTTCACAAGATGGTTTGAATAACTTTCCATTCTTGAACTGTCTGGAGCAGAAAGCTAGTCAACAGGATATTGTTTAAAATTAATTTCTCTTATTTTCCTACACTATATGAAATGTTCTGCTGAACTTATGTTGTGTTGCCTCACAGGAAAACCTACTGTCACAGACGGTTGAACTTCTTGGCCTCTAAGTTCTACCTTCATGAAATGCTCAATGAAATGGCAGAGCTCAAAGAGCTGAAATGTGTTCCACACAGAGACTTCTACAACGTCAGAAAGGTTGGTTGGTATATTCCATGTAGTTCAGGATGCAATTAATAACTCAGTAGAAACTCTGCTTCAGCCTGTAGGGCTCTCAGTACAGCAGAAGTTATTTCTAACTTTATTGCACTTAATCTAAATAAACTGAAGTTTATGGATCTACTGGAACTCGTCCAATAAAGTCATACCCGTTGCCACTGTTTGCTTTATGTCAAACACAGGTGGATACACATATACACGCTGCTGCCTGCATGAACCAGAAGCATCTGCTGAAATTTATAAAGGCCACTTACCAGACAGAAGCAGATCGTGTGGTCTTGGAGAGGGGCGGTCAGAAGATCACACTCAAGGAAGTCTTCAACAAACTTAACATGGATCCCTACAACCTCACCGTAGACTCTCTGGACGTGCACGCTGTAAGTTTCAAGTTCTTAAAAACTTAAACTTTCAGTACCATTTCTGCCAGACTGTTTACATCAGGTTTACCTTGTAGAGTCTATTAAAAAAGACAACATTTCTGAGGTCAGGTAATCACATAATAACTCTCGGTGCATGCCAAGAACTAATTTGTCATTATTCAAATAGCTACAGCTCATTTCACTAACCTGTGCTTATTGACACAAGGATGCAATTATGTGTGTTCACACATTTCATATGGTGTTATGCAATCATTTTCTATGTTCCATGCAAAGTCCTCTTAATGTGTAATTTGAAAAAAATCAATATCGTCACTTTGTTGGAATGAGAATGTGTTCATCGGTACATTAGATTCACTTTCTCTCTCATGATTTACTCTCTTAGGGAAGACAAACATTTCATCGGTTTGACAAGTTCAACTCCAAATACAACCCTGTGGGAGCCAGCGAGCTGCGAGAGATTTACTTGAAAACAGACAACTACATCAAGGGAGAATACTTTGCACGTCTCATCAAGGTGTAGTATGAGTTAAAGCACTTATATCACTTGAAAGGCCCAGAACACCGACGTTTCGTTTATCCAGTCTAATTAGATTTCTAAAGTTGGATAGAGCTACACTAGAAGTATGAGAAGTCATGAACTCCATGAAGCAATAGGAATGATAATGAGGGTCAGGGACAGATCAATGAAGCGCAGTCTACAGAACAGGCCTATAGGCTTTTTTCCACTGAAGACATTTTGACTTGTCACAGTAAGACATGTGTAAATGATGAGATGAATGATGGCTGTATTCCATTTAGTTGCTGTTAGGGTCCTGGTATTGTGCTGGTATGCTGGCTAAATGTCACAAATATCATAGTTTATGCTGCATTCAAATGGATTCAGCATTTATTGGATGAGAGCAGGACGGTAAAATGAGGCGAGGCCGGCAGAAGATAACATCATAGGTAATGGTAGATGGCAAGCTATTGTGCTTTCTCCTTTCAAAGAGTCTGCAGTGTAAAAGGCCTATGACACAAAATATGTGAAAATGCAGCTGTGCCAAATTACAGCTGAGATTTCTTTCTTTTTTTAAGGATAAAAACACAAAAGTCCATGCAATCAATGATCTTTACTTTGACGCTATTTCACTGTTTTTTTCACTGTTATTTTCACCTTTTATTTCATGTAGAATTTCTCTTTCTCCTCCAAATTCAAACTAAGTTTATCTTCAGTGTATTTTGTGCAGATATACCAAAGACTTTAATCTTCTATGATAAATGGTGTGCCACAAGTTGTAGATGTCTTGCACCCACTGGTGGAGTTAAACTGAAATGAGAAGTTTTTCCAATGTCTATAACGCTTCTCTGGAGTATAAAATACACTTGCTTCGTTGGTACTTACTGTAGGCTTATGTGTCAGTTACTTCTGCTTTACCAAGACACACCATCTACTTCCTGTGGTTTGTAATCTGTTTCAGGAAGTGGCTAAAGAGTTGGAAGAGAGTAAGTACCAGCATGCTGAGCCCCGTCTGTCCATTTACGGCCGCTCTACCAGCGAGTGGCAGAGCCTAGCAACATGGTTCATCCAGCATAAGGTCCACTCCCCCAACATGAGATGGATGATCCAAATTCCCAGGATCTAGTAAGTACTGAGAGACTAAACAGAGGAAAGCTCTGAGGCAACAGCCACATTCACTAACACAACAGGGCCAGAGTCCATTAAAATGTGCTTGTAAGGAAGACATATGAAAAAAAGCAACCTGACACCAACTGTTGCATAAATATTATAGCCACTGTAAGCCACATATAAGGTTACTCGTAAACCAAGGCCTCATGTTCACAATTATTATATTGTTTCCTCTTTTAAATAATGACTGATGAAATTGAGGTAGTTGGTTTAAGATGAACTTTTTGAAGTAAGAAAAAATCCTAATATCACTGTTGCCAAATCTTTGGCTGTAAACTTGTAAACACAGCTAACATTTAAGGAATACTTGTAAAACTAATCACACTGTTCTAAAGGAGCAAACAAACTGAGATGTTTGTGTTGTTTGTCTGGGGAGATGAGCTGATCTGATTCCTTTTGGCTTGCAGTGACATCTTCAGGTCAAAGGAGTTAATTCCACACTACGCCAAGATGCTGGAGAACATTTTCCTCCCCCTCTTTGAGGCAACAGTCAATCCACAAAAGCACAAAGCAATACATGTATTCCTGAAATATGTAAGTACTTTAAAGGGTGTAACAAACAGGAAGCTTTCAAAGTGAAATAGCAGTCTTATCTGTTAGTTTCACCCTGATTATTATTCTATGATATTTAGTAAGGAGTTGAAGTCAAACTGAGCAGACAAGAAAGAAAAAGACAAGTCTGCACATCTTTTTGACTATCTGTATCTTTTGAACTTGAATCTTTTTAGATGGGTGAAAAAAAAAACATGCATGGTTGTGCAATATTTGTTTTGCAAATGTGCTGATCTTATCTTTGTTGTGTTCAGGTAACAGGATTTGACAGCGTGGATGACGAGTCCAAACACAGTGACCACATGTTCTCTTACAAAAGCCCAAAGCCTGAGGCGTGGACCACAGACGACAACCCTCCATACACCTACTACCTGTTCTACATGTATGCCAACATCATGGTGCTCAACAACCTGCGCAAGTAAGTCCTGCAGTCCTGTGTGTGCATGCAACAAGGTTCCCCAGTGGTTTTATGACAATGCTAATCCAATTAGCACCTTGGAGTCATGCTACTTACAAGAAGTTAGCAAGTTAATCACAGGCCTGACAAAGTGCTCATACTGATTTCTTGACAAAATGTTCAGCTTTCCAGCCAGGATTTACATGTCTTTTGCATCTGTAATGAAGCTTGAATCCAAACACCAGACATTTTAAGAACTACTTTGTATTGTTGGGCAATGTAAAAAAAAAATGGTGTATCAATAAAAAGATGAAAAAGCCAGATGGCCATGATGTCTGCCTATGCTGCAGACTGCTGCTTGATTGATTCTTTAGCTGACATTTTAGAAACCTAAAGCTTGAGCAGCTTAAAAGAAATGAACCCTGTCAAATGTATTACTACTGGTATTACATTGGATCAATGTTTGTCCCTATATAGAGAGCGAGGACTGAACACCTTCCAGTTCCGGCCCCATTGTGGAGAGGCTGGCTCCATCACCCATCTGGTTACCGCCTTTCTCACGGCTGACAACATCTCTCATGGACTCAACCTCAAAAAGGTACTTTTGAATGCTGATTTTTTATTTGTTTGGAGAAACTGCAGTTTCAGTCACACATCACTCGAGCTAAAGTTACAGGTAGAGTAACAAACAGGCATTAGAGTGACATTTGGAAGTATTTTGACTAAATAAACAAAATGAATGTGCAGTGTAGGCTATGTAACATTAAGCTTTTGTATCACACAACAACTAACTCCATGTATCAGTGGATCTTCTCCAGTCACATGTCAAAAAGACACATAGCTTTACTGACATTACTTTGGTGTCTACACGTCCTTGTCCTCCTCCTCCTCAGAGTCCAGTGTTGCAGTACCTGTACTACCTAGCCCAGGTCCCGATCGCCATGTCCCCACTAAGCAACAACAGCCTGTTCCTTGAGTACTCCAAGAACCCTCTCCGAGAGTTTCTGCAGAAAGGCCTGCGTGTGTCACTGTCCACCGACGATCCCATGCAGTTCCACTACACCAAGGTAAGAACCACAGGGATGAGAACACCTCAACATCAGAACTGACAGCAGAAATAAGAGTGACACTAGTTCAGAGACATCTGGTCAACAAGCTCATCAAATATTAAGATTTCAACCTTGGGCTTTAAGAAACAACTATGATATATGACAAAGAGAACAACCTGAGAAATTGTAGAATTTTGACTATCTTTGTCGACAAATGACAAATAAATAACTGTGACTCCACTAATCGTTTCAGCTCTTATAGTAAGGATCACAAAGCCAAACTCTCATACCGAATAAAACACTTTATGGTACATGTTCTTGGTAACATTTTATCACAAACGATCCCTTGAACCCTTTCAGGAGGCCTTGATGGAGGAGTATGCCATTGCAGCCCAGCTGTGGAAGCTCAGTACCTGTGACTTGTGTGAGATAGCCAGAAACAGTGTGGTGCAGAGCGGACTCTCACATCAGGTAAAGTTTTTGACTCTGTTAATAAGATAACTGAGTTCTAAGACTGGAAAATTCAAAAGGACGAGGACAATTTCTCATCACCCTTCTTATTCCCATTACAGTTGGCTGACTAGACAAGCTTTACATACTTTGCACGCAGCCTGACAGTCCCAAATCTTGGCTTATGATTCATATCTCTGGTTGTCAGTTCAAGAATTTGAATTACTGGCAGCCAAGCGAGTTTAACAAAGCTTGTGAGCTACTGTATATGTCTCTGAGTGAGTGTGTACATACAAATACAATACAAATAAGAGACATTTCACCGTTTAGTTTGGTGGACAAATGATGTACTAATGACACTGTTTCTAAATGGTATTGGTCAATATACTGACCCATCCGAACGTATTGGTTGGGCTTGTCACTGTGAAAAGCCCATACAAACCCTCCCCTGGTCAAACTACACTGGCCGCATTATGTTAGCCCTGCATCTATTAAAACAAGAACCTGGGTTGTCTAAGAAGTCCAGAAAGTCTTCACCCTTTGAACTGCATCACTATGAAATTTTACAGTTTATAGGAAAGTCCAACATCAAACCTTGTTCCACAGCTCATATGTATACCTTGTCCTAATTACTAAAAATTTAATAATTTTTTTTTTTAAATTACTAAAAATATTCAGTCATGCTATAAACTGACAAAATAGTTGGGTAGCTTGTCAACACATAGAAAGGTCAACGATTTAACCACACAACTGTTACCATACAGTCAATCTGTGTAGTCTGATAGACATCTTTTTCACCTTGTTGCCCACAGGAAAAGAAACACTTCATTGGATCCAACTACCTACAGGACGGACCGAAGGGGAATGACATTCGGCGGACAAACGTGGCACAAATCCGCATGGCCTACCGCCATGAGACACTGTGCAATGAGCTCAGTTTTCTTGTGGACGCAGTGAAGGCGGATGTTGGCATTAACCAAACTGAGTGATGAACCAAGACAGCACAAACTCTGTCTGAATATTTTTGTAACATATTTTTATAAAACTTCCTCACCCTGAATTTTTAAAAAAGGAATGTTTATTATTTTTGTTTATCTTGGTGCAGAAATCTGGCATTGCATACTTCTTGTAACACGATAAAAACTTGACTTCTAGGCTGCATGCAATTCCGTATCTGTGAATTTTGCCACCATCACTGTGTGCCACTTTTTATTGGGATAGAGTTATTTTATTTTACACATTGTGAAGTGTACTTACATATGTGGATCTGAATATATGAAGGGGCATTGGCCACAACGCCCAATTTAGAATTGAAACATTCAGAAGCAGAATATGATGATTTGATGATGTAATGCCGAATGAGTACAAAGTGTGTATGTTACAAAGGACTTCATGTGGACTGTAGATTTGAAAAGAAGTGTAGAAAACTTTCACTTGATTTGCATGATTTTGTTAGAAGTGACTGAGAGGCCAGGTAAATATAGGATTAGGTATTGAGTTGATGAGGTAAGAGTGGTGATATCAATATCACATGTTATCACAACTGTGGAGACTAACTTATCAGAATTATTTTCTTTTTTATGTTGTACTTTTTCATATGTTGTTGTTTTTCATATGTAAACAAAGGCTGCAGAATGTACCACAGCAGCACCCTGACTCTGTTCGACCTGACTGGAACTGAACCTTAATTAGTATCATTGGTAACACCTGTGTTTACCTACTATTTCATGACAAAATGGCTGCTGTGAAAAAGGTCTATACACTGCTGTTTATGTACGCGCAGGAAACGTTACAGCGCCAGCCACAATTTCCTCTTTGAATTTATAAGAGTGCTCATATCATTAGTTTCATTACAAGCACTTACTTCCTACATCTTTAAAAAGCAACCAATCATGCCATAATTTATGTATTGTGTACTGGCTGAAAATGTTGTACTATTAAAGCAGCACAAAGCTAAAATTGGTATTTTTGTAATTTAGTGCCTCCAGTTTCAGCGTAATATCAATGTGGTAAATATGGACAGCTGTACTCCTGTATTTGTTATGATTATATAACTTAGTATTAAAAACTAGGGAGTGACAACTTCGCTAACAGCCAAACATCAAGCAAGGTCAACAACACTAGACATAGCAGCTAGCTAATATTACTTACTAGTCCAACAGCAGTCAGCCCAGCTCGGTGTCTGTCTTTCAGCCTTTTATTTCACCAAGCTCTCACCAACGAATAAAAGTCAGGTCCACATTTATTCTTGTCCGGCAGTTTCTTGTTCGTTGACTCTCTCCTTTTCTTTCTAAGCCTCCGTTTTTCTAAGCTCTGGTTCTGGCACCACGTTGGGTACACATGCTAACACCGCTATGTGTGTGAGACATACATGTTTACATAGTGGCAACAGTTTCCAGTTATCTTGGCTGATGTAAGCAAATGTACGTCTAAGTTTTATTATCTTGCTGATTCTACCATAGCCAATACTGAGAAGTGAGGAATTTTTACATTAAAACATAAAATAATGCATTGTAACGCATAATTTATCCCCAGAGCTGATCATTTCAGTAGCTAATGAGGAAGCAATCCTGCTTCTTTCTCATCAGACAGTTGTTTCACGTCAATTAAAGAGATTAAAAAAAAAAAAACACAGGGAAGTGAATTCAAAAAGTCATAAAGTGCAAAAAGTGAGTATCTTTTTATTAAGGATAATGCAGCAGGAATCAACACACCTCCTTTCATTGAATTAGCTAAGCTACACACAATGTGCATGTATGTAGGATCAGATGTTTTACAGTAATCTAGAAAAGAAAAGTGGCCTTGGAACCACATGGAGCATTTTCTCATTCTTATATCATATTAAATAGATCATTTTACAACTTTGTTTTATACATTTTGAATGGATCGTGCAGTGATACGGCCAACTCCTGTTAAATTTAGTCAAGAAAGTTTCCAACTGCAGTAGATTTTTGGTTGTGCCTGGTCTCACATTACAGCATCAGATAATATTTTACACCACAGAGATAAAATCATCTGTTGTTGTAGTGCAAAATCACAAAGAAAGCTACAGTGAGGTTTCAAGGTGAGATTTGTCAGCATCGACAACCAAAAATGACTTTTGGTCAAACTAAAATTCACATGTTTATGGTATATTTAATGAACATTCAGCAAATATCAATTCAGGACGAACACTTAAAAAAAATTAAAAACTTAAATCATGTCAGTCATTGTGTTTCAAAAAATCTGTTTGATAACCCAAATTTTGATTAAATGCAAAAATAACTGGACTTGTTGAATGCAATGAAAATGCTAAATTCGTTTAACATATCATTACAACTTTAGATAATGAATTCAATTTAAATAAAATAGAAATTTATCACTGAAAAGAAAAATTAAGCTCAATACATTTTCACATTTTATGAAATATTTCAGCTAGATCCACTTCTCATAAATCACAACCAGCCAACTCAAAGTGTTGCCTGTGATCTAGGAGATCTGGAAACCTGACCAGAAATACTTACTTGAAATAAAACTATTCTGTGATTTAAACTTTAACCTAAGTTCATTTGTAACTGAAAAGCTGCCTGTCTCATGAATCAGTTATCTTAGATATAGGCATGACAAAGCGGAGCAACGCAAAGATAGGACTGGCTGTTTTGGGAGTGTAAACTACAGTACTTCTACAGCGATCAGTTTAAAATAACCTTAATAAAATTGTAGTCATTTAAAATATATAATAAGTAAAAAGATTAAACCAGCAGAGATGACAAATACATAGTGGTTATTTCTAACAGTGAAGAAGACACCACAGCAAGCCATGTCATTAAAATCATATAAAACGAGTTAGTCCTGTACACCCAAAAGATGGTAAGGTTAGTAGTCGGGTTCTGAAGTGGATCAGAAGAACAGGTTCACATAACTTGGCTCATAAGGCATGTCATGTGGGATATAAACATGCAGGGTTACATTACACAGACTACAGAATAGCTTTATATATGTCAAATAAGTTTGGTTTTAATGTTTGACAAGAAACTCTCTGTCTTAGATTTGCACTTAAAGCACAAGTCAACATTCTGGGAAATAGCCTAAATCTGTTCAAAGGTTACAAAATCATCCTACTAGCACCTCTGAAGCTAACTATAAGAGTACAAACAAACGTATCACGTGTTAATTAGTGAGCTTTGAAGGTGCTGGCAGGTGGATTTCATTACATGCGGACAGAGTCAGGATAGCAGTTTTCCTCTGTTTCCAGTCTTTGTGCTATGCTAGGCTAACCAGGTGGTGGCTATAGCCTTATAGTTCAGACGGACAGGAGAGTCTGCCAGAAACTCTCTGCCAGAAAACAAATAAGCTCCCCTCCCCCCCAAAAATGTCTAGCTATTTATTTAAATTATACTATTAGGAATATATGAGTCTAATCAACCCTCTCTGCATACGAGGGCCGACCTCAGTTTGCCTCCTTTGTCTCCACTTCAGTCCCGTTCATTTTAACATGAGGCAACTTCAACTTGGATCCTTCCATGTTAGTTAAATGAACCCACACATTACTGTACTTTTGGCGATTCTGTGTGTTGAATTAATAGATTATAACATATTACATATACTGAACGTATTATCACACACAGTTCCCATAAAGCACCACATCTACAATACTTGGGTTACATAGAGCATCCTGGGATTTTTTTAGGACTTAAAAAGAGACATGTTTCATTCCCCAACCCTGTCACTAAGAACTTAAGGAGCAGGAAACTGCTGGTTTCGTTTGGATGTTAGCATTTTAGGGGGATTAAAATTCTCCTCCTCAGTGAAAGTGACATTTTGTGTTGCAACATCTAAGGTCTACGATTTCCCGTCATCTAATTGGCTCAGCGTGTGTTAAGGCCTGTGTGGGTGGCCTGCCTCATCAGCCAAATTGAGGATGGAGTCGACTATCTCATCCTCCGTGGGGAAATCAGACATTACCCACGATTCATTGGCAGCAGTGACTTGCAGGCGACATATCGGACAGTTTCGGCTCTGCCCACTCCTGTAGACACAGAAGAGAGTTTGTAGTAATTACTGATGGTGTTTGTACATATTGTGCGTGACTAAAACATTTCTGTGACACGGGTAACTACTGACATGAACTCAAGCTCGGTCTGTCATCTTACCATTTATCAATGCACTTCTGACAGAAGCTGTGTGCGCAGGGCAGAATGAGGTCGGCCTTTCCGTCCATGCAGATACAGCACTCCTCCTCATCAGTCAGCTGCTTCACCCTGCATGGGCACAAAAACAGAAAATAGATTGCTTTAATTATTTTAATTATAAGGAGGAAGGCACCACATTTTTCCAGAGTGATAAACAGTCATTCTACAGCAATACAAGTTGTAAAATCCATCATTATAGCAGCCTGTGTTTTTTTTTACCACTTGGGGACCGAAGCTGTAAACACACACATATAATGACTTATATAAAGTTATTATGGTGAACGTGTTAGCAAATCAGCAGACACGGAGCGGCATTAGCATTCATTTCGTGTCATGTTTCTGGACCTCCCTTTAGCCCCGTTTTTGGTCACTGCCAACGTCTGATCGAAATGTGGTGGCCATTAATCACAGCGGTGGTGGTTTCAATCCCCAGCTCCTCTTGTCCACAAGTCGAACACTCCTCAGGCAAACATTAAACCTCAAAAGTGCTCACACTGTCAGGACAGCACCTTGCAAGGTATCTCACCATCAGTGTGTGTCTGAATGGGTAAATGAGAGGCAAATTGTAAAGCGCTATATAAACGCTCTTTAGCTGCAAACCGTCCACTATGTTGATAAATTAGACACTGACTGTGGACTGTGTGTGTCTAGTTTTGTGCTGAGCAGGAAGTGTCCAGTTCATCAGAATATGTCAGCTTTTTTCGCTGAGAACAGCTGCGACTATAAACTAAAGAGCTAAAAGAGGCTACAAAGCTTTGAAAATGATCCTTAGGTGTATCACTGTGAGTGAACCGTTTCAAATTACACATGATCGTTTTACAAATAAAAACACTGATTAGTCCACCTCTATCTGAAATCATTACGTCGTGGCTGAACAGAAGGCCGGTCATGACATTATTCTTTTTTTTTGCCTTTTAGTAGATCTACAGCTGCAGAAATGCATTCCTTGCTCTGTAAATCAAACAGCAGATCAGCTGCTTGGATCAGAAAGTTGTGAGACAGACTGAAATCAAAAGTCACATTTCTAAAGATTTCAAAGCTGGTGCTTGTGATTTTCTGGCTGTGCCGCTGTAACTCTGATCCAAACAGCTGATCTGCAGCATTGCTTGTTTTGTGTGGTACAGTACAACAGCAAAACAAGCAAGGCAAAGCAGTGAAAATATTACTGATGTAGCATGCACTGAAGAGAATATTGGTTTGTTTTTATGTGGCTAAAATAACCTGACCCTGACCACAACAGATAGATCCCTGTCTGATTCTCCAAACTGGGCGCAGGCTAACTGCCATCTACTGTCAGTAGATACCATAGTACCTCCATAGTCAATGAGCACTCCACTTCAAGATAAATTATCCCATTCGTATGCACCAAATAATCCTTTGTATAAAACACTCGATTATTTCATTTCAATGAAATGTGAAAACGACACACTGTGGTGAATACTGTATTAGTCACAGGGTCTCTGCTGATCCTTTGAAGGACCACTTCATGTGCACCTACCTGCCCATCCACATGCTGGCCTGGCAGGAGTCCGTGGAGGGGAGCTGTGCAGACGGGCCCTCTGTGGCGCCCTCTGCACACAGAACTTCAGCAGCCTGGCTGGTGATGTCTCGGTATAACTGGATGAACTGGTACAGGTTCATTATACGCGATACTTCGACCATGCCATTCTCTTTGTTGATCTAGGGAAAGACAAAAGCAATCACAATGGTATAATGGTCTGTATGTCTGTACACATGATAGCCAAAACAGGTGCTTATTTAATTCAAGCTGCTGAATCTTTAAATTTGGTGATATCTGACCAGCTCTGATCGTCCTGGGACGGTAACACATGGTTAGGTCTTTACATAATCATTGGAACAAACCTCATAGTTCAGTTCATCTCACAGGTTTGGTTCAATTTGTAACTGGCATGTAAATTGTCTCTCAAGCACTGAACAAACTCAGCAGTGTGTTTCTATTAAAATCTAATTGCAGAATGACTCATAACCATAACCATAATGAACTACAAGTGGATCACTGAGGGAACAATATGCAGTATTTGTGGCTGCAATAATTTCATACCGAGTCACATATCTCACATGCAGAGAGAAAGTATTAGATGAGATCGATTATATTGTGATATAACACCCTAAAGGCTTTGGTTATGTTTGTTAGCAGACATGTGCACTCACATTTTTGCAGGCAGAACCTACGAGGTTCTGCCTGCAAAAATGGTGATTTTAAACGTGAGTTACTGTGAGTCTGCTCTTCAGCTTCCTGTAACACTGCACAGCTCTGACCAAACAGTTTCGATTCAGATTGACTCTAAAAAGGCCAACATCTGCGTAGTACAACCCCAGTCTGATATAACCACAATAAACACACACACATACCTGATAACATCCCTGCTACACTTTCTCCTGCACATAATCACAATTGCAGTAAAGAGAGATGCAGGATCACAAAAACATCATGCTGGCCAGGAGGTGTGCAGAAAACAGGTTGACTTTTATTCTCTCATCAAACAAAGGTAGTCTTTTAACCAAGAAAAATGGGGTGCTGCACTTGCCATAGCATACAAACCAAACTGACCCCACTAAAAAACATTCTCAACATATATATATATATATACACACACACTGATAGGACTTTTCTCCAGTTCAAACCAGCCTATCAGAGTAGATCTGTGAAAGGGAGAATGGACACAATGAACAATAAAAACCATAATTTCCTTGATTTGTTTGTCCTAACAAATACATATAAATAAACAAAAAAAATACAGTACATTCAGAATTAATCAATGAAATGCACAACACGAGCAATCCAACCTAATTAACTGAAATATTTCCACCCATTACATCATCCAATCAAAACAATACCCACCTCCTTTTAGTCTCCATAAAAGGGTACCTATAGTATAGAGGCGTGCTCCCTCTTTACGCCCATGCCCAGATGTACAAAGGACTGGAAACAGGTGACAAACCATTGTCTGTCTTGCACTATCACTCATTTCAGTGTTTTTAGGAATAAATTTAACTCCATGCTCTATCCCTCCCATCCAACATAGCAAATCAGTTAAACAATTAAAATTGTAAAGTTGGCCCAGCAAACCGTGAGGGAGTTAGCACTTCGTCACAACAATGTTTAGCTTCCTGCATCTCTCGCTCTCTTACTCTCCAACACAAACTCAAATGTGTGGACAGATGTTTTTCTTGGCATGCGACGTTCCCGTGCAAAAGGTTCTTTGGTCTCACCTTGGTACAGAGGACCCTGACGGCCACCTTCCACAAGGCTGTGGCATCGGATCCTGGCTGCACCTCAAACAGCAGGTGCTTCTGCTGTCCAGCAGCTAGCTTGGCCGTACTGAGAGAGAGAGAGATGGTGTGTTTAACCCAATACAGCATCCTGCATGGTTTTTACTGCTGTATGGACACAGCTACATACAGTATGCAAACACAAACAATGTTAAATTACTTTTTTGAAGAATTACTTCATTGAGCTGGGAGTTTTTCCTAAATTGTATGATGGACAGTTATTTGCTACACCTATATCATGTGTCCAGAACAGACTGGGACTTACACGTCGTTAAGTTCAGCCACTCTTGCCAAAAACTCCTCGTAGGTGAGATAGCCGCTGTCCCGCACCAGTCCAACATGTTTCACCAGTTTCTCAGGCAGATGAGGCAAAACTGACTGACCTGAGAACTGCTGGCCCATCTCGGCAGCAGCAGCACTTACCAAAGTGCACTGGCAGAGGGCTCATTCAGTTCTGCAGAGCCTGGTGGGACATAAACAGTTAAAGGTCAGTTTGAAGCCTTTACTCATTATTCTCTTTGAATCACTGAAAATATCAGAGATGTCGGACGTGACAGGTCTGGAAAAAGGCTAGGAACAATCTAGTATCTGAAACCTGACTGCTCTCCATCATCAGCAGCTGCGGTTTAGTCTGAACAATGGGAGTGTAATGTTACATGTATTAGTACAGAACATTTTCAGTATGGGTCTTTCAGTTTTGCACTCATGTAGCACATGCTGAACTTAATCCAACACCAACATTCCCCATGAGCGACTTCTAAATTAAATGAAAGAGTGAATATGTATCTTTGTGTTAGCTCAGTTTTTTAGCCGGGCTGTCAAGATTGTGAACTCAAAGTACCGGGGGGAGTGTTAGTGTTTGTACCACATGCAATTTGGACCAGCAGGAAGAGGAGGTTTTCAGGCTCAGCATGCCGGGGAATGCTGATGATGAGTGGACCCAGTGTTGTGCCAGAACCAAAGCCCTGTGAGCAGGCAATGGATGGACATAGATATTGACTTAAGGACGTTGACGGGTCACTGGCGAGAGCTTGGTGAAATAAAAGTCTGAAAGACGCCGAGCTGGGCTTCTTCTTCAAAATTATGGATTACTGTTATTATATTTTTTCACTTCCCAAAGCCTATATATGGTATTCTGATTCGGATTCATTAATTTTAACAAAACCATGATGCTTCAGTCTACATGTTTGGTGTACGGGCCTTGGGTGCTGTTTGACGACACTGCAGTGCATTGCATTAGTTTTACGTTCACTTTCAACATAATTGAACATTTATTGATGACACATACTGAATTGACTTCGCTGAAATGTTGTAAATATTTCAACACATTTTTTGTTTATCTTGAGATAGAAGAAAACTGATTTGTTTTCTCAAAATAATTTATCAGGTCAAGAGTTTCAGCTGGCAATCTTCTCCTATAATTGAATGTTATCGATCCACAGGTTCACAGGGCACATTGGCCATTAGGCCATCTTATATTTGGTATTCTGATGAGAAAATACCAGCACCGACCAGCCACTTCATTGGGTACACACTCACTATCAGGAACAAAACATCAGAGTCCAGCACGAATCTATGATCAACAACATAAGTAGTTTTTCACTTTCACTTTCTCACAGATCTTCACTACATGATTACTGTGGCCGGACAATAATAATATTATCATGATGTGAATATAGAAAGCATTTCTTATATGGATTCTTTGTTATTTATCTGTAATTGTAAATTCAGGTAAACAAAAAGAGTCACAGTGTACACAGAGAAGCAGCTTAATTAGCTACATTAGCGTTATGTAATAACGTCTAAGCGAGCAGTGAGCTAACGCTGCGGATGTTAAACATTAACACACACTGTGGTGAATGGCAGCTACACTCTTCTTCAGTGGCTCTTTTAACACGCCATCATTGTATTTATGAGCCAGCAGTGAAGCTCGAGTCAAACACCACAGGCTAATCTGAGCAGCAGCGGCACAACGTCACTTCTTAACAGCCGTTTGCTAACGAGGAGTAGCATGGAAGTAAACACTCAACAAGTGACGGAGCTGTGGGAGCTTGGTGTTATCCTCTGCTGTCATGTGAGAGAAAGAAGCTCCTCTTCTTACCGGACAATCTACGTAAGAGGCGCGAGGCAGCGTCCAAACTTCAGCACGGGCTCCGCTGTCAGGATCCGACACAGGTCTGTGTTGACACAACACGGGCGCCTTTCGATGACGTCGCAGTGTGTCGCTTTAGTTTCACTCAAACGTCATTTGACCATTAATGGAGGATGAGCACTGAATTTAACTTTATCTTAAAGGTGCAGTGTGTAACATTTGGGGCCTTTATTTTCAGAATAAGGCAGACATGGACTATAATATTCATAATTATGTTTTCATGCATGTTTAATTACCTGAAAATAAGAATATTTTTGTTACTTAAACTTTTATATCTACAGTGGGAGCAGGTCCTCTTTCATCGAGTCCGCCATGTTGAAACACCGTTGTTGACACTGCCATCATAAAAAGGACTTGAAACACTGATGGCTCTACATAACGGAGGAACAATGAATAATCAGACACACAGTCTTGAGTTCATCTGACTGGCATGCTTCAGCTCACCAGAACAAGCTGCAGTCCCTTTATTTGTAATTCGCGGCACCTGTGTGTAACTCCTCCCATTTCAGCAATCAGGCAAAATCAATCAATGTAAGAACAAACAAAACTCAACAACCGTGTTTCTACAGTAGCCCAGAACAGACAAACTAAATATTGACTCTAGGCAGGGACCTTAAAGTGTTGTTTCTCCTTTACACTAGGAAGGCGAGGGTGATGTGAAGAGATTGCAATACAGCGATTAGACCACTAGATGCGACTAAATTCTACACACTGGACCTTTAATATTTAAATGAATATTTTGGTTACATCGTACAGAACATTGTTACTTACTTTGAGTCTTACCATCCACTGAAAAAGATTAATTCATTACTTATATTACAAATTAAAATTAGGTTTGTGAAACGTACCAATTTTTTGTTCCAATTATCCTGTTAAGAAAGGTTAGCACTTAAAGAAATATATATTAATTATTGCTTTAAACCCTTATTTTATTGTTTTTATCAAAATGTTGTCACTTCCTGTTGCTTATACTTGACTCTGATGTGGTTGTAGATTATATAAATATTGAAATAACAAGATTCAAAGTAGATAATGAATCAGCGTTTTGTGGATGTTGAATTTATAAATATTTTCCGGATTGCCAACAAAACTTTATAAAAACAGGATTATAGGTATAGATTTGTCTTTAATCAAGACATGATATATGATTCCCTTAATTATGATTTTTAAAATGTATTTAATTAGATGAAATATTCCAAATTAGGCTACATTTCATCTTCATCATATTAAACCAAGATAATGAGTAATAGTTATATAATTATATACTGTAGCACTCTATTTATTACAAACGAATTATTGGCTATTAACCAATTACTGTATCCTTAAAATACAAACTGATATAACATTTCATGTTTTAGTTTAGTTTAATATATTTGATAAAGAGAGTCGTAAAGAAGAAGAAAAAACAGCATATAAGACATTTGTCAGAAATAACACGACAAGTTCAGTAGAATCAAAAGACAGGATAGACAGTTTTCACTACATTAGTAGATTAGGAGTTATAGTGCTGCTTAGTTATGTGTACTGCCTAGATTACTGACTAAAACCTGTTGTTTGTCACAATTTCAGATTTTCACAAATTCACATTTTATTGTGATGTAATTGTAGATATAAACTTTTTTTTTTAAATTTAACTCAGTTATTTCATTCTTAAAATTTAACAATTATCGTCAGTACCAGTGTACTGTACCACAACCCCTAACTGCTCTCATACTGACCAAGCAGATACACAATATATATAAGAATGAGGACACAAATCAATGTTTTTCAGAGCTAAAGGTGTTGTGATGGTTGGTTTCTTCATGCTATGATACTCTCTGACTGGAGAGCACATCGTCCGCTATCCTTCTTTTTTTAACTGCAGGGAGAAGATAATGGGAGATTGATTTAGCTTACATATGGCTGCAGGAAATCGAGGAGGCAGCAGGTGGTAAAGAAAAAACAAGCAGAGGAAGAGAATATAATGAGCAGAGAAATAGGATGAGGGAAATTGGATTGGACTGAAAGGCAGGAGAGCAGAACAGGTCACCCAGGGACACATATAAGGAGGATAATATAAGATTCAGAGAGAAGATCATAGATTGAAAGAGAAAGAAATATGTGCAGACTGAAAGGCAAAGGAAAATTCAAGAAGATGGCCACAGAAAATAAGGTTCAGGATGTTGATGTGATGATGGAAACCAGATTAACTCCTGATGCATACCAATGAAATGACATTTTAACAGAGTTTGAGAAGTTGAGTGAACTTAGTTCTCTGGCGGAAAGTCTATTTTTCACCTGAAAACTCATTTTGGGTTTGGCTTTATCTGATGCCAAGCCATCTGTTTTATACTGGCAACCACAACACTTGAAGGGGAGTCGTACAGAGAAGAGGCTGCAGCACAAATGACACCTGTAACTCTCTCAGACCTGAGGGGGAAAGTGACACAATCAACCACAGATTTATGTTCTTCATATACTATCTTTCTATCTAATATTGTCATTCTGTTTCTCCATAGTGTCATTTTACTTCTATTATTTCTGTTTGTCTGTCTGTACTTGCCTGTTGCAAATCTGCTCATCCTGGAAGAGAAACTATCCTCAGGTTTCTTAAAAGGTTTGTTTAGGGGAGTTTTCCTAATTCTGATGAAGGCTCTAAAATAAAGTGTTCTGTATGCTGTACAGGTTGTAACACCCTTTGAGGCAAATTTGTGATTTTGGACTTAAAAATATAATATCGCTTTCTAACTAGATTAAAAATCTAATAGCACTACAACTACTGTGATCATTTAATGTCATTTAAATTAATTTTAATTAAATTAATTAATTAAATTTGTGTTATGCATCCACATGTAAATTCTGCCAAACGTCACTTCTATAAATGTAATAAAAAAATCAGTTTTATTATTACAAATAGAATAAAACACGCATACACTAAAAGCTTAAAATGGGTCATTGTAAAACCGATGGTTAATTTAGTTGGTTAATTCAATATAAACTCATTTAAGTTAATTTGTTTTATTTTATTTGCAATTATTAGCGAATTATTACTTCATAAGAGTTGTCAATAGATTTGTAATATTCACCTTATATTGGTCCAATTATCGATCAAGTAATTTACAACCCTTTTATAGTAAATATTAGCAGGTTTGGTGATGATGTGATTGATAATGTTTATATATATTATTTGTATATGTTATATGTCTATAAAAAGACATATGTGAGGATTTGCTACACGCTCAAATTAAAAATCAGGACATTTGCTCAAGTAATTGCCGTCTTTGTTTGACTGCTTATTAATAAGTCTCCTGGTGTCTTTCTAAAAAAAAAAAAAAAACAGCAGGTGGCAGCAAAGGATACCAAACAAAATGAAGTCGAAGTCAGAATCATGGCTGTACTGAGAGGGATGAGTTGTTATAATACATCGATGATCATAGTCAATACTAATTCTGTATGTAAAAAACATTCAGCAGATGTGATCGAATGAATAAAAAGAGTTTCCTGCAATAAATATTTGACAATATATGACAGATAATGTGAGGATGGTAACAATAGGATCCTGCACCTTTGTCATCTCATAAAAATAAATTCAGCAGTTTGGTGATGAGCTGTAAACTTCAGGTTCCTGTGAGAAAATAATCATTTAGTGGGAAGCTATTTCAAGTAGAGGTTAAAATACCTCTTTAAAGAATTAAGTAATTATTGCAATGATTTTAGCAGCTGATTGTTGCATTACATTTGCAGGAGAAACAAGTTGCCTTAAAAACTGACAGATGTTTTCTATTTAATTCATGAAATGAATGACTCATACTGATTTTTTTTTTTAGCATATTCTCACACTTTCAGATGGGAGATGCAATTACAATTATTATATCATTATCAGGTCCTCGGGCTTGTTCTGATAGCACCACCTCAGCTGCTCACAAGTCCTGACAGAATTACATATCAAGACATGTCTAATGAGCTGTTAAAACTTTTCCGTCTTGATTTTTTTTTTCCTTTCATATTTTTTTTAGTTTGTGGTTAATTTTAGATGCAGGAAACAGCTCTTTGGTGCACGCACTGAACTCATCTTCATTCATTTTCACACTGCATGAAAGGCCGATATCAATTTATTGAGTCTGTGTACATGACTTCCTAAAAATGCAGCCCGATAAAGAGACTGAATTCATTCATTCATTTCACTTTATTCTTGCATTTTACAAAAGAATGTGGGCAGTTATTTAAGACATCTATAAAAATGTCTAAACTACAAAAAAAACAGCACATTTACAAGAGTCAAGTTCAACAGTTTGAAGTTTAGAATCTGTGCAATGCCCTTTTTTACTAGAACAGAAAAGATCGCAGTCAAGTATGAACAATTTTATACAGAGACATTCAGTTTAGGAAAATGAACATAGGTATAAAGGCTCCATATTGTACAGGTAATTTTAATACACCACATTGAAAACATAAAGTAGATCTCTGAACAACCCAAGAAAATATGGATTGCTTGAATCCCAGAAGTAGTCCGAAATGGCAATAGCATCCAAAATTAATACTGTACATACAGATGATGATTTAAAAACGTCTTCTGTTACTTTTTAAACTGGCTTACAGGTTGTGTGGTCCATAAACTGATAGTTCTTATGATGAGCCACTCTTTTTGACTGGCGGTGATGACTATTCGTACACACTCAATGTCAAAGCCAATCTTGTGGTCCACATTGTTAACCTCAATGCTTCCACCTTTAAACTCTCCTAATGTGATGTAGGATGAACACTGCCTTCCCTGTTTAGTTTCCACAGACCTCTGTCCAACTTCAAGAGCTCCGTGGTGAAGAATGTCATTTTGTCTGTCCTCTGTGCCAGTCACAATTTTAATTCTGCTGATTTTAGTTGATTTATTAAAGATTAAGACAAAGAAATCTCCAGTGCACGGAGGCTTCCCCCAGAAATATTCATCAACAATACTACTGTAAGCCTTGGTGGCATCATAGTTTTCAAAGACATTGATGTTCGTGTAGAGGCTGGCAGGAGGGTTGTCAGGAATGTCTATGGAGTCTTCCTCAAAGTCGTCGTCCTTCAGCTTGTTCTCTGCTCCTTTGTAAGAAGAGTAGTAGCCCATGTGCTGGAACAGCGAGGGCTTGAAGCGGATCACGTCTTTCTGGGCCAACAGACCCCTGAAGTGGATGAGGAGCCAGTCGCAGGGCATTTCCTGGTAGAACATGAGGAGGAAATGAGCCAGACGAGGGAGGTCTTTGGAGTGGTACAGCTTCCCGATGTATCCCAGCTTGGAGAACTCCAGCATCACCCAGTAGGAACCTTCTCTGGAGGTGATCACCTTCTTCAGCGCCGTCAGGAAGTTCCTGGAACAGCGCACATCATCCTCTAACATCATGTAGAAGTGAGATAGGTTTGTGCAGAAGTTGAGGAGGAAAGCGTAGTCCACGTTCTGCTTAGAGCGGAAACGGACCCGGTCCTCTGGGTCATTGTAGTTCCTTTTCAGTCCATCCAAAGATGGATAGTACTCCTCTGGAGTGTGAATCACCAGGAGGCGCCCGGCTATGATGTGGTGAGCAAACTTCCTGGTGATTTCCTGCACCAGGTTCTCACACCAAACCAGGTCAAAGTCTGCCAGGTGGACCACAACCACAATCTCTTTGAGCTCCTCGTAACTAGACTGATCAAAGATGGACTTGATCGTCTCCAGAAGATAATTCCCCTTTTTCCTCTTGACAGATGACAAGCCAATGGTCAGATACTCTGTCAACAGAAATAGTTACTTCATTATGGTAGAAAATCTTAAATATGTCTTGCTGCTAGTGACTAAGCTCACAAACCTAAAAAAAAACCCCACCAAAATAGTATCAGATAAGTAGAAATACCTACTTTTACGTGGCAAAGGAATTCCTGCAAGGTACCGATACGTCACATTGATAGTCCCAGAGAAATTGGATAGATCTCTGAATGTGTGTACATATCTTTCAGAGTTTGCAGGATGCATCAATGTCTCTCCCAGCTGTCTTTTTTCAGCCTCCTAAAATCCAGAATATGAGAACACACAAGAGTACTAGGAAAATGCCAAGAGTAGTAGAACATCATCACAATGTATGGTAACCAAGTATCAACCTTTCAAAGATGACACATCTTACCAGCACATATCCATCATCCATATAAAGGTTAAAAAAGAGCAGAAAGGTGATGAGGAAGCCGAGGAAGGGGAACATGGATCGTTTCCTGAAACACCTCATCTTCTCCACTGACTCCACATTAGCCTCGAGATCACGCCTCTCACTGCAAGAAGTCGAAGAAAACAGAAATTGGTCAATCAAAAGTGAATAAAGATGTATGAGAATGTGTACACATGACCAGCTACATATTCTGTAATTAAATCCCCGTGGACATTTGGGTAATGACATATTAAAGATTAGGTGAAAGCTTCTGTGAGTGGAATAACAACAAGCTCATTACCTGCTTCAGTCAAAGAGCTTTAATCAGGATTGACTCACTTATCAGAGCCGAGCTGATAATTTACTGAAAGAAAAAGTGTTAAAAGTGCAACTGACGTGTCATAGTACTAAAACAACAAGTCAGTTAATTAACAGAAAACAAATCAGCAACAATTTGGCAATAGACTCATGTATGTCATCTAACAAGCAAAAATCTAATAATTCACTGGTTTTTGAATTGATACAGCTGAATATCTCTGCGGCTTGTAAGTTGACCAGACAAAATGAACTATTTATTATCATTTTATCAGATAGTTTACAGCGGAGATGGAACTAGGAAACATGAGAAAAAGGTATGACATGCAACAAATGCACTTTATGTGACTGTTATGTGTTACAATATACGCCACCAGAACATTCTGAAATAAGCAACTTTAAAATATCATCTTAGGTTCTCGAAAATTTCTAACATTTTATACACTAAATGAATAATTGATGAATCAAACAAAATGACGAATACGCCATTAAATCAGCGATAATAGAATTTTCTGGCCACCAGAGATAGCGGAACAAACTAAAATCCTCCTAAATACTGAACTTATAAAGTTGTCATGACTAATGTAATACCAAGCAGCAGAAAAGGTTAATATTTATTTGTTTTTGGCCACATGATGTCCGATATTTATTCTGCTTTTATCTCTGTTTTGGTCTTTACCAACTCATGAGGGAAATAATAGGCTTACGTTGTCTGGGTTGATTAGAGTGAACAAAAACAATAAAGTTATGGACTGTAAAACCAAAACAGACATTTGATCCATTGTTAATATAAAATATTGATTAGTGTAGCATTAATTAAAATAATCATTGGTTGGAGCCCTGAAGTAATAATCACAAAGCTGGGTGGATATTCATCTTTAATTGGGTTATGATGAGGTACTCAACATGACAGATGTGGCCACCGCACTGACACAGAAATACAGAAGGCTGATCTCAAGGTTTATCATTGGATTAGGCAAAATGGATCTAATTATGGATCAGTTTGGTGGTTAATCTAACCGTTCACGAGGGGAAACGTCAGTCATCTGTTCAGTTCGTGTGCAGCAATGATGTTTCAAAACTCAGCAAACACCCAGTAACATTGCGTGATAGAAAACAAATACTTAAAGCTCTGTTCAGTGTGATATTTACTCTTAGTGTTGACAGTTTTTAAAATAAAAAGAATTACCCGGCTCACTATCTGTCCTATTTGGCACCGCATGCAAAAAAAGTACTGATCCCATGACACCTTCCCTAATTCTGATGTTGCATAAGGCAAAAACTCAGCCTTCGACGTGAGAAGCCGTGAGCTCCCCGTTGACAGGGACAATTTCAGCATAGGCCTGTGTGTCTGCTGCTGGGCCCGATAACTCAATAAACAACTTATTATTCATTGTGTTATTCATTGCTCGAGTTCCATTTTAGGGGGGAAAAAATCATCTGCCATCTGCCAGATTAGTGAGCCATTTTGTGTTTCTGTCACGAAAAAGCTCCACGGTGGCACCTGAGAGATGTAGCGGCAAGAGCAAGTGGAAACACAATGACAGCTGTGAGTCAATATTATGAAAGCCCTCACAAAGAGCATCTCCAATCACACACACACACACACACACACACCATTATTTGAGATAGCAGCCTGCAAAATCAGATATTGAGACGATGAAGGAATACCTAACAAGGCAAAATAATGGCCACATGCTTTGTCTGTGAGAGAAAATACTGCTAAGAAATTAGATTTTTGTTTGCTTTCTCTGAGTGAATCTAAACAACAAACAAGCCTTCCATAGGTCACGTACATTTATATGGAAATAGAGGTGCATCTATGAATAAATAAGCACTATTTGTTGGGTATATTTGCTCTTGTTTACAATGCTTCTCTGCCAAGCTGTTTTTTTGTTTTATTCCCCTCAGCAAATTATCAACGTGTGTGCCCAGTGAGCTCATTTCTACGACTGAAGTCATTTTAGATTAGAGACGGTAAAATAATAACAGGTAGACAGGGAATACCAATGAGTTCCAGCATTAAAAAATGTTATATGTCCCATAGGAGGTTTTATCTTTACTGGTGCACATTAACAAGATTTTCTCCAGAACAGGGAATGAGAGGAGATTTGTCCTGTCCACTAATCTTTTGTTTTAAAATGTAAACTCCACAGAATTACAGCTGTACTTAATACTAATTCAAGCCCGGTAAAATGAAGCCGAATTGTGATTCAAAGAAGTCATTTCTCGTTAATATTTCCAGAAACTACATCTAAGCAGATTCAACAACAGCCCAAGGACAAATTATGTTTATAGGTACAGGTTAAATTGCCCTACGACATTGGAGCAATGCAGCAATTCATTGATTAAATTATGGGTTACTACTCTCTTAATTGCATTTTAAGGCTGCCAGCCGTCACACGCTCTAATTATACTGCAGCTGAAGGAGTCTTGCTTTTATTTCTCCTCCCATGTGACAGAAAAGTGCTTCTTTTTCTTTCTGATCAGTATGAAAACCAAAAAGCCACACTCCTTTCAATTTGAAGTGAAATTACCACACACCGTAGACCTAAATGCAGGGTTGTTTTTTTTTGCCATAGCCACTACTTTTCCTGAATGGGCACAGTGGGGGGACTTGTGAAAGGTAGTTTAAAGAAAATATTGGACAAAACAGCTGCTGAAATATCCTGACTTTTTCTGATATGAGACCATTTAGCTGCACATAGACGTTAGCTTAGCTTTTCATTTAGATTTGTATGTTCAGTTTAAGATATGTTTACATCTTTTCATGATGCAACCTCCTCCCAACAAGAGTTGAACATGCGTCCCAACCTACATCTTCATCCTCTAATCCACATCACATCATCAGACTTACTTTAGAAAAGACAAAAGACATTACACAACAACAAGTTACACACATTCTCTCACAAGCTGTGTAGTACTACTTGTAAACTGATCTTCATATGTATAATCTGTGGAGTGCCCCTTTAAAGGCTTTGGCATTTAGACTTAATCCAGGGTTTTACAGGATCATCCAATATTGACGTTTTCAGCCCATTACAGTATAAACCTCACTTCAGAGAAAGCTGTCATGACGTGGAGGCACCAAGATGCAGCAAAGACAGACACTACAGCTGATCCACCGAAGCTCGGAGGAACAGTCTAATATGATTGTTGAGACACATCACAAAATATCAATTACTCACTTTAACGGTAGAAGCCTATGTGCCAACTTCCAAAATATCAAAGAATATGTAAGTCAGTTCAAGAATCTGTTTACAATAATAGCTATTGGGGACAGATATGAACTGAATGATATGAACAAGAAGAATAAAAATACAGATAGACCATGGATGACAAAGGGACTGGAAAATGCCTGAAAAAGAAAAAAAAAACTTTGTAACAAGACTTCATAAGATATAGAACCAAAAGGCGGAAAAGATATATAAAACATATAAAAATAACTAAAAATAACTAAAAATAAAGTGTGAATACTATAATGAAATATTAGATAAAAACAGCATTAAAGGTTATGGAGTGTGCTATTCAGGATCATCAGGAAACCAACTAGAGATTCCAGTTACCCTCAGTAATTCATTAATAACAGTAAGACCATAATAACATTATGGTCAAGTATTTTGCATGTGTGGGACCAAATTTGGCAGAAAAAAATCAGTGACCCAGAGACCTGCAAAGAGGCGACAGAGGAAGATTACATAGACCGTAATCCAAGCTCTCTTAGATTCTTGGAGCAGCAGAAGAACAGGAAATATTGGACATTGTAAATAAATGTAAAAACAAAACGTCCACCGTTGGAATAACATTGATATGACAATAGTGAAGAAAGTAATTGGTGGTATTGTAAAACCACTAAGACACATCTGTAATTTATCATTTTAACTGGTAAATTTCCAAGCAAGATGAAAATTGCTAAAGTAATACCTATATGTATAAAAACCATTTCTCAAACTACAGGCCTGTTTACTTACACTCCCAGTTTTCTAAAATATTGGGAGAATGTTTCACTATAAGACAAATTCATTTAGAAGCACAAATTACTGAATGACAGTGTCAGTATGGTTTCAGATTGAACAGATCAACACACATGGATTTCTTTTAACATATCTGTCTGTACGTATTGGAAACATCCTGAAACGAAGATTAACGGCCAACAAAGTTTGATTTGAGCACTAATTTATAAAATTGGTAGCCTGCAGCCTGATTGAAAGTTAGAGGAGACAAGCTCTGTGGTTGCCGGGTGTCAGAGTCAATAACTAGACTGGCTGTGAAAGTCTGATTGTGGAAAGTGAATGAGCAATGCTTTAAATTCAACTTGCACCAAGGTGCCCTTCAGCAAGGCACTTAATCCCTATTTGCATCAGTAGCCGCAGCAAATTCTCGCCCCAGTAAAGGCGCCGTGATGGTTGTACTGGGAGGCTCCCAAGCGGGAATGTGTGTTACTGTGTGAAATGCTGAAACATAGTCTGCCTTCTCAGCAGAAAAAAACCCTTCTCTGAATACATTAGGGAATAAAAAAGATGGATGTGATACTCCACAGTGATGTATCTATATGACAGCTGGCTCACATCATTGACTCAATGACTCTGATGATTTGAAGTAGTTAATGTATCGAGAGAAATGAAAACGGTCACACAAATGAGTGTTACATGTTCAATTCATTGTTGGATTTGGTCTTTTCGTGTGATTTATTGACAATACAAAAAAATATAGAATATTATCAGCCATCTTTTCTGACACTGTTTCACATTTTTCTGCTGCTGTTTTATCTTTTTATCCTGCATAAACAGCTTTAAGTTAAAATCTTCTCACCCTGTATTGAGTAAAACACAATGAATGAGTTATGTTCCTACATATTTCTTGAAGGTTTAAAGTCCACTGCAACTTGTGCAGACAATGCTTCTGCAGTGAGATCCAGTAAGTTTGGTTTTAGAGTCGTGAGATGTGCTGGGGAATCTGTGCCAAGGGATTTTAATGGCTTTTTTTAAATCCTCTAGTTTATGAACTTCACACAGTCTTGTTAGAACTCTGTGAATATAATTAGTGCCGAGTGCCTATGACACGAGGCATCTCTCCCAGAGCTAGCAAGCTCTGGGAGAGATGCTCGTGCCACAGGCACGAGGCAATAATCTTCTGCGTGTTTCTTTTTTATTAGTGCCGAGTGCCTATGACACGAGGCATCTCTCCCCAGAGCAAGCTCTGGGAGAGATGCCTCGTGCCATAGGCACGAGGCAACTCTTAATCTTCTGCGTGTTTCATGGCAGTTTTCTTTTATTATTCATTTTCCCTTTTCGCGATGAATGCGGCCCGCAGCGCTGAGAGGACCCCAACAAATTATATATCAAAACGTGCGTCTTGATCCCGAATCCCGTGCTATTACTTTTCTAAGAGATTCGCGATTTTTTCGCGAAATTATTCACGAAAAACCGCGAAAAATTTCGTATTGGAATGCATGGGAAAGCCGGAAAAAAAAAAAATTTCAACAGACATTTTCAACAGTGAACTGCTCTGGCATACTTTCACCGAGAGACTTCATTCAAACTTTAAAATGTAGGTACTCTTGCCTTCTCTTCAGTGATTCACTTCACTCATCGACACCTTTACCGTTTTAAACTATCAAGGCTTAAAGTTGAGCAGGTTTTACTCAAATTTCTGGGGTTATAATGGGTGTGTATGTGGCGGAATGTTTGTGCTAGAGTGCATGACATCATCAGCTAGAGTGAGGAGGAGAGAAAAATCTGTGAAAAATAAAACGTATTCGACCACCCTGGCCTCAAATTTCACACTACAGACATAATTTATACATAGAAACGTAGGAAAATTTGTCTTCTCACTCACATCCGTCTGCTAAAGCTGTCAGCTTTATAGTTTTGGCATAACACACAAAGATGCGCCAGCAACGCCCATCCACAGCCTCATAGACTGCCATGTTAAAAGGCGGAAAATTTCTGGAGGAAAGCAGAAGTAACGCTTCTTTGAATCGCGATTAAGGTCACATTTCTTCAATTTATCGACACAAAACAAATATGTAGACGTTCAGGAAGGGCTCAGCGTGCTCCCAGTGATTTCGGTTCAATGATTGGAAATACGGTTTGGCCAGAAATCCTTCCTGTTCGAGGGGGTCTCAGCATTTTCTCTCTCTGTCAGCATTTCCAACTGACATTCCAACTGACAACAGGTGCAGTAACTGCTCTGCTGATTAGGGCCAGCAGGCAGAAAGCCCGGCCATTTTAGTAGTTTTGGCACTTAATTTGAACTTGTCTGTCTAAAATGACAGGCAGAGACAGCAGAGCAGTAAAGAGATGTAAAGACATGGTAATTGCTGACGCTAGCCACTAAGAATTAAATACATGTTATTTGCTAACATGCTAATGCTAATTGCTAGTGCGTCAGCGCATTAGCCACTAGGAATTAAATACATGCTCATGCTAATGTAACATGCTAATGATAATTGCTAGCGTCAGCGCTAGCAATTATCATTAGCCACTAAGTAAATATATGTTAATGCTAGCATGCTAATACTAGCATGCTAATGCTAAGATGCTAATGGTAATTTTTAGCGCGTCAGCGCAAGCAATTATGATTAGCCACTAAGAATTAAATACATGCTAATGCTAACATGCTAATGCTAACATGCTAATGCTAATTTTTTAGCGCGTCAGCGCAAGCAATTATCATTAGCCACTAAGAAGTAAATACATGCTAATGCTAGCATGCTAATGCTAGCATGCTAATGCTAACATGCTAATGCTAACATGCTAATGCTAATTGCTAGCGCGTCAGCGGCAACAGCCCACTCGGCACTCTCAAAATTTCCGCGGGAATTTTCTAGTTATTAGTGCCGAGTGCCTACGACACGAGGCAACTCTTAATCTTCTGCGTGTTTCTTCTTACTTATTAGTGCCGAGTGCCTATGACACGAGGCATCTCTCCCCAGAGCTAGCAAGCTCTGGGGAGAGATGCCTCGTGCCATAGGCACGAGGCAACTCTTGATCTTCTGTGTGTTTCTTTTTTTTATTATTCATTTTCCGCCCTTTTTCGGCACTTAATGCGGCCCACAGCGGTGAGAGGACCCCAACAAATTATATATCAAAACGTGCGCCTTGATCCCGAATCCCGTGCTATTACTTTTCTAAGAGATTCGCGATTTTTTCGCGAAATTATTCGCGAAAAACCGCGAAAAATTTCGTATTGGAATGCATGGGAAAGCCCGAAAAAAAAAAAATTTCAACAGACATTTTCAACAGTGAACTGCTCTGGCATACTTTCACCGAGAGACTTCATTCAAACTTTAAAATGTAGGTACTCTTGCCTTCTCTTCAGTGATTCACTTCACTCATCGACACCTTTTACCGTTTTAAACTATCAAGGCTTAAAGTTGAGCAGGTTTTACTCAAATTTCTGGGTCTATAATGGGTGTGTATTGCGTGGAATGTTTGTGCTAGAGTGGATGACATCATCAGCTAGAGTGAGGAGGAGAAAAAAAAATCTGTGAAAAAATAAAACGTTTTCGACGACCCTGGCCTCAAATTTCACACTACAGACATAATTTATACATAGAAACGTAGGAAAATTTGTCTTCTCACTCACATCCGTCTGCTAAAGCTGTCAGCTTTATAGTTTTGGCGTAACACACAAAGATGCGCCAGCAACGCCCATCCACAGCCTCATAGACTGCCATGTTAAAAGGCGGGAAAATTTCTGGAGGAAAGCAGAAGTAACGCTTCTTTGAATCGCGATTAAGGTCACATTTCTTCATTTTATCGACACAAAACAAATATGTAGACGTTCAGGAAGGGCTCAGCGTGCTCCCAGTGATTTCGGTTTAATGATAGGCCAAACGGTTTGGCCAGAAATCCTTCCTGTTCGAGGGGTGGTCTCAGCATTTTCTCTCTCTCTCTCTGTCAGCATTTCCAACTGACATTCCAACTGACAACAGGTGCAGTAACTGCTCTGCTGATTAGGGCCAGCAGGCAGAAGCCTGGTGGGCCATTTTAGTAGTTTTGGCACCTAATTTGAACTTGTCTGTCTAAAATGACAACACTTCTTTGAATCGCTCTAAAGAGCACATTTCTTCATTTATCGACACAAAATAACTATGTAGACGTTCAGGAAGGGCTCAACATGCTCCCAGTGATTTCGGTTCAATGATTGGAAACACGGTTTGGCCAGAAATCCTTCCTGTTTGAGGGGTGGTCTCAGCATTTTCTCTCTCTCTCTCTGTCAGCATTTCCAACTGACATTCCAACTGACAACAGGTGCAGTAACTGCTCTGCTGATTAGGGCCAGCAGGCAGAAGCCTGGTGGCGGCCATTTTAGTAGTTTTTGGCACCTAATTTGAACTTGTCTGTCTAAAATGACAACACTTCTTTGAATCGCTCTAAAGAGCACATTTCTTCATTTTATCGACACAAAATAACTATGTAGACGTTCAGGAAGGGCTCAACATGCTCCCAGTGATTTCGGTTCAATGATTGGAAACACGGTTTGGCCAGAAATCCTTCCTGTTTGAGGGGTGGTCTCAGCATTTTCTCTCTCTCTCTCTGTCAGCATTTCCAACTGACATTCTAACTGACAACAGGTGCAGTAACTGCTCTGCTGATTAGGGCCGGCAGGCAGAAGCCAGCAGGCAGAAGCCCGGCGGCGGCCATTTTAGTAGTTTTTGGCACTTAATTTGAACTTGTCTGTCTAAAATGACAGGCAGAGACAGCAGAGCAGTAAAGAGCTGTAAAGGCATGCTAATTGCTAGTGCGTCAGCGCATTAGCCACTAGGAATTAAATACATGTTCATGCTAATGCTAGCATGCTAATGCTAGCATGCTAATGCTAGCATGCTAATGCTAATTTTTTAGAGCGTCAGCGCTAGCAATTATGATTAGCCACTAAGAATTAAATGCATGCTAATGCTAACATGCTAATGCTAGCATGCTAATGCTAATTTCTGGCGCATCAGCGCTAGCGATTATAATTAGCCACTAAGAATTAAATACATGCTAATGCTAATTGCTAGCTCGTTAGCGGCAACAGCCCACTCGGCACTCTCAAAATTTCCGCGGGAATTTTCTAGTTATTATTAATATTATTAGTGCGAGTGCCTACGAGGCATCTCTCCCAGAGCAAGCTCTGAGAGATGCCTCGTAGGCACGAGGCAACTCTTAATCTTCTGCGTGTTTCTTCTTACTTATTATATTATTATTATTCATTTTCCGCCCTTTTTCGCCGATGAATGCGGCCCACAGCGGTGAGAGGACCCCAACAAATTATATATCAAAACGTGCGTCTTGATCCCGAATCCCGTGCTATTACTTTTCTAAGAGATTCGCGATTTTTTAGAAATTATTCAAAAACCGCGAAAAATTTCGTATTGGAATGCATGGGAAAGCCCGAAAAAAAAAAAATTTCAACAGACATTTTCAACAGTGAACTGCTCTGGCATACTTTCACCGAGAGACTTCATTTAAACTTCAAAATGTAGGTAGTCTTGTCTTCTTTTCAGTGATTTACTTCACTCATCGACAGCTTTTACCGTTTTTAAACAATCAAGGCTTAAAGTTGAGCAGGTTTTTACTCAAATTTCTGGGTCTATAATGGGTGTGTATTGTGGAATGTTTGCGCTAGAGTGGATGACATCATCAGCTAGAGTGAGGAGGAGAGAAAAAATCTGTGAAAAATAAAACGTATTCGACGACCCTGGCCTCAAATTTCACACTACAGACATAATTTATACATAGAAACGTAGGAAAATTTGTCTTCTCACTCACATCCGTCTGCTAAAGCTGTCAGCTTTATAGTTTTGGCGTAACACACAAAGATGCGCCAGCAACGCCCATCCACAGCCTCATAGACTGCCATGTTAAAAGGCGGAAAATTTCTGGAGGAAAGCAGAAGTAACGCTTCTTTGAATCGCGATTAAGGTCACATTTCTTCAATTTATCGACACAAAACAAATATGTAGACGTTCAGGAAGGGCTCAGCGTGCTCCCAGTGATTTCGGTTCAATGATTGGAAATACGGTTTGGCCAGAAATAATTCCTGTTAGGGTGGTCTCAGCATTTTCTCTCTCTCTGTCAGCATTTCCAACTGACATTCCAACTGACAACAGGTGCAGTAACTGCTCTGCTGATTAGGGCCAGCAGGCAGAAGCCTGGTGGCGCCATTTTAGTAGTTTTGGCACTTAATTTGAACTTGTCTGTCTAAAATGACAGGCAGAGATAGCAGAGCAGTAAAGAGCTGTAAAGACATGCTAATTGCTAGTGCGTCAGCGCATTAGCCACTAGGAATTAAATACATGTTCATGCTAATGCTAACATGCTCCAGCCACTGAGAATTAAATACATGCTAATTCTAGCATGCTAATGATAATTGCTAGCGCATCAGCGCTAGCAATTATCATTAGCCACTAAAGTAAATACATGCTAATGCTAGCATGCTAATACTAGCATGCTAATGCTAGCATGCTAATGCTAATTTTTTTGCGCGTCAGCGCAAGCAATTATGATTAGTCACTAAGAATTAAATACATGCTAATGCTAACATGCTAATGCTAACATGCTAATGCTAATTTTTACGTCAGCGCAAGCAATTATGATTAGCCACTAAGAATTAAATACATGCTAATGCTAACATGCTAATGCTAATTGCTAGCGCGTTGCTAGCGCGTCAGCGCTAGCAATTATCATTAGCCACTAAGAATTAAATGCATGCTAATGCTAATTGCTAATGCTAACATGCTAATGCTAATTGCTAGCGCGTCAGCGGCAACAGCCCACTCGGCACTCTCAAAATTTCCGCGGGAATTTTCTAGTTATTATTCATTTTCCGCCCTTTTTCGATGAATGCGGCCGCAGCGCTGAGAGGACCCCAACAAATTATATATCAAAGCGTGCGTCTTGATCCCGAATCGTGCTATTACTTTTCTAAGAGATTCGCGATTTTTAAATTATTCGCGAAAAACCGCGAAAAATTTCGTATTGGAATGCATGGGAAAGCCGAAAAAAAAATTTCAACAGACATTTTCAACAGTGAACTGCTCTGGCATACTTTCACCGAGAGACTTCATTCAAACTTTAAAATGTAGGTACTCTTGCCTTCTCTTCAGTGATTCACTTCACTCATCGACACCTTTACCGTTTTTAAACTATCAAGGCTTAAAGTTGAGCAGGTTTTACTCAAATTTCTGGGTCTATAATGGGTGTGTATTGTGGAATGTTTGTGCTAGAGTGGATGACATCATCAGCTAGAGTGAGGAGGAGAGAAAAAATCTGTGAAAAATAAAACGTATTCGACGACCCTGGCCTCAAATTTCACACTACAGTCATAATTTATACATAGAAACGTAGGAAAATTTGTCTTCTCACTGACATCCGTCTGCTAAAGCTGTCAGCTTTATAGTTTTGGCGTAACACACAAAGATCGCCAGCGCCCATCCACAGCCTCATAGACTGCCATGTTAAAAGGCGGAAAATTTCTGGAGGAAAGCAGAAGTAACGCTTCTTTGAATCGCGATTAAGGTCACATTTCTTCATTTCATCGACACAAAGTAAATATGTAGACGTTCAGGAAGGGCTCAGCGTGCTCCCAGTGATTTCGGTTTAATGATAGGCCAAACGGTTTGGCCAGAAATCCTTCCTGTTCGAGGGTGGTCTCAGCATTTTCTCTCTCTCTCTCTGTCAGCATTTCCAACTGACATTCCAACTGACAACAGGTGCAGTAACTGCTCTGCTGATTAGGGCCAGCAGGCAGAAGCCGGTGTGCCATTTTAGTAGTTTTGGCACTTAATTTGAACTTGTCTGTCTAAAATGACAGACAGAGACAGCAGAGCAGTAAAGAGCTGTAAAGACATGCTAATTGCTAGTGCGTCAGCGCATTAGCCACTAGGAATTAAATACATGCTCATGCTAATGCTAACATGCTAATGATAATTGCTAGCGCGTCAGCGCTAGCAATTTCATTAGCCACTAAAATTAAATACATGCTAATGCTAATGCCAACATGGCCACTAAGAAGTAAATACATGCTAATGCTAGCATGCTAATGCTAACATGCTAATGCTAATTTTTTAGCGCGTCAGCGCAAGCAATTATGATTAGCCACTAAGAATTAAATACATGCTAATGCTAACATGCTAATGGCTAGCGCGCGGCAACAGCTCACTCGGCACTCTCAAAATTTCGCTGGAATTTTCTAGTATATTATTCATCTTCCGCCCTTTTCGTCATTTAATGCCCGCAGCGCTGAGAGGACCCCAACAAATTATATATCAAAACGTGCGTCTTGATCCGAATCCTGCTATTACTTTTCTAAGAGATTCGCGATTTTTTCGCGAAATTATTCGCGAAAAACCGCGAAAAATTTCGTATTGGAATGCATGGGAAAGCCGAAAAAAAAAAATTCAACAGACATTTTCAACAGTGAACTGCTCTGGCATACTTTCACCGAGAGACTTCATTCAAACTTTAAAATGTAGGTACTCTTGCCTTCTCTTCAGTGATTCACTTCACTCATCGCCACCTTTTACCATTTTTAAACTATCAAGGCTTAAAGTTGAGCAGGTTTTTACTCAAATTTCTGGGGTTATAATGGGTGTGTATGTGGCGGAATGTTTGCGCTAGAGTGGATGACATCATCAGCTAGAGTGAGGAGCAGAGAAAAAAATCTGTGAAAAAATAAAACGTATTCGACCACCCTGGCCTCAAATTTCACACTACAGACATAATTTATACATAGAAACGTAGGAAAATTTGTCTTCTCACTCACATCCGTCTGCTAAAGCTGTCAGCTTTATAGTTTTGGCGTAACACACAAAGATGCGCCAGCAACGCCCATCCACAGCCTCATAGACTGCCATGTTAAAAGGCGGAAAATTTCTGGAGGAAAGAAGAAGCAACGCTTCTTTGAATCGCGATTAGAGCACATTTCTTCATTTTATCGACACAAAATAAATATCTAGACGTTCAGGAAGGGCTCAGCGTGCTCCCAGTGATTTCGGTTCAATGATTGGAAATACGGTTTGGCCAGAAATCCTTCCTGTTCGAGGGTGGTCTCAGCATTTTCTCTCTCTCTCTGTCAGCATTTCCAACTGACATTCCAACTGACAACAGGTGCAGTAACTGCTCTGCTGATTAGGCCGGCAGGCAGAAGCCTGGTGGCGGCCATTTTAGTAGTTTTGGCACTTAATTTGAACTTGTCTGTCTAAAATGACAACACTTCTTTGAATCGCTCTAAAGAGCACATTTCTTCATTTTATCGACACAAAATAACTATGTAGACGTTCAGGAAGGGCTCAACATGCTCCCAGTGATTTCGGTTCAATGATTGGAAACACGGTTTGGCCAGAAATCCTTCCTGTTTGAGGGGTGGTCTCAGCATTTCTCTCTCTCTCTGTCAGCATTTCCAACTGACATTCTAACTGACAACAGGTGCAGTAACTGCTCTGCTGATTAGGGCCGGCAGGCAGAAGCCAGCAGGCAGAAGGCGCCATTTTAGTAGTTTTGGCACTTAATTTAAACTTGTCTGTCTAAAATGACAGGCAGAGACAGCAGAGCCGTAAAGAGCTGTAAAGACATGCTAATTGCTAGTGCGTCAGTGCATTAGCCACTAGGAATTAAATACATGTTCATGCTAATGATAATTGCTAGCGCGTCAGCAAGTAGCAATTATCACTAAGAATTAAATACATGCTAATTCTAGCATGCTAATGATAATTGCTAGCGCGTCCGCTAGCAATTATCATTAGCCACTAAGAAGTAAATACATGCTAATGCTAGCATGCTAATACTAGCATGCTAATGCTAATTTTTTTAGCGCGTCAGCGCAAGCAATTATGATTAGCCACTAAGAATTAAATACATGCTAATGCTAACATGCTAATGCTAACATGCTAATGCTAATTTTTAGCGTCAGCGCAAGCAATTATGATTAGCCACTAAGAATTAAATACATGCTAATGCTAACATGCTAATGCTAATTGCTAGCGCGTCAGCGCAACGCCCACTCGGCACTCTCAAAATTTCGCGGGAATTTTCTAGTTTAATATACAATGCGCGTCTTAGTCACTATATCCAGCTATTATTCTCCATCTCCATCCTGCCACGGCGGGCCTCGGGCAGAGAGCTAATGTGGGTCAAAGCACTGACTGCTGAGGAGAGCCAATCCTCATTACAGTCGCCACCACTGGGACTGCAAAAGCCTTTCATGTTCGTCTTTGACCTGAAAGGTAAATACACTCCAGATGCAATTTACATGTAGTGCAGGCCTGCTGCACACAGAGCACCACACTTCAAAAGTACAGATTATGTCTGCTTAGGACTAAAGCCTCCTTTAATCATGAGTACTGCATGACCATTGATTAAAGATCTGATTATTTTAAACAATGGTCATGATAATCTGAAAAGGTTCCTTGAACTAAAGCAGCAGTAATATATTGTAACTATTTTAAAATTAATTTTGAGTTTTACGAGGATAGAAATCTGACTGAGAAAACTTGACTGATACAGTCTGACATTATTATACATAACAACCATTATGAAATAGTGGCCTCATAGCCTTCAAAAACGTAGTTTTTATCTGCAGTTCAAAGAGTTCTGAGAAGCTGTGTATCTGCTAAAAATATAAAATATCACAGCACAGGCCAAATAACGTCCTTGTATAATTAGTGGCGTCTGTCTGTTTAAGATAATAATACGTTCACCAACAATCCTGCTCCAAGATGATGAATATTCTTTCACGGTTTTAAAAGTGGCTGACAGAAAAACAAAACCCAAAATGTGAAATGACAATAATGCTCTCATTTTCCTCTCTGCTGGGAAACTGACTAACTGTCACAGCCAGCAGATAAACATTATGTACAGGACAAACATTTCGGCACAACAGCTGGGGAACAGTAAAAAAGTGACAGCGAAGAAGAAATGCTGCAAACTCATTAACTGCTGTGGAAGTGCCTTTGAGCAAAGCGCTCAGCCTGCTGCTTCTGCTCTGGGCGGTGAAGCTGGTCGTTGCATCAGAGTGCAGATGACTCGCAGTTTACACTTTTACAGGTTTTTATTGTAATGCTGTGATATTAAGACTCTTTTTGTTTCACTGAATTGGTATGATTATCTGACAACTTTTGGTTCTACTGCCATGAAATCTGGGACATTCATGTCACCCCCCTGATAAATTTTAGTCGAGAGTTAATTTGTTCTCGTGTCGTCATCAGGTCAAAAATGTGAAGGTTTCTGGATGAGGTTCCCACTCTTTTTTAGACGGGACATTTTCAGTGATGACTCAGCTGCTATGACAGACAGGGACTGTACCATACACTAATTTGTTCCTCTCAGCAGAAGTCTGATTTAAACTTGCACCGTCTTACTGACATTCTGTCAATCACTCCTGTAATTATAGAACCAGTGTCATAAAAACATTTCAGTATCCTGGCATAACCTTTAAATGTTCTAATGTCACTACTTTTACGACTGTCTCTTTCCTTCTCCCTGTTTTAATGCTCTGTTTTAATTTTTATAGATATATACCGTCATTGTATTGTATTTGTTTTGGTTATAAAAACCCTTCCTGCTCTGTACTTGGCAAGTAAATAAAATGGATCATTATGATTCATTTATAAACCTGAATCCTTTTTTCTTATTAATTATATTCACCATTGCTGCCTGAACACAAAGAACACAAACAGTGGCCTAGAATTTAGCCTGCTCACGAATCTAGGCTGAACTTTATGCCTAAATGTACGATTCAAAGTCAAATTTTTGCTCAGATTATTGTGCCGCTAATATTATAACTGCCACTGACTCTGATCAGTTAATCACATCATATTTTAGCCCCTTTACTGGCAATATTAAATGGAGTTTTTAATGAGGCTGAGCACACCCACTGTGCGCTCCAGAGGCCTTGTAGTTCATTTTCAGCTGAAGGAAAATACGAGAATGTTGAAATGAATTTCCAGGACGACACAAGATTTCGCAGTTTAACCTCTCATTTCCACGTGTCTTCTACGAGTGGAAAACCCTCCTCTGTACTCTGTGCTGAGCACTAATGAGCACTGAACTGGTTTTGGTGTGACACTCGTTACATATTATATGTTCACATGAAGCTCGTGATATGATTAGAGGCTTTCTCAATTGCTGTTTCAAAGGTCATGGAAGAACCTCAGCTTCTGCATACTCCCATATATACACTGTATGTAGAGTTTGGCTGTAGAAAGAGAACAAAAGAAAAGAGAATAACGTGAACAGACAGTGGACATTTACTGGGAAACACTGAGCCTGTTTTTACATCAGAGCAGAAAAGCTCGTGTTTGTTTGCATCAGTCTGCTCACCAACACAGCTCCGCCTTTGGCTCATTTCCCAACCGTTTCTAAGCTTCCTGTAATATGAATATGTAGGGCTGTTATGGTCACAACAAATCCATATGCAATGCAGAATAATAATGAAGAAAAAACGCTTTCAAAAAATGCAATTAGTCTCTCATAAAATGGCTACTCGGGGCCTATAATGAGATGCCATTTTAATAAGCTTGTGTTGAACAACAAAGCCATTTGGTAAACACTATTGTTCATTTGCCTGTTGACATCGAGGCAGTGTACAAACCCACATGGACCCTGCTGAGCTGGGGTTGCGTGTTGGAGTGTGTGGGTGTGGCAGGTAAACAGGCAGCAAGTAAGGATAGTGATGAAAACACTTGGCTGCTGTTTGTTTTCGATGTTTTTCCAGCGATTTTATATGAATGAGCTTTAAAAATATATTTCATGTTGCAGTGACAGAGCCCATCTTTAATTTGATTCATTTCTCAATAAATGAGAAGAAACTGAACAGACTGATTCATGTTGGGATTTATGCGTTAATGCTTTACGCTTAACTATGATTTTTTTTGTTTTGTTTTGTTATTATTATTAAAGGGCAGACAAACACGAGAGCCTGAATGTTCACAGCACTTAGACAAAAGAACAACTTCAGGTGTACTAGCTTTGTCCAGATGTTTTAGTCACAGAATAAATTTGCTGATGAACACTGTGTAATGTAGTCGCAAGCTCTGGAAATGGTTGTAAGTGTACCTTGAGTTAAAGGACCAGTGTGTAGAATTTAGTGAAATCTAGTGGTGTAGTTGCAGATCACAACCCTCTCCACTCTTGAAGGAGAAAACTACGGTGGTAAAACTCAATCAAACAGTGTTTAGATTGTCCCTTTTGGGCTACTGTACAAACATGGCGGACTCTGTGGAAGAGGACCACAATGATTCTTACTCTGAGGATTATACACGAATGAAAGCATATTTTTGCATATTATAAAACTAAAAATCAAAAAACATAGCATCCAAAGTTTTTACACTAGATTCAGGGATCTTTTTGTGACAGTGATGTACCGTGGCATTTAAGTACAAAGCTACATACCAAGCTAGGTGTGGCTAAAGGGCACCACACCTGACCACACCCTCTGTGTGGTTCACCAGCTAGCTGCTGACTTCATCTGTTTGCTGTTCGGTGCTGAGCAGGTTGCATATTGTTGGTTGGTTTATCTGAGCTTTTTCACTTAAAACAGCAGCCTGTGGCTGGAAATGACACCACCAACTCTGTAAAACCAAAACAATGAGATGAAAGATGCTATAAAGCGCTGCAGAGAACTGCAGAGAGTCGATGATAATACTCTGTGGCTTTGTTACTACAAATGACTCACATTACCCACAGTCATCTGACCCACGGTTAATATAAAATATGGATTACAGCAGCTTTGAACAATTTTGACTAACAAAGCAACAATCAAAGTCAAAATCAGGGGGGGAAAAACTGTAGTTAAAAATCGGTTTAAGACACAAAACTAATCTGCTTCATCATCCTCCCGTCTCCCTGGCAACGTAAGCAACAACCCAACAACTTTCATCGCTGTTAAGTGCGTTAAAAAAATCTGACACCATCCTTTTACCAACCAGGCACATCAAACCAAGAGTACAGAATAAACACAAATACAGAAATATCATGTGAAATATCCAGTATTGTTCTAGTTTTGGCATTTACTGCAATGTTGTGTTCCTCCTTTGCTAAGTGAGACAACAGGTTCTCAGGATTTTTAAAAATTTCCAAAAATCAATTCATGTAAATATGATTTCATGTAGAAGGAAAAAAAAACCCTGAAATCACCATGTTGACAGGAGATATCGAGGCTGAGGCAAGATTTTTTGTGTTTTTAGAAAGGGTTATCGCGAGTCTGATTGAGGACTGAAATGCAATCTCCTGGCCGAATTAAAGTTGATGCATAGATCCAGACTCAGAGGAAAATGTTAATAGAGTTCAGAGGAGCGAGCTGTGCAATCATCAGCGAGTAAACAGCATTTCTTCCAGAAGAAAGCAAATCTTTTTGCTTCCAGCTGGGAGTTTTACCGACCGCATCTCTGCCTGGTTCGATGTGTTTACTTATTCATCAAGGTGGAGGGGGGCAGCTAGTTTCTCAGACTTCAGCCTCTTGCAGTTACCCTCTTTCTGCTGTTGGACAAGAGGGGCAGACAGAAAACAGGCACGTCTGCCAGCCCTGTGCCAAATATTCATGCACCCATGGTGCATGTTTGGTTGTCAGCAGGCGGAGCTGATGTGACTCTGTCCTGGGAGGGAGGATTGAAGTCAGTGCAGCATTTCACCTGTGTTGTGAAGGAGCTCCCTAAACCGATGTCTTAAAAAAAGTGGTTATTACAAATCACTGTATCACTTACTGTGAAAGATTTTCAGTAATTTCACACAGGTGTGTGAAAAGAATGAGGAGCAAAGACGATGTTTTGCAAAAAGGAAGTCTAGTTAAGCTCAATTCAGGTCATCCAGTTGACCTTTAACAGCTTAAAGGCAGGAAAAGATAATGAATGAAAATGTGTGTGTGTGTGTGTGTGTGTGTGTGTGTGTGTGCCCTCGAGGGATCAATAAACTATTCTATTCTAAACTTACATTAGCTCACCTGTGCTTACTCGCCTGTGTGTGCTCACAGCTCTCGACTTTGTTGCTACTATTAAACTAATTGTTTACACACTATTCGCTAACACGCTAGTTCTACTAGCTAACGTGACAGGAGTTTAGTACTTTAGCTTAACAGTTAGTGATGACTTCTTTCACTTCCTCTACTGCTCATTCTCTTGCTTGTTGTGTCAAATGTTTAGCTGTTCCTCTGACTCCATCAGTGATTAGATACATGTAATAAATGTATTTTATTTGCTGTGCTGGATGCAATGCTGAAACATTGAAGTCATTAGCTGCTGTACTTATCCAGTCCCCAGTCACCGGTGTGGGCTGGAATTTTTAGATTGCTCTGAGTGCAAATGGCTCTCTCTGCAGCCAAGTTGGGTTATGAACTCTGCCATCATTACCACACGGCTACTGTTGAATTATTTACGTGTTTCAGCTTGACCAACATGTCATTTTCTATCGATGAAAGTGATGTTGTGCTATGGCTAATATCAGTATCATGGTGGCACAAGAGCAAACGATGGAGGCCGCTAGTGTAGCATCATCAAGTTAGAAAGAAACCAGACTGAGAAGGTTTAAAAATGCAAGCAGCATAAAAAGAGTGTAAATTTGATTTGAAGTATAATAAGAAGTCTGGCCAGCAGGTTCCTTGTTATGTCTCTTAATCCATTTGTTAACACATGCTTCCAAGTTGTTTTCCTTCAGTTTTTTAGAATCCATTTGTTTTTCATGAACATCCATGTTAAAATCACTTAGCAGTGGTTTGGTCAGTGATTACCAAAAAAAACTGGATAATGAAAAATACATGATTTGTAGTTAATGAGCTAAAAGTTTAAGTTTTAAACAAATTGTTACGGTCCTTTAAAGAAAGATGAAAAAAGTGTTTACTTTTTCATTAACACTGTTAATTCAAGTTGTAGAAACTAGACGTAAATAATTGATTTAATTGAAGTCATGAGTCTTGTCAGTGACAGCCGTGCTTCACTTTGTAGCTGGGGAAAGACAAGGAATCGCAGCGGGGAGGAAGTGATGCAAGTTTCACTTCTGATGTTTGATATCTGTGAACAACAGTGATCAAAACAAGACCCTGACAGCACAGATGACACGAACACTCCGCTGTAGGGAGTCTGATTTCTATGTGGAAAGTGGAAAATGAAATCACAGTGGTGGGAAACTGCAGCCACTTCTTAATACGTCTTCTTTTTTCAGCACCATTTACAGCTACAGTCCAAAACAATTGTCGAGAGCCACATTAGCCGCTGAGCTCCTCAACCAAAACTGTGAAGAGCCTTCAATGGTTCAAGTGTGATCCAGTGGGACGTGGCTGTTACGGGGAAGAATAACAAAATGTACTTACAGTGTGTTGATTTTGCTTCCAGGTTTATGAACACTTACAGTAACAATCTGCAACATTTTTCTGCTTAGCTCGAGCTCCCATCAGTGTTTTTTTATAACTCAGCAGTGATTCAACCTGCATCTCATGGAGCTTTTCCATTTGCTGTTCTAAACACCAAAATATCTTTTCTGGGAAAATGGTGCATAGGAATAAAGAAGATACCGAAATAGCCACCATGGATAAAGAAATCAAGCAAAGCAGCATTGTACAGAAACCCAAACCTCATTAACAGAACATCTGAGCTGACAATGCAGCCCACCAGAGCTGTTTTTACATCTGAGTCAAGTAGTCTCATTTCAGCCTGTGAAAATTAGTGTCTGGCCATAAAATGACAATTACATCTTTAAGGTTTTGCTCTTTACTACTTACTGTTGTTTTTACATAAATGAGAGCAGAAGCTTTCAATGAAGAGGCCTTGTCATTAAATATTAATGTGTGTGACTCTGCAAGGTCTGCCTGCCATTTATTAATTTTTTTCTGGAGGATTTATTCACTCCAGCGTCCTGTCCTTCCATTGTTACTTAACTCAGTCAGGCTAACATACTGTTTGCAAAATAATCCTGTTTATGCTCAACAAGCTAATTTATTTATTTGAAAGTAGTTTGAGGACAGATATTAGATATTAACAGTGGACATGATTAGACTGGTGATTTTGGGTAAGATGATAGGTTCCAAATGGACATGAAGGAGACTTTTAAGTGATAATAAGTCTGCTGTGAAAATGACTTCACTAAAAAAAAACAAAAAAACTTTAATAGCATAAACCCTTTACAACAAAGGGAGTTAATAATTTAAATATGCTTTAGTGTTCAAATGACAAGGTCACATTTTAATGTTCTGGTCTCTAATTGTTCCATATTGTATCTCAGATGAGTAAAAGTTATGATAAGAAGTAGTGATAATTGTATCAACAGATCATAGTGATTTCTGAATAACCTGCATGTTCTCATCTAAAATCAGGTCTATATCAATGCTCTTTCATTCTAAATCTAAATGAGCCATTACTATTTAAAAATGAGTTTGAGATGAGATGTATTGGGTTCACCTTAAAACCTCTTGGTCATGATCCTGCTAACTGTCAATAAACTGCACTTCTTCATGTTTGGACTTGACTTGGCTCAAGCAAAAATGAATTTTAAGCAACTACGAACAACCTAAAATGTGCATACCTTGTTGACTTTTTTATATTGTAAATTTCTATTTAGGATTCTGAACCTTTGCAGTACTTTTTCTTTTTTATTACTGTGTTTATTGTTACTATTATGCACCAAAATACCAAGGCAAACTCTGTGAAAACCTGCATGGTTTGAAAGTATTTCTGATGCTGATATTTCAGTGTAGGTCATCCTCAGAGCCACGATGTTAACGTGGCTAAAAATACATGAAAGCAGCGACACGTCATCATCATTCCTCTGTGACTCTTTTGGACTGACAATCAAAGATTTCACTCATGTTTTTCTGATGATTTCCAACTTTTGACTGAGACCACCCACACAGTGTGGAGGCCTTGCAAAGACCCTAAAACAGTGGCTTGGTTGATTTAATTCAGCCTCTTGTCAGTAACTGAGATATTCATATATCATATCATATCATATCATATCATATCATATCATATCATATAAAAAGCGTTTACACCAGTGATATGAACTTACTGGACTACTGACTAAAACACATTTCACACTCATAGTTTTTACATCATTCTATGATATTGCAAATAAATAATTTTCAGCCTGTTGACTTCTTCTTGACTTTTATTCATTGCTAACATGTGCTTCTAAACTTGTGACCAAACACAGATACAAGTGGAGTTCAGACAATAAGAAACAAGTTGTGTTCTGTGATGTACCTGCTTTGAATGTTCATCAGCCAGCACACACGTGGCTGACAATATTTTAAATGTAAGTGACACAGAGGGGTCTTTCAGCTAAGTAGCAGAGAACAGGAAATCTGTGCTGCTTCACAGTCAGAGAAATAAATCTGTGTATTGATTTAAATTAGAAGTGTTTAATGTATTAAAGGTACTTACAAGCTTAAAACCTTCTCTTCTAAATGAAGTGGCTGATTGTCACAGTGTTTGACTTCATGTGTCAGTTTTTCTATTCAAAGCAGAATATTCAGGAACAGCATGTCTGATTATCATGAAGTGTTCAGGATCCGTCGTGGGGCAGAATGACTAACTCAGTCAGCGTTTTTTGTCCAGCTGTGTGACGTCAAAGCCGAGCAGGGTGGTGGAAAATTTCTGTGAGAACCAGTGGACTGGAGGTGGGTGGTAAAGTGTTGGTGAGGGGGACATTTTAAGAAACACGGTCACCTTGGAAACGTTAATGGTCTTTGATAACTCTGATAACATTATCTTCTTAGGTTTATTTACCCAAAGAAACCTGGCTGGCATGCTGTTTTCAGCAGCACTCAGCTTCAGATATATAGAGAAACCACCAAGAACTAGAGTGTTGCTCAAAGGAACATCAGAATATTTCAAAGCTGACAAAAGTGTCAGACACAGAGAGAAAACATGTTGTTTCTCCCCGCTGTTTCACAGAAAGGTTTCAGCTCCATTAAGTTTTGCTGGTGCTGGTTTCACTTGGCGTGCTCTGACAGACAGTAAAATGTTGTTTATATGTCAGAGAGATACTGCCTGTGACTGTTAGCCAGCAGTGGAAGAAGCAATATGAAATCCTTTACTTAAAAGAAAAAAGTCAATTTCTTCCATGTTACAGTGGTAAAATGTCAAAAACAAAAGTACTGCAGTGAAGAATCAGCACAGCGTTAAATAACTGTCACATAAATATGAACACCGTGCAAGGAAATACTGAAAATACTCAAAACTGATCTCCAGTGTTGGAGGCAAGAAGGTGAAAAATGTTGTTGTTGTTTTGGTTTTTTTGAATTTTGGAGATTTTAATTGTATCACAAATATTGGAGAACAAGTAAAGAAGGACAGAAAGAAGGGAGAGAGGACAAAGGAAACACTGCAGGATAGACAAGGATGATGAAAGGAAGGAGGAAGAAGGGGATGAAGGGAAATATTAGGGATGTGTATCACATGTCAGATCAGGAGAGTAAATTCAAATCTGATGATGCAAAAGTAAAAAGTCTCTTAATCTATAAACTGCACTCAGGAACAGAATTTGAGTAAAAATGTGCTGGGAGTCTCTGTGGACACCGAGCAGGTACACAGCAGTATCTTGCTGCTTATTATCACATTCAAATCTTCGAGCATTGGCCCCTGACTCATTCAGCTGGGTAGATGTGGGTTCTTTGTGCTAGGTTCAGGGACTGGAGGCTTTATCAGTTTGGCTACATTTCCACTGCTGCAGAATTCTATGACACAGGCGAAGGTCTTACAGTGCAGCGTAAGCAGAAAAATCAACAACAGTGAATCTGATATTTTTGATCCTACCTGTTTCCTGATCTGTGCGCTATGTGACTACATACTGACCTGTCAGATCAGACATTATGTGGTTTTACATCACTCTTTATGAGACACATCACTGTGTATGTTTCAATACTTGACCAAAAATAAGGAGGATAATGCCATGAGGAGCATGTGATGAAGTTGTAAATTCAAAGGATTCCAGTCTAATATCTACAAATAGATTTTTGACCTATGATTGTTTTTCTGTGTTACAATGATCTTTTCAAGAAGTGGGGTCCCATTAAAAGTGACCTGCAATCTGTTATGAACAATTTCAGGGCAAAACCTTAATATTAATCAGTTATGCCAATCAGATTAATTTAAGTAGATCGTGAGTGATTCAGCAAGGGAGGTTGAGTAAACATCTAGTGAAACCCAAATGTCAAATTGCAGAATGTGTAGTTTACATAAAATGTAGCTTTGAACTTTGACCTGGCCATACCGGGCAAAATTAGATGTGTGACATTTATCGGATGCACAGTATTTTACATAACAGCATGGATGGGTGGCAATGAATGAGTGTAAACAAAATCAAGTCTTAAGTAAAACATCCATATGCAGTCCAAAAATGACAGTTATCCAAGAAAAATGAGTCTGTCAGATAAGCAAATTATCAGAATCAATCATGAGAACATCGTCACAGGCACTCATTTGTCCTTTTCTTATTGGTTGCAAATTATCAAGAAGGCGGGTCTTGCCTGTTAGGAGCCTGTCAGCAGGCAGCCATCTGGAGATGAGAGTAGAGAAAGACAGTGGGTACATGGACACATGAGTGTGCCATAACAGATGATCGCAAAGAGCAACTTTCTGCTGAGTCCATGACGGACAATAAATAAATAATAACCATCATCCATGAAATATTTTGCTTTAGTTTCTGTCTGCTTCCATTTGTTAATCTAAAAGAACTGAGAGCAATGCAGATCTCAGGGCATGCTTGGCTTTTTTCCCAGTTGGGCCGCAGTTTTAAACCAGCAACCTTCTACTCTCAGACCTAATTTCGTGAATGTAAGTCGATGCATTTTCCTTTTTGCTGCCAAAGGATTGACACACTGCTGATCTACCTGGGTGGAAATTTGTTTGTGAAGCCGGTTATGGAAGCACTCTGACTCATTAATCATTCATCGGGCAGAGGAGCGTCTGCTGAGAGCTGATTCTTGGCATTTAGACGGAGGAGACTACAGTAAACACATTTTCTGAGTGCTACTCTGTGGTCCACATATAATCAATTCTCCTGTTATTGCGTTTCACTTGCCTGTGGGGCAATAGGACGAAGGGATATGATATCGCCCCGGACGTGCCAATAATAAAATTCTATCAGCACGAAAGCACCAGGGGGTACTGGGAAGTGTCAAGCTAGTCTGAACCACATTTTCAATAACAAACAGCTCTCCTGTGAGAAGTCAACAATGCCCCAAGGTGAGATGCATGCTATTTGTCACTCTGGACTCATGACATTGTGGGCAGCATTAATGCAAAGTGCATGCTATCTGTCCGCAGGGTGAACTGAGATTTCACATCTGAAATGAAGGAGTCTGAGAGTGAAATACAGAAGTCATTAAGGCCATCACTTTCACTCAGCTCTGCAGGAACAGGGGAAATCTGTGTCGAAGCAGACAGCAGTAAAAAGGGCGCAGTCTCATTGCCACTAGTTTGGGAGATGCGTATATGGGAAACAGAGGGATTTAGTGTAGAGATGCAATGGAATATGGGGGAGAAGATGTTAGTCTCCATGGCGACAAGTGTAATGGAAACATCAGTGCGAGTGGCATTGAGAGGCCCAGAATCTTTGTGACTCTGAAACGATACCGCTCGCTGTAAAATCATCCCACAGCTCAGCTCCACAGAGAGAGAGGAGGAGGAGGAGGAGGGAGAGGTGTCAGAGTGCACAAAGCTCTGAAGCTCAATCAGACCCTTAAAAATTCCCCAATTTTTTTTCCACAAGACGATGATTCAGAGATATGATAATTAAGGAAAACAGAGATTCTCACTCCAGCTCAACGTGTCCCAATTCAGATTTCCTTTGTTATAATAAGTGTCAAGAGAAAGTGACAATTTGGGACAGCGTGTGAACAGAATGATAATATAAAAAGAAGAATGTTGTGTCTATGTGAGATGTACATGAATGTAGAGAGGACAAGTCTGGTCGCCCACTGAGATCGCATATGTGAGTGAACCATTGTTCATGCTTTGGCAGCAGGTTCAAACACAAATAGCTGGTTAAGGCTGGAGAGACATCATGGTCAAAATTACAACACTGATTCTAAAAAAGCAGAAATGGAATACAATGATTTGTCTGACCTATATTTAACTGAATACAGTATAAAGACAAGATACTTAATATTCAAACTCTATATACGCTCTTTGATTCCTGCAGCACGTTATTGGACAGGGGCAAAAAAAGACCAGGATAGCTGTGGAACGCTCAAAACCACCTGGAACATTTTACAGGTAAACAAGTTCATTAGTAACAGTTGAAAGCATCATCGTTGGGAATGAAATGTCATCCTCAAAAGGTTCTGTCGTTCAGAAGCAAGGCTGGGATGATGAGTGAGCAAATAGTCCAACAGTATAAGAACTATGCACAATTTGAAGGGATTTCACCATCAACAATCTATAATAGCATTAAAAGATTCAGAAGATTTGAAGAAATCTCTGCACGTAAGGCACAAAACCAAAAACCAACACTGAACACTGTGACCTTTAATCAAACAACATGGCATTAAAACCAAGATTATTGTAAAAGGATATTACTACATGGGCTTGCTGCATCTACAAATACAAGTGAAGACAGTACCATGCAAAGACAAAGTCATACATCGAAAAACATCCCAGGTCCCAAGCTCATCTGGATACGAGTGACAGAAAGTGGAAAAGTGTGCTGTGGTCTGATGAGTCCACACTTCAAATTGTTTTTGGAATTTCGGGAAAATCGGGGTTGTAAAAGAAAGCAGCATTCATTGAAGCTTGGAAACTGTGCACTTTGTTAACCGAACCATGAATCCCCCGACCCCCTCAGGCGACATTTCTATAAGAGTTCAGACAGGGCAAAAACACACCAGCAATCAGATGACGAGACAGGTTGTAAACAAGTCACCAGTTCAGTTAGATTATCTAAGCCCTTTATCATGAGGTAAAACACACAATATGAACACAACATGTCAGAAATAAAGCTTCAGGAAAACTGTCAGCATGCACAACTACAGTGAGCACAGTAAGTCAAAGATGAACCAAGTTGTTCTGTAAACCGTGATGGACAGTTTGGGGAATAATTTTACTGTTTAACTGCTTCAAAACCTGTCCAATCATCTGACTGCTTGTGTTTCTTGCCATCTTTTCAGCAATAACTCCTGGATCTTAGCAATTACCATACCTTAATTATGCATTCATTATATTTTGGTTTGTTTTAATTACTCTAGTTTACCACAGTAATATACACTGTATTATTGCGTTACTGAGTACAATCTACTGTGGTAAATAATATATTTGAGAGGGAATAATTACAAGTTATTACAAGTTTTATCATTCATTTCAATAACTATAATCTTACTTACTAAGTAACACTACTGAAGTCTAATTCATGATGCCATATTTCATGGTGGAGGAGCACAGGTTTCATATAATCTGTCCACAATATGTTGTCTGCACTTCAGAGTTCATGTCCATTTCACCCTTACTCATCCATCTTTCACTTGACATGCGGTCATAATTCTGGTTATTACCAACCTGGGTGTAAATTTGGCAGCAAATCAAAGTGTGAAGGCTTTTGTTACACTCTGAACACTTCTTGACATTGCTGTCAGCCCATATTGATGTAAGATTATTTTATTACATCCAAGCAGAGATGGGAACTGTGATCCAAAACATCGCATAAGAGCAGAAATTTGGAACCGAGCCCAAAAGCCATGTTGTGAATGTAGCCTGAGAGTGCAGAGCAACAAAACCATCATTACTCAGGTGCCTGCCAAGAGTGTACCACAGAAGCTGCTACTATAAGATGAACATAATAGGATGCTAATAAATCCTCCAGAGATCACTGGGAGTTCAAAATGATGTTTTCCAGAATACTCATCAATCAGACAAGCGAGAGGCTGTCTCGTTCTTGGAAGGCGTCCTGTTTCAGCACAGCACAGCTTCGTCTAGTGTACAACCCACACTCGTGTTTTTCTCTAATATCTCAGTTTGATGTAAATAACTGTCATTTGATGACTAATGCTACAATCTTTTACCGCTTCTCAGTGAGTCAAGTACTTCTTGTCTCCGGCCAGTCACAGATCACACTGTCCTGCTTTCTCCTGACTTGTCATGTGTTTTCTTGTTGCGTCTGAGACGTTTAGGTTTGTACATCAACTGCTTTCATACTTTAATGGGTCACTTTAATTCGCGCCAACTTGGATGTTGAACATGGCTAACATTATCCCTGCTAAATATCAGCATTTTAGCAATGTTATTGTGAGCATGTTAGCATGCTAATTAGAACACCACTGTGTCTAGTACAGGCACTAGAGTGGCTGTAGATTCTTACCCTTGTTATGAATTATCTTATTCTAATGCAGTGGTTCTCAAATTTTTCGGTCATTCCCCACTTTGGACAAGGGGGAATTTTCAAGCCCCACCTGCCCCCATCGCCCCAACACAACGCTAATGAAATACGCCAAGCTTAACATTTTCCTGTTACACTTGGTGTTGCCCCCGGGGGTGGGTGATCGGTCTAATAAGCGGCAACACACCGCAATAAGGGCGCTTTGCTCTCACACACGCTGCATTTATAGTCACACAAACACACACACGCGCAGTCACTCTCTAGTCCAGTGCATGGTCTTGACTCCGGGAGATTGGATCTCATTTGCGGGCGTCAGGGAGCCGCTATCAATATGCGGGAGACTCCTGGAACTTACGGGAGAGTTGGGATGTCTGGATAAAGATAGGCATGAAAAGGAAAATTTCCTCCCGTTTGGCACACCCCACACTTTGAGAACCGCGGTTCTAATGATAGATGCCTGTTCTATCCTTTATAGCCACTTTTGTAACTGGTTATATTCTTCCGATTTCAGTCATTGTACATGCTCTATGCAAAAAAAGTAAAATTTCAAATTCAACATGAAAGGTCATACTTGTTGTCAGGTCAAAGCCCCATTAAAAGCTAGTATTTGGATATTGAGTTAACATTTTCTGAGGAGAACTTTCACGCTGAATTTAACGTCTTACCATATCATTGAATTTGACATTTTCTTCACCTGCTGAAATCATACCAGAGTTCATCCACCGCAGGGTCTCAGACCCCATCCTCATTATCCTGACATGAAAATCATCAGTAAACAGAATCTACTGATTAAAATGAGTAAGCAGTTCTGTTTCAAATGATGCTGTAACATGTCAGAACTTGATTTGGTTTAATTGAAACAGACTTGAATGGAATTGAACTGGATTATATTACATTGAGTTTGAGTGACTGGACTAAGCTGAAATAGATTAGAGGAAAAAAATCTGATCTAATTCAAAAGCCATAAAAACAATTATTTGGAATATACTGTATTAACACTACATTAACCCATTTAGACGAACATTTTAATTTGTATATTTTAACATTATCAGCGAGTTAACACGCAGCCGCTCTGCTCCGGCAAACAAATGATGCCGTTAAAGAAATTAATTTACATTAAAACTGGATCTTTCTGGATGGGATTTTGTTTTGGTGCTCTTAAAAGCATTAGCTGAGGACAGTGCTCAGTCTCACAGTTTATCTCTCAGCCTTTAGAGCGCAGACATTGATGCACTGGAAGAAAACATTTTTCATTTTGTTTGTTGAATCTCTCTCTTGGCTGAGAGCAGCAGCAGCTCTCCCCGTGACTGTTTTGCTTTAGTGAGAAGCTGTTTTGATGAGAGGAGCATGTGGGAGAAGAGAAGGACCTCCAACGCCAACCTCAGCTTCATCAATTAAGATTTTTAAACCATCTGAAGTCACTTTCATTCCCAATCTGAGGACTGCACGTCTGCCTGGAAGAATAATGAGAGCCTGGCTCTGTCAGAGTTTACCACCATCATAACAATCCACAGCAGGAAGTGTAAACAATCTTCTCTCTGCTCACCAGATCAATTCTAATTCAGTTAGTCAATACACTTCTCATATCCCTCTTTTTCTTCAGCTACGGATTTATTGAACGTTTGCATGCATGTAGCAGGTTGAATCAAATCTAATTTTCTGACTGAGATTGTAATGTATGATATACGTTGTTTCATAAAAACAGCTTTTCACTTTCATTGAGGAATTGGAGCTGACACTTTTCTTGTTCTGAGACTGTTGAGGCACTTGTCTGGTCCACGGTGATACTATTCCTCTGAGAAGAAGAAAACATGAACTCATACTATATTCACAAATCCCAGAAAACGAATATTAAAAAATCTTGCAGAAAGGGTAATATTTACACTTGGTTGAGGTGGAAAAATGGGTGTATGGGTAAAAAGTGCCGACATAAATAATCATGACAAACAAACGTTCACTAATGGGAGACAAAACTTTGTGTAAGAAAAAAAACATCAGATTTATGACAACTGTAACCTTCCTCAAATTAATACACCAATACAATAAAACTGATCCATCACCAGCTTCCCACCCAAAAATCCAACCAACCAGTGCCACACTTGTCCACTAAATAACGCTGTACAGGTCTGGATTCATTTGCCTTATTCACAACCTGGAGAGGAAGAGCCATTTTAAACAACAAGAACAGCCTAGTAAATATGTTACCACATATAATAATGCAATAATGGCAAAGTAATGTAATAAGTGTTTCTCTAAATGATGTAAAAATAGGCTAAAAAATTATGTGATGTATCAGATGATACCGCTAGTGATGATTTATACAAGAGTAGTAAACATTGGTAACCAACAATGCAACAACCAGCCTAAGTGTTTTATTCCCATGAGCTATTGCTTTACAAGTCAATACTAAAGAAATAAATACCAGTGTAACAGGATACTGGGAGTTTCATTTTCAAAATATATATCTGACAAATCATCATTTCTACAAAGCTCCAATAAAGGACACTTTAGAAATATGTGCTGTTTTGGTTGATGTATGTTATATAAAGTATATTTATATTCATATATTGTTCAGTTATGATCTGGTTCTGGTCTTAAAATATAATTTTGATGGTCAGATTGTCACATTGTCTTAGTTCTGTTTTTCAAGGACCTTGGCTTAAAGACAACTGGATCCCCACTAACAGATCTGGCACAAGAATTATTATTAAAAATTATTTTACTAACTATTCCCATCATCCTTCTCTTCAAGCTGTTCCAAGAACGAGCCTGAGACGCTGTGCTGGTAGAAAATAACAGTCAGATGCTTTTTGTCGCATGTCGCTGCCTTCCACAATGATGAAAGGGTTCTGTCAGGAAACTGTGAAACTGGGTCCTCCAAAGGTGGGGACGCCTGGCAAGCCTGCTGCCTTCAGAAGAGACAAACTCAGCTTATTAAGACTTGAGAAGCTGTGTACTGTATGTAGCTGCCTGCTGGGACATTTTAAACATAGCAGCGGCTCATATTTCACATCATCTCGCACAGAATAAACGCAAAGAGGTGCTGAACAAAGCTCACAAAAAGTCACTGAGCATTTACCAAACCTACAGTCCCTGTCAATTTGAGCATAATCTACTTCATATTGTGCATGGCTGCTAAAGCTGACAGCTGAAAACCGTCTGCTGCTGTGTTGTGTTTGTACTGTAGATGTCTGTATTTATAACTGTACCATACTGTTTACTTTTATTCTTTACCTTTTTTGTACAGTTTTGTTGAGTTATGTAACGGAGTGGTTGGAAATCTCAGTATATTTAGTGGGGCAGGAGGGGCATAGCTAGTAAAGAGCGTGTTTTTCACTCACTATCTATTGCAACTGCTCTGGTCAATTAAAGACATTTAGAAATTTCACATTAAGTGTTAACATTAAGCTGGCACTTTGTCTGAGAAGCTCAACTTATGTTGTTTTTGTCAGCAAAATGTTCCTGTTAGTTACGTTAAACAAGTAATCCCACAGCCTTAACATCAGACTGCTCCAATAAGTCTCTTAGGACTTTGCAGCTAATTCAGAATGCTGCTGCACGTGTTCTGACAGGAACCAAGATCAGAGATCACATCTCTCCCATTTTGGCTTCCTTGCATTGGCTACCTGTAAAATCTAGAATAGAATTTAAAATTCTTCTCCTTACTTACAAAGCTCTTCATGGTCAGGCACCATCATATCTAAAAGAGCTCATAGTACCTTACTACCCCTCTAGAACACTGCGCTCTCAGGATGCTGGGTTCCTTGTGGTTCCTATAGTTTCCAAAAGTAGATTGGGAGCCAGAGCTTTCAGCTATCAGGCTCCTCTTCTGTGGAACAAACTACCATTCTGGGTTCGGGAGGCAGACACGGTCAACACCTTTAAGAGTAGACTTAAGACTTTCCTTTTTGATAGAGCTTATAGTTAGGGCTGGCTCAGGTCATCCCTTAGTTATGCTGCTATAGGACTAGACTGGAAGGCCAACAGCTTAAGAGATAACAAAAGCACTCCAGTATCACCAGTAAGTAACTTCTACTGAAAGACAGCATCAGTTGTTTCAGCAGCGCCACAAAACAACATATGTTTATATTTGAGTGCCCCTTTGCCCTGTTAGCTGTCGTAATTATAACAGGAGCAAAGTTAGAAGTCAGATAACGTTATTATTGATCAAAAAAGTCAAGGTAGATATGAGGTTGGGGTCGATGGGCGGATCAATAAAACATCATTACACACAACACAGGGGACAACTGACAGTTTCCTGTTTCTGAATGAAAGACAAGATTGTTTTTTTCTGTGTGACAATAATCATTTCCAAACCTTTAACAGGTGTTTATTACTGCAACCATGACAACGAAGCTCCCCTAACCTTAATAAAGTACTTATTTAAACCCAAACTGTGAGCCTGTGTGCAAATGGATTTAGTTTTGAGCAGTGATTAACTGGAAGGCACGCACAAATGATGTAGGGGTCAGATCAGAAAAAGCATCACCAAACAAACAGCATATTTTGTTGAGGATTTTTCTGTAATTCTGGGATGAACAACATTTGTTACATTATTTGCTGATTAATTTCCCATAGCCATGACAGAGTGACAGTCAGCCAGCATGCACAATTCCAGGACCATGAAACTGAAGCAGCCAGGCCTGGTCACGCCACGATCAGTGGTTTGCTAGCAGGGGCAGGGTTTGCCTCAAGTTCAACTATGGTAAAAATTTGTCTCACAAACTGACAGTGTTGACCAATGGCAAGCCATCTTCACAGTGTGGAGTTGCTCCAGAGCAGTTTGCAGACCGTCATTAGACAAGAGTCAGGGGGTAATTATAAATATATATTTTGGAATAAACTGTGTGACGCTATTAGCGTTCCTAAGCTAACATGCTATTGAGTTTGCAAATGACCATTAGCAAGCTTGTTGTAGAATGATGTACGTTGGTGAACAAAATATAAAGGGGAAGTAAAGTGAACAGTAAAGATAAAATCACCTCCAGGGACTATTGTGGCACAGGAGTGAGTCAACCATTAGCTTGCCTCTGTAAGCGTATCACACCACTACCAGCATCCATTGCACTACACCTACATCAGATCACATCGCAGCATGAAAGTCACACCCTCGTGATACTGCTCAGTATTCCAATGGAAAACAAAAGCATGATGTCACTGTGGCATGCTCACATACTGTAGGACCAACAACTGCTACAGCACAGCACGACTGCAGGGTAGAAATGGAAAAGAAGAAAATTGAATTTGAGAGCTCACTAGCAAGCAGGAGTCTGTGATGAAATCCTCCCTGGGATTTGCAAAAAACGAGTGAGCCCTGAATGTCAAACACTTTTCTGATCCGATCACTGGCGAGCTTCAGTTTGTGTCATAGATCCTCACTAATTAGTGAAATAATCCCTGATCTGAGTCACAGTCAAACCATGCGTTGGGAATTTGACTTGTGTGCTCTTCATGGCTGACCAGGTTGCTGATATCAATGAAGGATTGATAAGCTCCATATGATTGTCCTTCTGGCTCTAAATTGATGACAGTGATACTGAACTGTGTGGCTGATTTGGTTATTGGTCATTATGTACCATTACATTACTGCTTATCATTTATTTAAATTAATCTGTAGTGACTGTTCCTTTGTTTTGTGGGCAGCTGTGTATGTCTTATTGAATTAGATTACGAATGGCCACTAATTCATATTGATTATCATGATTATTTGTATTATTATTGGTGGCGGTAGTACTGTAGCATAAATGCAAATATTATTTGCAATAGCAGTGTGAGTCCTTTAATCAAAACAATGCACTTAAGTACAATTTTGAGGTACTAGTATCTACATTTCTACTGTATTACATGGATCCATCCATTTTCCATAACCACTTATCCTCATCAGGGTCTCAGGGGGCTGAAGATGCTTTATTAAGTTTCAAAGCAGAATATTGCATATAATACTAATTGGAATAATTATATTACAGATTAAGATTAGAGATCAAAAACATATGGTCATAAAATATGATGCATTGTTGCTATTGTTCAGTATAGTAAGTATAGTATATAGTAATAACAATAATAGTTTTATATTGCAACTCTAACACTAACTGAGACTTAACTCATCAGAAGCTCAGTAGTTATTTGTTTCAATAATTCATTAGTTATTAGTGATTTCATATAAGCCAATAATCAATAGAAATATTGCAGATTAATGAACAATCTCTTTTTGCCTCCAACAAAATAAAACAGCTTTTCCCTGTCTGACCAATAGCCCATTAGTTTGCGCTATTAAATCATCCCTCTCTGCTCTCTACTTTCCCACATCCTGTTTCAGCATGAAGCTCTTAAACACCATTTCATTCTGACTTTAAACATCACTAATTTTCATAATATAAAACATCTCTTCAAGTCTTTGAACACAACAAGCTTGAGCTTGAGCATCATTGTTGAACGTCTGATTATCTCCTCCTCGGTCGGATGGATGGTGTGTGTTCTCTGACGATGGTACTCATCCACTCCATCCCCACATGACTTTGTCATAATTACACTTTTGCCAACAGAGGTGAAAGTGGATATTTGAATCATTAGACACGGACACTCCATTCACCTCTTCTCATATCTGATTTCATCATATGTCATCATTTGATATCTCCTCTAGAAGTTAACCTTCAGTGTGGAGGTGGATCACACCATGGAAGTGTTTCTTCTGGTGTAAACCTATTCAACAATGAACACTCATCCAAACATCAGGAATATTAACTATGACAATATAATAACTTAATTTTATTTGATAATATGACACAATTATAGGAAGATTTATCTTAGGGACCAAGTGCAAACCCAAATATCTTAATCTTATAATCTTTATCTTTTTTTCCTTTCAAGCAGCGTAACATCATGACATCTCTGTTATGATAAAGTTGCTGTGTTTCAAGCCAGATGTTCTAGAAAAAGAAAAGTTTCCCCCGATTTATAAATCTGTGTAGGATCATGTGTAGGATTTAGTGGCATCTACGAGTGTAGTTTTGCGTTGCAGTCATCCCCACTTATGCCCTATCTGGAGCCAGTGTTTAGTTTGTCCGTTCTAGGCTACTGTAGAAACATGAAGGTGCAATACTGGGGGACAAAGGCTCAACAAAAACATCATGATTCTTATTTTCAGATGAGTATACACTAATAAAAACATAGGTATGAATATTATATTCCATTTCTGTCATATTCTATAAATAGAGCCCCCTAAATCTGACGCACTGGACCTTTAAACCACTCTGCTGTAGCTCCTCACTGACCATTAGGCCTTTAAAAGACAGGATATGTGTTGTTTTACTGGAAGCTAAAAGCACACTTAAAAACGCTACTGTATAACAGTATGTTCTAGCAATAAAAAATGGGTTGCAAACAACATTTTCTGTCAGGTTTATTGACTTGAATATTGGTTTAGGTGCCTTCTATATTAACATGTGTCTGTTCCTCTCTGTATACACATCAGCTATTTGATTCAAACTCCTTCAATAATATATTCATCCACATTAAGATAAGGTAGAAAAACAGAATTACTTTTATCTGTATAAGAAGCCATGTCATGTTATACTAAAAGCAATAAAGATATTTTTAATAAGCAACTAGTCATAATTTTGAAATGTACTCAGTCCGCATATTATCTAAATTTCTGTCAGTGTTTTGTGTTTGAGCACCTCTCTTGTCCTCTGACACAAAATGTTGAAACGACCTCGAGTAACTATCCGAACAATAACTTCAGAGAACTTCGGAGAACATTGATCAGTGCTTCAGAGGAGAAAAAGATAATGATGAAAGAAGAAAATGTGTCCAGAAGTGCTTAATATGAATATGATTATGAATGCAATTGAGCCAAATGGAAGAATGGACTTGAAATGCAAAAAGAAAAAATGCTGCAGAAATGTCCCCGGCATCAGAACTGTGAGGTTGGTGCCCTGACCTGTGATATTTGATGAAAGCTTTAATGTGATTCACTGCTTCAGATATGTATTTACAGAAGAATGAGTATTCCCACTGGGAACAGGCTGGTCAGTGATGTCTTGCTCTGCCCATTGAGCTACACAGCACCAGCAGTTTTGGCACTGAAAAGAGAAATTGAGAGGCTTATGTGCTCCGCCTGCCAACACAGTCTTTTGATCAGAGGCCAGGTAATATCAGGCAATCTACATTAATCCTACCATCTCTATCTCCTCTTAGTTCCTGTTCTCTTCTCGTCCTCCCTTCTTACTGGGTTGTTATCAGTCTGAGGGATAATTAAGCCTTGTGGGACTGCTGTAGGCTTTCCTCTTCTAAGGTGTCAAAAGTTAGAGAGAGGCTGATCAAACGCCTTTGAAACACAAGAGAAATTAAAAAGCTAATCTTCCAGAGACAACAGACGCATTGCCGAAGATGCTGCTCTCCTTTGACTCTCATCTCGCACTTCTTGATCAAAGTTCACACAAACTCTGCGCAGTTAGAAATCACACTAAACCAATTCACAACAAACAGAAAGAAACATTAGAGATTGATACTGAAATACATAGAAGATTGAGTTTAGTGCTTCAGTGGTTAGTCGATTAACTGATTACTCAAGGACAATTTTGATAATTGATAGTAGTGGTTGAGAATGAGGCTTCTCACACGTGATCATTTGCTGCTTTTTAAATGTGACATTATGAACAGTCGGAGAGACAGCACCAGCAATTTAAAGACATCACCTGTCTGTTTCACTATTTTCTAACACTGTACGGGCTGAACATTTCATAAGTTATTAAGTTAAACCGAAGTAGTCGCAGCCCTTCTTCATTCAGCATCTCTAAATTAGAAGGGCAACACCATATTTTCCCCTCTCAGGATCGATTCAAGTTTACTGATGTTAAAAACCTCTCCTTTTTTATTGCAGTGAAAACAGCCCTGGATGTTTATCAAAGAAGTGCCTGTGATTTTTCCTACTCAGAAACACAGTTTGGAACATGAACACATGCTGTCCTGAGCCAGGAGCAGCTGTTTAGATGAATCTTTAATGCATACGTATGTTGGGGTCTCACCACAGCGGATCAGCGAACCGAGCCATGGGAAACTTTTAATTGTTGCTGTCATTGAGAAGCAGCTACTCCTTCTGAATGATTAATGCTACAAAGTTAACATAAGTAATGTGTCTAATTTTCTGAGGTGTCACCAACTTTTGCTTAATCTATACAGAGTTCTCTGTTACCTTTCTTCTCTGAAGTGATACAGTGTTTTTTACCTCAGTTTGATCAGGATCACATGTAAAGATTCTATCAATGAGCAGAATGATAAGATGAATCTCTGCTGCTCTTTCTTCCTGGTTATTCGAAGGCATAAATCATCAATTTGACACAAAGGGTGTTTTTAGATTTTGCATATAATTAAAGCAGGAAACTGTCACATTGAGATGTAGTGGTGACAGAGGCTGTTGGGTGGTTGTTCTGGTGACAAAACAATTAAAATGTTCCATCACAACTCATTTATCAACAGTGTGAGAAAATGCTTCACAGTCTGAGCACTTTTAAAACAAACTTTGTCTTTGACTTAACCTCTTACCTGCCTGCTCATGTGGTCAGGTCGTATGTTGTTTGTGGGAGGATTCTGTGGACTGGCATGGATCCGTGATCATAAAATGAGACCGCCTGAAAGAGAAAAAGACACATGAGGAGAAAGAACAAAGCGATATGTGGTGATGCATTTTGTTTTTGAACTTAAAAGACTGTAATGCGTTTTCACCCACACACCCTCTAATGAACTGTCTGGCCATTTGATACAGAGAACTGCGTGGTTAGTCAGACTTAAGACTTACTCAGACTTTCACAAACAGAGCAATCTCCAGTGAAAGTGCTCTTTTTTTCCAAAACACTACATCTGTGTTTAGACAGAAAGAAAAAACAGGCTCATTATCGACCGTCTCCAGAACAATGCCGTCTTATTAATTCCACTGTGGTGCTATTTTCTATCTTCTAAAAACATGCAGGTTTGTAGATTTGCATATCTTGAATCTTGATTTGATTTATTCTGGTGCTGTCAGTCATTGTCATTAAAGAAAGCAAGATATTTTTCATCAATTTGAACATTTAGATCCATGTGAGAAGTAGAACAATTTTTATTTCATACAAACACACGCATGTTCTCCTACATCCAATAAGACCACTTTAAGATAAGTGTGCCTCATTCACCTTTTTGTAACAAAGTGAGAGAAACCCTAAAAATAAAATTGTCGACACCGAGGCAACATGCAGTAAATCTCATACTCATTTGCCAAATGCAGCATCTGTTTATGGCGCTGAAGCCATGCTTGGATTTCTTCTTGGATTCGATGCACGTAACATGTTATGCTGTGTGTTCTGTTCGCTCTGAGTACAAGATGCTAAATTGCAGGAGTGAGAGGGAGTGTGGTTCTTGCGAGGCTGCAGCCGTGATTAAAAACAAAATTCTGGTGCGAGCAGATGGCTGTGTAGACTTTGCTTGCTTGTTGTGTAAAAGCAGGCAGTCCACCCACCTTCCACATTTTTCACCTTATTTTGTTGAAGGGAAAGCTGAAGAGGGGAAAGACTATCGAAGGCCAAGAAAACAACAAAACATACTCTCGATTGTTCCAATCTGGATTTATGCTTTTTTTTTTTTTTTTTTTAAATTAGGTTGTTTTTGGCTGTTTTAAAATATTGAAATTGACCTTTGACTACTGATTTCTACTTGTTTCTCTGTGTTGTGTTAGCGGTGAGAAACATCACGGTTTTACCAGATGGAACCGTGAATCATGATTTGTCGGGAGGTCTGCTAACAACACAGCTGATCAGGAATCGATGTGCAATCCAGTCTCCTCAAAAAAGAAACTATCTTACTAATTTGTTTTTGCTACCGAAACATAACTGCAGCCTGACATTTGCTTCAGGACAGAAGCGCAAACATTTGAGCACAAACACAAGCTGGGTGGATGCTGGGTGTGCAAAGCATCCAGCACCACAGAGTGAAGTTCAGAGTTTAGGCAGAAAGAAGTCTGGTTACGGTTAGGTTTAATAAGGATTGTGTTTAATATTCAGTCATGTAAACACGTCCTGCCTCAGGCTTCATATCAGCTTTGACACTTGCAATATTTAAAGAACAACCTGACATCTAAGTGAAGATCTGAAAATCTCTAGTGGTTTGATTTGTCACCTCGCTGCAGTGGTGTAGAAGTGTACTCAGGGGGGTGTCAATACACTGTGAAAGCACTGCTGGGTGTGGTTACTGCTGCAATAAAGCACAGGATTTGTAAACACAATGGGACAGATCCAACACATAAGACCATGTAAGGCCAGACCTGCGTCAGCACTGCCGATTTTGTATCCTCAAGATGATTTGCGCCCCAGATTTGAGCAAGTTCAGTTAAGTTAATATGAGTTGTCAAAGTTTCTGCTCGATGTAGAAAACAGTGGTTTTGTTTTGAAAACTCGTCCCTGCGCACTCTGAAATCTTTATTCCTCCAATTTAGTTTTTGTACCCGCTCAATAGTTTTGACGTTAACAAAATTACACTGATTTGTAAGCGTACCTACCTCGGCACAAATTGTTATATTTGTTTACAAGCCTCATTGCTTCTCCCTCACATTGTTCCTGCCTGTTTATTGATCCTGGAGCGTGAGCTATTTCACCCAGCTGTGATACTGAAATTTTAATATGATGAGGATTGAGGAAGGTGGTTAAGGTTTTGAAAAGTTCAAGACAGCTCACACAGAGCAAGAAATACATCTGTAAAGTAAATGTAAAAACATGTCAGGGACGCTTTTTTATTATTCTCCATGGAGCACACAGATGAGGTCAGTCCAGGTAAAAGTCATGTTCCATATTGATTCCCCCGTAATCTATACCAATCACAACAGAGCGGATGCAGGTAAAGAAACATTTTGAAGCTACGTGATAACAATGTGGAGAAGGAGTGAGTGAGATGACCCTAATATTTTGTATATTCAATCAAGGTCTGTGTTGAGGATTGTTTTGTGGGCCAGCCAACAAAGATAAAAATATCCTCTGGAGTTGTCCTTTACACAGAGAGAGTGATGGAGGTCCTTGCTGACGGTAAATCCAGCCTGCAATAAATGTAATTTCTAATTTTAAGAGGTCCATTAATTCTTGTCCAGCACCTCTGCCAGTAGTAGTTTTGATGGGGGTCACGAGGAGAGCTAACATTAATAACAACTGCCATATTACAACTACATGGGGCTGGCGACAGTGTCCCATTTGACAGTGTCCTCCTGGAAATAACATGATGCCATTAGGCGCCATTATAGGTCAAACCCCACACAAACACACCCGGGCTGATGAGGAGCAACAGTAAATCACTCTAATCCAACCGTGAGATGAAGGCAGGTTATTCCCACATTGCTGAGGGACGGGATTTGTGTCACAAGCTGAGCTGCAGTTTACCAGTTTGAGTCATGATGAAAGCTGTGATAGAGCTCAGCTGTCATTCAGGAGGGCTGAGCCACAAATCTCTGATCACCTGCCTTCTACGCCTCCAAAAAAAACACGGCCCGCACGCTTCAGCCAGCGTGGACGTGATGGGATGCCTGGGGGAAAGATCCATCACACACAAAATCCGGATGCACACATTTTGAGATACGCTGTGATGTGAAACGATAAAACAAACAAAAAAAAAAAACGCGTGAAGTCTGACGAGCAGCCAGGGCTTATTTGTGCAGGATAATCTTTTTTCTTTCTCTCCTCTCGAATAGATCAGGATGATCATTACTGATGCTGTTCCCCTCCTGATCCCTCAAGCAGAGATTTGACTCATCTCCCTCGCATCCTCTTCCAAACCTCAGTTCCACAGAGCCTGCCTGTCAATACAGAGACACTAAATGCTGCTCAGACTGTCAGAGAAACTGCAGCACGCTTTTCACACTTTACACAGTCTCACTGTACAGCCTGCATGAGCACAAACTATCCTTCCACTGAGAGGTAGAAATTTAGAGAATGAAGTCTATTGGAGGGTAAAAGAGAAGAAACAAGACACAAACTCTGCAGAAGTTGTTTGCTCCTCTTCACAGAAGACAGAAAAGGGGAAAGCAGATAAAAGGAGAAAACAGTGAAATTAAACCCAGAGAGAGATGCAGAGCGAGCTTACCTGCCCACGGCGCAGACACACAAACAGATCTGTGGCTCTCGCCTGCCGCTCTGCGCCGCTCCACTCACCTAAATCACTTCCATGACTCACGCAGAGGGAAGATAACCGGCTCTCAGGAAAAGTGGAGTAAACACTCGTTGCAAAGGCAGGCAGGACGCTCGCTCGCTCACTCTCACTGCAACGCTGCTATCTCTCACCCTCATTTCTCCTTCTCTGTCTCTTTCTTTGCTTTGATCTCTCTCTCTCTCTCTCTCTCTCTCTCCAGTGGCGCCCCCCTCTCTCTCCATCTCTGCCACCCCCTCACTCTCCACCACAAGGTGTCACAGTGTGTCTGCACCCAAAGCCTCTTATTGGCTCTCACTTCTCTCTCTCTCTTCTCTACCCCACCACCCTCCCACCACCTCTCCTCTCCTCTCTCTCTCTCTCTCTCTCTCTCTCTCTCCCTTTGGATTGTCTGCCTTAAAGAGGCAATGCATCACACCACAGCTGCTCAAGTCGAGTACATCCACACTTGGCCGGCTATATTCAAAAACACTGTTTATGTGTGGAAAACCACGCATGAAGAGCTTTTTCAGGCATTTTCAGGACCCTTATGCAGAGCGCTCTGTCCGCACTAAAGCCTCTAAATAAAAGGAAAATACATACATGTGTTCTTCCTCTTCCTGTCTCTGTTGACAAACAACAAAACTGTTGATCACAGCTAACATCCAGATAAGAGGTGGACAGGTCCATTATTATTATTATTATTATTATTATTATTATTATTATCAAAATTATAAGGTAAAACCTTCATTCAGTCCACTCCATTCCTTTTCATACAGCTGAAATTCAGTTTGGTTGTGTGTGTGTGGATGTTCTTGTTGTATGTGTTTCTATAGTCAGTCAATAGCCATTTGATTGTGGGTCACATATGCGACCTGTTACACAATTATTTTGTCAAGTTTCACTAAGCTGCCAGGTCACTGTCCTCCATTTCATGATCACAGCGCTGACTGAGAAACCAAACATAAATACAGGTTCATCTCAACATCTGCATCAAGCCATCAACTATGTGTGACATGAGGTTAGTTTACTGCCACAAAGCTGCCAACAATGTCTGAGCAGGTTTATGTCATCATTTTCCATAAAGTTTAGGTTTTGCCCTCCATAAATATGATGGTATGCACTGTGCAGTGGTTAGCACTGTCGGCCCAAAGCAAGAAGGTTCCTGGTTCAAACCTCAGCTGGGTCCTTTCTGAGTGGAGTCTACATGTTCTCCCCGTGTCTGTATGGGTTCTCTCCGGGTACTCCAGCTTCTTCCAACAGTCCAAAGACAGACATGACCTTAACAGGTTCATTGGTGACTCTAAACTGTCTGTAGGTGTGAATGTGAGTGTGAATGGTTGTTTGTCTCTATGTGCCCTTTGATGAACTGGCGACTTGTCCGGGGTGTACATATAGGCTGCCCCCTGCCAGCCCCTCCTAGTGAGGATAAATGTTACAGATAATGCATGTATGTAATGTAATGTAATGTAATGTACTAATTTCCATTTTGGCATTTGGGTCTGTAAAACTCTGAAGGGATCATTATGCTTCAAACACAGCTTCAGTTTCATCTTTTAGGGGAATGCTTTTGAAATGACAAAAAGACGAGATGTTCGCGTTACATTTGTGAATGGTCAGGTGTGCAGAGGTGAGAACATTGGTTAATTGTTTTGTTTTTTTGTTGTTGTTGTTTTTTGTTCATTCATCAAAACTGCTTCAGTTTTTTCGTCAGTTTCTGTGTGTACAACTGAGTGAAACAGCATGAATGTTTTTCACAACAGCCTGAGCTCAAATTTGCATCTATATCCCCTCTGTACAGTGGTCAGACGAAGTGATTTATAGTACCTAGTCTTAAGTTGAACAGCAAGGAGAAGGGGGAAGATTTAACGCTGAAACGTATTTTAGAATGTAGCTCTTCTAGAGGGAACTTCAGAGGGCTTTGAAAGCATGGCTTTTTACAAATCCCAGCAGTGGTAGCCATTAAGTTATTAAATTAGGTGTGTAAAAGCTGACCCTCCCTCTCACATATGTCCAACAACATAAAGATTAAAAGGTCTTGAGATGGGATGGAGCAAACAACACACAAACCCAAATTTCTTAATGAGTAGAGTCCTGTGATGATCCCATGAATGCAATGAGGGTGTTTTATGGGTTTTATACTCTCTTAAACTCATCCATCAGACACATGTAGGGTATATGTACACATACATATGTGTATGTTTGTTTGTATATCACCAGGATTTCCATTCAGGGTGTAGCATAGGCCAAGGAGGAGCGGATATCATGGGGCGGATACACAAATTATTTAAATAAAAGACTGCACTGTTGGCCTTGGTGGAGGTCTGCACTCGCCAAGTGTCCTTCAGGTTAATATATATGATTATTTATTTTCTTCATAACCTAATACGACTGCTGAACTGCTGAAAATGAAAATACATTATTTAAAAATGAGCGAATACGATTTCTGTTTTAAATTTAGAAATCTAACTAATAAAAAAATACAAGTTCAAACAGAAGAACACCAAACTTTCTCCTCTCACTAAGAGGATCTGAGGACTGTGAATTTTGAGTGCATGCAGCCTTTAATGATCAGTTCAAACTGGGTCTGTGCCAAAAGAGGGCCAGGAGTCAAGTTTGCAATTTGCAATTGTAATTAGCCTTCAAGCCCTTTAAAATGTAGATTACATATATTCTCCATGCTGCCATGTCCTCGTGTGATATTCGTCCTAATTCGGCATTAAAAACGGATTAATGGCAGCGCTCGTGTTGAGGGCGTGAAGTGCTCTCAGTGTCGTCGAGTTTGTGTATCTGAAAATGTGCGCTGCGTCTGTTTTAAAATGTAAGAGTCTTTAATCATTCAGATCACACCATGTCAAGACCACGCACCAACACCGAGTCCCTGCTGCTACAATACTCCCTAAGCATTAGTCTAATTCAAGTGCAGCAGCTTTCATATGAACGGGAAATTGAAGAGGAATGCTGGAACATCTGTTCTGCTCTTATTGGGAACTGGAGTGTCTGTCGTAATCAGGAGTCATCTTACTGCCCTTCTTGTTAGTTTTTATTTGTGGGTTTTATATGACTCGCTGTCCGCCAGTCTGTTTACTAGCTTCAAGAACATGCAATTAAACTTGGTTTAGATTTAGTGCACAAATTTCTTTGGTGGAGACTCAGAGTTAGATTTGGGATGTGTACCATTACAAGATATTGTTACAATATTACAAATATTGTGTTTGTTGGAGGAGCTGCTGCTGTAACACATTCCTTTTTAGATGTGGTAATAAAAACATTATTGCACATTTACTTTTGAATTCTGGTAGATGTCTGATATTTTGATTAGATTAATATTTAACTTTACTTCATCTTTCTAAAAGCACTGTCAGTTCCAGTTATGAATGAGGTCTTGGGGGGATTAAAGAAAGATGGCGTTGCGTGTTCTAACATCACATTTATTTCATGCATTTGTTTTCTCAAAGAATAAAATGTTTTCAGTCTTATTTCCTACCTTCTAAGTAGTTGCTTGTTTCTAAAAGTTTCAGGAATGTGAAAAATTATAAGACGAGGATAGTTCAAGGACACACTGCATGCTTATATTTGCGCCATATACAGCAACAAACTGCATTCATGGGTTGTGATGTTAGAACATCAAATGTAGAAGATAAAAAATAAAAATGTAGCTGCTGTGAAAAACAGTGTGTACATTTTATTGTTTCCTATGTTAAATGCTGTTTAGCCTGTCGACTCGAATCACTGATGTCAGAACGTTCCTGAAGAAGCCGACGGTGGGATTTTTTAGAACATAATTTCATGCAACAATGGCACAGTTATCCTGCAATCATGTGTAGCTTTAACGAAAAATAAATGTTCACTCAGATGGATTATGTGTCCAAAGTACATTTAGGTCACTGCTAGTTGATTTTCATACGTTGTGAAATGAACTGAAACCTGCGTCTACCTGGCAGTGATAAAAATCAATGAACAAAAGTATGTGTGGAAGAATGTCAGCAGCAATGTGAAGTGAAAGCAGTTTGTTTTGCTAATGGGCTAAAATCAGCAAAAGTCTACTTTATGATCCTTTAACTGGTTTTTAAACTGTAGTTTTTAACTGTGATCTGATGTTATTATGAAGCTTTGTCAGAGCAATTTTATCATGTTTTAAAAAATATGAGACTGTTATAAAAACAAAGTCCTGTCCACACAAGCCCTCATGCTCTGGTATGAAGTGAAATAAAAATGTTCAAGTGCTGTGACTCTAAAGCACAAAACATATTAGACATTTATTTTCATTATTGTTATTCTGCTAACTTGTCCAAAGTCCTGTCCTGTGTGCCTGATGGTCTCCATTGCATGGCGTGGGTATGTATGGGTGTATTTGTGTTTTATTAACAATGGGGTGTATTATACCCCATTGTATTATATTTTTACAGTTACAGTACTGCGTGTGATATTACCAGTTTACTTACTTTTGCACAATTTCTCATTTAACATTAATATTATGTTAACATTTTATTTTATCTATGTCTTATTGTTTAATGCTGCTTAATTAAAAAGTATTGCTCATTGATGTTATGTTGATTCATACAGCTTTGCATGGTTGTATTAAATGGTTGATGTTATTATTGACATTATTGCATCAATGTTTTGCTGTATTGTATGTGCATAGTTGTGTCACATGTGACAAGATACTCATTGGGAATGTGTGTCAGATTTAGTGGGCTCTATTTACAGATATGGAAGTAATTGAATACAATAAACATAATTATGTTTCCATGAGTATATAATCACCTAAAAAAAAAAGAGAATTGTCATGTTTTTATTAGTGCTGAGCGCCTACGACACGAGACATGACTCCTCCATAGCAAAGCTATTAATCTTCTGCGTGTTTCTTCTTATTAGTGCCGAGTGCCTACGACACAAGGCAACTACTCCCCATATGGGGGAGTAGTTGCCTCGTACCTATGGCACGAGGCAACTACTGTTCTTCTGCAGGTTTCTTCTTAGTTTTATTAGTGCCGAGTGCCTACGACATGAGGCAACTATTGTTCTTCTGCGTGTTTCTTTCTCTTATTATTCATCTTCCGCCCTTTTTCGTCACTTAATGCGTCCCACAGTGGTGAGAGGACCACAACAAATTATATATCAAAACGTGTGTTTTCATCCCGAATCCCGTGCTATTACTTTTGTAAGAGATTTTATTTAAAAACTTAAAAATTTCACATATGAATGAATGGGAAACCCCGAAAAAAACATAATTTCAACAGACATTTTCAACAATGAACTGCTCTGGCATACTTTCACCGAGAGACTTCATTTAAACTTTAAAATGTAAGTACTCTTGCCTTCTCTTCAGTGATTCACTTTACTTATCGACAGCTTTTACCGTTTTTAAACTATCAAGGCTTAAAGTTGAGCAGGTTTTTACTCAAATTCTGGGTTTATAATGGGTGTGTATTGCATCTGCTAGAGCGAGTGATGTCATAGCTAGAGTGAAGAGCAGACAAAAAGTCAGTGAAAAATAAAACGTATTAGACTACCCTGGCCTCAAATTTCACACTACAAACATAATTTATACATAGAAACGTAGGAAAATGTGTCTTCTCACTCACATTCGTCTGCTAAAGCTGTCAGCTTTATAGTTTTGGGGTCAGACACAAAGATGCGCCAGCAACACCCATCCACAGCCTCATAGACTGCCATGTTAAAAGGAGGGAACATTTCTGGAGGAAAGCAGAAGTAACGTTTCTTTGAATCGCTCTAAAGGGCACATTTCTTCATTTTATCGAGACAAAATACCTATGTGGACGTTCAGGAAGAGCTCAGGATGCTCACAGTGATGTCGGTTCAATGATAGGCCAAACGGTTTGGCCAGAAATCCTTCCTGTTCGAGGGGTGGTTTCAGCATTTTCTCTCTGTCTCTCTGGGCATTTCCAACTGACATTCTAACAGGTGCTCTGCTGATTAGGGCTGGCAGTTGGCCCTGGTTGAGGGGGGGGTATTTTCAAAATAAGAGTCCCTTCAAAATAAAAGACTTTGTTTAACTCTCATTTACAGACACAACCACGCACAGACACAAACATACTCAGACAGACAGAGACACAGATACACACACACACACACACACAGACAAGACAAAAGGCTTTCAAAATAAGAGTCCCTTCAAAATAAAAGACTTTTTAAAAATCTCTCCTTAACAGCTCTCAACTACTTCCACAAATTTTGTACTACAGAAATAAAAATTATATCAGATTCAGCTCATTTAGGACATTACTACTACACTAACCTTCTACAAACTAACCTTATACAAACCTTCTTCACTTTAAACTACTTCTCTTTCTACTACAGACTTCATTCAAACTACAAATTTCACCAAGATCTTGTACCATTAAACTTGTATTCAACAGCTGCTCATTGTAGTAAAGACATGCTAATTGCTAACATTTGCGGCTAATGCTAGAATTAGTAGTTAACGCGTTAGCGCTAGCTGCTCATGTGTGTAAATAAACATGTTAAAAATTACTATTTGAGGTGTGCTTTTTGAATACAGACCCCCGACAACAGCCCACTCGGCACTCTCAAAATTTCTGCCGGAATTTTCTAGTTATCTTTTAGATGCAGTGGGTCCTCATCCACCATGTTTACCCGCTATGTTTCTACAGTAGTCCAGAACAGACAAGCTGGACACTGGCTCTAGATAGGGCCTTTCTCATTTTTACATGTTAGTGGCCAAAGTAGTTTCTTCTTCACGCTGCAAAGGAGAGGGTGAAACAAGTTGTGTGCAATCAGCAATTACACCACTAAATCCTATAGACTGGTCCTTTCAAGGGGAACTTTGCAATGCATGCAAACTCTTATTCTTACTTATTTAGGCAGTGCTGCTTAGTAGCAAGAACTAACATTTCGTTAGAAATGCAGCAAGAGTCAACATGGTGATTATATCAGGAGCCCAAAGCAACTGTCAATGTTCAGTCCACTCAAACAGAAAACAGTCTTCAGTGCCCAGCAGACCCATCAATGCCTCGATAGTCCTCACACGCCTGATTAAAGACATTATTTGCCGCATTTTGTCTTGGGAACTTAGCTGTTAATTCTAATTTCAACAATCTTCTCTTGGGAGCAACTTCATTAAGGGTAAAAGTTCCTCGTCAGCTTCCCTGAGCAGCAAACAACCTGGAACCATTAGCAGCAATGATGATGAGTGACAGTCAGCTGACTATTGATACAACAAGGGAATGCTATTACACATTAGGGGCCTGGTGTGTACTTTAGATATTCATGTGTGCTTTGGAGACAAGCTAAGCTAATTCATGAATAGATGAATAAATCAATTAAAAATTGATGAGGCGATGCAAAGTCCTGCTCAAAGACATCTACGGGTGACTGGTCTCTTGGCATTGCACTGCATGACCTTCTTCTCTCTGAAATATGAATATGGATTTCCTGCCTGAGAAATCAACGCTGAAAGTGTCAGAACAAGTCTTAATTAACTGTTTTAAAAGTTCAAGTTGCTCTGAGAGTATGTGAGGTCGACAGATGACACTTTAGACTTAGATCACAAATACAGAAGGGGGAAGAGAAGAGGGAAAGAGATCGAATTTTCTCAAACTGTTTGACACAGCCTCATCTTGTCTCATTGATAACGGATGCAAATTACTATTTCCTCCATCTGGAACGCATTAAAGAGAAGATCTTATCATATTTGGCTGCCAAACAAAGTTAGAACTATAACAACTTGGTGCATGGCAGCCTCGCAGCCAGATAGAGAATGAGTAACAGCCACAGTTACAAACACAGTGACAAAGTCTAATCTTGCTGTAATGTTTTCGTCTGATTCATGTCATCACTGAGGGGGATTTTAGAGTTTTAAAATCTATTTTCTAAAGCACTTTGATTCAAGTTGGCTTGCTTTCTTTCACATATACAGCCAGTGCTGGAAAGTAAGTGCATTTAATTTTGTACTGTACTTGTATAATTCTGAGGTGAGTATTTCTGCTTTACCACTACTAGTGCACTACATTTATCATACAGCTGGAATTACTAGTTATTTTTCAGTTAAGCACATAAAACTCAAGACATTGTTAAAGATTAAACCAGTCATTCCCAAACATTTTTGGCTTGTGTTTGATTGGGGCTCTTTGACAAGTTTCTGATGTATATGAGATCTGTATATGATCTAAATAAATTAGATGGTTTCATTTAAAGGTCCATAGTGTCAGATTTAGGAGGATCTATTTACAAAATATGACATAAATGGAATATAATATTCAGAACTATGTTTTTATCAGTGTTTTACATTATTTAACATATTTAACTGCCATGTTTCTACAGTAGCCCAGAACAGACAAACCAAACACAAGCTCTAAATAGTGCCTTTCGCATTTTACGCAGATTTCACAGCCACCATAGTTGTAATTCATGTTAGGCAGGAGAGGGTGAGGCGAGAGGGTTGTAAAATCCTACACACCGGACCTTTGAGTAACTGTTTGAGACCCCTAAGATGTAAAACTCTCCAAAACTTCATAAATATAAATATAGATTTGTGTAGCAGAACTTCTTTTTTCAATCAATCACCTCACCACCCTTCAGATATATCTTGTGTTCTTTGGAGGCAGCTCAACCATTGGGGAGATTATTGCAGGATGAGTACTTTTCATATTTAAAGTACATTTAACAGATAATACTTTTGTACTTTTCTTCAGTAGGACTTTAAATGCAGGAGTTTTACTTGTATTGGTGCATTTTTACATTCCTTGAGTAAAGAATCTGAGAACTTCTTCCACCTCTGAAAATAGCATTAATTCCTGATGCAATAAATGATTAATACGGGACCTTGAGGTATGCAATGAGAGTGATGATTGTGCGAGGTTAAAAAAAAAGTCAATACTTTCCCTCATCTCCTCCATACATCATCAGATTTCCAATCACAGAGGGAACGTAGTGGATCATAGCGGCAGCATGGAGAATTTTCCTTCATCTCCGGCAGCCGGCAGCACTTCACATCACGACCATGGCCGAACTTGAACTCCATCCATTAGCTTGTCAGAAACTTTGAATTGGAATTGATTCCCCTTGCCGTAATTATTCATCCGTCTTGATTATTTATTGTTGTGACAATAGAGTCGGTGCTATTTGTGTTGGTGTTTGGTTTGATTTTTTGGGTGGAGAATTAGACTTTAGACAAAGGTGTGCATGGCCCCTGAAACACCAAATACAGATCTGTCTGGAGCAACAGCTGGGGAAAAGAGAGCCTGTTAAAAAACATTTACATCAGTGATTTACTGTGCGTGGGTTTGCATTTTCTCAAACTGATTCACAACGTACTAAGTTTTATTAGATATTTAGTCATTTGTCATCGGTATAGCTGTTCCAACTAACGAAGCATGTTAAATTAAAAAACAATAGATGTGACAACTGAGTTTTAAAGGCGACATGTTTTTGAGCCATTATTTCTTGGACTTTTGGTTGATCATGTGGGTGACAGGTGATTGACAGGGAATATAATGCAGCACTGATTATGAAAAGTGTCACCAAAACAAGTCCAACTAATTCAAAACAGCATATGTTTATTATGATGGATTATGTCACTCAGGCGAAGGATGAGTGGCAGGATAATAGTTGCTTCTGAAAGGAGGATAATGAGTTTTAATATCTAAGAATGTAAAACAGTGATGTAATCTAAAAGACTGGCACAAAAGCAAACAAGGACATGGTGTCATGGAGGTGGAGCAGGCGATGCAGTTCAGCAGCACTGCAGAGGAGGTTGAAGAGGAGGAGAAGGAGGAAGAGGAGGAAGAGGGGGAGGATGAGGAGGAGGAGAAGTGAAAGATTCTGGATGAATGATGTCTGCAGACAGTGCCACAGCAGGTGTCCTAACCTATGTGCCTCCTATCAAACTCACTGCGAGCCTCAGACAACGAACAGTTACTTTCTGGATCCAAGAGATGTTTTGACATCCAAAACATGCAGGGGTGTTACTCTAAATGCTGGCAACCTCACCGCTTGCCTCCTTTTACTTTAGTGAACAGGCTGTATTGACAGCCAAAGCTCTCGACTACTAGAACAATAAAGGAAACTCAAAAACACAGTTGGAAGGTTGTGAAAAAGAAAGTCCAGACACATTTCAGGACGTCGGTGAACATGAGTAATATTTAGACTGTTAGACGCCATCAAAGCCCCAGAAGACTGGCTAAATCTGGAGCCGCTTTCAGACATTCACTCTTTTAACTTCTTTAATCTGATGGCAATTTAACATGTCAGTCTCATGCCTGGATTAGTACGCATCATGGTGAAGAAATTAGTGCCATGTTAAGGTTGGTTTCATACTATTGTGGCAAGCAGATGCCATCACCATTATTCCATTTCCTTCTCATATCCGGGGTCGGGTCACGGTTAACAAGCCCTCAGGACTAAAGCCCGGCCACCAGACACTCACCAGCGAGCTCCTCTCCCATGTCTGGCTCCAGAAGGGGGCCTGGGTTTCCCTAGTCTGGGCAAGGTGCTAACGTTCCTTGTAGTTCAATTCATAAGGGTTTTGCATTTCATCTGATCACTCCTCTGGGACCAACTGGTCTTGGAAAACCATACCGGTGGCTATTATCCCAGACAACACAACTCCCAGGATCAGAGAGACACACAAACCCCACCACCACGTTAAAGTACCGCTTCTACTTTCACTTACAGATACAGTATATAAAGCCAGAGATGTTACATAATCTATGTCTGTAAAGGCCTTTAAGAAAGATTTCCTCTCTTTTAGCCTTGTGCCACACTGAGCAGGCACTTTTCACACCGTAAAACGAATGCAGCAGATTGGATGTTATCATTAAATGCTCACCATGCAGCCTAAAACGGTGGTACTCTAGAATAATTTAGAAGTGCTAACATTATATTACATTTATATCGAATATAAACATATAGTATATGTGTAGATACATTAAATTAATTACATTTTGATCACTGTGGTCATATTGTTAATGCTCTGTTGTATGATACCACTGACACCTTAAAACTCTATTATAAATCCATTAAAAAATAAAAAGAGGAGAGTCAGCCTCCATATTGTCTTTGTGTTTTCAAAGATGAGCTGAAAATGCTAGAGTGGATAGACGCAGTTTCTGGAATCAATCTGATGGTGGCTTTGTTTACATTAGAGTCACAAGATAAGCCGAAGGGTTTGCAAGGAAATTACGAGGAAATATACATATTTATATATTTTATTTTCATGTGTTTCTCCAGTATGTTCTTTGCTCCTGAATGTGAATTAATGGATACTTTTATCAATTCTGGATAACAGGATATAGATAAACTGAGAAAAACACATGGTACACGAATGAGGACAATAGTTACAAAGAGTCGCTGGTTCCTACTGTGATTTTTTTTCAATCTTCTCAATCTCAAATGTCTGACTGCATGAGAAAATCCCAAACCAGTTTCAAGACTGTTAAAGATTTCTCTATATTGATACTGAAGTCAAGTACTCTTAAGTTAAGAACATTTCAAAGAACTTACTTTATATTTACACATCTAACTCCTCTCAAAATGTGATCTATTAAACTGCAGTTTGTATGTTTAATTATAGATCACTCACACTACATTTGATGTCTTAACAGCAGTTCTGTGCTGCCGAGCATCGCCGGGCAAAACAGTTACTCTGTGTACTTTATTACTTTTTAAAATATTTATTCCCCAGTAGCTGATTTTACAAACAAATTAAACATCAGAAAAGCATAAACAGACATTTAGACATCATGAATAACTCCATTTTTGATTAAAAGGTTAGATTCAGCCCTGTAATTTCCTGGTCCCAATTGTTCCCATGTTATTTTTATCACAGGTAATGGACAACGGTTCACACAGTGACAATGCCCCCATCTATAAACCACTAATTGCTGTATTTTCTAACTGCATGCACCATAATTACATGCTTGAAAGGCATGAAGGGTATCCATTAATGTCAGCCGTGTCAGTGTAAAAGGCAAATGCAGAGTTACAGCGAGATAAAGGGGAACTTTGTCACCCAATCAGCTGTCAAAGCTCCTGCTGTGTTCCTGCTCCGTCCCCATAGAGATGAGGTCTGAATATTTCATAACCGATCATTTGAAGGGTTTCAAGAGCTCCCAGTGTGACTAAATATTCAGTGAACTGCTACTCACATTTTAACCTGGTGGAACGGGATGAAAGGCAGCATCGTGGACAAGACGTGAGCTGCTTGTCGTGACCTGGAGGACCATCCAATACTCCCTTCTCTGCTGATTGTCAGAGTCAGATATTCTGAAATGAAATAAATTATTCAGTAATACATTTCAAACTTCTTTAATAGATGTTAATAGCAGTGGTCAATGTCATCCCAAAGTTTCTACAGCTTCAGGATAAGACTGCTAAGTTTGATTTATTGGTTTTAATGCTTAAGATCACCAATTAATCACAATTAATTGTTTTGTCTCAGTTTTATACCATGTATACAGTTTGAGTGTGACATTGTATAGCTTTATTAGAGAGTCATCTGTAGAGACATAACAGAAAACAATGCAGAGGAATGGAAAATTACATTTAACAAAGGTTCCCAGCCAGACAATTAACGATCAGTATCTTTACCCGAGGGCCTGTTAATTATCCTAGACCTAGACTAATTTAAAACCTAATCAATATTTGTAATATACATTTAAAGGTCCAATGTGCCAGATTTAGAGGGCTCTATTTACAGAATATGGCAGAAATGCAATATTCATAACTATGGTTTCATTAGCTTAGGCCTTGGTTCCTCCTCCACAGATTCTGACATGTGACTACAGTAGCCCAGAACAGACAAACGAAACACTGGCTCTATAAAGAGGCAGCCAGACTAAAAGTCTGCAAAACACTTGCCACTCTACGTGAAAAATGAAGGCAACACAGATGAGTAAATCACCTCAGTTCAATGGACTGCGGTGGACATTAAGAGGACAATGTTCAGATAAACTACAGCAGGAGAATTGACCAGAGACTATAAAAGTGAGGGGGACAAAAGCAGGATGTCCAAAAGTGAGTCTTCACGATCGTCAGTGGACTTCAATTGGAGTGTTATGTTAAAAAGTTCCAACTCTGGTGTGTAAGCCAAATATAACAAAAACAAAAAACTGAAGGCCAGAAAAGGAGAACCCTACAATAAACTACAGTACATGTTTAACCAATATGTTCAAGCCTGGGAGGCACCATTTTGTTGCTCACCCTTCACTTTGACTTTGAGGCCAGCAGATATCAATAAAGTCCACTGGTTAGTACATTCACCCCACAGCAACAAGAACTTGTGTATTAATCTTGTTGATTTTCTGGTGCAGTCTGCATGTTGCACTCAGTCTGGTTGAATGTATGCTTGAATGGGCTCCTGCAACCTGGGACAGAAAAGCCTTAATGGGAAAAAATAAGATCAACTCACATGACCAACAAAATGAATGTCAGAGGTTTACCGTCCTCCCAGGTCCTTATGCTGCACCTTAACACACCAAACTCATTGGTTATGTGATTGTCATCAAATTTGTCCCTGCAGCATCCATCAAACTGTAATCCTGCAATACTGCATTATAGCTTTAAACATAACTTGTTGAACTTCCAGAGCATCTGACACCCCAGTCATACTTGACTCCAATGTAATAACCTTAATCAAATAGAAAATATCCATCCATCCCCCGTAATACCAGCTTTCTCTCTCTATGTAGAGTGAGTCATTTATTTGAAGCAGTCCTCATAAAGTGGAAAGATGACAGCCTCAAGCTGGCTGCTGGTGAATTCAGACTCATATTGTCATGTAATGTACATATCATACCTTACTTTTATGCATCGCTGTGCATTATACATTGTTCCAGCTGTATGTTTTAGCCCACAGTTTTCTATGGCATGCTAATGTTCAGGTTTTTAAATCTGTTTTCCTTCTTTGCATCGCTATTCTAATTGTGTAGTAATACAGCACAGACTTTCAACTCAGCCTACACTTTCAACATCATTACTGTGTACCATGCAGTGGCAGCTATGTGGCAGTATATTTAATGGTGATGTTGTGATGTTAACTGTAATAGCTGACTTGACTGAAAGGATTCGCAGCATCTGGACATGAAGAGAAACTAGTGGCTCTCTGAAAGGCAGGAAAACTCATTTTAAATGTCAATCATAAGTAAGGCTCTTCATTTTTATCAAATCATTTCAGAGGTGTTTGGTTTAAACACAGTGCTAAAATGTATTTTTTCTAAAATTAGTCCAGGTGGCAGTGACCGAGTCATCTTCACAACTGAACAAAATGTTGCCAGCAAGAGACAGGAAAGATGGAGCATTTTGAATAGTAAGGCTGGTGCTATTTCTAGATTTTTGTTACTTTGAAATAAAACCCATCAATGCATTCGTCTGTCGCTCAGTTCTTTCTGACTTTGCTACCCTGTCTGTAGCACTCAAAGCCCAATCTTTCCTCCTGAAGACCTACCACAGAAGTAACAAAAGGCTATATACTTAGACAATACATGGTTATAAGATCAGTTCATTGTTGGTTTTGGTCTTTTCAGTACAACATTTAAATAGACAAAAAAAAATGTCCTTGACAAACTCTCTCTGGTCCACTTTCAAATGGCAGCAGCAGAAATCATATTAGTCTAGTGATGTTTGGCATAAACAGCTGCAGAGTACCCTAACAGAAGATGAGAGGCTGCAGATAATGTGCTGTTGGCGAGAAGGTGATTTGTTTAAATGCTTTGGATATTTGTCCACATTTATGTAACGCCCAAACACAGAGGACATCTCTCTTCAGGCCAACACGTTGCACCGAGTTGAGGTCTGATCAAACTTTGAGGGTGCTCCAGAGCTTTTCACCAACAAAAACCAACCCATCTGTCCACAGTGTGTTTCTGGAACAAAGCATTTGGCTCAACCTCTTATCTGGTAATCAATGTGAAGAGACCACTCAACATAATTGATACAGGATGTGATGTCTTTAAAAAAATTTTAGACTCAAGCGCACACATACACAAAGCTGGAGCACCCAGCTAAGTGGAGACTGAAAAGGAGGGCGTTGTTGTGGAGGATAAGTTTTCATTTGCATATGAATAACAGTGAATAATGAATTCCTCCTACTTGTTATTGTTCGAAGTGAAGCAGTACATGTGTTCCCTCTTAAATTAAACCACAATGAACAGCGCGGTGCTCACTGCCATTGTTTAAGATGCATCATCATTGTACTACATTAAAGACCAATTTGACTATTTCTGAGTGAATCCCTTGTAAAACATTTAGGTTTATTGTATTACTTCTGGCTTAAACCAAAACACACAAAGTGTCACTATTGTGCTTTACTTACAAAGGGATAATTGGGTTTTTGTACTTATGTATAGCACTGATGATAATGAATATTTTATGTATATTGTTCACATTTAAAGCACCCATTAAGATGAGAAACAGAGAGGAAACATGCTGTAAACAAAAAGCCACATTTGTAACTGACAGTTGCACACTGAAAAGTAAAACACCAGAGCTTGGGGACCTGAATGAAAATGTCCTACAATAAGAAACACTAAGCTGAGAGAGAGAACAACTCCCAGCGGCTCGTCTGACTCACTCATCTGAGCAAGTCAAACATAACAGCGAAGTGATGGACGTGGCTCCAGTCTCACCGGGCTTCCTTGACTTACTCGTCTATGAATTATGGACGGAAAAAAAGGGTCTTTTGGAAAAAACCTTTCAGCACACACAGCCAAGGACTGTTTCTAACAACATTACCATAGTGTATATGCCTCAGTGTGGCATAAACTAAGCACTTGTGTAGCAGTCTCACAATATCTAAAAACTATGTTTCCAACTGTGGAATCAGAGGGACCGTGTCCGTCTATTTTTGTAACTTTACTTAACATGCAATCCAACAATCATGCACTGAATGCAGTGACTGACCAGGTGTGTGGATGTGAAAAAGTAGGCTGGGTTTAAATTCTCTTTTTTCATCCTTCACCCAACTATTTCCATTACTTTTTTTTTTCCAAGATATTTTTTTGGCTTTTTTGATCTTAATTTTTGATAGAGACAGCTGAAGAGTGACAGGAATGTGGGGAGAGAGAGAGAGATGGGGAATGACATCCCCCTATTTCCATCACTTTTGAGCGCAACACTATGAATACCTTCACACCATTTTCCCATTTGCAAGATTCACTCCATCTTGTCCTGTACTATATTGGTCCCATTGTCGAGCTTGGCCATTTGGAACAGTTCTAAACATTTTTACCCTTAAGGCGTGCTCAGAATGAAAGCAAATCTAATCTTTGTCTTGCATTATTTGTACAAATGGACAGCTAGACCACCTGTGTAGTCGGTGTTTAATCCCTGCAAACAACCAATGTAGGGTTATGGAGGCAAGCTAAAAACGTATGCATCGTCTGTGTGTTTGTGTTCAGCTCAGCTTCTAAATGGTCTCCGAACTTACCAAGAGCTCCAGTTATTTCTGCCCTTTTTATGCCCTTTTGCTTAATTTGAAATGTTCAACTCATGTGGATGTGTCTATGCTTCTATGCTACTAAAATTCACCTCACAGTGTGTAAGATGCCTTCTGTCCAAACATACCTTTTGACGTGGTCCAATGCTGTGTAGTACAACCCGTGTTTCAAGTATACTGCAACCTTAATGGTGGACTGCACTTAAAAAAAAAAAAAACAACTACCAGCACAGCAACTGTCTGAAAGGTTTTCTTCAATCAGGTCAATAAAGTCTGAAAAATGGAAAAAGAGTGTCCTGATATACCAGCACAGTATCTCTAATAATTACGTTGACATTGGGCGCTTGGACGCCAGAGTGATGGATGATCGCAGAGCATGTCTAAATTTCATACAGGAGAAGTATGCATCTCATCATAAGCCCGCAATTTAACAACATTCAAGTAGGAATATATTAGATCCTTTTCAGCTAAAATGATCTTGATTGAAGAATAAAGTCATACACCTGAAAAAGAATTATAATGACTGATTGATTGTTTATGTCACGTATCAAGCAGAACTGCCAAAAATGAATTAGTCATGAAAATGTGAGGATCTACTGCTTTTCTGTTTTATTTTATTGTTACTTGATGCTTGGATGGTTTGTAGATGTCATCTTTGATGATGGACATCTTTATTTTTGATGGACATTTTTATGGACTGAGCAATTATCAAAAAAAAAACAAATTAACTGATGGTACGATAGGGTAGAAACGTATTCACTACACATCAAAATAAGGATTTATGGTAAGCAAATTTGTCAGTCTGGCTTAGCCTGCTGCCACTGTGACGTGGACCCAAATAAGCAACTGAAAATGGATCGACGGACAGATGGAGCGCTGAAAATGTGGTAAAGTGCATCTTCTTGGAAACTGTTTGCATGTCTGGATCACTTCTCGAACCAAACAGATTGCTTGGACGCAGCTTCTCACAAGGGTCGGCTTGCTCATATACTCTAAGGCCAGTGCATCCAAAGTTCACATGCCGTCGATTCGACATTGTGACTGCTGAGACATCGAGAAACATTAAGCAATTTATGACACCACGCTGCCCCCTCCCCTCCGTGCACTCGTCCCTCCCGCACATTATGAGCCAATGTCACCTCTCTTCCATTCAGAGCAGGCCATCCAAACTGACGCTGTAATGAGCTGCTGTTTGTTTGGCTACAGGCTATTTCAGATGAGACATGATGCCGTCACTCAGATTTCATGGCTGCAGCCCCGATGGCACTGAATCACCATCTGAGTCTCTAACTGCTGCACATTTGATCAAAGGCAAGCTCTTGGACACTTTTTGTTATCTCTGGCATAAAATTTCCTTATTCTGGGTTTCTTTCTTTTTTTTTAATTTCTGTTGTTAAACATTCATTTATCCAGACGAGTCTAGAACATGTTCTTATTTACACCAATGACTTGGGAAGTTAACTGTGGGCGAGGATGTGTTACACATTCACTTGCCAATACCCACATCGACAATCATTATGTGCTGTTGGACGCTTTGCCGGAGCAGTTGGGGGCTAAGTGCCATGCTCAAGGGCACATAAATTGGATATACTGGAGCTGGAAAGTTTAATGTGTTCAATTAAAAGTCACACATTTAGGCTTGCAATTAAATGTTCAACACTTTAATTGCAAGTTGTTGTTGTTGTTTTTTGTAGGTGTAAAAATGTTTTTGTGGCTTCTGTGTAATGGAACAGTTTATTTTAACATTTCTATAAAAATATTCTGGTAAAAAGCTTTTGTGTTATGACATCTAATTTTTTATGTTTGCACTCTGCTGCCCACACAGTTTTTGTCCTAATTCATAATGACAGTGACACTGGAAGTACCTAAGCGTACCTATAATTACATAAATACCCGTGTAGTGAACATGTCAGTCTCAAAGGTGTGTTTACACCAGCTTGTTTGAAGACTTGCACTATTCTGTACGTATAGATCTCAAATGTAATTTTTATCTTTGTATCTTTTCCTGCTTCACCATGTCCAGAGAAATTTAAGTTCAAAGGTTCTTCTCCTAAGTTTATAATCTTCATTTGGCGAATTAACAAAAAACCTTTGAGTGGGACCACTGGAGCAGAGGCCAAGCAGTTCTGACCCCTTTAGAGGCCTTTAGTATAGAGACTTGCAGAGTCTGCCTTGTTAAAGATGTTGCTAGTTGACCAACATTTTAAAGGTCCCATATTTCACATTTTCTCTGTGTGTTATTTTAAGTTTTAATATTCATTATTAGATATATTTGAGGTTTTAAGTACCAAAAACCATCTCAGTATAGTTTTAAATCTCCCCTCTCACACTTCCCACAGGGGCTCTAGTAAAAACAGTGCATTTTGTAACATTATTTTTAATATGAATTATTAATTCTGTTCTGATTAAGACTGTTTTCTGAATGATGCCCAGCCAGGCCAACCATAACAGATTATAGCCCGTCCGGATGGTGGGTTCAGCTGGGCCGTGGTGACCGCATGGCTAAAGGGGATGACTGTATAGTTGTGACATCACAACCTTACAGAAGTCCTGACCGCTTGTTTAAGGCACAGTTTCTGAATACGGGCCGTGAGCATTTCTCTGAGCATTTTGATACTTCACTGTGATACTTACTATCACAGTATTTATATCTAGACCTGATTTAAAAAAAATAAAATTATAGTTTCTACAATAAAGGACCTTTAATCTATCATCATCATTAACATCTTTTTGTAATTGTTTCAAATGTTTGTTTATAATTGTAAAGTATTCACTCTTTGAAAAGAGAAACTCATTTTTTGTGTGGATTTAAAAACCAAACCATTAAAAATCTAAATATTCAGGGACATATCAATCTCCCAAGGTGTTCAAGTGTCCTCAAGCAAGAACTGAACTGATCCTAAAAGCTGAGCACGGCTGCTCATTACAGTGTACATACGTGATGTAGAAACCAAACAGCATCTGAGATTTTTCAAAAAGGCAGACATGTCCTGAACACCATCTAGAGCCGTGGTGTTTCAGGGGAAGGACACTCCTGGTCTGCTGTAGCGGCTCGGTGTCCTTGAGAGCACGACTGTGCAATGAAGCAACAAAGTGCTTTATTAGATGTCCACTGATAGATCTGGTGTGAGGTAGAATTCATGTCCTGAGCAAGAGGGATAATGTTTGGCTGCAACTCAGGAGGGTGGGACCACCGGGTATCTATCACTGGAGGTGACTGAGTGTCAAATAAAAAAGCAGTGCCGGGTAATTTTATGGGATGAAAGTCAATATAGTCAATACAGGCAATCATCTAAGGGACGCCTCTGAACTTTCCTTAAGCTACTTACTGATACAGTGAGTACACTGGTACTACAGTCCTGGGACAAATGGTTTTAACCTGCCCAGAAGGGACAGTACAGTAAGAATGTAGTGGAAAAAAATCAGTCAAGTTGAAGTAATAGAAATGAGGCCAGAAACAGAGTCAGCCCTCATCAATCCTTGACCTGAACAGTCTGAATAAGCAGTTTGAAGCCATTTCTTGACCAGGCAGAGTGACTTCCTGGAGCATCGAATGGTTTCTTGGCAATTGTCCCGGCCAAAAAAAAAAATAGTCCCACACACAACCCCCTCCCCCCAAAACATAATTATATGAAATGTTTTTCACATTTCAGTGATCTGTAGTCTGGAAAACCTTAAAATTTGACTTCTATCGCAGCAAAACAACCAGGGTTGGTTTGAGTTTTACCCTGAAAGATGACGGGGATAAGAAGGCCAGACTTACTTTCATGTTTCCAATTTTGAGTGGGCAAAACAGGAAAGGAAAGAAGGGAGCAAACCAGCCTTTGATTTATATTCAAATGAGAAGTATACAGGGGAAATTGGATTTCTCTTTCATTTCAGAGAATGAATTTCCTGGTGGCACATCGTATTGTATAATCTTGTGGCGTTAATATCCAGCTCTGAGCGTCAGGAGCTATTCTTCATTACAAATACTTGGAGGAACTTTTACACCTCCTCGCCACAGAATGCAATGACAATTTCCATTTCTGTTTCGATGTTCAAACAATACCCCCCGAGGCCATTTAAGACATTTTTCAGCTGTTTTAATTTACACATGAAAGGCAATAACATATCAAAGGAGTTCTGCTTTAAATTCAAAAGAAAACTTGTCTCTTCCTCGTGTCCCTTATGTCACCGAACCCGGCTAATTCTGTAGCTCAAAGCAAGCCAGTCGGAGGACGATCCTTTTGTAGGTGTAATTGAGTTCAGTGTGTTTATACGGTGATGAAAAATTCAATAACGTACACAACCTTTCCAATCAGACTTCAATGGCTCATGGGAGAAAACTCCACCCACCACTGAAACTAGAGCGAAGCCACTCCATTAACAGTAAGCCCTCTCTGGGCAAAATCTTTTTATTGCCTAATTCTGGGTTTGATACATACATGTTGTAATCCTCAAGGGATACGCCCAGCTGGATAGAGGGAATTCTCAGAAAAACTGCTAAAGCACTACACAATAAGCTGGCCAAGCATATCAAAATAAGTTATTACCATCAAAATGACTGTATTAAAAACCTTGTTAAATATGTATTTGTCCCTCAGCTAATGGCATGAGTTATCCAGGTGCACAGCTGGCAAGTGATGTAAGGCTGCGACCAGCAACAGGGACGTCCTTCAAACTCCTTGGTTTGTTTCAGTCCAAAGCTGAAACATTTCATTTATTAGAATATTTGACAAAGACAAGTAGGAAGTCCTCATGAAGAAGAAGCTGGAACCAGCAAATGTTTGGCACTTTTTAAAGTGATTAATGAGTTCATTAAAAACAGTGCATTCATTTTCTTTCAAGTAGCTAATCAATTAATCAACTAATTGTTGCAGCTCAAAACCAATACAAAGATTTGCGCTGTAGATAGAGCTCTCTTTATGGTTTTGGCTAGTTGTTGGAGAGATCACTGTCCAAATGTTTAACCAGTGCAGTGATGCCAGTGTGACCAGTGTTGGGTGTTTTGGTTACCACTACGATCTCTTTACTGGGAGAAGATGGCAGATGTAAATAACATGACACGCTCGGATGAGACGAGGCTTTCTGAAACTCTGGTAGAAGGACTGAAAATGATAACCAGCCTGCCTGTTCAGTGCTTAGACTGTTTTACATATTTCATATAAGTAAAAGTGTCATTGAGCATGACGTTCAAGTTTTGACATACTCTCTGAAACAGCTCCATTTTGGGACTTCTAACCTTCAAATATGTAGAGCGATCTCTGGCACCACCTAGTGGAATTCACACAAGACCAGACTAAAACACTACGGCAATAATAACAACTTTTTAAAGTCATATTTTTATTGGCACACTGAAGACTGACCAGTGATTAAGCATCTGAAGCATCTGTTCACCCAAACTAGACATGAAATATTTATCGCTTAGCTTTAGTGGTATTAAATCAAGCAAACAGTTTTGATTTTATTTGCCCAAGTTTGGAGATTTCTGCTGCCATCAAATATGATAAAGGTGAATGACATTTTGTTTGCAAACAAACACTAATAAATTATATTAATAATTCAGTAATGTGTCTTTCAGAAATAATGTCCTGGTTACTTTTCTAAAACAGTAAATATTAAAATAGCTGACAGCGTGTTTTGTGGATTATCCCAAGTAAAGTAAAAGCGACATTAGTCTCCAAAGATGTTGCTGTTGATGATTCTTCATTGCTGTGACCAACAAAAATGAAATTTCCATCACCTCCACCAAACTGTGATTATGTGTGGCAGATTTCTCAAAACTATCTGCACAGATCAGGGGTGTCGCTGATTTGTCCACTGGACAAAGAAAGGCGTAAATTACCATATTGTTGTTCAGTTCCATGATTCATGTCACTGAATCCACAGTGATCTGTAAATGCTCATGTAATGACAGGAGACTGATGTTTTCATGTTGGGCTGTTCAACATCTGTTTTGTAGACGGACGGTTCATCAATCATTCATTGTGAATGTTTTCAGAATGCACTTCGACTTCTCAACACTAAAAGAAATGGAACCATTTGGACGTGTTGTTATTTATGCAGTGGTTTTACTGGTCTTGCCCACTTAAGTTCAAATTTGGCTGTGTGTGGCCCATAAACTAAAATGAGTACGACACCCCTGTCATAGATGGATAGCTTGAGTTTTTTCCCCTCATCATTTGTGTGAACTGGCCCGTCGAGCCTAAACACCCATAACATTAAGATACAGGAATTGAGGATGAAGTTAACCTTCCTCAAAGAGAGCTAAGACGACCAACTGTTTCCAAAGTGCCACTTATTCAACAGCTTTGAGAACTTTCAAATCTTTGGTATGTGTGATGTTTGGCTATCACTGTGACGAGCTAAGTTAATGCTGAAACTTCAGCGCAGAGTGTGGTTTGGTCAGGTGTATCGGACATGTGGGTCATTTGCTACAATGTTTCTACAATGTCACTTCTTCTTTTACATGCAAAACAGGCCTGACAGGTTGCTCTACCCAAATAAATTAAACTTCTGTCATCGTAAAACTCAAGTTCACAAGGTCATGACAATATTGAGAGGCAATCTTCTGTCCGAGAAGTTTCTCAGTTCACCTCCAGCGTACAGTACATCCATGCTCCTTATGTAATCCAAAGGCATTAATGCATCTTGGGTGCTCTCTTTGAGTCTCTTCTTCATGGTGTCCCAAAATGATGAAATTGTTCATAAAATTAAAATATGTAATCACAAACAACAAATATTTGTAATGTGACGTGCAAGATCCAAAATGAATCCACTGCCAGTTCTTGAGCTGCTCTCGTATTTTTTGGAGGTGTTCGCAAATCCGCAGAGCAGCAGGTAGAGTTCTGAGATACTCATATGTCGCTCACAACCAACTGAGTCTCTAAAACCTGCAACACATCTGCAGTCCATTTTGGAGCGTGTGGAGTTCATTCCGACTCAGTCAAAAATGTTTGTTCCTACTCTGCCTTTAGATTAATAAGGCAAGCCTGTGCCTGGAAGATTGCCAGTTTGATTCCCTGCAGGAAAGGGATAAGTAATAATCTCCAGCCCTGCTGCAGTTGGGCTACATTTGATCGCATCACTTCTTAAGCTGGCGACTGCTCCAGTAGAGCTGCTCAGTCGCCAGTAGCAGAAGATTGTGGTTAAACTCAGGTGTGTGTGCTGAGAAGACGTGCTATGTGGTAAGTAGGTATGCTGCTGCTGCTGCTAAAGGCTGTGGGTGTTCAGCAAAACTTCCTGCATTAAGTAGAAAGAATAAAGAGAACTGATCATGACCTGTAGAGCTGACCTGAGCAGTCTCACACTTTGACACCTATAAAAACAAAACACTTTAATGGGTTAAGACTTTTGTACCCATGTAAAGACTTTACAGTATCCCTACAGCTGGACAGACCTGCACTTCCTCCTGGACTCGGATAAGAAGCAGCTGTGTTGGCTTTAATGAGGCTACTTGGTAGCAGAATCCCCATCAGGCCTCATGCTGAAGGGCTCCAGGCGCTCGCTCTCAGGCAGCATGTTGTTGAGGCGCTCCATCAACGGCACAGTCTGGTCGATACCCATCTGGATGCGCCTCAGTATCATAGACATCTCGTTGACTTTCTGGATCTGCTCGGCGTACTTGGCGTAGCGTTTCTGGCGCTCCTGCATTATGCTGAACAAGGTTTCTACTGACAAGTCCATCTGGAAAGAGACAGGCATGACGGAGTAAGAGAGAGTGTTGGACTTTTGATGACGCTGTGAATCATCACAAAGTACAACAGGAAAATATTATCAAAACATCTCACATTGGAGAACAGAAACCAACAAATGTTTGGCGTTTATGCACGATAAATTATGAATTATTTTCTGTCAAATCGACTCATCTTCAGTACTATTTGGAAGGTAAATGTTCATGGTGTTCTCACCTCCTTGATCCTCTTGACCAGGGCGTTCTGATCGAAGGCCACGGCCTCTGCACACTGGTGAAGGTGGTCTTGGTATCGGACACAGAGCTGCAGAACGTGGGCAGCATCCAGTCTTTCCAGACACACACTGCTGGGTGACGTCTGGCCACTCAGCACTCCTGTGGAGAGTGAAGCGCAAATGTCTTACATGGACATGTTGGAACAGAGTAACACTTGTCAACAGCGTAACACATGGTAATTATTGTAATGAGCTTTGCACAGGATCTGACAGAACTATTTCAGGGGTGCGCCTACACAGGAAACCTGGCTCATTATCCACCTTCTAACACAGTGCTAATGGGTTGCAGTGATATAAGCTTCACTGCACAGAATGTGAAAATGGACTGGGGAAAATTAGAAGAAACTATCTTCATGGGAAAGCTGAAATGGTTGAAGTCAGATAAAATATGTGCACAACAGAGAAACATTTCTGCAGAGGTCTCAGATATTAAAACATTCTGAAATTATATTTAAGACATTGGAAGCTTTAAGTGCAGTGTGCACATATTTTCTCAGACTTCTGCTTTCAGTTTGTGTTTTTAAATCGAGCAAGTGCAAGTGATTTTTTTTAGATGAGTGCACTTTACAGTCTAAAACTGTAAAACCTGTTTGGTTACCTTTCGAGGTGTAACATGATGTGTATTGATTTGTTTTTGTTTAGTTTGTTTTCTTTCCTTTTTGTACTTCAATGTTACCTTTCAAGGTTACACATGATGTATTTTTAAAGGGTTTGCATTATTAGCTGTAGCTTCAGCCTACACCTGTTTTCAGACTGCAGACATCTTTATGTATTTATGACTGATTGCAGATGGAAAATACTTTCTTTTTTAAAATTTTTATCAAAGAGTGTCGGTGGTTTTATACTTTATAAATATACATTTAGCTAGGTGTACCTAATGACCTGTCTGTCTTTATTAACAGTCTCTTAAAGATCCAATCAAAGTCCATGTCAGCAGTTGGAAGACTTCACAGTTACCTTTCAAGAGCGGCTGAAAGGTGGGTATTTCTTGAAGCTTTATGACATCTGGGTCATTGTGGATATTTCGCATTGACTGGGTCCCCTGGGCCACAACCACAATGTCATCCATCTTTGCCTTCTGCTTTGCTGGAGACGGCACCACTGCAAAGGCAACAATTCTGTTAGCAGACAGTACTTACTTCACATCATCTACGCATGTGTGTCCTCAGAGCTGTACAATTACTCATGTACTATGTGAGGAATTTTCATTGGACGGTACTTAATATACAGTATACTTCAATACTACAGAGGGAACTTGACTGTCCTCTTTTGACAACTATATTTATGATACTTATACAGATTCAGATATTTCATGATGGTCCACTTCAACCCAGTTCGATTTTAAAATGTTGTTGTTGTGTTCATGCATCAATAATAATAATAATATAACAATATAACACTCCTAACCTTGTATATTGTACCTCTGTACCTGAGTGCAGGACTTGTACTTTACAGTGATATAGCTCTTTTTAATTGAAGTGACAGATGAGTACTTCTACCACCACATTAAGATATGATGCGACTTATGAGAGACACATTGCACAACAAGATGCTAACATTAGCCTTGGATGACTTCCATGAAAACTCATTGAAACCCTAAAGTGGTGTGACTCACCGGATGAGCTGTAGTCGGAGTGTTTGTGCTCCGCGTCTCCACTCTGCTCGGCTCCCATGGTGCTAACGTACGGTTAGCTCGCTTAGCGGTTAGTGCTTATCAATGTTTCCAGAAGCTGCAGCCATATAATATAAATAACGTTACACAGACTTCATATGATCCCCACACACACGCAGCCCGACAGCCATGCCCACAGGAAGGGAACTGAAAATCAGAGCCAACTGTTAGTTCTGCAATTTCATCGACTAATAGCTAGCAGCTAGGTTAGCCTCGTATGAACAGTTCTTGCTTTGTTTACTGGCTGACAAGCTGCCCGGACTCCCTTCAGGCTAAGTCTAGAGTGTTATCCTCACAGGTAGTGACAACGCATCGTCTTTTAGTAGTTAACCAACCAAAACATCAACATGAGATAACAGATACGAGTGCTGTGACTGCAGGTCACTGAGCCAACACTTCCGTAAATATTGATCACGGGGTCGCTGTGTTCGTCACTGTAGTCTGTACTCAGAGAAGCCCATTACCGCCCCCTACTGAGACCGAGGTGTAATATCAGCATGAGAAACAGTGAACCTCAAGCTGCATCTGCACCGCTTTTCCAGTTGTTGTGACGTCTGTGAATGAAAAATAATAATATTTAATAAGAGTACTTTATGGCTAAAACTTTGAAAGTGTTCCTGAGTGGCCGACAGCCCTCTAGAAATAATACAAAAAAGCACACAGTATGTTCAACTCTGCAGATTTAATGTACCAGCCATAAGTCAAGCTGAAAAGCATAACATTTACAAAACAACAAATATAAAAACAAGTGAGCAATACACCAAAATTCAACACCTTTGAATAAGAAGGAACACCCCGGAGGATAAACAAGAACCACGATATTTTAGAAACAGACTTCTCTTTTAAAACAAAAATCTTTGGAGTAAAACAGCCTGAAATGGAACATACAAAACATTTAAAGTTTTAGATAACTTCTTTGCCCGTGCATCTAGTCAGAAGATGAAAACACTGAGAAGCACTGGCACGACAAATGAACAAAAACACAAGAGCCACACACACATGGCTACACATGTCCCGTCTTGTCCTCGTCCACCTGTCTCTCATTGTCGTCTTCAACCAGAGGGTAGGGTCTCAGGTCCAGGGTCAGAATGCGGCTGAACATGCATTCATCAAACTGTGAAAAAGAGAATATCTGTGACTGCACTGTCGTAACATATCCAGAAATGAATGAGTTCTTCCACAACTTGCAATAGAGCATTTTATTAACAGTTTATTACGTCTGAGTAAACTCCCAGCAAAGCGTCTGTTTTAGAGAAAAACTCCTCCTTCAGGGAGATGACGATGATCTGCATGTTGTTCCTGGACTCCTCTCTGATGAAACTGGTCACCTGGATACAAACAAAACATTCACACGAGGTATGCACAAATATAATCCATTAAAATAAGAAGACAGTAGTGCAGCTGAACACCTAAACATCTTATAAAAATAACCCTAACAGTGTTCTGTATGCAGGTATTTACTGTAGGTGTCTCTCTCTATTTAAATCACAAATTGTATCCTGGAAATCCAAAGAGTGCTAATTGCCCTGAAAACCATGTGATCACTGTCAGGAAGTAATGCCATCACAGTTTCCTTAACTCTCATCTTAGTTAACACATTTAAATGTCTGAAAACCTAAATACATTCACAGTGATACAAAACAGCAAAGCAAATCCAGCAGCACAAATGAAACCATTTGTAATGCTAAATTTAAATGAATACTTTCAGCACTACAGTAGATATAAATAGTAAACTATGATGCAGCTGGAATCTTACCTTGCTAATGTTAGTGTTGTCCAGGGCTGCATCGACCTCGTCCAAGATGAAGAAGGGCGCAGGGCGGAAGCTGAGAGAAATGACACAGTGAACCAGTAATGAGGTCAAATGTCAGAACCACAGCCATTAAGATGTTTTGAGGAAGTGCTTCAGAAGACTCTTCTTTTACAAAGGAGGCAGCGCTGACGCTGGATGGATAGAGTCAAGTGTCTCTTTAGAGTTCTTCATGTAAAGTTGATGTGAACAACAGGAGGATCAGCAGGCTCTCCATGTTACATAGCCTTTACCTTCTTAGTCCATCCATCAGTTAAAGGCAACATGTAATGTTTGGCCCCCAGTTTCACAGTGACGTACACTCACATCACTAGTAAATATGTTCAGTTGTACACGTATATTTCTTATGATTACATTACTGATGATCAAAAGCTTTGCTAACAGCCAAACAATAAGTGCAACAACACAAGACATAGGAGCTGCATAATGCTGCTTTAAAAACTCATGATCATTACCCACAGCCAACACTTCCTCCCCCTCAAGAATTTGTAGTTTCTCAAAGACATTTCGTGGCATGTCAACAGCTGTCTTAGAACTGGAGCTCCGTTTTTATGTTTGTGTTTTGTTTTCACAGCTGCAGGGGGTAATTATCCAGCTGTCCAGCTCTATTAATGTCTTGCAAACACTGATTTTATTAAATGATTTTGGGAAAGCGCGATGGTGGAATGTCAGAAATGCATTATTATGTTTATTCTACTCGTTATCTGGTACTATTACATTTATTACATGCAATCTTCTTTATTCATTTATGTGAATGTCAGTAACCTCTACTTTTACCCTCAGAGTTTATTATAATGTGATGTTTTTAATCTAATGTAATGTTTGGGTGTGACCTCGTGTTACCTGTGGATGGCAAACACCAGGGCGAGGGCGGCGATGGCCTTTTCTCCACCGGACAGATTATCCATGGACATGAAGCGCTTCCCTGGCGCCACGCAGTTGTAGCTGATGCCGCCGAGGTACGGCTCATCCGGATTCTCTGCACTGAGAATGGCCTGGAGCACATATAGAGGACTTTTGCACACATGACCAAGTGGAGGGGAAGAAAAACAACTCAAATGCATTTCACACTTATGAGTGTGTTTTTGTGCTCGGGGTTTTGTTTCATCACCTGGGCGCTGCTGTTCCTGCACAGTCTTTTATAGATCTGATCGATTACAACGGACACATGTTCAAAGCACCGGCTGAAGAGGTGCACACGCTGGGATTTGACCTGCTCGAACTCCTGGCTGCATTTTCTGGCTGCTCTGGTGCTGACATCGAAGGCTGAGTGAGGGACAGGAAACAAAGATGAATCAACAGTCCAGGTATCGTATTCATATCACATATTACTGTGTTATTACAACATTAAACTACAGGTAGAAATCCCACAGCTGACCACAGAGAAAGATATAAAGGCCTACAGCGGCAAACATTATAGCAGATCCATTCCACCTGGCATGTGTTTCATTTTGAAATGAAACTCTTTACATTGAACCACAAAATACCTTCTGTCACTCCCTGCAACTTGTCCTTCACCTCCCTCATCTTCTCCAGCGCCTTCAGGTTGGGGGCAGTGGTGCGATGCAGCACCGCTTCTATAGAGGAGAGAGACTCCTTCAGCTTCTCCAAATTGGCCTCCACATCCTTCTCTGCCTGCAGACTCTACACACACACGCACACGCACGTAAACATGTATATGAATAAATAGCACTAAGAGAAATTTAGGGCAATGATGAGGCTTGATGACTCACCCTGAGTTCTGCCTCCAGTGGAGAGTAGTCGATGACCAGTTGTGCCTCTCTCTCATAGATGTCAGCGGTGGCTGAGGTGCTTTCAGATTCTGCGTCCAGCTGCACACACCACAGCCATCAGTCATCGTGCAGGAGTGACAGCAAAAGTGCTTCAAGGCGTTACATTACTAAAGAATTCAGTAGCTTTTTCAGTCTTCATTACCGTGTGAGGGTTTCCACTGTTCATGCTATAACATTCTTTTTTTTCAAGATATGATTCCAGCTCAAATGAATATCCAGCACTTTTCTTGAATTGTGCAGGGCTGCTGTAGAATAATACTGAATTCAGAAGAGACAAAGAACAATCAGCTGTCAAAAGAGACGTGCACTTCTTTATGACCTACCTGCACCTCACTGATTTCATTCAGGCTCCCTGACAGCAGAGTGATGGGCAGACTCTGGATCTTGCAGGCCAGCAGCAGGTTGTGTCTGGCCAAGTGTTTCTGCTCCAAGGCTGTCTCTGCAGACATCACCTCCCACTGAAGCTTCACCAACTCTCTGACAGAAAGAGGAAAGTGTCCATTTCGAAATTCTTCATTCAACAATCAATCAGAAGATATAAAGTTAAGTAACAGTGGGAACTGCACTGTCTTAGTGGTTATGTTACTTGTTGATCTCTTGGACGCTCTGGGTTTTCTGGTCCAGCTCAACTTTGGCAGCGGCCACCTGGCTGTTCTTGGACAGCAGCTGGTTCTTCAGCTCCAGCAGTTTGTTCTGACCCTCCTCCACCGCTGTCAGCAGCTTGTGCTCATCCTGAGAAGGAAGGGAAACATCTGGCTGAAAAATGGCTGCAATGGCTGGAAGGTTTAATCTCACATCAGTCATGGTGTGTACAAAAATACAGACTTATCTGGAATAAATCAATATTCAGAGAGAAGGTGGGCGATAAATATTTCAGGCATAATTGCAGATGACCACCTTCCTCTGCTCTGCCACAATTCTCTCCTCCTTGTCGATGGTTTCCTCCATTTTGTGGAGCTTCTTCTTCTGCTGCTCCAGCTGGTTTTGTTCGTACTCCAGCTGTGCATTCAAGTGAGCACACTGACTCTCAAACTCCAGCCTTAAAGGAGAGACAACTGTTGAATTTGACATGCATCCAAATACCATCATTGTAGTTCAAACTAAAATCACGTAATTACACAGGACAAAAATATTCTGAACTTGAAGGTACGTGAAAAAACGATGCACGTCTGGAAATATAAGCAGTAAAATTATGACCTCTAAATCGTAAAATTGGAAAACCATGCTCGTTTTTCTTTCCAAAATAATGTTAATAACTTTCATGTTTATCAGACATTCATCATAGATTTGGCTGGCTAAGTTCTGGCTAATGCTGGTTGTTGTACCGCTTCCTGTCGAGCTCTGTCTGCTGTTTCAGGTGCTCCTGCTCATACATTCTGATGCTGTCCACACCGATGATGGCACAGAAGTCAACAAACACCAAGTCCTCCATCTAAATACACAGAGCATCTACACTGTTAAGTACAATGGGACCAGCCATTAGATGATGGTCCATAGAAGATTTGGCTATTAACACTTAATTTGGTAACACTTTAGAGTATTTGTAACATTTCAACAGCTTATTATTTCAACTGTTTTCTGGCATTACACCAAGGTTTGGGCATAGAAAATATCTTGGTATGTTCATGAATTATCATATACAGTATAGATAATCTGCAGAAAGTGAAATGAAACAGTTCAAATATTATATATACACTATTGCTACACCAGTAAAATACTTTATTTAACATTTCTGAAACTGTGGCTTTGAACCCGTTAGCTGCCAATGTTTCTGGCCCAAAACTTCTGGAAATGTAGAGATGGAAGTTCAGCCAAAGCTAAAAATATGAATTTATCTGTAATCTGAGCAATGAGGGTCAAAACTGCAGCGTGATGAAGCAGGCTGAAGTCGGTGTGTAGACATCAGTACCTGGTTGATCTGGTCTCTGATCTTCTTCATCTCTGCATCCTTTGCCTCCACACTCTCCTGCTGCATCCGAATCTGAGAGTCCAGATTCGCTAATTCACTCTCCATACGGGAAATGTCCTGGAAACAATCAGCAGACATGAAAAGACGGGGTAAGTACTGAAGTCTGGATTCAAAGTGATTTACATGTACACATACAGTAGAGCTATGTCCAAGAACACTGTCTTAATTAACAGAAAGCTCTTATTGTCATTGTACAACAGACATACTGTAAGCACAACGAAATTACAGGGGCTTCAACAAGGTGCTGGTCCTAATATAGGATAAAACCACAATATAAATACAAATGCAATGCTAAAAATACACAGGTAAGATTATTGTATAGGAAGTTATGAAGGTAAAGTTATTGCACAAGAGATTTTGCATGTTGGGGGGCTAGTGCATGTGTGCATTCAGGATGGTGATGGCTTTGGGAAAGAAACTGTTCCTGAGTCTGTTTGTCTTGGCTCTAGTGCACCTGTAGCGTCTGCCAGAGGGCAACAGGTCAAACAGGTGGTGGGTGGGATGGGTGTTGTCTCCGGTAATGGTCTGTGCTCTGCTGAGGCAGCGAGATGTGTATATGTCTTTGAGGGATGGGAAGGGGCAGCCCACGATCTTCTGCGTTGTCTTAACCACTCTCTGGAGCTTCTTCCGGTCTGCCTCAGTGCAGAGGGAGAACCACACCGAGGTGCAGTGGGTCCGGATGCTCTCGATAGAGGAACGGTAGAAGGTTAACAGCAGCTTCTGGTTGATGTTGTTCTTCCTGAGCACTGTCAGGAAGTGCAGACACTGTTGAGCCTTCTTGACGACAGCCTTGGTGTTAGCAGACCAGGACAGGTCAGCAGAGATGGTAGTGCCCAGGAAGGTGAAGGTGCGTACTCTCTCCACTAAGTCGCCATTGATTGTGAGGGGAGACGGATCTGCTCTTTGCTTCCTGAAGTCCAGGATGATCTCCTTAGTCTTTGTGGTGTTCAGGGCCAGATTGTTCACTGCACACCACACGGACAGCTGCACGATCTCCTCTCTGTAGGCTGACTCGTCTCCTCCTGAGATCAGCCCCACTACAGTCGTGTCATCGGCAAACTTCACGATGGTGTTGCTGCTGTGGGTCAGTCTACAGTCGGAGGTGTACATGCCTATGTGACTTTATATGACTTTTGATGAAGTTTTGCTGCCTTACCACTTGGCATTTAAGGATGCATTTCTTCCGAAGGTTTTCCAGCTCAGTTTTGGAGTATTTAAGGCGAGTCTTTGTACCCTGAGCCTGAGCAATGATCTGTTTCAGGTCAGACTCCTTCCGCTTCAGCTTCATCAAATCCTACGACAGAGAGAGTAAAAGTTTACTGAGAATGAACTATGCAATCAAGCATGTAGACGGGTCAGGAAAATGATCAAATGACTTTAAAACCCTTCACTTTGATCCTTCACTTTTAGTTTACATTGTGTGATTTTCCAAAATATTTGACACTTTGTGCGGAGACTCACACGCAGCTCTGCTGTCAGCTGGTCCTTGCGCTGCTTCAGCTTCGTCATCGCCTTCTCGTCCCAGCAGTGAGCTTTGGTCCGCAGGTCAGAGGAGCCTCCAGAGATCACGCCTGACTTTGCAAACATTGTCCCATCCAGAGATACTGTCTACAGAGAACACATTTGATTACATGTCTGCTAGCAGTACCTGTAAGATGAGGAAACAGACTGAAAACTGCTCTGCAATGAAGAATGACTGAACAATGAAAGCCTGCTTTTGTCCTTGTAGTGATTTGGACTGATCCTGACTCCAACATCTGTTTACCTTGATGCGCTTCTGCCTGTCAAAGGCCACGCTTCTTGCTTCTTTCATGGTTTCACACACCAAGGTGTTGCCACAGACAAACTGCACCACTTTCCTCAGATGAGCAGCACCAGCGTTAACCTGTATGACATCAAACAGCATCTTGGCACCGGGCACCTCCCTTAGTCGCTCATTCAGAGGAGTCACCTGGGAGCACAGTAGTGATGATAATCAAGTCGTTTTGTTTTTTCAAGCATCCAGAAAAAGTCATGGCTCGCATTAGTTTCATCTCACATCCAAGTAGTCGACGGGTAGGAAGGTCTCACGGTCAGCTCGCTCCTCCTTGGTGAAACAGATACAGTCACGGGCCACTTTCTCTGTGGCCACTACAATGGCGTTCATGTAGCGGCCAAACACCTTGGTGACAGCCAGCTGGTACTTCTTATGGATGGGGCTGCACAAGTCAGACAGACGACCATACTGGAAAAAAAAAAGAAAGAAAAAAGTAGTTTCACTTTCGACTTGTCAACGACACGTAAAGCACCTGAGTGTCAACACCTAGCCTAAGTCCCGCCCCGCCCTACTTCTGATTGGTTAGTAGGCCTAGAATGAAAGCTGCGCTTCTACTGGCTTCAGAGAAATGTGTAGATAAATCTGGCCAAACCGAAGGGCGCACACTCTTTCCTTTTTTTTCGCAGTCAACTGCGGCACACCGGAGATCCGGCACGCAGTCAAGCCGATACACGGAGATCCGGCACGGCGCCGGAATGCTATCAGCCATGCATTTACAAAAGATTTCATGGTTTACAAGGTTTCACCTTCAAAAAAACAAGACAAGGGGCGGCGTTTAGCTCAGTTGGTAGAGCAGCCCCAAGTGTGAAGGCTGAGTCTTTGCTGCAGAAGCCCAGGGTTCGAATCCGACCTGTGGCTCTTTCCCGCATGTCATTCCCCATCTCTCTCTCCCCACATTCCTGTCACTCTTCAGCTGTCTCTGTCAAAAATTAAGCTTGAAAAGGCCAAAAAAATAATAATTCTCCCTAAAGATGCAGCTAGACATTACGAGCAGCCTAAAAAATTGTCCTCAGTATCAGTATATTAAAACAGACAGGGGACTTTAAAAATGATGGAGTTCTAAATGACAAATGACCACGTACTAAAGAGGTTTATAGCTACAATATATTTTACTGATGCTTGAAGGAAAAAAATGTCTTTTGATTTGTGGGGATTACATGTGGGGATTTATCATCTTCCAGGAAGCTAAATTTAGCATGAGGGGAGTTCGCTAACAAGGAGTTGAATGATGTTACTGTTCACCATGCTGCTCTCCAGGGTGCTGCTGCTGCTGCTGCTGGGCGCGAGAACTTCTAGCCAATGACTTACCTTGTCTAATCATTGACTTCACTTGACTTCACCTGCTCCTGACACAAATATATACACACACATACACACATCTTTTTTCCTGCTTTTTCCTGGAGTTTCCTGGTTGCTGAGCCTTGAGTTCAAACCATATATAACGTAGTCAAACTGTTAATGGAAGTCATTCTCTTATGATTTCATAATCTCGAGTCCAGCTTGCTGGAGGATATCACTCTCCTGCCTCTCAATTACAGTTACCCCTGCTCGGTATGCCAATCTGTCTCTTACCACAGTTTCAGGATAGAGTCTGCGGAGCTTCTCTAGCAGCTCTTTGCGCTGCATCTGCCAGTTGCTCTCCTGGCTGTCCAGACGGGCGTTCCCCAGCTCCTCCAACACCTGGCCCAGTTCTTGGTTCACCTCCTCACTGCGCTGGCGGCCGTGCTGTAGCTCTGCAGTCAGTCTCTCCTCCTGCTGACGGTACTCTTCAAGGGTCGAGCTGAAACATACAGTAAGTAGGCTTGGTTTCCATCTGTGATGTTATGTTCTGATTTAAAAGCTTATAATTGTTGCTGATAAATAACCATGGAGATCACAGTCATATACATTCATATAGAGTGCATGACATACGTGCTGTTCTTGGTGTACTCCTCTAGCTTCTCTGCCCTGCTTGTCAGCTCTTCCAGCTGGGTCTGGTTGTTCCTGATAGCGGCCTACAACAGATTGTAACTATATGCTGCAGCTATTTCCCTCAGAGTTGGTAGAGACAGACAACTCATTAACTTAAAAGATGTGTAGTAAGCAAACAGCAAACTTGTGCAACTGACAGTACCTCCACTTCTTTCTTTCGGCGCTGGTCAAAAGCCATCTTCTCGTGGTCTGCTCTTACCTCCCAGTGCAGCTTCTCTGCCTGCTGGGTGAGGACAGCCCCCTGCCTTCGTGCCAGCTCCTTCAGCTCTTTGTATTGCTCAAGCTGTATATGACAGTGACACTTCTTTTGTAACTTGTGATTTACGGGTATCTGCAGTTAGGTAATGAGGTTGTTAATAACAATTAACAACCAAAACACTGAGATAAATACTGACTTTTGCTGTTGTCTCAGAATTGGACTTCCCCAAACCTCGAATACATTTTAGGATTGGATAATCTAAATTAAAGCGTGACCTTAAAAAAAGGACCTGCCTTACAGCTTTCCAGCAGTTATATTTTACATCATGTTAACTGACTTTTGGTTGGTCTGAACAGGAAAGGAACTGGCGTTGTTGGACACACACTCACCTGATCTTCATCTAGCTTGATGTCTCTCCCCATGGAGTCTCCCTTCCCCTTCTCCTGCTTCTCGTAGTTCCTCCAGGTTCTCTCCAGCTCAGTGAGCTCCTGCCGTCCCTCTGCCAGCTCCTGCTCTTTTATAGCCATCAGCTTGTGACTCTTCCTGAGGGCGTCACGGACCTCTTCAGCCTTCTTCATGTGATGGGAGGTGTTTACCTTGGCTTTGATGTACTGGGACCGGCACTGGGACTGTATATGCTCCTGGGCGCTGAGTGAGAATAAAAGGAGGTTAATTCTAGTCAATGGCAGACTTGCTGACACAGACCATCTCTGCATTTATATTTTATGTCAGTTTCATTAGAGGCTTTCCTTTTAAACATCCATACACAGAGAAACTAAAGCGCTGATGAGGGACACATTAAAACCTTTTTACTGCTCCATTAGCTCTACTTCACTGGTTAATACATGTAGAATATTTTTTACAGTTATGATTTTTAAGTCATGATGTTTATTCCCAGATGTGAAATACAAATATACTGTCTCACATCCAAAACCTATATCCACACACCGGATCTCCTTCTCCATGTGCAGCTGCTCTCTGGTGAGGCGTCCACATTCCTTCTTTATGGTTTTGACGATCTGTTCCCCGTTCACCAGTTTACTGTTCTTAGCAGCTGCAGCCTGCTGTTTCTCCCTGAGGGTGTCACTGAGGACGCTGGTGCCCTTCTCATTATGGTAGAGCTCAGCCAGGATCAGCTGCAGGCGGTTTTGGTGAAGTTCATCCACCAACACTTGGTACCTCTGGGCCTGGGAAGTGGGAGGTGGGAGAACCAGTCGAGAGAGGCCACTAAACTACAGTTTATGCTACTGCTGTGAGCAAACATACATAAGTAATTTAGGAATGAACTAAATTCTGCTTATCTCTCCTACACCTGACTCAACAGAGACAGTATTAAAAACATAAAGGACACGAGAGGGAGAAAACAGCATCCAACAAGTTTGAGAATCTTTTTCACACGTCAAATTAACAATCTAATCCACCTCACGCAGGGTTAGATATTTCTTCTGTCACTTTTTGTGTGTGGAAGCAAATCTCTCACTATCAACATCTTGAGGAAAATTTGTCCAAAAGTGTGTGCAGATTATCAGGTCTCTAAATAAGTATAAATGTGTTTTTCTCCACCTTATGTGAAAATAGCTACACACACTTCTGTGTTCATGTGTGGTTGGACAAACTTGTTCCTTTTAAGGATATTTTCACCTTTACACCTGTCAGTCAGTGCATACCTCAAACTGAGAAGACATCACTCAGGGAGAAGTTTTGATGTGTGCAGATGCTTTTGCTTTTATGTTTTCAGGAAGCACCAAACAACAGCAGCAGTAGTAGATAGTACTGTAACACATAGTGTAGTGACTGCCACTTCAGTGCTAGGTGTGTGCTTCTCCTGATGCAGATCCATCAGAGACAAAGGAATCAAAATGGATTTCCCTTTGGGTGATGTTCCTATTTACTGCACCGATGAAAAGTAAATTTAAACTTTTATGACTTGGCTTGTAGTTGATGAACTGTGCACTCTTCACCACCTACTAACCCAGTCTGAGCTTGAGTTCTAATTGATACACCTGCTGCTAATCTGTAAAGATAGAGAAAACAATACTCCCCCTAGTGGTTACATCGGATAATACATACAAGCTCCTCCTGCACATTGTGTGCTCCAGGTTGGAAGATTAATAAAAGCCACCTGTTCTCGGCCAGTTGCTTTATTTGTCTGTGGGTGGCTGTGAATGTAGCTGGCAGGTTAAACAACTCCTACTGCGTGGTGACTTTGAGGATTGGGGCGGACAAGTGACTGCAGCTGGTTGGACACATAATTCTATTTCTGTGTGACTTTACCTCTATTTTTTCCTGGTACACCTGTTTCCTCTCGACAGTAGCAGATTTCTTCTGGCTGAAGTGAAACTGTGTGTCCTCTTTGGCCTTCATCAGGGCCTCTTTTCTTTTATTGTATAATGCAGCATACTCTTTTGACTGACTGATGCTCTCAAACATCTTGGTCCTCTCCTTCGGGTCCTTCAAAGCTATGGACTCCACTGCCCCCTGGTGAGGAGCACAGTGAGTAACAGACATGTTGCTCCTGATCAATGCAATAAAAAGACACAAGGAAACAGACACAGACACAAACAGCCAACAACACAGGTGTAGGCTCAAATTAACATTGCATGGCATTTGCACTAGAATGGGTGCATTATTGCACATTAATTATTACCTTAGTATGAATGTAATTATTGCCCTAGTATGAACAGACATCTGATCTCCACAAATATTCTTCAGTAAAGCATGTTTCATGTGTATTTTCTACATTCATTTTTATGACAGTGTTTACCTGAAACACCAGGCAGTTTCGAGCTTTGGTGAAGATGCCAATCTTCTGCAGCTCCTCCGTGTATTTGGCCAGAGAGACATGAGTGCCATTGACACGGTACTCAGAGGAATCACCTAAAAAAAGACAATGAATGAAGACAGCAGCTGAGGTCAGAAAACCTCACTTGATTTTACTTGATACTACACCTGGGGCACGTGGGAAATGTATTTTTCAACTATTGAATATCCAGGAATATTTTTATTTTAACAAAGTGATTTAACTTAATTGTGCAGACTTTTATTATTTTTGACAGAATTATTTATGCAGGACTCTTCATGAGCCAAAAAACACCACTACAATAAAAACACTTCAAACACCTGTATCATTTCATTATGATGACTATATTACGCCACAATAACCACAGTTGGACGGCATGCCTTCACTGTCTGTCTGGGGGTACACTTTATTCCTTTATTAACTATACATCTATAGATCATATGAACATATACAGACTCATACATGCAAGCTAAACTCAGTAAACTGACCTATGATGGTGCGGCAGAAGACGGTCTCCTCATCGTCGTCGTCGCAGTACCGCATGGCGACGCGGGCAGTGTTGACCACGGGCTTCCCGATGTGGGCTCCGTGGATCAGGTCCCTGAGGTGCTTCACCCGCAGAGAGGCAGCCCGCTCTCCAATGGCAAAGCTCAGGGCGTCCATCACATTGGACTTGCCTGGTGTGATTTAACATCTTTACTATATATCTGAATAACCTTTGATTGAAGCAGTGCTGTTTCATATTTAGTTTTAGCTAAATTTGAGGAGATATTAGTAACATTTTTAACCCATTCACTGCGACACGTTTTTATACAATTATGCTCCATGATTTTAATTAACTCCAATATTTTATTCAGTGATTAATATTATGATATATTAATATGATTTATATAAAGTGCTAATTTATAATTAATTCAACTAAGCTAGTAGCCTTGATAGCTAACGTTAGCTCACTACATAGTTTGAGAAGTTGACTGTAAAAAGTTCACTTACCGGAGCCATTTGTGCCAATTATACAGTTAAATTGCATGAAGGGACCGATAACTTGCTTGCCTCGCCATGACTTGAAGTTTTCAATTTCAATTTGTTTCAGATATCCCATTTTTGATTTGTCTTGCGGTGGTCCGTAAAGATGCTAATCTAACTGTCAGAGGTGAAGTTACCCATCAAACGTAGACAGACGTAAAGAGGCGGGAAACGCGGGGTCTCTTCTTCAAGCACAAGGCACAAACAAGCCCCTTTTCTGTATCAGTGTTGTGTTCCAGGTTGTTTCCACTGCCCCCAAGTGGTCAACAAAGAGAGTGAAGTACAAGGCCGTGGAGTGTTTAAATTGCTGCTTTTAAACTGAACAGCAGAGACAAGATTACGGTTATAATATCAATTATAAGAGTAGTATCGCTCCAAACCATAAAAATTAAATTAATTTAAATTATATGAAATCATACGGAGCCCCTAACGGAAGATGGAAAAGGAAAAAAAATAAGGTTAAAAAAAAAAAGAGATGTACTTTTGCGAGATCTCGCAAAACCTTTGCGAGATCTCGCAATATCTCGCAAAAGTTTAATTTAAGTTGATGTACTTCCGGGTCAGTTTAGAGACTGTAAACAAACACAACAATGGAGCGCATTCGCCCGTGGAAGAGGTTCATAGAGTTTTATTTTGAGATTGGCCTCAAATATAAAGACATTAAATCAGTGCTTGCCCTTAAACACTGCGGTAACGCTATCTACACTTTAAAATCTAGTGCCCGACTACATCGGTTTGTACGGTAAAAGCGTGCGTGTGAGGGGCTTCATGGTGCCTTCAAGTGCACCTCGGAAACTCAGAAATTAAATAATAATCTTTTTTCTAAGATACATATGCAGATTTAGAAAAGTCATTAAATAAACAAATCAAATTGTTTTCTGCCAACTCCACCTGATTCTTGTTCTACATGTCCCCAGCTACTTCTGGTGTGAATCTCAAGTTCTTTTACTGCACCATTTTCTAATAAAGAGATGCTGAAATCATACACAATGTATGGTGACATATGCAGATTTAGAAAAGTCATTAAATAAACAAATCAAATTGTTTTTCTGACAACTCCATTCCATTATTCCTCTCGCCCTCTCACTCAAGCTCAACTCATCACCCCTTCCCAGACTCTCTCTCATCCTTTGTTGGTGGATTCTGGGGCTGATGAGAGTTTTATGGACTGGAAATTGGCCAAGAGGCTTGGTCTCTATCTTATTTCCATGCCCGAAACTTTGGAGGCTAGTGCTTTGGATGGTTGATTGCTGTGCAGGGTCACTCATCGTACTCAACCGGTTCGACTCACCATGGCTGATAACCACTCTGAACTCCTGAGTTTCCACCTTTTTGAGTCTTCATTACATCCTCTCATACTGGGGTTATCTTGGTTTACTGAACATAACCCCCACATGAACTGGGCCACTGGTGAGGTTATGGGCTGGAGTGAAGGAAAGATGTATGTTAACCTGCTGCTCTTCTGTTTTCTCTCCGGAGTCTCCTCAAGCCTCCCTTCCTGCTACCTCAGAGGTTGCTGTGTCTGCTCCCGTCCCCAAGGATCCTCCCTCATCAGCTTCTCCAGATTCTGAGTTTCCGACCTGTCCAGTGTTCCCTCCTGTTAACTCGACCTCAGGGAGCTTTTCAATAAGGATCGGGCAACGTCTCTGCCTCCACACCGGCCTTACGACTGCTGCATTGACCTTCTGCCTGGAACATCTCCCCCCACAGGTCGACTCTATTCTTTGTCAGCTCCTTAAAGGGAGGCCATGCAGAAATACATTGACTCCTCCCTTGCAGCTGGCATCATCCGACCATCCTCCTCCCCTGCTGGAGTGGGGTTTTTCTTTGTGGATAAAAAGGATAAGACACTTCGCCCTTGCATCGACTATAGAGGTCTGAACAACATCACCATCAAGAACAGGTACCCCCTCCCACTTATTTCTTCTGCATTTGAACTGTTGAAGGATGCAAAGATCTTTACTAAGTTAGATCTTAGGAATGCATACCACTTGGTGAGGATTAGGAAGTGAAGTTAGTGAATGGAAGACGGCGTTTAACACCCCCAGTGGCCACTATGAATACCTTGTCATGCCTTTTGGTCTCACAAACGCTCCAGCTGTCTTTCAGGCCTTGGTCAATGATGTCCTTCGGGATATGTTGAACCAGTTTGTTTTTGTGTACCTGGATGATATCCTCATCTTCTCCCTGGATGAGAAGACTCCCATATCATCCAGCATGTTCGCCAGGTTCTGCAGCGCCTTCTCGACCACCAGCTCTTCATCAAGGCAGAGAAGTGCGAGTTTCACATTTCCACTGTCTCATTCCTGGGTTTTGTTGTCTCTGTCGACACCATTCAGATGGATCCTGCCAAGGTTAGTGCCATGGCTGAGTGGCCCACACCTACCAGCCACAAGTTGGTGCAACGTTTTTTGGGGTTTGCAAATTTTTACAGACGTTTCATCTGTAACTTTAGTTCTGTGGCAGCTCCTTTGCATGCTTTAACCTCCAGGACACCCCAGGCAGATCTGGCTTTTCGCAAGTTTAAAGAGCGTTTCACCACAGCCCCCATCCTCTCTCTCCCTGACCCACTCCTGCAGTTTGTGGTAGAGGTTGAGACCTCTGAAGTAGGCGTTGGGGCTATACTCTCGCAGCGCTCTCCAGTGGACAACAAGCTCCATCCCTGTGCCTTCCTCTCTGGGAAGCTTTCCACTGCTGAGAGGAATTATGATGTGGGCAACAGAGAGCTACCGGCGGTCAAGGAGGCATTGGAAGAGTGGCGTCATTGGCTGGAGGGAGTGGAGCATCCGTTTCTGGTCTGGACCGATCACAAGAACCTGGAGTACATCCGGACCACTAAGCGACTCAACACCAGACAGGCCAGGTGGGCACTTTTTTTTTTAACCGTTTCAACTTTATCCTGTCCTAACGGCCTGGGTCTAAGAACACCAAACCTGATGCTCTGTCTCGCCCGTTTGACCCTGTCTCATCTCCTAAGTCTCCCTCTTGCATCCTGCCTCCTTCCTGCGTGGTTGGGGCTGTTACGTGGAGTGTGGAAAAGAAGGTCCAGGAGGCTAATGTTGACAGATGGGTGTCCCCCAATCGGCTGTTTGTTCCTGTTTCTCTCCGCTCCCAGGTCATCCATTGGGCCCACACTTCCCGATTCTCTTGCCATCCTGGTGTTCATCGGACCATCTTCGTCATCAAACAGCGCTTCTGGTGGCCGTCTATGGAAAAGGAGGTGGGGGAATATGTAGCAGCTTGCCCAGTTTGTGCCCGATGCAAGGTTTCCTGTCGCCCTCCACCAGGTGTCTTACATCCGCTCCCTGCCCCACATCGTCCTTGGTCAGACATTTCACTGGACTTTGTCACAGGCTTACCTCCATCAGAAGGTAACACCACAGTTCTCACAGTTGTTGACAGATTTTCAAAGGTGGTTCATTTCATTCCTCTGCCCAAGTTGCCCTCCGCCAAAAAGATGGCGGAGATTATGCTGTCCCAGGGATGTGGTGTCTGACCGAGGTTCCCAGTTCGTGTCCCGGGTTTTGGAAGGAGTTTTGTTCCCTGCTTGGAGCCACCGTCAGTCTTTCTTCTGGGTCTCATCCTCAATCCAACGGTCAGACTGAGCGGCTCAATCAGGAGTTGGAAACTGGTCATCCTTGTTTCCCAGAATTCCACCACTTGGAGCAAGCACCTCATTTGGGTTGAGTATGCACACAACACCTTGCCTTGTTCTTCCTCTGGGCTCTCACCTTTCCAGTGTGCTTATGGCTACCAGCCACCATTGTTTCCTGAGCTGGAGACAGAGGTCAGTGTTCCCTCAGCCCAAGCTCTTATTCGCCGTTGTCATCGTGTGTGGAGTGGGGTCCGTCAGATGCTTCTGAGAAGTTCTGCGCGGTATAAAAGGATGGCAGACCGCCGGCGGATTCCGGCTCCTTACAGGCCAGGTCAAAGGGTGTGGTTGTCGACATGGAACCTTCCATTGCATGTTGAATCTCGCAAGCTAGCTCCTCGGTTTGTGGGTCCATTCCCTGTCTCCAAGGTGGTTAATCCGGTGGCTGTGCGTCTTCAACTTCCCCGGTCCATGCAGATCCATTCCACGTTCCACATAGCCCACCTCAAGCCTGCAAAGGAGAGTTCCTTGGTCCCTGCCTCCAAACCCCACCACCCGCCGGTTCATCGATGGAGGCCCTGTGTATTCCGTCAAAAGACTTCTGGCGGTGCGACGTTGGGGTCGTGAGCGTCAGTATCTGGTTGACTGGGAGGGTTATGGACCTTACGAGAGATCATGGATTTCCACCAGTAACATTATGGACCCGGACCTCATTTGAGACTTTCAACGTCGTCACCCAGATCAGTCTGGGACGTCAGGTGCCGTCCCTAGAGGGAGGGGTACTGACACATCTCGTCAATCCTCTTAAGGTCATGTGTTTTGTTTTTCTTCATTTTCCGATTCATGTTTTCTGTTTTTATTGTGAAACTTACCCCTCCCCTCGTTTCAGACCGCTTCACTTCCTGCCCCTGTGTTTTTTCCCTCCAGTTTTGATTGTCTGCCCCGCCCTCATTAGGTTCACCTGTGTCTTGTTACCACTCCTCTCTCTTGTGTATTTAGTCTGTGTTTCTCCTCCTCTCTGTGCCAGTTCATTTTGTACCTCAGTGCCTTACGTCCCAGCCTTTTGTTATTTCTAGTGATCGGATTTTCTTTTTTTTTTTTTGGATTTTGCCTGTTTGCTGACCTCTGCCTTTGCCTAGCCCATTTGAATTTGTTTGCCTTGTCTGACTGATTACCGTGTACCAAACCTTCCTTTTGGCAAGTAAACTGAGTTTCGTTTGAACCCTGAACTGTTTTCGAGTCGTGCTTTTGAGTCCTACTTTTTGTGGAGTACCAGTCATAACAATGTATGGCGACATAGTCAGATTAGAAAATTAATTAAAAAAACAAATTAAATTGTTCTGCCAACTTCCGAGGTGCACTTGAAGGCACCATGAAGCCGCTCACAGGCTTTACTGTACAAACTGATGTAGTCAGGCACTAGATTTTAAAGTGTAGATAGCGTTACCGCAGTGTTTAAGGGCAAGCACTGATTTAATGTATTTATATTTGAGGCCAAAAGTTTTGCGAGATATTACAAATATTTTGCAAAGGTTTTGCGAGATCTCGCAAAAGTACATCTTTATTTTTTTCAACCTTTTTTTTTTTTTCCTTCCATGTCCCTTTAGGGGCTCCGTAAAATCAACAGTGCTGGATAGTAACTCAGTACATTTACATGTTTTACATATGGGGGGTGGTCGGTAGCGTAATGGGTTGTGCAGGCGCCCCATGTGTAGAGGCCACGGTCCTCGCCGCAGCCGGCCCCGTCTCCAATCCCGCATCGAACAGCCATTTACTGCGTGTCATTCCCCCTCTCTCGGCTTCCTGTCTCTCTTCAGCTGTACTATCCATTAAAGGCATAAAAGGCCCAAAAAATATACTTTAAAAAAAAATATGTTTTACATATACATGTACAATTTCTGAAGGGCGAACGGTGATGCTTTGTGGCCCATGAAATTGTGGATGTTGTAATGTTTTTGGTGGGTGTGGACACATGGAGAGATGATTTTTTCGTCACAGATACCAATTCCTGTAAAGAACAAGGAAAAGCTTATTTTCTAACAATTTTTGCAAGAGCTTGGATTGTGCAATTAATTTTACCGGTATTTGGAAGAAGCAGGCATACACTGAAAACTCATGGAGACACAAGGAGAACATGCAAACTCCACACAGACAGGCCCTGTTGGCTGGCGGGTTTTGAATCACTAAGCCACAGCACAATAGGTTGAATCACTACATAAAGGTCTTCATTAAATCATTATAAACTTTAAATATGACCAATCTAACCATCTTAAAAGATGTTGACTGTTTTAAAATGTGTCATATAATGAATCTGAGTTTGTGTGTTTAATGTTAAATCTTCTGTCTACATTTTCTGTTACTAATTACAAGCCTGCACAGTCAATAAAAATACAAAATAATAAGATCAATGGTCAATTTACACAACAAAACCATATCAGTTAAGTTCTGCAATGTAAAAACAGGTAAAGTCTACATAATTCAGATTAAGACACACAATACAGAACATAAATAGGACAAAATGTGAACTAAATCATTCAAATCATAAAACTATCATATTGTAGTTTTAATTGGCTTAGCTGGCTAATGTTAGCTAACGTTAGCTTCCTTGCTGATGTGCATTAAATGCTAGTTAATGTAACTTGAACGGATAACATCAGCCAAGTCATCCAAACTCACAGGGCTGATCTGGCTGGCAGATTGGCTGGCCTGCAGGTTACTTTGTCAGCTGCTCTTGCAGGTTAGTCGACACCAGATACATGCAGCATAGATTATTCAGTATGCATCTTAATTAGCTGTCATTTCAACACATCCATTATCCAATCAAATCTGCTCATACATCAAATTAAAGAACTACCACTGAGGTGTGCTTAAAGCATCGGCATGAGATTCATAAAGGACTCAACTTCTGACAGATTATGGCTTTGATTACAGCATGTAAATGTGTTTTTAAGAAGTAAAACTAATTCTAATGCTGAGTATAATTATTTGTTTTTGTCAATTGATATTGAATCTCTAAACTACATTTAAAAAACTATCTAACTGCATTTTTTCTGAGAAAATGGCCACCTTTATTAGCGAGAAGGGCTTAGAAAATAGTGACAGAGTTGGTGTTTTCTCACAAACGGAAATGGGATGATGTAGCATCTGGGTACACCTGGCAAATTGTGGCTACCAGTATGGCTCATGATACAACGTCCAAGAAGCCCAGCACATTAGAGTAAATGTTATATGCTTAGGGGAAATGAGATGATAAAGATGATTAACATCGCCAGTCCATAATGTTACCCAATGTTAACAATGGCCTGTTCTAATTTTCTCTAGCCCACTTCCAATTTATTTTTTTATGTATTTAAGTATTATAACATATCTATGTAATACCCTGTATGATTAATATTGATTTCACATTACTACTGCCTCCTACTACTATTGCTACAGTTTCATGTTTTGCTCAGAAATTACATACAATTGGAGGAAAATGAACACAAACGTGTGATAAAGCATATTAGATACCACAAACTCATGGGCCTGTCATACAGAGATATATGTCTTTCATACCATAGACCTACAAGACACCCAAGAGATGTCCTTAACTCCTTGGATGAGTGATCAGTTTAATTATAACTTTGATAGTTATAGATAGGTATAGATTTAGATTTTGTATTAGATGAGATGACTCTACACAAGTGTCTTTTTAGACACCTTTGTCAGACAGGCACTATCTACACATCTAAGTAAACTAGTGCATATCTGCAAAATAACAATTGGGCTGAGGTTTCCTGGTAGCAAATAGACAAGATGAACAGAATATCCATGGCGAGACTGAAACACAGCTATCCTACCAAATCAATATCAATTTTCACAAACAAATTACGGGGCATGTGTAACTTACTGTCGGCCGTAGCTTGACAACATGGCCCTTTCATACACAACACGGCAAAAGAAGCACAGGGCTCTGAAACCAACTATTTCCAATGCCTTGCACTGCACCACAATGGTTTCTTTGCTGTGTCAAGCAAAGTGCAGTGTGAGAAGAGGCCAAAAGTTTTTTTCATACTAATTTTAACTTCAGCCTAAACTTCAGGATGAGAAAAAAAAAGTAGCCTTCTTGCCACAAAGTTGCGTTTTACAGTGTTGAGATTTCTGTTTATACATTTTGTTTTGGAGGCGTTTTTCTGTAAGATGCACTGCAAGGCCACAATACGGAATAAAATGTCATTATATTACAATGTTGATCACTGAATTGTTTTAATCTTAATCTTGTCAGGCTGAAGCGTGTCAAATATCCTGCTCCTTGTCACAACAATGAGCGACAATGACATTTGCAGTCTTCATTTCTACAGAGACACCTTGCCATGAATGTCTTCATCACTTGTATTTTAATATCACAATGAGTAGAAAACACTGTTAAAAGAAATGAGGCACAAACCAAAGGGACACATGTTTTATTGAGATTGTTTACCTGTTTAATGTGCTTAAAAGTGTGTTTGTGGGTGTTGTGCTACCTCTCAGCTGGGACTGACTGGTAGCTGGGCCTGTAAGAGAAACATTCATTCACTTTGGCCTTACCAAGTAGGCTGAATTAAATTTGCTCAGTGTTAAAGCTAGAAGTATAGTGTTAAATGTAGCTTGACTAGGCAATAACATGAAGTGAAATGTTTCTGTTCAAGTCACTCACCTCTTTTGTCTTCTCCCCATGGTGTGCAGGTTAAAAGTAGTGATGGGCAAATGAAGCTTTTGTGAAGCACTGAACCACTTGAGCCAATTGTTTCGAAAATGGGTTCATTACTCGAAGCTTCAGTTACAGTGACCTCTCCTGGCGAAGTGCCAGGCTGCAGTCAAAAAGGCAGGCTAGTTGGTGGACAGGAGGCTTTTAATTACATACATACACACCCGCACACACACACAGACTGATTATTATGTTCAGTTGACAAATAAAGATCAATGAGAGGATTAATGTGTGTATTGTGTGATTGAGGAGAGTGCTGGGAAAATATGACATAGGTTTAGGTGGTAAGGCTTGTGTAACTATGGCAGAGGGTGATTATGTTGGATGAGGGACAGTCAAAGATTTTTATTGAGATACATTCTTTTTTCAACAGTTTTTGGGTTGAGTCGGTTTCTTTTTTCCTCACAATTTCTCCACATTTTGAAAACACTCGCTCACAAGGAACTGATGAGGCTGGTGTGCATAAAAATTGTTTTTTTTTTTTCGCATCAAAGCAAGCTTCGAAGCAGTGGTTCTATGGAATTGTAGTTTAGGCTTTGAAGCACGTATCGAAGCTTCAGTGTCGCGCTGCCATCACTAGTTAAAAGAGTCCCCAGGGTACCCGAGCCTTAATTTGAAGGTTCCAGGACTTACTGTCTGTTGATTAGTGTCAGGGGAGTGTTAATCTGTTTATTAGGTTTTGATGATTTCCTTTTGTAATGTGTAAAGCAGTAAGATCATACAGACTAATTGATGGTACAATAGTGTAAATGCATTTAAGTTATTTTGTTGTGTTTAATGTTTTTCATGTCAGGTGAGTGTCAGATTCCTCCATACTGTCAAAGTGTCCAAGTCATTTCAAGTAGCAGGTTATATAAGGCAGCCAGTTTCTAGCACAAGCGGCTGTTGTCATGACCACTTTTTTTGTTTAAACACATGGTCCACAGTATTTATGTACCAAAAGTCTATATTTATTAAAATGTGTTCAGTGTTGGTGAAATAAACACCTAGTCAATCTGAACTTAACCTCTGCCTCAAGCCTCCAGCTGACACGTAGACATCCTAACACACGTGAAAAATGTTTGATATGTTTGAAAAATATGACAATATTATACAATATATGTTTGTTATAAGGAACCATCTGGACTTTCAAAAACATACTTGGCAGATGATTGGTTAAACCATCTGTCTATCATGGCAAACTGAGTGTGAAAATGATGTATGTATTTTTATATCACTGAATCAATGTCTTGCCGAAGCCAGTTAGAGAAAGGCCCTCAGTGCTGTTAGCTGTTAGCTCTTGTTTCACTGAAAAAATACTCTCTAGTTGTGATATGCTAGTAACATTGAAGCTAACCACTTTAGCAGTTGATTTTAATATACATGTCGATGATGCATCAGAATTAAATGAATGAATCATGTATCAGGGCACATGAGTGGCACATGAAAGCGGTCCAATCCTGTTCTTTCCAATTAAGAAACAGCCCCAAAATCAAAAATGGATTATCTTTTTATGATCTTGGAAAGTCGTTCACATTTTTTGTCTCCTACAGTCTTGATAATAATTCACTGTTCATCCTCCAGTCGCTCTTCTTAATGTGTGACATACAGTGCTCTGCACATACACTGCACAACGCACAGTCCAGCACTCACTGTAACAGTCTGGTTTGACTGTTATTTAAAGCATAAAGTATAAATTATCAATCAGTTCTGTGTTACACCTTTAGTCTGACTTCAGTCCAACCCATTACCACAAATGTTTTCCTTTGTTTTAGAATTTAGGGCCAATAGACCTTGCTTAAATGAAAGTATACCCTTTTTTAGTTAAAATACAATGAAACAATATATTATTTTTACTTCATATTATATTGACTATTTGATTACTATTTGAGCGGTGTATGCCAAGGGTTAGTGAGGACACTGTTTTTGAATCAATCATATAAAACATGTCAACATTAATTTACAGTATGGTGTGACAATATGCCCCATTGCACCACTTTGTGCTGCAGGGTCATTTTGACCCCAGAGGACAACAGATGTTATTAAATTCAATAAAACACTCATAATTCAATCAAATTACTTCACATTTATTGTAATCATGAAGAGCACAGTATCAAACAACCCCCATTACTTTCAGACTCTTTGATGAATAAAATACAAAAAACAAACAAAAGGACAACATACATCAAACCTCTATAATAATATATACAACATATACAATATTCCTGTGCTACCAGAAGTTCCCATGGTGATGGAGGAAAACAAGCTCCTCAGAGATTTTTTCAAAAAAGGTTAAGTCTGGGGCAACTTTTTCTGACTGACTGGTGGGGAGTCTGTGTATTTAGCTTGTAGATCCTCCCATTGTTCCACTTAGTTCGTTAGTGTTCATTGCAGCAGTCGTTCAGTTCACCTGAGCTCCGGTGTGGCTGATGGCCGTTAGAGTCACATGAGGCTAAGTGTGAAGTGCTATTCAGTCTCTTGAGGAGGGATGAAAGGACAGCATTGTAGGTGGGCGATAAGTGGTGTCTGAGGCCTCCTCCTCTGTTGAGTGAAGGTTTCTCTACTTTTACATAGATAGCCTCCTTCACTCCTCTTTCCCTGTCCAAGATGCAAACATCATTGTCATTAAAGGAGTGTCCCTCGTCCGCACTCTTAAGAAGCAAGAGTGCGGACCTTCATCTCCGGAACAGTCCCCTCACTTGGCCGTGGGATGGGGCGTTTCTCCAGGCTACTGAGCGTCCACACCTGGCTTTCCACTGCTTGCTAGGAGCACGGTGCTTCTGACAATTTTAATCTTTTATGGGAGCGCCGTGAGGCATGATGGGATCCATCTCAACTTTCGGAGATCACGCTTGCTGTCTTCTAACATTTCTCACACCATCCTGCACCACATGAGCAATCAACTTGCCGCTGACCAGCTGGGGTCATCATACACCTGCTCACGTGACTGCCTGACCCCTCATGAATCAGGTACACTCTGCACGAGTAGCTCCCCCCTACACATGTTGTTGAGCGGTTGTTTGGTTTCCCCAATGTACAAGTCTGTGCACTGCTCACTGCACTGGACAGTGTACACCAGATTGCTTTTCATTAGGGATGCACCAACGGAAGCAGGCTTTTGGTAACGTGTGTGGACAGTGTTGATGTACAGAATGGCAGACACCGGGACCGAAAACAGTGAAAACAGCGAAAATCAGCAAAGCGAAAGTACTAAGAATAATAATTTTATACAATTACTCGATTAATCGATAGAATATTCGACAGAATACTCGATTAGGGGTCGATTTAGGGTTTACCACTTTCTGTCTAAGGGTGTTGCTGGGTCTAAAGAACACTGGGATCCTATGTTTGTTTAAGATCCTCCTAAGATTTTCTGATATGCCTTTTGCAGTCTGTTGTTATTCTATTGTCTCTTATTAGACTGTCCTTCTTGGATTGTGACGTACACATCAATGAAGACAGGAGCCTCCAGATCAGTGTCTACAGGAAACCTACACACACAGACCAGTACCTAGGGCTGGGAGATATGGACCAAAAGTCATATCTCGATATTTTTTAGCTGAATGGCGATACTCGATATATCTCGATATTTTTTCCATGGTGGATAATTTCATATGTCTATTATTAATGGCCCACCAGTAAATCAGACTCCCACCACTCATACTACAAATCCCACAATGCACTGCAACAGCTGACACACAGGTCAAGACCTGTGCACTAGAACCCTGCTGCTTTGGTTGTTTAATGACACACTAATCAGTGGTCCAGTGTTGAAAACTTAGCGACTTTGTCACTATATGTAGCCACTTTTCAGACCCTCTAGCGATTAGTTTTTTCCCAAAAAAGCGACTAGCGACAAATCTAGTGACTTTTTCTGGCATTATTGGAGACTCTGATGTGATGATGTCAACGAGCAGCGGGAGACCTGGACAGAGGGAGAGGAGAAATAAAAGCGAACTGGGGGCTCAAGGGAAGAAATGTATAGTCATTTTAACGCAAAATATCTGTATCGATATAAACGTTATGGTCTCGTGCTGTATCGCGTTTGAAAATAAATCGATATATATTAAAATATCGATATATCGCCCAGCCCTACCAGCACCTACTCTTCGACTTCAACCACCCTCTAGAACACAAGCTAGGTGTCATCGGGACCTTACAACAACACAGGGCTGACGACATACCTACAAGTGCCCAAGCTCAAGAAAAGGAACACCAGCATTTGAGAGACGCACTTAAAGTCTGTGGGCACCCTAAATGGACCTTTGGGAAAGCGACCACAAGATCCAGGAAGGATAAGACTGTCGGTGATGAAGAGAAGAAGGATAGACGGAACAACATTGTCATCCCCTATGTATCTAGCAACAAACATAGGATCCCAGTGTCCTTCAGACCCAGTGTAACTGTCCTAGAGACAGGTTTCTAGGTATGTTGTTAATACACTGAGTAAACATGATCGGTTTGTCTGAGCGCCTAATTGTGGCGATTTTTGCTTTTGTTTCCCAGCATGCACTGGTCACTGGTTGCTATGGTTGCAAATGAACTAGCGACGCGGAGCGGCTGAAACGGGGCGGTTAACGTAATTTCTAGGGGCATAACCTTTTATTTATTTATTTATTTATTCTGCATGTGGTCCAGGAGGCGCACGGTAATGATATTTCACTTAGCTATTTTGTGTGTAATTTGAAGATTTATTTGTTTAATATTGAACGATGTAAATGTTTCTGTGATTTCGTCTTAGATTACTTTCTGTTATGTTAACATGTTTGAGCAACGGACATTAGCACATTAACCTGAAACTGTTTGTATTCATATTTCTTTGTAGTTTTCACAGTGTTTGGTGATCAGAGAGGGAGAGAGGGAGAGAAATAAAACGTCAAAAGACATCTGTATGATTCGTGGCCATCCTTGCACTGGACCAGTGTAGTTACACCCAGCAACACCCTTAGACAGAAACTGGTACACCCTAAAAACCCTATTCCTCACACCATGAAAAGCAATCTGGTGTGTGTTGTCCAGTGCAGTGAGGAGTGCACAGACTTGTACATTGGGGAAACCAAACAACCACTCAACAAGCGGATGGCTCAACACAGGACGGCCACTCATCAGGACTAGATTCTGCAGTTTTCTTACATCTTAAAGACAATCAATCAGACTTTATGTGTATAGCACTTTTCATACAATAAATGTAACACAAAGTGCTTCACAAGAAAACACAAAAACAAGCAAACACCCTCCGCCCATCCCCAACCCTCCACCCCAACACCCACAGCCGAATCCTAATTCTCCACCCCAGACCCTCTGTCCCACCCATCCCATTATAAATGAAGCACAAACTGTGGAAGCGCCATCTCATTGTCGAAGCAGGTTAGAAATGAATTAGATCAAAATAAATACAATAAAATAAGATAAAATAAAATAATAACAATAGTAATAAATAGAAATAAAAAAGAAAAGAAGAGAAGAAAAACATTAAAAATGTATAATACTGCAATAGTAATACAAATCTATAAAAATGTGTAAATAGCCATATAAAAAAGATAAAAAAATAAATAATTAAAAAAAGTAAAACATAATGAAATATATAGGTAGCTTAAATAATGGTTAATATATATATATAAACAGACAAATAAATAAATAAAAGAGAACATGTTGTAACTTAAATACATAAGCAGAAAAATATTTTAAAATGGTTCAAATAAAAGCCAAATTAGTACCAGAGATGCCAATCAAACTATGAAGTCTACCTAAAAGAATTGAATGATCTACTGTATCAAAGGCTGCAGTTAAATCAAGTAACACTAAGATACAGGGTTTTTTTCATACCCACATTGCATCTGAGATCATTTCCAACCTTTAGTAGTGCTGTCTCAGTGCAGTGATTGGCCCTAAAACCAGATTGAAACTTTTCAAAAATGTTATTGGAGTTCATAAAATCATTTAACTGATTAAAAACAAGCTTCTCTAAAATTTTGCTTAAAAATGGCAGGTTTATCAAACCTTAATATATTGCTGTACCACCACCTCTTTTGTTTTTCCTGTATGAATGTGTGAAATGGTAGCTGGGTGGTGAGGCTTCAATGAGTGTTGCCAGTCCATCGATGCTAAGCCATGTCTCAGTTAAAAACATACAATCAATACTATTGTCCAAAATAAGATCATTAATTAGAAATTGATTATTTAGGAGAGACCTAACATTTAAAAGTGCCACGTTCACAGACACAAGTGAAGTGGCCTTAGGTGACGGTGTAGTGGATGGTGGTTTATGTGTGTGCAGAGATATGAGATTGTCAAAGTTTAGACCATGAGTGCATTTGCAATTGTGCCTGGCAGTGATGACCAGGATTGATGTGTAGGGGGGAGCTAGTCGTGCAGAGTGTACCTGATTCATGAGGGGTCAGGCAGTCACGTGAGCAGGTGTATGATGACCCCAGCTGGTCAACGGCAAGTTGATTGCTCATGTGGTGCAGGATGGTGTGAGAAATGTTAGAAGACAGCAAGCGTGATCCCCGAAAGTTGAGATGGATCCCATCATGCCTAAAAGAGTTACGGCGTTCCCATAAAAGATTAAAATTGTCGATAAAAACAGCGCCGTGCTTCTGGCAAGAGGTGGAAAGCCAGGCGTGGAGGCTCAGTAACCTGGAGAAATGCCCCATCCCGCAGCCAAGCGAGGGGACTGTTCCGGAGATGGAGGTCTGCACTCTTGCTTCTTAAGAGTGCGGACGAGGGACAGTCCTTTAATGACAATGATGTTTGCATCTTGGACAGGGAAAGAGGAGTGAAGGAGGCTATCTATGTAAAAGTAGAGAAACCTTCTTTCTAACAGAAGCGGAGGCGTCAGACACCACTTATCGCCCACCTACAATGCTGTCCTTTCATCCCTCTCCAAGAGACTGAACAGCACTTCACACTTAGCCTCATGTGACTCTAACGGACATCGGCCACGCCCGAGCTCAGGTGAACTGAACGACTGCTGTTCACACCAGACCTCAGGTGACCATCAACAACTCTGACAACAGTCGTCACACAACTAACTAACTAAGTGGAACTAAGTCAGTCAGGACTGAAAAATCTCTTGGATGAGAGGCGAAACGTCCAGTTGCCCCAGACTTAACCTGTTTTTTAAGAAGCTTGTCTTCTCCTGAAGCTCACCAAGCAAATAGAGAGTCAAAGAGTCTGGGGCATGGCCGGCTGGAGTTTCTTCTCTTGATCTCAGCAATGTGATCATGAAACTTGCCAACCAGTCCATGCCTCCCTCAGTTCCGTCTGTTGTAGGAGATACAAGAAGGAACAGAGTTGTAAGACTTCATGGAGTAGCATGAAACACCCCTTCCCTGCCATAAAGATGCTATGAAGAGAGTGACCAGCTACCACACTGGCTATACAGTATAAAGGAGTACTGAAGGAATACACTGTGGCAGTCAGACTTATACTCCACTTTGAACAGTGTGTTTATGCAGGTGAGGAGAGTAGAAGGCCAGCAGAAAGGCTTCATTGCCCTCTTGTGGTGAAAAGTGTGACATTCATCCAGCTCTATCAGTCTACCTTACAACCAGCCTTCTATGAATCTCAACATGAATACTGTATGTGAGGATGTCTGTCATATGTGGCACATGGTAGTAGATAAGAGAAGATTTGTGTGCAGCTATATGGAAGTTTCTATCTTAACTCTGTGCTGTACCTGAGGAGCTGGAACTTGATGGCCTGTTTCTTCACTGTGACAGGCCTGGTGGAGTTGGGAGGCACCTCAGAAAGCTCCACAGTGGGCGGATTCTGGGAGGGAAGGAACAGACAGTAAGGTTAGTCACAGAACAGGAACATCTTTAGATAGTTTAACTTTAATAGTTTATGGCAACTTAATAGAACGCCTTTGAAGATGTTTAACATACCAGGTCAGGTCTGAATCTTTTGCCCGATGATTCGAGCTCATTGTCACCAGCTCTCTTAGTGCTCTGTGAGCTCACAAGAAACGGACTCTTGGAGCAGGAGTCTTTACTCTCTTGAGTTGTGGTGACAGACACTGCAGGCAATTTGTCTGTCACAGCCATCGGTTCCTGTACAGAACAAAAAAAATATTTTTGTATGGTAACAATTTTAGTAAGACTTTGCTTGATGGATTCATTTTGTGAATGAAGTACTAAGCATGTTAAAGGAAGAGGAAACAAATATATAAATAGCTAACTGACTGCTGGCTGTAGCTTCATATTTACTCTTTCAATCTTAAATCCGAAGCCTCACATCAGAAACTATTGAAACTAATTTATTTTCTGATCAACGATGCATGGAAGGGGTTGGCATACCTTGTCAGTTCTGCACTTTTTAGGTACCATGTCAGAGGCAAACCAGACTTTCCTCTTGGCTGGTTGACCTGTGCTGACCGGTAGTCTGTGAGCCTGCAGAACATTGGTAGGATTGCTCAGTGTGGGCTTTGGTGTAGGTAGAGCCCTTTTCTTGTCCGTAGTCCCACTGTGCCTCTTTTGATACGAGGCAGATATGGTCATCCCCTCCTCGTAGATACGAGAGCGCTCTGCAAGGCTGTAGACTGCAGCAGCACAAAATAAAAATATGATCCATAATGTCACAAAACACTGCTCAATTTCTACTGAATATAAAAAGAAAAACATACTCATGTCACTAAAGGACAGGAGGTCAGAGGTCAGGTCTATGCCGTTTTTAGACATTTCCCTGTTGATGAGGATGCCAATCTGCCACGTGGTGCTCAGTCCTCTGAAACAGACGGAAATACAGAGCAATGAGATGACAAAGTAAGAGACATCTAACCACCAAATTAACAAACCAGTTTATCAAACTTTTGACTGTAAACTGAAAGTAAATATATAGCATCAATTAGCTGATAGAAAAGAGTAATGGATTAGATATAAATAATATTAATTTAAGGGCTAAGTGTCCTTACTTGTCATTTCCCTTCGTGGGCCCAGTGGTGGACTGTGAGTTCAGGTGGGCCAGGGAAATGGTGACGTTCTTCTCGAGCGTCCCCACCAGGTGTCGTAGTTTGGACTCCACCAGGCCAACCCTGATGAAGTGAACAAAACAGAGTTTTCAGAAAGAAGAAAGCACTACAGTAGGTGAAAATCAAATATTAAAACTGTTTTGTCCGTCAAAGACAACCACAGGCTCTTGCTGTACTTTAATGAGTATCTAAGTATATATTTTTTAATGTATATGTGTGTATATGTATGTATAGGTGTCTGTATGTGTATGTATGTATGTATATATAGGCATATATGTATATAGATATCTTTATAAATATATGTACCAGTAAGGTAAAATGGGGGAGGGAACAGGAGGGGGGCCAGGGTAAAAAAGATGTTCAATGTATAATCTGCTATGTTATATGTTATATAAGATATATTTTCCACAGAAATGTCTGCAGTTATTCCAGTTGTATAAACTCAGCTTCTCTTTTTCTTTGTGCTCGGTGCACTCACCATTCAAGATGCTGCTTCTCTGTAGCTGAAGAAGCCTGCAGCAGAACGAAATGCCTTGACACAGGAGAGGATAACAATGTCACGGCATTGTGCCTTTGAATACAGGCTGGAGTCTTACCACATTAATCATATTTCTAATCAACCTTTTAATCAGGACAAGCTGATGACACCAAGGGTCACATCACTGAACAAAGATGGATACTAGTCTTCATGAAATCATTATAAACTTTAAATATGACCAATATAACCATCTAAAAAGATGTTGACTGTTTTAAAATGTAAGGAGCCGCTGTAATAAATGTGTGTTTGTGGATTTAATGGTCCAACAATACAATCAGAAGCAGTACACAACTTCTCACTATCTCCAGCACTTCTTCAAACTGATAACTACATCATCAAGGATGCTTTCTGCTCTGACCTTACAACTATATATATATATATATATATATATATATATATATATATATATATATATATATATATATATATATATATATAAATAATTGTGTAATCCAACATCAAAAGTTCTGTTTTAATTAGGCAAAATAAAAAAGGATATCAGAACTCACGGTAGATTTATTCAAACAGGACAAACTAATAAATGCAATAGAAATAACAGAAACTCCAGACTGATCCAGGAACAACAACTTTAAGTCAAACAGCACACATGAAGAGCTTAAAAACTGATTCACATCTCCAACTATTAACTTCTGAAATCACTTGAACAAGCTTTAAACCATATTATGAATTAATAACAACAAACATCAAAATCTGGTCTGCACATCTATAAAACAATCAGCATGCAACTATTAAATTCAGACACAAATTTAAGTTCAGTGCTGCTTGTTGAGGGTTTAAAGATGAAACAAAAGAATCAGTAAATCCACGGACGATCCACTTCTTAAATTACAAACTTCTGTTTACACTTTCACTTAATAATAAGTAACAAGACCCAGTCTGCACCTTCATTAAAAACAGCATTCAACAATTAGAATCAAGTACAAACTGAAGTCAGTCAAACAAATAATGAATAATATATCTTCAAAAATTCAAGAATTCATGTTCAGGAATCAACATTTTCACAGGGTTTACTTTTTACAACCAGGTACATTCAAATCTTCATTAAGAAAATCAAACATCAAATATAAAGCTGTGCCTTCTTTGGAGTCGTCATTAAATCATTTGAAAAGGCTTAAAGCATGAAGGTAGAGGATGAAAGTTTTATCAGGTAAACAGAGGTGTATGTTTAAAACAGAAAAATAATAAACATGTGAGTATGTTGTATATATGACAATCCATATGTTCATCTTTGAGCAGCTGAATACATACTTGTACTTCCCAGCAAAGTCCACTGGTTCAAAGAGGGCGCTTTCTTATCGTGAATTTCTTCAGCGATATTAAGGCCTGTGAATGATGGAGGGAAAGCCTGTTGAAGTCTGAGTGAATCAAAATCCAAACTTTGTTTACAGAATAAAATCCTTGTAGTATTCTTGAAGTTATGAGTTTAACATGGTTTGCATAAATCTTGGCAGCAGCACAGTCACTGAAGCTGCACTGCCTGTTTCTGACACACTGATTTTGCATCAGAGCAAACATGAAAGTTGTGAGATTACATCAACTTTGTTACGCTGAAGTTAACTGGCCCACGATGCATTTAGCACTGTGAACATTCGGTGGATATCAGCTGAGTGACTACATACCCCGTACAGTCTCCTCCTTCATGATGGTTAACGTGGAGGGACACACATTGAAGCCGGTGTTTTGCTGGGAGTAAGCAGGGGTGATGATGGGCATCAAGTCCAATCGATCACTTTGGTTGACCTGGAAATGCAGAAGAACATGAAGACATATATATACACACACAGCCACATGAAGACACCTTGGTAGGAAGGAAAAAGTGTAAATATAAGGTGACTTAAGCTCCCATTGTGCTGAGAAATCTGAGTACATGACTCCCACCATAAAGTATCATTACTAGTAAACGTGAACAAACAGACAGTAGAGAGTGTTCATTACAGACAGTGATCAGACAGAAGAAACGTCAGACTTACGCAGACATGGTAGCGACGTTAGCGTTGCTTCTTTGTGGTTTGAAATGAGTCAGAAATATTTTTCTTCTCTCTTCTACCACAAGGTGAGTGCTGTCCACTCTCTGAAGCTCTCACCGTGTGTTTGTCACTTATATATCCTACGTTTGGACCGAGCGCCACTAAGACTTCTATTCTCGAGTCCGAACTGAACCAATGGGTTCGAGCCCACAGGCAAATGTCACGTGACCCGGAACGGTGCGCGTTTTAGTCGTTTCAGTCCAAATACATATGGTTTTGATTCGACCTGTGCTTTTAGTGAAAGATATGACCACTAAAACATTACAATATTATTATATTCATATTTTGGAGTGTAATGATGAACTTTAACTAAACTAAAAGTAGATCTGACCGTAAATGATCACGTTATAACGACATCAGTTTTTATTTGTATGGCATGAAAACATGGAAAGAAATTAGAGAAAGAAGAAATTACTTTAAATAGATTTCCTCCCATGCTTCCTGAAGCACCTACCACAAGTTGGATTGGCTTGATGGGCCCTTCTTAGGTACCATACAGTCAGCTGCTCCCACAACAGCTCAATAGGGTTGAGATCTGATGACTGTGCTGGCCACTCCATTACAGTTTAAAATAGTTTTAAATCTCCTCTCACATTTGAGCTGTAGCGGGAACAGGGTGCTTTGTGTTGTATTTTGTCTCATACATATTAATGAGCCTGCCCTGTGATAAGCTGACTGACTGACTGCACAGTTTCTGAATACTTACTGTGTGCATTTGTCCATGGACTGAAAGTTTCACAAAAAAAAAAAAACATGGACATCTCACTTTTGACATACATCATACCCATCACTCATCAAGGTACAAAGTAATTACAACCCAAGTAAGTATCTAATTCAGTATTTCTCTGCATCTCTACAAGTCCCAAGTAAATAAAACAGCAAATCTCAGAACCGGTAATCATCTGAAGATGATTCAGCCTGTTGTTTCTAGGATTATGTTGTAGCCAGCATATATCTGGGCCAAGACTTCCTCTGCAGTCCAATTAGCAACTTAATACATGAGAATGATGAAAATGACGAGAAAGATTTTTTTCAGATTTCTGCTGATCTCTATAAACAGATATCTGCATATAAAACTAATAAACAGCTAAATCATAGTTAATTGCTTCTGAAATTGTATTTTGGCCAATGTGCTCCACCTCTTTTGCTCTCCACATGAACTGTTTACCAACCAAAGCCCACACATCTGTTATAGAGGTTAATAAAACTGTGGCTGGTGTCAGACTTGACTTAAGGTCATATGTCACTGCTCCTCTACACACACAGGTTGACCTTAAAAAAAAAAAAAGACAGAGAGACAAAGGGAGTGCTGGAACACATGCAAGCAGACTTTATTGGTCAGTACTGATGTGAGATGTCATCAACATAGAGTGACGAGGAAGTCGTCCTCCTCCTCAATAAGGATGGTCACGGACATACTCCATGATGTGTTTCAGAGCCAGCCAAGTCTCGGAGGCGGTGGGGATGATCTGATTGGCTGGAAGGACGAAACCATAGCGACCAGTGTCCCTCAGCTCAAAGGCATAGGAGTACTTGATGCCGAGGTTATAAGACCAGTCAATGCTGCCGCCACTGGCTTGATCTGAGAGGAAGAGGGATTAAGAGGGTCAGCAGCACTCAACTAACCAGACTGACAACAAAAATTGAGTTTATAACAATATATCAGCATGATTTTAAACAGGCAACATTTTGTAATATTTGTTTAGAAAAAAAATAGTTTACCTTTTATCATTTATCATGTTTAAAGTATATTTTATACATGGCTCTCCCCTTCCAACTGACTGCCTGCTATTGATAATGCATTAAATATCAACACTTTAAAAATAAGTAATACTCTGAGTTGTTTTTAAGAAGAACACTTTGTACTTTACTTAATACCAGTAGTTACAGTAATATAACAGCACTTCTTGAGTACAGATTTTCAGTACTCTGTAATGGTGACTTTGTTTGTAAATGATCTCAAACATGTCTTTGGCACATTTGTCCTCTGATTTCTTCTTACCTCTTGGTTCACATATACACAGATACCATTATAGCTACACAAAAAAGCCATTATCATCATATATATTGCTACAAGCAGCTGTAACTAGTAAGAGCAGTATGTGAGTAGAACTAGTTTTACTGGTATTTTAAAAGACTTGCAAGTGAAGTGAAGTGGCATTGGACAAAAATGTGAAAAGGTTACTCACAGATAATTTTGCAGATGCTTCCAACCTTGTAGCTGGTACCATAGAGGGAAGACAGTTTCTGCACCGCTGCTCTGCCAACAGAGTCCTACAGGGAACGACAAAAAGGCGACACAGAACTGTAGTCAGGTACAGTGCACAGAAAAGGCTTTATGGTTTCCACTTGAAAAATACACAGATCAGATGGAGGAGGGTGGTGAATCAAAAGTACAACAACTTTCAAGTTTTTACACATCTTACTGCAGAGTTAACAAGTCAAGCTAATTTATTGATATAGCCCAAAACTACAAATTTATCTCAGAGGGCTTTGTTATGTATGAGTAACTGCAGCACTGTTGGTCCTTCAGGAAGTTTTCAGCGTTAATATGCACGATTGTATAAACTTGAAGCAGTGTCATATGTATTAGTGATAAGTTTTGAATTGGTCAATTTATCAATCCTGGAGCAAATTATTTAAATTTTCAGCTATAAAACTTTAATTGGGTAATAAATTGCAATCCCAAGCTGTAGATGTAGTCTGCAGTCAAAAGCTAAGATATTGCTATTACTGTTAATAATTAAATTTGTGGATGGAGACATTTCAAATCAGGTTAGAAGAGCTGAATCATTTGTCTTCTCAAGAATACAGATATTTACAAAGAGAAAATGTAGCCGCTTCCCTGAACTACTTCTTTACCAGCTCAGGCTGATGGGGCACGTCCATGCAGTTATAGCCGTAGGGGTACATGAGCAGCTGGGAGTAGGCATGGACAGAGATGAAGGACTTGAAGTTGCCGTGGTTCTTGATCAGGTTCACCACGTTCTTCACCTCAATCTCAGAGTGAGCTGAGGGTCCGTGGTAGGAATCAGAGCACGGGTTCCTACTGGCACCGGGGCCTGGAGGGAGGCATTAACATGAAAACACATGTGTGAGACTCACTGGGCATCATAACACAACAAACCTACATACAATACAATGTAAGAGGGCTCACACACATGATCTTAACAGCTGCCATTTTATTAGGTACAACTAGCTAAAACTAATGCATTCTAAAGGGTACCCATGATTTTGTGTCAAAGTGACTAGCTGATTGGCATACTTCCATTACGTCCATTAGAAGTGCTTTTTTCTGGTTTACAGCAGGCCGTCAATTCAATGGCTGCCCATATTGATTTGATGGTGGTTGTGTCCCTTTAGGTGCTGTGACCCTGTGCTGAGATCTTAAGAAATCTCACTTTAATACCTGTGTTACTGTTTGATGAAAAAATGACTTCATGGTCATTTGTTAGTTTGTGGTGCTGTTGAACAGTGTTGCACCACACTGAGAGGTGTCTTTAAGATTTCTACCTGTTCTATTCTGACCATGTGCTGGACCAAATATTGAGAAGAAAGCATCACATTTCAACAGCACCACAACATGCAGCCTTCAAAGTGGCAAAGATAAATTTAACAAAATCTGGATAGGATTTATTGTAGAACTCATTGTACATTGTAGTAGTTTTGTTAATATGTATCTGTTTGAGACAAAGACCAAAGAAAAAAATAAAACTGAGGCAGTCATGTTACTCTCAAAAAATGACTGGCTCGTTTCTATATCTGCAAAAGATGTCTTTAGAAAGAAAACAAACTTGTCTATACTGACCACCAAAGCCTGCATCCCAGTTCCTGTTGGGATCAACTCCACGGCACACGGAGCCTGAGTTCTTGGAGCGGGTCTTACGCCACATACGGTCCTGTACATCACACAGTTAAATCAGTCAAGGACTGTAACTGAGGCAAATGCAAGGACGAGCATTTTAATTCTTTTTTTATGAGCTAAATATCAAAACAATATATCTACAGTGTGGTCCAGACACATGAAAATCCATCTTACATGTAAGATACAATATTAAAATAACATTATCCGAAAACCACGTTTCCACTTCATGATAGTGACGCACATTAGAGTGGGTGTAAGCATAGCCGTCAGGGTTGGCCAGGAGCAGCATGTAAATGTCCATAGTGTTCAGAAGGGAGGTCAGGGAGGCATCGGTACCAAAGTCAGTGGCAATCTAAACAAGAACACAAAGCATGGATTCTTTTAAAAGAAATAAAGCAATGTTTCATATCTTAGTCAGTATGTGTTTTAAACTAAATTGTTTACAAGAAATGAAGGAAGTGAGGCTCAATGCACTGAAACAATCATATCAACACATTTATTTTAGCCTAGAAACAAGAAAAGTAGATGGATTATTATACAGTTCATGCCTCTATCACCTTTCCTTCTGACCGTTCTCTCAGGCTGTAGAGGAGATCTAGCACATTTCTATTCAATCAATCAAATCATCGTTGACATGTTGTACCTTGTTGGCTGTCCACACTCCTGTTGCCTGAGACACCCATTCTCTGGAGTGGATTCCGGTGTCGATCCAGATAGCAGGACGCTTGTATCCGCCAGTGCTGAACTAAACACAATGTCAGCAGAAGGAAAGTCATGCTGAAAGACAGTGTAACCATGGAGACAAAATGTTTTATCTAATCCTCTAAATAGGACTATAACATATGGTTTTAATCTTACACTCCAGCCCAACATATATGTGTATTTATTATTATTTATTCATATGAAAATGGTTTGAAAATGATCATTCCAGTTTTTCCTTTGCCAAATATTTCTAACTTAAGAGCATCTTCTAGCTACATGCATGCTACTGTAGCCTGTTGTTAACTATGTCTTAGGTCTTCTAGGTTCATATGATGCCAGTATGGTCACTTTAAAAGTGAGCCTGCTGCAGCCTCTGACAGACGGTGGAAGAGATTAACTTGTTAATGTAATAAAAACAAATGAGGCTGTACATAAACAAGGTCACTGCTTCCTAAAACTAGGACGGTGCTGGTTCACTGTGGACCTAACACATTTCTTACAGTGCTAAAACACACTCACTAACACATGAAGCACAGGTAGGCACAAACATGTCATTGTATTGTATAAGGTGTGTCCTACCTTGAGCACATACATGGACCTGTTCTCATATGATCTCCCGATTTCCTGCTTGGTGACCAGGTTAGGGTGCTGAGCCACCAGAGTGTCCATCCATCTGTAGATCTGTATGGGAGACAAGACAAGTCAAGTCTTACAATTGAAGTGAATTAGAAATATACTTAAAGTACCAAAAGTACTCATTATGCAGGACGGCCCATTTCAGAATCAAATATATTAGTTATATATTATTATTGTTGCATTAATGTGTTATTCACTTTAATGTTGCAACTAGTAAAGATGGAGCTTCATATACTGGTGGGTAGCTTAACCCATTATAATACATCATAATTTATTAGTTGATTGATTTATTAGGTTATATTTTGTATTAATAATCTAAATCTACAAAGTAATTACTAACTAAAGCTCTACAATATATACCTACTAAATCAATACCTTAAAATTGTACGCTTAGTACAATACTTGAGTAAATCAATCAATCAATCAATCATCAGTGTGTCATTTATATGTTTGTATAATAGCTTACTGTCTCCAGACGGTGATAGGCTCCAAAGTTGAAGCTCCTGGTGCTGCGCTCCTTCATCTGACTCATCTGCATCTCAGCTTTCTCCTCATTGAGAAGATCCTGAATGTGACACACATTTTCAAATCCACTAAAATATCAATATAAGTTTACATAAGAGAGAGAGTCTGACTGCATTTGCAGGATTACAGACCTGAAGGTTGTTTATGATGACAGAATAGGGGATGTTGTAGGAACTGAGGTACTCCGTCACAGCGCTCCAGCTGGAGCGGGGCACTCGGATGTCAACGGGGAGCTCAGTGGAGACGGGGTCGAGCCAGAAGTCCACCTGGGATCAGACAGGGGCAATGACATGACAGATCAGATCAACCCTAACCTGAACACTGTCCTGAAAAAGATGCTTAATGGATCTAATAGATCCATTAAGCATGAACACATCTCTCCAGTTTTAGATGCCCTTCATTGGTTCACATCTTTATCTGTACACATCCTTAGATCCTTGGTACATGCACTATTTTTGACTGCTTTTCCTGTACTCATGTTGTGATGCATTTTGTCACCTTGCTATAAGCTAAATACGGTCATGATGACGAACAGATTCTCATGAATCTAAAAGATTAATCTAATCAGAGTTCAAATCAACTAAAATAAACCTAAATGAGGCTCTGTTGCTCTAAAATCTAAGAAGTTTATTTATTGCACTTCTATATCTGAATTAATTTATGTCCTCGGGGGGCAGCAAAAGATTTAATGAACGGAATAAAATAAGAGGAAAAGTTAATCTCTCCATTTTTCCATATTAAGGGTGAAGCAGAAAGTTTCTGGCTTCCTGGCGAGTGGAGCGGACCTTTAACCTGCACAAACTCTCAGACGGATTATCTCAATTATCTCGATTTGTACTTCTTGAGAGTTCATGAGAAACTGTTTGGCACAAGCAGCTGAGAAAAAACTTGAGCGCAGGCGTTGCGTTTGTTTTGCAATGCAGTGTGTGTGTGTGTGTGTGTGTGTGTGTACCTCCCACTCTTCTTGGGTCTCCAGAGCCTGCAGAAGATGGATCTGTTCCTCAGACTCTGCATTGACCCTGATGACCTGATCTCTAGAAGAAATTCATTTTCTGAACATTATTATTGGCATCTTAGGTTTTTAGTTGGTGCTGTACAGTGAGTTCAGCAACAGAGGAAGATTTTAATTCACTGCTTACCATTATAACAAGCAATTAATAGCTCAGAACAGCTAGTGCTCAGACCCTTGACTCCCACTTTATTCTCCTAAATATGACTGTAATTATGAATTAATCTTTCTCTAAAGATGAAGCCAAATCATGTTCTGCTATTGAATACCAATGCAATTTTTCAACTTGACATGCTAAATATAAGACATCTAAGGAATAAGCTAATCCAGTCCGATAATTTTATGTAATAACTAAGACTGCATTTCCTCTTTTAAACGAGACAACAGAGCAAGTTAATGGACTCTGAAAATGCTTTCTTGAAATATTAAGTTTATTCTGGTCTGATATTTATTGATCTTGTGAGAAAATGTACTTAATAATTTCAGAAACACACTGTGTTCACCTTCAACACATTTTTCATACACTTTCATACACTCTATCTATCTTAGCAGCTGCAAAGTTCACACCTTGCATCATAGTAAGTTTTGGTTTATTTCTCTGTTTTCTGACAAATGCCCTGTATCATATCAATCCCAATTAAATGTCTTCTTACACCAAACACAAAGAAAGATATTTCAATGTGAATAACACCACAGTAAGCATCTCTTCTTGCAGCTTGCACAGATGAACTTACCCGATGAACACCTTCTCAGCTTTGGCCGCAGCCACAAGCACCAGCAGCAACCAGAGACCTCTCATCTTGTCTGGACTGTTTCTGGACCACAAGTGAGATAGGCATCAGTTTTTCTAGTCTCTTAATATCATCTGACCACAGGTGGCCTGTTCTCATCCAGTAGAGTTACATCACTCTACTGATAACCACACAGCTCCGCCTGGAAAAAAAAAGTTATTTTGAGTGACCAACATGCTGATGAAGCTTTATTTTATCTGTCCAGAGCTCAGCTGCAGATATTCACAGTTTCCCCTGATTTTTCCCTTATTTTAGTGAACTAATTACTCTGTTTCAAGAAACTTGACACACCATAGTCACAGTTTGTGAAGGGCTTTAGTGTTGAAGGCACTGCAAAGGTTTTGACTCCCTATTAGGGAGCAACCCATGGATTTTAAGTTTTACTCTTCATTACACTGAAAACACATTGGATATGCAAAAATGTCCTTGGTTAGATTTGAACTTATCACAGTTTGTGAACATCTATAGCCAAATAAGACCTCGTCATGAGGCCCTGTCACAGGTTGCATGTGTCTATGACACAATATGACATCATGCTTTTCTCCTCAACCTCCCCTAAAAAGACCACAATGGAAATAAACCATCGTTAGGCTTCAATGGATTTTTATCCTTTTCATGATTTGTGTATCTAGGACACTTCTGGTTCCTTTGGGGCCACTTTGATATTAATGATCAAAAAAGAATTGTCACAAGAAAGCGGACAGTTCTAGATATCAATAGAACAGAGAAATAAAAAATAATTACACAGCATTTAAATCTCATTTAGATATGATATGTTTAGGCTAGGTAGTTTCAGTAATTTCAATGGAGTCACATCTTAATAATGAGCCAGGCCTCATCAGTGTTGGACTCCACGGATCCTCTTGAGGCTGAGCAAATCCCTGTAGCCCATATGTTGAGAAAAGCGTAGAAAGAGTGTAAGTTTGGGTCAGGGTCAGCAGAATAATGCTGATGGTTAACCTGGGGTGCTCAATAGTTACATATAACGTTCAGGTGTCTGCATACTTTTAGTGTGTACAAATAAATCACCCAAAAAGGCTCACAGCCTCACATCAGCCAGAAGATGGCAGTGCACTACCAAATGTCTAATACAGGGTACTATACAGTTATAATCCATCCCTTTATGACTATTATGACTATGGTGAATGAGTGAGATGGGAACTGCTCACAAACCAGAGCTGAAATGCCAATTTATTGATGAGCTAATCAACAGAAAATTAATCAGCCACTACTTTGATAATTGATTCATTGTTTGAGTGACCTCTAGAGCAAAAACACCGATCATTACTACACCAGCCTCTTAAAGGTGAGTGTTATATCACATGAAACTGAACAGCTTTAGGTTTTGGACTCTTATTCAAACAAAGAGTTTGAAAAACAGCATCTTGGAAGATTAAGGTTGATAATTGGGCATATTCCACTATGTTTTTAGATCATTTGATAATAAATAATAAAACAAATGGTGAGCTGCAGTGCTATGTATGATAATATTAGATTTAATAACAGCCCATATAGTTCCATAGACTTGAAAGATAAGCCACAGATCAGTCACTACATGTTCAGTCATCCATATATATGTTATGCATGTATGTATTCATGTAGTTCTTGTGTTATGTATTGACCATGCTGCAAACAAGTATAAACACTACACCAACTCCAAGTGTGTGACATGAGTGTAATAAAAGGCAGAGTGATCTACATTCATCTCTCAGCCTTCTCCCAGTGGTGCAAACACAATCAAATCTTATTACCGTTAGCCGTTAGCAGAGGATTTGGGTTTTGAGTTAAATTATTCATCCTGATATCCGCTGGTTGATATCAGAATGTGCATCACACAGTCTCCCCGCTCCCATCAGCTGCCATGACAGCCCGCCAAGCCCACCCTCTTCTCAGAATTAATAAAAAGAGGTTTTAACGTGTCACTTCCCTTCCTTTTCACTCCCAAACAATCCCATGAGACAAAGTGGGAGGCGAGGGGTTTAATAGGCGTGGGAGGCTACAGGTGACGTGGGAGTTGAGCTGGGGCTTTCCATCTTTCTCAATGTGGAAATTATTTATTGCTATTCTTGCTGTGTATGTCTAAAAGTTTAATGTCTCCATGAAAAGTGGCTTTACATGCAAATGTGGGAGTAGTGTGTGTGTGTTTTCTCCTCTTTTCTCCCCTGTCATCTGCCTCTAAAAGCTATATGAACAAGGCACCCCCGACAAGCTTGTTCCACATGACTTCCTCTGCTACACTATAAATAGATCCATTTACATTGCATTTCATGGCTGAGCTCTCTCTCAATATTTCAGAGGCCAACCAGTAAATTGACCATTAATCATTTATTGCTCACTTGTTCATCTCATTTTGCACATAGGATAAAATATGCCTAGCATTTGCCAAAACACAACCTGTCTTTGGGATTTGTATCTTTGATACATTCCATCGGTACGGGAGTGAAGAGGTGACTTTGCAGCCAATTTATTTCAACATGCGTGATGGGTTATGTTACGTCTTACTAATGTGATTCCTCTGTCCGTCCAGTCTGGCGGTCAGATGACAGAGGCGAGGAGAAGTCGGTCACCTGTGACTTCCTCCTGAAAGGAAAAATCTTCCCTCCGATTCGATTACACCGTTAGATATCAGCCCATGATGTCCAATGTGATCCTTTTATGTCTGAGTGCTGTGATCTAATTGTATTCGGTGTACCAACTTTTTCCCTCTTCCTGCTTCGTCTACAGAAGAACTTTCAATAGCAGGTGTGAACAAGACATAATGAGAGCAGGGTGAGAGCAAGAAAGTGACAGCTTCTCTGCTGGTGTAAAAGTAAGAATCAGACCTCTGATTTAAAATGCATTGTGACATGAACTTTATGATCTCTTTTGCCTATTTTGCTTTCCTTACCTTTTATATTGAACAGGAACATATTGGTTGACACTGTCGAGGATAGAAAGATGCTCTATGATTCTTTGAAATTCTGATATTTTAGGAGTTAACAAGTATAACACACCATAAACAGTAGCATTTACTTATAAATATATGATACATGCCCGTGACAGAGTTTCTAGTAATTTTGAGTGCAAGGCAGAAGAAGCAATCCAAAACAGCCCAGACATGCTATTGACTTATCGAGTTGTTATAGTTAATGTGTTCTAACATCTAGCAGACACAGAGCAACATTAGCATCCCAGCGGAGTTGTGGAGTGTCGGACATTTCTGAACACCTGATGAATGAATGTCCAATTTTCACTTTTACTTTAACTCTGATTTGGTCCACCAACTTCTGTCTTGTAGTTTACTTTTAAACCTTCTTTTCTCTCTGCTGTTTGGTGCTGAAGATAGCTTCTGAGTTTGTTTGCTGTAAACATTTGTCTAAGGTCTGATATGGGGGTGCCGGTGTATGTTTAGGCTAGAGAACCAAATCTTGAGCCCAGGGAGAGTAAAAGATGCTAAAAGCTATAAAGAGGTGATGCTGTATTAGGTGTTGATTCTCAGTTCGTTTGGCAGTACTTACATGCCTTTCTTTAAAAATAGTCATTTAATTCAATGTTACTTTCAAAATCAACCAACACTGTGAGGGGATGCTGACGGGGAATGGAGCTGGTGTTGTGCCAGAACAGGAGCTGGCTCAGCAGATTCTAATCATAACAGATACACTAGTACAACTGTCCATATTCATGATGCCAAATCACAAAAAATATAATTTTTTGTCACGTTAAAGCCTTTTTTGGCCACTTTGGGGCAGCAAAAATCAAATAAAACTGAAAATAAGTTTTATAAAGTTATGGCTAGCTGACCTAAATGCGACCCGTTACTGGAAAATATGTGTTGAGTTTACCAGCCACATTCATCCTGCTGAAGGCGATCAGCAAACTAGTGAAGCAGGTAATCTATTTTTTTTGCTACAGTGCTACATGGTGACAGCTGACTGCAATGTGAATATTACAACTAAACCTGCGACCTATTGTCTGTTGCTCTCATATGATTTAGTTTTTAATTATTACTTGTAAGAGATCAAACATACTGTAACTTTTTGAAGAAAGAATAACAAAAATTAAACAGCAGCAGCAGGCAGGTTAAGTCGGGCTAAGTTTAAAGTAGTGTGTACAGGCCAGGTTTGGATCTTGGTTTTAGGCCTGTGCAAAACTCTACTAATGTTTTCTTTCAAATTAATTAGTCATTTTATAAGCAGTCAAAACTGGCTTACAAAGGCTCAGTGTTTACAAACATTAGCAAACCTCTGTCGAATTTACAAAATTAAAACTCATCATGCTGACGGTATTTCCCATTTGCATTGACTTTGTTAAAAATATGCATTCAGGCATTTACACTGATCTAAATAAAGATTACGTAAGCTTCGAAACACATCTCAACAAAATCCTCCATGGCGCTGTCACATTTACATTGTCCATTTTTGCCAATTGAGTGTTGATGGAGCCGTACATCTGTGTGACATCACAGATGCAGAGAGGACTGGAGAGGCTCTGCTGGCTTGTTTCTCACTACATGAAAACGAGCAGTGAACGTTAACTGTCCCAAGGCGCACATTTCAATGCTGAAAATCAGCGTTTTTCCTCTTTAATGTTGTTACTTCTGCATACTCAAGATGACATGTCTCCCTGAAGACTAACTCATTACCTTTCCCTCGCTGTCAACCATTCGAGTTAACAGCAAGCTGACAAACTGTCCTTTGGGCTGTTTAACTCTGTCTAGATTCCAGCACACATTAGTCTTGATTTTGCAAAAAAAACAGTCACACTGCTTCACAGAAATCTCTACAAACAGAACTAGAAACGAAAACTAGAAAAACTAGTCCACGCATTTGTTACTTCTAGGCTGGACTATTGTAACTCTTTGCTATCAGGTTGCTCCAATAAGTCTCTTAGGACTTTGCAGTTAATTCAGAATGCTGCTGCACGTGTTCTGACGGGAACCAAGATCAGAGATCACATCTCTCCCATTTTGGCTTCCTTGCATTGGCTACCTATCAAATCTAGAATAGAATTTAAAATTCTTCTCCTTACTTACAAAGCTCTTCATGGTCAGGCACCATCATATCTAAAAGAGCTCATAGTACCTTACTACCCCTCTAGAACACTGCGCTCTCAGGATGCTGGGTTCCTTGTGGTTCCTATAGTTTCCAAAAGTAGATTGGGAGCCAGAGCTTTCAGCTATCAAGCTCCTCTTCTGTGGAACAAACTACCATTCCGGGTTCGGGAGGCAGACACGGTCAACACTTTTAAGAGTAGACTTAAGACTTTCCTTTTTGATAAAGCTTATAGTTAGGGCTGGCTCAGGTCATCCCTTAGTTATGCTGCCATAGGACTAGACTGCCGGGGGACTCCCCCGCCCCTCTCCCTCTCTCTCTCTCCCTCCCTCCTCTCTCTCTCTCTCTCTCCCTCTCCCTCCCCCTCTCCTCCCTCTTTCTCTCTCACCATCAGTGGACATACATGTCTCATTAATGCATGCTACTAACCGAACTTCCCCGGAGTTTTTGTGCTCTGTCGTCCAGCAGGTTCTCGTGGATCGTGGCTGCTGCTGTGATCCTGCGCAACGTCCACTACATATATTATTACTGTCATTATTGCTACCATATCTGCTACTGTGGTCATTTTATCATTCATTGTAATTCATTGTCATTTTATCATTCATTGTAATTGTACAATATGTTTGTGTTGATTTGTTCTGTACACGTGACATCTATTGCACGTCTGTCCGTCCTGGGAGAGGGATCCCTCCTCTGTGGCTCTTCCTGAGGTTTCTTCCACCTTTTTTCCCTGTTAAAAGGGTTTTTCCTCACTCGAACCGAGGGTCTAAGGACAGAGGGTGTCACTCCCTGTACAGATTGTAAAGCCCTCAGAGGCAAATGTACTTTGTGACTTTGGGCTATACAAATAAAATTTGATTTGATTTGATTTGAAACACCCTCATTCATTAAAACATTTTTAATCTGCCTCGTATCCTTTTTATCATAACACACTTGTCAGTCTTGATTGGTTGATGGAGTACTTAATTCTGGGTCTCAGATGTCTCTCGTCATCTGCATCATGCTTTACGATTTGTTTATTACGTAATAATCTAAAAAAAAAGAGAGAGAGAGAGAAAAAAAAGGGCCACAGCAGCCCAGGAAGGCCTCAGTTTGAGTAAAAATAGAATGGTTGGCACAAAATGATCTGGTTATATTTAGCAACACTACCCTCTCCACTTCTATGTATAGCACAGGAGATGTTTCATATTCATTGTAAGACTATGCCTTGTACTTGCCACAGTGTTTCTATCCCTGTACTTTCTGAGTCGTGTGGACAGATGCTGCCTTCTGCAGGGTTGCTGTATGTTTGTGTGCTGGCTGCAGGCTTTTTGAGGTGCATGTCATCAAAATTTTACACACTATTCCTTATTCCATTACTCATCACCACCTATTTTAGCATGCAGGTATCTCATAGTTGATGAGCTTATAAGGGGGAGCGAGGGAAATAAAACTGGTGGAAACGGCAGCTTGGAGATTCGAGTAGCTCCCCGTATCGGCTCAAGTGATATTAGACTCATGCTGAGCTTGTTCAAGTCTGCTTTATTGCTTTAGAGTCTCAGTGCTCAATGCAGGTGGTCCCTGTAGTGAGAAAAGCTAGGACGTGTGATTCCCCCAGAGGCGCGCCTTAAAAAGTCAAGTGGGTCTGATGGAGCTATGTAAAAAAATAATAATAATAGTGATTGATCTGTTTTGCACAAACAAACATCTCCGTAAGATACTGCATTTATTTAGTTCCTCAGGTTGTGAGTCATTATAAGATAAAACAAATACTTTTGTAGACTATTGTTTTTACTTTTTACTGCTTGTTTTACTACTGTTTGATCAATTACACCATTCCTTTTAAAGAAATAGTTTGACATATTTTTATTCCCATTCTTGTTGAGAATTAGATGAGAATATCAACTGTCATATCTTACAAGATATGAAGATGACCGGAAAGCAAGAAGAAACAGCTAGCCCGAGTCTGTTAAACAACACTAATTAACAGGGTATATGTCATAAAAATGACAAGCTGTGGTTTCAGAGTTACTTGCATGAAGTCTCTGTATTGCCAACTAAGCCAAACTAACCATCGTCTGGCTCTAATTTCATATTTAGTTTACAAACGTGAGAATCTTGTCACTGAAATTGTTCTTTTAACAGGCTAAGGTAATGGGTCTATTTCTAAGCTGTGCTAGATTTGTTTTGTCTTTATATTTAACTGACAGGAAATAATTAGTTTCTATTTACCTGACAAACTGAGATCAATCAAGGAACACCACAAGGAACAATTCTGGGACCTGTTTTTTTTACGCCCTTTATCATCTACTACCCTAACATCTCTTTTCATACTGCAGCTATGCAGACGATACAGAGTTATATCTCTTATTTAAACCTGCTAAATGGGCTTCAGTGCATAACTGCTTCTGTGATGTTAAAGACTAGAAGTACCTGACTACAAGAAGTAAGGTTTTAAAATCTAATCCTGACAAAATCATCGGCGGTAAACACATTAGTCCAGTCGTGTTTTATTAACTGAGAAATACCAAAAATTAGATCAATTCTGTCAGTTGGAAAAAATGATGTGCTTTTACACCCTCACACCTTGATTACTTGAAAACATCTAAGCAGCTCCAAAAATGTGATTTTCACACATCACCCAATTCTGGCTTCATTGTACTGGCTGCCAAACTCTCTATACAACCAATACACTTTATTTCTTTTATTGTGCGATGGCCTTTCACATTTTCTTTTTTTATTACTATTTTTCTGCATGTTTATATGTGATTTCAACTTTGTTATTTCAATTGTATTTTCTATTTTCAGAGTGACTTTGTAACATCTGTCCAGGGACTCCAGATGAAAAATAGCTTCTTGGTTAACTCTGGCACATTTACAGAAATGTTTTATTAATGTGCACCGTCCCTGTTAAATAAAATACAAATACAAAATGAAAAATACAAAGCTAAGTTCAGTGTTTTTGTAGGGTTTTTCTTTTTTTAAATCATGCCATATACATAAACATATTTTTATGAAAGGTAAAGGTAATCATTATTTTTATTACATCACTAGGTCACAATGTAGTTTTGGCCTCTCTATCAGCAGATGTCCTCTCGCTGCACTGTGTTCTTGATATAACATCCTGATTTTGTGATATAACATTAACCTACCATGCTTTTTGTGCATGTGTGTGTGTGGGGGGGGGCTTAGAGTGCCAATTAAAGTTTCTGATTATAGCTTCAAGTGGGAGGCAACCATAAAAATGTAATAACTCAACATGAAGTTAAAAGTCATATGCAGATAAACATACAGAGCAGATAGATGGCAATGAGTGCTCATTAAAATCTTGGACAGGACTGGAACGAGGAAGAGAGAGAAAAGTCTACTCGCTGTAATTAGCACACTGTCACTTGTTACAAAGCAGCCCACATGCTAAGCATGTCAGATCACTTCCCAAAAGCATCAGCCGATTGTTTTGTTGCTATTCTGAAAACATCTGTGCCACATAATAAAGCTGAAATGCCTCAAATTTAATAGACAAACATTGAACTGTGTATTTTTACAGACGGGAGGCTACTGCAGTCACACATCCACAACATTGCCTCTGTATCTCTTAATGGGCGGTCAGAGCAGCACAGCACAAAATAAATAATAAATAAATGAAATATAGCACACAAAGATTAAAATGTGATGACTTTATGCATCACGTTTCTTTATATGGATTATAAACTTGAAGATCTGATTTGCTGCACTGTGAAGCAGATGGCACCATGATGTTCTGTTATTTCTGTTCTATAAAAGCTGTGTACTCGCGTTTTTGACTCTCTTGACACTCCGCACGGTGCTAAATAATGAAGCAGAGATTCTATAAAATGTGATCGTACAATGAACGTCAGTGTCATATAATGTAAAAAGTAAAAGGGCTTTGAGGAGTCCTTCAACCAGAAACTCCAGATGGCTCAATGTGAGTGAGGAACCTCTCACTTCCACCAACATCTAACTGCTGGTGTCATGTGAAAACTTCATAAACCCAAACCCCTTTCAAAACCCTCTGGGTAAACAAGACAATCCACGGGAGTCTAAATACAGACCCGTTTATATTAGTTTCCGAAACACTGAGATTTTAGAGATGCAAAGTTTTCACCAACAGTCAAGAAACACTTTAAAACTGGAGCCTGTTTACTTCCCTGCATGCTGTCACTGCCTCCAGCAGCCAGAGGTAATTAAATAATGTTTCACCTAGCAGAGTTGTTTTTGTGCCCGTCTGGTCTAAATGGGCTTTGCACTGAAGACTAAGATGAATGAAAATACAAAATTTCAGGATTCCAATTCAGGATCTGCATTTTGGAAAGGCGATTTCTTCAAAAAAACTGAAATCTGTATTACAGAAAACAGCTTTTACACACTTCTCCTCCATGATTGTGTATGTAGTGTGTTGCACTGCCTGGGGTGCACACCTGATCTACTCTGACCTTTGAGAGCGAAGGAGAAGTGGCCAAAATTGTGGTAATATGGGGTAAATGCCACAGGGTGTGAGTTTACTCATGTATAACTGTGATGAACCACAGCTTTAGACTGCTAACATGAAAAACCAGTGACGTTTGTGGCTCACTTTGATTATTCATGTCCTGGAATAGCTTTTTTCATCATTATGTATTCAATATCAGTGACTAATGATCGTTATGTGACATTTCCTGATTGTATAAGTTGGGAAAGGAAAGAAAGGAAACCAATCGGCCCCAGACAGAGAGGTAAAACAGTATTGTATTGAGAGATGGAATAAAGATGCTTTATTTTGGTCTTTTAATGGCATTTGTTGAAGGTTAAACTGAGGGCCCACTATAGATTTTAAAATATTAAGACACTAATTTTGTCCCCAAAATGCCACATTTGGAATAAGACAGCCTGTCACCTCGTTATAACGTATTAGATCTTGAGATCCACACTTAAAAGGTGTAATGGTGTGAAGTACATCTATTCCAGTGTGCTGGCTCTGTTTGAACAGATTCTATTGGCATCATCAACCAGGACAGGTGCCTATCAACATGGAGAGCATCTTGAGAAAATGTTTTACAACAGCCCACCATACAGATGAACATGTTAATGATACAGTATAACATGATGGATATTTAAATAAAAAGCTTTGAAGATATTTTTGATGAGTTTTAGTTCAGTTTCTTGTTTTCCAGTGAAGTGACATTCTGAGCAGTCTGTGACATACCACAAACAACAAAAGGTTTGCTATGATTTTTTATTTAAAGACTTCAATTCTTACAGAAATAGTCATTTTAAATCGGTCTGTAGTGTCTTTGAACAGTAAAACCTGTGATGTCTTGCAATATCACTAAACTTAATAAATGATTTTATGTAGATCTTATGTATCAGTGGACAAATCATTTTTGATCGGTCTTTTAGTGTCATCACAAGCATCATGCAGAAGCCATCAATCACTCTTCTGAGATCCACAATAAGGGCTAATTAAAAATAACACTTGGATGAATGAATGAGCAGATGAATAGTTTGGGTTTATGATATAATACAGAATTGTACTAGCTTCAAACATTGCATGTTTGAGACTAAAGAGCTTTATTTCAAACTGAATGACTCTGTCCTTTTGCTGAGAGCGAGACAGCCCAGTTTTTCTCTGTTCAGATCATTCTCCCTCTTATTCACATCACTTCAACCACTGGGTCTGAGAGAACAATGCAGAAATGAGTCTGATGAGTGGCTGTGCATGAGCATACCAAGGAAAAGAAAAAAAAACAAACCAGAGAACAATAATCCGTCTTCAAAAGAATCCGTCTGAAGGCATTGCACAATTCCAAGATTGATCAGTGAGAATTTTAAGGCAAAAACGTTCTGAAATCTGAAATACTCTGAAATAACACATAAATATGTCATATTACAATTAGTTTTATACCCACTGGTGCATCTCCGATAGAAAAAAATCTATACATGCAAACTCAATGCATGCTATAAAAAAACATATTCATCACGAGCATTCAATTAAACCACTTTGTTAATATTATAAGGTACAGTAAACAACTTTCATGTTGTATGTGTGAAGATTACGTGGGTGTTCATATGGCCTGGCATGCTGACATAAAACTGCCTTGGCAGAGTGACATGGATGCAACGATGAGCAGCTGAGGTGTAAGCCTGCTTGATAAAGCTTGTGTGTCCACTGGTAGTGCAGGGTTTGTTCAGCCTGGTAGTCATCATCTGCACAATAAAATGCTTTTGATTGTCACTCCTACACTGACACAGCCTCAGAGGAACAGTGATTTCACACATTGCAGCCGCACGTGGCAAACACATTGGAATATGTTAAGACTTCCAACTCCACTGGGGTCCTATGCAAACAGCATTCATTCCTCTTCCTCAAGGCAAATACATGCCTGCAAAAGAAAAGATCTGCACGCTGCCACATCTATGCTGAGCCTCATGGAATACGTACTTGTACGAAGTAGCTTTAATGATATGCCGTTTGTTAAATCACTCTCGAGCAGCGATTGTCCCATCATAGCTTAGAAACCATAACTATGTACATCAGGCCTGTCAAGCTGTGCCAAAGCTAATTTCTGCACATGTTGAAGTAGACTGAAGTGGCTGTAGTTTTTTTTTTGTTTTTTTTACCTTTTTCAAACCCAAAAGCAAGACAAAGCAAAACTGTAAGAAAGAAATTTAAATGTTGTGTTTATATCTGAGCTACAACTACAACTTACAGTAGTCGTAGAAGTGAGAAATACGTATATGGTCAACAAGTACATCATTAAACAGATTAGATGATGAGGTTACAAGCAGAGCCCCGCCAATATGGGCATTTTGAGGCTGATGCTGATTTACAAAGCTAAGTGGAGGGAAAAATCCCAAGATGTATATCATAAATCAGATAGTATTTACGCCAATACGATATGTCTGCAATATTAGCCAATCAATATATAGGCCGGGCTTTAGTTACAAGTTACTCTTAGATTTTAAGAAGTTAAAAGTCCAACACGCCTGCAAACCGCATTGGTTAGCCTTTAGGAAGAGGGTGAACTGTTTGAAAATAAGTGATCTGTATGTAAGCTAAGCAGCTAAAACAGGGTTATGTTAGAGCCAATGAACAGTCTGATCCAACATCTTTCTTTCATCATACCTATAGTGTTGGCATTAACTAGCCCTACAAGGTCAATGTTTCTTTGTTTCCAAGCCTGCTACATGAATCTTTAACTGGTGAGGGCGCTGTAAACATTTGTTAGCTTTGTTAGCTTGGAGTCTTTTAGCATACTATTATGGATGTTGCCAAGTCAGTTCAAAAGTTCAGTTTTTGAACGATCTTTCACCTTCATTTTTGAGAACTTCCACTATTTTTTCATGAACTTTTAAATGTTCTGAACATTTATTATTACTATTATTAAAGCTAACAATTTAAGGTATTAGGGGGTGAACAGCCTTGACACAGATTTTGGCTCAAGATCTTTTTAGATTCTATATAATCCATCTGGAGTTGCCACAAAATTGTTGAATCTGAATATTATATATGCTATTCATAATAAAGTAACAGCTTTACATCCTGGACCTTAAAATGTGGTCACAGGGGAAAAAAGGGTTGAGAAACACAACTTTTAAAAATGCTGATACTGTGATAAACATCAAGTCTCTGAAAGCACTGTTTCTCTGAGAAAACAAGCATGAAACCCTTAATCTTCACTCAACCCTCAACGCCTTGTTATGTAAGTGCCATGCATGTTTCATATACAAATGCATGTACTGGATGTACAGCATATATGAGAGTGTGGGTGTGAGATGAAGTTGACATCTTGTCGTGATAAATAAATGAAAGGCCCTGCCTTGTGTTTCGGGAGGAGAGTCACTGGATCCCGGCAGTTCACTGCAAGCTAACTCTCCAGAAAACATACATATAGTATATACAGAGTATATATACATATACATACATATAAAAAGACTGTTCCTGCCTGATCTGGTCTGATCTGGTTCAGTATGGTGTTGCTTGAGTACAATACCAGACACGATACCAGTGCTACATTGTGCAATTTGACATCCACGCTGTTGTACGGGGTCCTGGCAATGAAACTGCGATACAGAAGAGTACAAAATCTATCAGAGCGCCTGTCCCCACACTGAGGGACCCTATTCAGTCAAACTGAATAACCAGCTTTGTTTGAATGAGTCTCAGCCAACTATGAGATGCTACACTAAACAATATGTCGAATTTGGCAGAAAAATGTTGCTACGGAGTGGACTTTGTCAGCAGGTCTACTATTGAACATCTTGCACACATGAAATATACATTATTAACTAACCATTCACTTATAAAAAAATACAGGCCTGTCGTTCATGATTTAAATATGAATAACTTATGTATAAACATGAATAAGGCCTGTTAGTCATGATTTAAATATGATTACAGGCCTCAGTATAAAATATAATACTTATATCAGCAGTAGAGAAGCAGCATTACACAGACAGTATATTCACCAATACACAAAAAAGGCAAAATTTGTACAGTGTATAAATGTCTAAGAAAATGTTTTACAAGCAGTTATAAGTAGATGTTCATCAGCCAAGAAGTATATGATGATTTTGAGTTTAGAAAAATGTTGTAAACCTTCTGTTACACTGATACCTTGACTGAATAGGGCCCTAAAAAGTACGGATAGGATCTACAGTTTGTAGTACACAGAGAGAGAAAAATGTTCTTCACACATGTACACAAGTTAAAAGGGGCCTCTAGATACGGTGGCTGTAGCTTGTAGTTTGTGCTTTGCTTGAAGTCACACTGTAAAGTTTTCATGTACACATTACTGGGCAAAAACAGTAGGGCTGCATTTAAGTTTCACCCTGAAGCTTGGCTAAAAGTGACAAGTGCAATTACCTGTTTTGAGTTTTGAGAATTTCCCACTTTTAAAGGAATACTCCCCCAAAAGACAAAGTTTTGAAGATTAAAATACTCTCCACCTGTAGGCTATGGAAGGTTTGTAGCTTGGACAGCAGCTTGGATTTACAGCACTTACAATGGATTCCAGTGGTGACCACATGCATAGCTAACCATGCTAGCACCAAACAGATGCTGTGTTTAGGTATATTTTGGTGACATTAGTGGATTACACTGCAGGATAGCTTAAAAGGTTTTGATTTTATTTTTTTCTTCATGAAACTGGTCTGTTATTAACTGATAATTAGAACACATTGCTGTTTTCTTTTCAATTCATTATTCAATTTAACACAAAAACTCATGACTGTGTGGGTTTGATTGACACTGCTGGAAAAATAAACAACCACAAAACTCTCACTACGATTCAAAATGCTGTCAAACAAAACAAAAAATACAGAAATCTCTCAGGTGAAATAAGATGTTAAAGTTCAAATTGGCTGTATTCTAGTTGTTCATAATAAGAGGCTGATTGAAAAAATAGGTTTTCAGGGGCTTTAATCTTTAAATATTCATCATATAAATATACTGAAAGTCAACTTGGAACAACCTGTACGGCTTTTGTCGATTTCATCCCTGTGGAAGACACAAAAATGAGGTAATTTTTCTGTCTTCCTGTCATCATTTTTAGGCTCTGCCACAGGACAAATGACAACCCCATTCTTAATCCCAGCCTGATAGGCTCGGTGTTTTTATTCAATTTGAATCACTAGAAAAAGGAGGTTAGCCAACGTGAAAACTGGGAGGTTGCCACTGGAATCCGCTGTACAGTAAATGTTGTAAATCAAAGCTGAAAGTATTCTGAGCCTTTGAAGCCTTCAAGTGTGGAGTGGTTCATACGGAAAACATTGTTTTTTCTGCTGACTGGTCCTTTAATCCTTAATCATTAGCTACATGATACTAAACATTAGGGGCCACTGATGATTACTGGCTTCAGCTTTTCCTGTTACAACGCTGTTGGACAACACTGTGCACAAAACTTGTGCTCAGTCTCTACAGTCCAGATCCATGTGGCATGGCAGCTGCTTAAAAAAAAAAGCATCTTGCATTTTGCACTACCAGTTAACTGTTTTCTGTGCACATATTCACAGTGTGTTGCTAACACAAACGTGTGAGTCACCTGATCTGATAGCTACCAAAGTGCTATAATTCTGAACCTACAGTTTGGCAAATATTTCACTTCACTTTTTAGTGAGAAAGGTAACTGTGAACTCTTACAGACTTACCAAAAATCACTGACACGCCAACACTTTGTTTTTTTAAACAATTCTTTTGGAACAAAGTGAGAGGTAGAGAGACCAACAAACAAGACAACAAACAAAATAATGCTTCTCAAATACAATGTTATTCCATGAAAATAAAGAAATGTAACACACAGTCAGGTTCGGTAGTGAGATGTGTGTTTTTGACTTCTGGGCTTGGAGATTCACATTTCCAGAACCCACGGTGGACACGGTGCCTGTGAATGTTATCTGACAAACGAGTAAGGCTGGTTCAAGTCCCTGCTGCATTTCATGTGACCAGACTCCCAGGGAGCACGGCGTCCCTTTTGAGTCAAGGCAGGTGGACGGAGCAGAAGGTGGAGGAGCGTGGGAAGATTTCAGGTGACGGGTTTGCTCTTAATGGGACATGGCAGTGGTGGTGGTGAGGAGCTGGGGGTTTTGTGTGGGAGGGACAAAGCCCTGAGTGCAAGACAACAGTGCATGCTTCTTTTAAACTAGCACATGCTTCATTTATTTAAAAAAACAAACACTGTAATGAAGAATGTGGCACCAGGGCCTAAACGTTTTTGTACAAAGTCACAACCTCCAGTTTCTGCAGCCGAAAAATAGGAATCTGAAAGGTTTTCACATTGATCGGTATAAATTTCCTCCTGACAAAAAAAATTCTCCACTCCAGTCCTCGCGATTTTGTAAACATTTATATATCAAGAGACATGATTTAGTGAGAGAAAGAGGAAGTGGAAATAGAAATAACAAACAGATGAACAGTGCTTTAAAAAAGGGCCTCGTCAGTTTGGACCCTTTCAGGCTGAAAGTCGCGAGTGGTCAGTTTCTGTCCTGTTCACTCTTCCTGGTGAGCTCAGACCCCCACCACGACCCGCTAAAACCTCCACCTTCGTCCACTGAGGGAAAAAGTGTCCCACTCTGGGTCATCCACGTCACGCTCATGGCTCGAGAGTGTAACATGGGAGAGCAGGCGATGTTCGCCATGTGCTCAAAAGCTTCCAGTGAAGAGTAGGAAGAAGAAGCAGAGAGAGGAGAGGAGAGGCCAGTAGAGTCGGCTGGCCGGCGTTGGAGCGAGGCCGCTGCCTTTAGATTCGGCTTACCCGTCTGGTGAGGAGGGGGTGGATTGCCGGTGGTGGACAGGGGGTGTAAGGTGGTGGCAATGGGCCTGGTTTGATCCCCCGGGTCCTCATGTAGGACAGGAACTGGTCTGGAATTTCAGCAAGCACTTCCTTCGCCAGGCGAGCCATGCTGAGGATGTGGTTTCCTCGCCGGTCAATGTAGTCTCTGAAAGGAACAAACTGTAGGGAGAAAAGGAAACAAGAAGATGAGAGGAGAGGAAAGGAGAAAACACAAGGAGAAGAGAAGAGAAGAGAAGAAAGGAGGGGAAACAAGGAGAAGAAATGAGGAGAGTAGTTTAGGAGAAGACGAAACAATGAAGACGTGAAGAGGAAAGGATACAAGGAAATGAGAGGTGAGGAAAGGAGAGAAGAGAAGAAAGAAAGAGAGACGATTAAAAGAAACATTGACAGTAAGTGGATAAGACACAAGGAGAGGAAAGGAGCAAAAAGCAGAGGAAATGAGGAAACAAGAGGATAGGAAACAGGAGAAGATGACACAAGAAGAGGAAAGGAAAAGAGAGGAGAGGAAATGAGAAAATAAGAAGAGAATTCAAGAAGAGGAATGGAGAGGAAAGGTAAAAAGAAATAAGGACAGGAAAGCAGGAGACATGAAAGGAAACAAGGAGAGAAGAGACGTTAGATAAAATATCAAGTACGAGAAAGTGAAAGAGAAGCGCAGAATGAAAAGGACACAGAGGAAAAAGGTGAATATAGTTTAGAGGAGGGCGACAGTGGGAAGGAGACAGAAAAATGGCAGACTGAGAACAAGAGCACAGCAGAGGGTCAAGCACCATGACCTTTTCCCATTAATCACAAATCCCACATTTCTCCGAGGACATTCTGCTGAGCGAACAGTCTCACAGCCAGTCAACCATGTCCGTACCTGAACAATGTCCCTCTCTGCATATCGTCCTTGGGATGAGATCCTCTCCTCGTCCCCGTCCAGCTCGATCATTTCTGAGGAGGGAAGCACATCAGTCACAGCCTGTCAGGAGACTCTAACCTCCATGTCAAAGCTACGCCGAGCAAACACGACGAGCCGTTTGTGTGTTTTTAATCTACCAAAGCCATTAGTGTGCCAGCAGCTTACATTGGTAATGCCAAACGTGGCATGAGTACACAGAATTTGCGTCGCTGAGCGTGAAGCCATCGGGCCGTTAAGTTACACACAAGTGTGCACATGGGGGAAACATGCTAGAATACGTGTGAGCAAAGCCAGCCATGTGCACCATGGTGACATCATGCAACCGTGCACACTGACTTCATGAGCGTGATAATCGGTGAACCCCGTCGACTTGGCAGGCTAATTGCTCATCGTGAGTTACTTTGTTTTTACAGAGGACTGCACCGTGTATTGTAAACACGACAACACGGTAGAGAGGTGAGAAAGATGGTGCCATGGCCGTCCATTTAAGAAAAAGAAAAAAAAAAAGACACCACCTCTGGTCTGACAAATGAGAATTTTCACATCCACTTAACCTCAGATACAGTGGAGGAGAAAGGGAGGAAGTGGGAGGGGGAGGCGGATTAAGGAGAATGGAGGAGTGAAGAAAAGACGAGCTGCACAAGGAAGGGTTGAACCATGTGGGAGGCGAGATAGGAAAAAGAATGAAGCCGAAGGATTAGTGCATGCAAATAAACACTCGCACACACCTACACAAACACATACAAGCATGCACACACACACACACACACACACACACACACACACACACACACACACACACACACACACACACACACACACACACACACACACACACACACACACACGTGATCTTCACCCTGCTTACCATCAAATTCCGCTGGTCCAACCCCAACTATTATAATTGACATGGGCAGAGAGGCGGCCTGTAAAGAGTGGAAGGAGACAGAAGAGGCACATCAAAGGCGGGGGAAGAAGCGACGTTTGCTCTTTTCACCATTCTGCTATCTTAAACACTGCAGGCTGTCAGCGAAACACCCCTGTGAATTACTAACTGTAAGCTAACAGTCCGTAGAAAGGAAGCTCAATTGCAAAATTCAATGGTATTGTTAAGACAGACGGGGTTCATCCAAACCCATCTGCCCTCTGCAGCCGGTTTCACAAAGCCTCTCGTCCGGACCAGTTCTGGAGCTTTCTAATTTCATGCATCTACAACTTTGTCTAAATCTCCCAAAGCTTGACAGCTTAAAAATGAATCCATTTACATCTTCCTCTGCCCTGAGCTGCAGCTGAAATGCTGCCCTGCATCGCAATATTGTTTATTAAATCTTAGCTGAGTGGGACAACAAAGTACAGTTCGAGTTATGAATGATGAATGAAGGTTTTTCGGTGTTTCATAACTTCCTGTGGTTATTAGACCGACACCCAAATTGCTTGAGATATGAGAACCATGGATCCTCCGCAGGCGAGTAAATAATTACTCTCAAATCTTACTTTACAATAACATTACATCACACAGGGCGCGTGGGAGGAGAGGATGGGTGATGCAGAGCAGAGAGCGCACAACACCACAGATCCAGATGTATGAAAAACACACATCAACCCTGATTAGAAGGACTGGGATGTGGAAGGGGGAGGTAGCCTGCCAACTCACCCCCACCTTCCCTCATTAGTGAAGATGAGTGAGAGAGAGATAAAGACAGACAGAGAGAGAGAGAGAGAGAGAGAGAGAGAGAGAGAGAGAGAGATAGACAGACAGAGACAGAGAGAATCCCTAAAAGACAAAGACAGCAGCTGAACTGCTTTTCATATTCTCCCTCTCTTATTGTTGGTTCATTAGGATCTCCATTAGTGGCTTAATCATAGCTGGACCTCCCGGGGTCCTCACATGATTTACAGTATATTAACTGGATGAACATGAGCACACAGTACATGGACTGCTGCTGTACATGTGTCTTTGTTGACCCGTTGTATGTTTACTGAAAATGCCTTCAGTCTTTACAATAAAACACACAGTACATAGATACAGTTTAAATCTGGTACTGTACATTGACTATGGACTCCTTGGTCTGCGCCATGTCTGTAATCACACCGTCTGAGATGATGAGCAGGATGAAGTACTGCGAGCCGTCTGTCACTGCTGACGCATACCTGGCAAGGAGAGAGACGGGGGGGTTCAAAGGTTGCATGAGCAAAAATAAAGGCATTCCTTTCTGCTGACATTTATCTATTAAAAGTTATTTGGAGTTTAAAGACATTCAGGGAACATCTAATAAAAAGATGCAAGTGAAGGACTCCAGCGAGCAGTCCAGAAGAACTCTGGAGTGGCCCTGCATGCACCCCTGTCCTACATTTGTCTCTGTTGCAATTACCTTATTACATAACATCCAATAACAGGCTATTACCCCTCAGTGGGCAGTAAAAACAATCTTATTTTATTGAGTACAAATGTGTAAACATGAATGATGTGCCAGGATGATGCACATCATCTAAAATGTGTCCAATATCTGTCAAAAGATTTTTACCCTCATTAAATTAAACTCATTGAGGTTCTTAAAAACAGCCTCTTGTGTGTAGGTGTACAAGTCTGGATTCATGTGGCTCAGGTCCTATCTGCTTGATATCCTCCCAGATCCATATTCTTCTTGTATGTTTATCTCTTTGGTTTATTTCTCTCTTACTCCGCCTCACTCTGGCTAGAACTCGTTGCCTTTGTTGGAATATCAGGATACGCCAATCAGAGTAAGAGCAGGGCAGATCATGACTTTGCCCTCATCGGGAAAACAATGTCACACCTGATAGGTGGATGGATTTTCTTGACAAAGACCAAATGCTCACTAACACACATTTTAACAAATCTGTGATCAAAATTTAGAAGAAGTCTTTTAGAAGAAAACCTTTTAATTCAACTCTTGAAAAATAGGAGCAAAACAACAAGTTTTTATATTTTTACTATGTTGGTCTATTGTGTACACATGACATGGTCTATCCCTGCTGGGAGAAGGATCCCTCCTTTGTTGCTCTATGCTTTAAATAGACTTAATGAGTACTGATACACCTTGGAGTCAGATCTATCTTTAATCTTTTAGCTAGCAGTTTTCTGTTATATACCCAGGGTGAAATGTTATATGTTATATTTTGAGAGTATATATGTTAAACAACAGTCATACGCACAAACAGTCAGACAATTAGGAATCTGATGTGACTTGGTGTCATTTTATTTTATTTTTTTAGCCTTGTCTTCCTGGGTTTTTAGTCAGATGCTCTGAACAATGCAGCTATTCTCAGGCCGAGTGGGTGGACGGAGAGAGAGAGAGAGAGAGAGAGAGAGAGAGAGAGAGAGAGCCGGGAGAAAGCCAATGATGAAAGGTGGGAAAAGTGCTTGTTACAGTCAGTCTTGAGGATCGTGAGACAAGATCTGACAATAGGGAACATCAGGTGGAGGTCTATGCTGAGCTACAAAAGACTACATTACTTTTTATCAGGGCTTATTTGTGTAAATTGGGCAAGTGCTGCTGACAGTTTGTGGTAGTATCTGCTGTTAGTGTTTTTGTCTGTTTTAAATATTTAAAGCTGTGGAAGAGCAGCTTTTTGCATTTATAATTTGTTGCTCCAATAAAAAATTGAACTTCACTTGAGGTTTTGTTTTTTATTTTCTGCTTGTGCCTATAGGGAGTCATTTACTGTGTAGGGAGGTGTGACATCTACTGTTATTCACAGCACTGTTTTTTCTCCTGTGCATGGGGATTTTCAGTTTTTCTGATTTCCTTAAGGGCTGTCTCCTGCACCTGTCAGCCATCGTGCAGACTGGCTATCTTCTAAAAGACTGTTCGTGGTTGTTGCATGTGTCCAAACCACCATGGCGAGTATTGAATTCTCGTAGGTGATGGAGCTATTAGCACATTTATTTTAATCTCCTCCCTTTGCTACACAGATTGCCGTACAGCAGCCCACACACACACGACTGGAAATTCACCAAAGCCTATTGATCTTACAGGAGTTTCTTCTGCGGAACTGTAGATTTCGTGGTGCCATTGTACTCCATGACATTTGTTTTGTGTGTCCGCCTACATGTTCCAGGTTCCTGGCTGTGATTATAGTGGACCTACCTGGCCACATGGTTAATAACAGGGGAGAAGTGGGTGGGTCCGTAGAGACGCACAGATTTGAGGCTCTGGTAATAGGCCTCCATCACCCCCTCGATACCACTGCAGTAAGGGTTCTGTGGATTACCATTCTGCACAAAAAGAAGACAAAGTGTGGTAGAACATTACTGAAATGTATATATAAAATTACTAAATCACTGTTAAAACACCATGTGGAAACCTCAAAAGGAGCAATGCAACCAAACTGTCCAGTCATAAAGATCAGTAGACCTTGGGGTGTCTTGATTTCTTTAGATATGCTTGTGGAAAGCTTGTAGTTTTGATTAAATTTGCATGTAGAGAAGGAGACAAGGAACCTAAGAGGAGCTATAAACCCTAGTCTAGCCATGACCTTGTTCTCATGGCACCTATGGATTTGGCTTCCTGGTAGTAGCAGTGTAATGAAATGCATTCATTTAAGACAATATGTAAAGAATAACATGTCATTTTCCAATTTTTTACAATTGACAATATAAAAAAACTAAAGATTTCTTATGCATCAAGGCATGAAAAAAGGTTTTAGTGTCCCATAATGCGATTTAAATTAATGATGGCCATCATTTTGAATGCATCAAACATCTCTTAAAGGAGCAACGTTTAAGACGTGATGTGAAATACATCTGTGTGTTGTGTTGCAGATCTACTGAAATTAGCATGCTAACAAACTAGCTAACACTTTCCTGTAACACCCTTTGTGCCTCGAGAGGTGATAGAGAGTTATAGTAGCATCTAGTCTGCCCTGAGTCCAACGTGAGAATGAAGTGAGAGCTGGTGCCAGTCACATCACGTTCTGCTCTGATCTGCAGCTGGTCAACAGTAAGAAAAGACTTCAGAGTTTCTTTTTTAAACTTTTAGGTCCTATCTCAATTCTTACTTCTCCACCTGTTTGCAGCAGTGGAGGTGTATAGATCCACTGTTGTTATTGTAGCCACCTGTGGTCACCCAGAGCACTATGATACAACAACCCTGAATTAAAAAATGTTAGGACACTGTGCAAAATATCAATTAAAAAACAGAAAGCAATGATTTGCAAATCCTGTTTGTCCTAACTTTTTTGGAATCAGGGTTCATGTTTATAAAGAAATGAACCAAAAAGAAAATCGCTTGGAGAAAATTAGGTTCTAAAAATGTCCAGATTTACTTTTAATATAAACTAAGTTAGCATAGCCCTTATTGATTCAGAAAACAAGCATTTCAAAAATGTTTGTCTGCTTTTTGTCTTGCAGACAAAACTGACAAAGTGTGAATATTTATTTTGGCATTCTTTTGATCCCTTTATTGCATTCAAATCACAACCAAGCTGCTTTATTTTAGGTTCATACAGCTCTCACGTTTCAGCAATTCAAAGTTACTTGTATAATATACACAAATGAACATTAGCATTACAGTAATCTAAGTTTGGAAGGTTTTTTTGGAACTGTTATGGCCAGGAATAACACATTACTTCTTTAAACCCTGTTGCAACACAATTCAAGTGATTGCAGACAGAGTCAACTAAGTTCTGTAACCACTGAAGCACATTTTGTACCATTATTTCAAGCTGAAGACACAGACAGGAAGTTCTTCTTCTTGTGTACCAAGACAAAAAACATAAACGCCTGATTCTGTTGTCTGATGAGTTTGATTGTGCTTTTATGTGAGGAACTCTAGACCAGATGATGCTGTTGCTCCCGAGTATCTTCAGTCACTTTCCTGCTTTTGGTGTTGATTCACCTCCAGCTAACAGTTCATTTACATACAGTGTGCCACCATTGATTTAATGACAGCAAGCTAATATTGTGAAAAATGTATTAAATATATTTAAGGGCGATTAGAATAACGTGCTTACATTACGTTTCAGTGGTACACGTGGCATGACACAAATAAATCTGAACATAGTTGTTTTGATATATTCAGAGATAGTTCGCCTACAAGGAGTAATAACAGCCCCACCCTGATAGAGAAAACAAATATAATGTATTTGCAGATTTTATATCTTTTTAAGGGAAAATGGCTGGGGTGGAACTTCATTTTATTTTCAAAACAGGAATGTTTTGGCTGCAAATTGCAGAATAACAGGATTATATGCACAAAATGGACACCCTGCAGCCAAAACATCAATAGTACTCCAATATTATCAAAAATTATTACCCAGTGTAAGAGGCATTAGAGGGTTGCAAAGCCTTAAGGATGTAATATCCAATCTTACATTAAACATATTACACATATTTTAGGGAAATGTCGACAGTTTAATTCTTCTGTTGCAGCATTTCAGTGAAGAATAACCTGAAGGAGCCATTTAACATTTTTAACTCTACATGAGGAATGGATACCAGGAGGAACATTTTGTTAAAAATCCACTGTGGTGAGATTTAGTTTGTTTGAAAGAACAAGAAGACAAAGCGTGATGATGAATTGTCTTGGCATGACTTTGTCTAAGAAAAGCTCTTCCGCTGGCTGCTGAAGTAAATTCTTGTTTTAGGATGGTTGTTGCAGTGTTTTTGTACCTCTGCATCTCCCACATAATTTAAAAATATTAAAATTAATGCCTGGTTGATTGGGTTTAAAATATCCCAAAGAAACTCACAAAGAAGCAAACAATACATTATTTAAACTACCCATATGTTTTGGGCTTCCTAATTATCTTCGTTTAAAACCATCTTGACTAACACTGCCTGGTCGCCCATGAGTACAAACAGTGCACACGAGACTCCTTTGCTTTTAAATGGAGCTTGCATAATTACGTTGGATTCAGTGGTGGCTTCCTCCCACTGCGACTACACAGCTGCTGCCTTCATCTTTAAGAGCTGACTGAGTTAAATCCTTAATGGTTAAATTAATGCATATGTTACCCAACGCTGAGCAGCTGTAATGGGTGTAAACGCCTCTGGATCAACATCTGGAATTGACAGTAGACCAGGGAGAGCATTATGGGTGGCTGAGGAGTGGTCAGGACATCTAGAGCCTTGGCATAGTGGTATGGACAGATGGATGGATGGATGAAGTATATGAGATGGAAAGTTGACTGATTGTTGAACAGAGGCCACAGATTATCCAGATAATTTAACCTGGCTTGTGCATGGTTTCCATACTGTATGTCAGCATTGTCAGATGATCCTTATACTTTGATATCATTCCATGAACAAATGAAACATGGCTCTTCAGACACTTCAGTAGGAATGTAGGCAGCATAAAGTGAAAAAAAAAGTCTGGTGTGGTTGCGTGTTCACAGGCAAAAACTAACCAGATCACTTGGCTTCCATCACCACAGTGCGCACAAGCTAGCTGGCTGAATTTCTTCATGTTTTTGGACAGTTTGTTCACCACCCACTAATACACTGTTGCCTGCAATTGGTCATCTGTGTATGAAAGTGCCTGGTTGCATGCTGTGTGTTTACTTTTACTGAGTTTTTTCCCACATAGTTCTAGTATAACTTTTTGTTTATATGTTGGAAACACGCGAGTCTCTGCTCTCGGTGTGACAGACAAGCTCCTCCGGCTGGCATGAAAGCCATTTAAAGATTTATTCTCAGTGCCAGCAGCAGTTTGACAACAAGCCAGATTTTTTATAGTCAGTCCCAATATTAATGTTGTTTAAGCTTAGCACCACATTTCAGATGAGGCCTACTGCTTCATGTAACTAATTCCCAAACAATTTATGTCTGATTTCACTTAAGACACCTATTAAACTATGAAATTTTGTACAGAGATTAATTTTTCCTAGAGAATAAATCCAATTAACTTGAATGATCCCCTGACTTTTCCTTTAGAGCCAACAGCAAGAAGCTTGACTGACAAACTTTGGTACATACATTCATCATTCCCAATGTCTGTACTGTATATATGAATGTATTCTTCAAGTTGAAATTTAAATTTGTCCAATACAATTACAATATTGTTTATGTGATGTTAGCATGCTAGCACACTAAACTAAAATGGTGACCGTGGTAAACCTGTTTAACCTAAAGCCTGTTAGCATTGTCATTTTGAATGTGTTAGCATGCTGACATTAGTATTTAGCTCACAGCAAAGGTGTGCATACAGCATTAGAGTGCATTCAGACAGCATCAGGTGCTGCAGCATTGCAGCAGAGTTGTCCAGCAGTGTGCGGGTGAGGGAGGTGTGTCTAACTTTTTATTTCACTGATTAACCGTCTTTCTCCATGCGGGTGCTCCCTCACTCTCATTCACTGTCTCTCGATCAATGCTCGCTCTTTGCCTCTTTCTCTCTCTTAAATCATGATCCTGTATGAATGTGGCCTTAGAAAGCTGCTAGCATGGCTTCTTCTCTGTGGCTTTGTTATGTGGAATACATACATGGAAGGATAAATTACTGAAAGATGTGTGAATACCTATAGACAGGTGGATGACTGGACGTTTGGATGATGCAAATGATAGAGAAAAAGTGAAAGAAATCGTCTTCTCACCAGAGCAAACTCGTGTGAGACCCGTCCATCTGGAGGAAGCTTGGCACCAAAGCCCAGAGCAGGAAACATCTTGTCACTGTCATAGTCCTGGATGATCTCTCCAACAGCCCGCAGTGCCATGGCGTAGTCATTCAGCTGGTATGGGCTCATGTAATGGAGCGAGGTGGGCTGGGACGGGTTGCCTGGGACCCGAATGGTTCAACACAATAAAACACACATCAGCATCAAAATGGTAATTATGCTTGCTCCCCCTGGGCTGTGAGTCATATTAAAATAAAAAGGAGGGGAGTGGGTGGAAGGGGTTAAAACGCAGACTCGAGTTTTAGTTACACAGACATTTCTGGCAGACACAGCTGCACTGGAAGCAGAAATATTCTTACTGGTTATCTCAAAACTCAGATTATTACACAGTATTACAGCTGAGCTCAGTGACATGAAGTCACGGTTACAGCTACTACACTTAGCACATAAAATGATGATCTACAGCAGGGGTCACTAACAGGCGGACCGTGGTCCGGGTCCAGACCCAGAAGCTGTCTCATACGGACCCGGACCTACAGCCAAAACAGAGGGTGACGATTTAAAATCTGACAGAGCGCTTCTATTTTAACCGGCGCAGCTTTTATAGTCTTTAAGGTAGTCGTTTTGTGGATAGGGCAACGCACAGGCCAATTGCATACAAGTTAAGCCATCCCACGTGATACCACTCAGCCAGTCAAATCTGTGCATTCTAGGCGGTAAACATTGAGAAGTTGCAGTGCAGTCAGATGAGAGTTATCAGCAAGACACGAAAAGACGGTAGAAAGAAAAAGAAACCTTTGCTTCAAGTCATTTTCTCTAACTGGACCTCTTTAAATTTTAGTTGAATACCCCTGATCTACAGACACCTCCTGACCTTTCATGATCTTCTCTCCCACAGACATATATGAATGATATTAATAAACATGTAAACAATTAGAAATAGTCATCTGACTTAAGTCAGACTAGTTTAATTTGCAAAAACAATTGCAACAGGGAAATGAGAACAGATAAATCCAAAAACTGTAGCCACACTGGAGACATTAAAGTTGTAAGGATGGTGCTGTTCTGTATTTTTCCCACCACCAACATCATGGCAGGATCACAACCAACAAGGTGTAGTTTGCCTGTAAATACTTTCCCGCTTCCGTATCCTTTCTGTAGCATTTAGCGCAGAGCCCATTATTTCTTTCTGGACACACAAATCTTTAAAAATGTCTCAGAAATATGTGGTTTCATTTTTTAAAGTATTAAAACAGCTGGGCACTTTCATTTTAGCAAATGTTACTCAAACAAAAGTAATGCTGTGTTTGTTTGGACTACTTTTAGCTGCAGATTGATACACATTTTGTGCTCTAGTGAGGGGTTTTTTTTTAGCAAGAGGATGATGTATGTGGGATTTAATCAAAAGAAACTACAACTCCCATGTTTATCATAATGAAAGAAAGCATCACCCAGTGCAGCATTGTGGCTCATTTATGTGTTTTAATTGCTTACTGAACAACAATAAAGCTCCATGGCACAGAGATAAAATAGGGCTTGTGTTACAAACATGATACATGCTGTTATATAAAGTCATTGTTGGTTTTGGTCTTTTTATGTTGTTGTTTTTTATAGTAAGGAAAACATAAGCTTGTTTTCTAATATACAATAAATGTTAATGGGCTGCTTTGTGCAATATTATAAAATAAATAAATGAGATCGTTGTGATATTCTGACACAAATTCTGTGAGTAGTTTTGCAAATATGAGCAAAGAAAAACTTCAGCATGATCGCAACTGCCAGCAAAAACACAGAAATAATGTCATTATGTGCATAATATCACTATTATTTCAGCCATTCTCAAAGACGGGAAAGTGATGTCTCGTCTAAATTGTATTACATATATTAACCTACTAAATCATCTCTGACTAAAATGAGAACATCACTCATACGTGACAACGTCTTGTGTGCAGCATTGCTCATTTTGTTCGTCTGTTGTTAAATTGTTGTCACTGACAAATGTACAGCAGTTTACCTATGGGCCTTCATAAACACTGAATACATGGTGATTTGGAAATGTACTGCAGTTTTAAAAACTGGGGGTGTGATGACTTTCAGCCTAGGCTGAGGCACAAACTGTACACGCTGTGGTTAATAAAGAACATTAAACTGAACTCAGATGTTTAAGTAACAGATAATGTTCAAATAATGATCCAACTTTCAACTGCTTTGCCTTCATTAGGTTTAAGTGTCGTTAGAATAAGTAAATTAAAATTGACTTCTAAGGAATCTCTTAGGTTTACATCAAATAAGGATCTGAGCGTTAATCGCCAAAGTTTTATCTGTTCGATGCCCTTAAGGGATTTCATTGATAAGAGCATATCTTTAAAACACTTACCATTTGATGCTGTGAAATCAATTGCCACTGTGAAATTAATCTGAGTCCTACAAGAGAAAATAAATCACATAAGAAGTAATGTGGAATCATCAATCATGCTAGATTATACCACAGCATGTTTCAAAGCATGCAGCAGAGAGCAATTAAGCAGCGGGTTATCGGCAGCTGTCTGTCTTAATATTAAAGCTAAGAGATAAACACGGAGCAGTAATCCTCTTAGCAGAGTCCACACTACGTACTGCAAGTGGATTTAATGACTGGAGTAATGCAGGTGCTTCATCTCTGCAGAATCATGTGCTGCCATTTAGTGTGAACTTACCCGCCTCGGATGTAGTCCAGGAAGGAGAGCTCAGTGTCCACCAGGCAGGACAGGAGAGTGACCTGCCGGTTAAAACATGTAGAAATAAGACAGGAATCACTTTAACAGTCTGTTAATGATTGTCAGATTAAACTAATGAAGTTTATAATTTTGTCATTTTGTGATGGCTAAAAAACAGGCTGGTCAGGTGGACTTCAGGTTTCGTATCTGTCTGAAATGTGGCTTTGTTTTGCGTCTCAATATTTCTCATTCTCAAGCTCATTCCATCCAGTCACAAGCTCAGTTACATTAACAATACAAACTCGTGTCTATGAGGGAACGGTTGAGCTACACAAATCTAATGATTCCTATTCAGTAGTGCAGCAAACTTGTTCAGAGCCGAAGCTTGCTGTTGCCTCTAAGTTTCAATCAAGTCAATTTTTCTACCTAAAACATGATTTAAGTTACTGTCTCTGTTCTGACATTTATTGTCACTATCTGTCCATTTTTACTTATGCTGCTCCTGCAGCTCTGAATTTGTTGTAAAAGGTTTTGGTTCTGGAGGATGTGCTTTAAAATCACAGATTAAAGGCACATCAGGTTGTGGAGGATTTGATGACCTGACTATTTGTGTGTGTACCCATGCTGTAATCTGATATATCTTGCTGTAACTTTCATATGTTGTCCGAAACGTTGTTTTAACGTGCTTGCCTGTCTTGGCCAGGAGGCTCTTATAAAGGAGATTTTTAATGTCACAGAGAATTTCCCTGGTTCAATCAATTTGAAAATGTAACAGTAATGTAAAAGGTACAGTGCACACAGCACAGATGGAAGTTTCATTATATTCTGCAGACCAACCAGTGTTACTCGGCTCTGGGTTTTCTATGTCACTTGTTGTTATTTTTGTTTGGAAATGCACCATGTGTGCACATTATAAACTAATATAACAAAGGTATTTATAATACACAAGTAAGTAATCTATTATCAGCAGGTGTTTCCAATGATGCTAATTAAGGAACCTAAATTAGCATCATTGGTAACACCTGTGTTGGCACTAATATTTCATGTCAAAATGGCTGCTGTGAAAAAGGTCTGTTAGGAGTCCAGCCTTAACTGTGAGTTGTGGTTTTTCAGTTCTAACCTGCACAGTACAGAATGGATGTATGTGTGGCACCATGTTCATGTTGCCATAAAGACTTACAGTCACAGGAAGATCCATTATACTGTATATACACTGCTCAAAAAATTAATGGAACACTCACATCAGATCTCAACAGGAAAAGAAATGACGCTGGATATCTTTCCTGATATGGACTGGGTAATGTAATAATAATGCCACATCATTAATGGAAATGAAAACTATCAACCTACAGAGGGCTGAATTCAAAGACATCCCCAAAATAAAAGCAAAAATATTATGTGGCAGGCTAGTCCATTTTGCCAAAATTTCTTTGTAGCAACTCATAATGGTACTCAGTAGTTTGTATGGCCTCCACGTGCTTGTATGCATGCCTGCTAACATCGGGGCATGCTCCTAATGAGACGACGGATGGTGTCCTGGGGGATCTCCTCCCAGATCTGGACCAGGGATGGACCAAAACATAATGACCAAGAAGTGTTCTATTGGATTTAGGTCAGTCGAGCATAGGGGCCAGTCAATGGTATCAATTCCTTCATCCTCCAGGAAATGCCTGCATACTCTCGCCACATGAGGCTGGGCATTGTCGTGCACCAGGAGGAACCCAGGACCCACTGCACCAGCATGGGGTCTGACAATGGGCCCAAGGATTTCATTCTGATACCTAATAGCAGTCAGGGTGCCGTTGTCTAACCTGTAGAGGTCTGTGCGTCCTTCCAGGGATATGCCTCCCAAGACCATCACTGACCCACCACCAAACCGGTCATGCTGAATGATGTTGCAGTCAGCATAACGTTCTCCACGGCGTCTCCAGACCCGTTCACGTCTATCACATGTGCTCAGGTTGAACCTGCTCTCATCTGTGAAATCATAGGGCGCCAGTGGTGGACCTGCCAATTGTGGTGTTCTGTGGCAAATGCCAGTCGAGCTCCATGGTGCCGGGCAGCGAGCACAGGGTCCAGTACAGGACGTCGGGCCCTCAGGCCACCCTCATGAAGTCTGTTTCTGATTGTTTGGTCAGAGACATTCACACCAGTGGCCTCCTGTTGGTCATTCTGTAGGGCTCTAGCAGCACTCATCCTGTTCCTCCCTCCCCTCTACTGGTCCTGCTGATGGGTTAAGGACCTTCTAAGGTCCTGTCCAGGTCTCCTAGATTAACTGACCGTCTCCTGGAATCTCCTCCACGCTCTTGAGACTGTGCTGGGAGACACAGCAAACCTTCTGGCAATGGCCCATAATGATGTCCCACCCTGGAGGAGTTGGACTACCTGTGCAACCTCTGTAGGGTCCAGGTACCGCATCATGCTACCATTAGTGATACTGACTCTAGCCAAATGCAAAACTAATGAGAAATTGGTCAGAAAAGATGAGGAGGGAAAAAAGGTCAGTGGCCTCCACCTGTAAAACCATTCCTGTTTTGGGGGTAGTCTCATTGTTGTCCCTCTAGTGTACCTGTTGTTAATTTCATTAACACCAAAACAGATGAAAATGATTAACAACCCCCCAGCTACTTATCTGACCAGATCAATATCCCAGAAGTTGAACTGACTTGATGCTATACTCTGATTAAAAAGTGTTCCTTTCATTTTTTTGAGCAGTGTATTATAAATTGTATATTAGTGTTTTTTTCTTACTGTCTTGCACTTGCTTTTCATAATTCATAAACTGTGAATAGAAAGTGGGAAATAAGCAGAGCAGCTTCACAAACTGTTGACTCACCGTTCCTGAGTTTTGGTACTTTTTCTTCTTCTTTCCTTTTTTCTTTGGATTTAGTACCTGTGGAGAAAACATGAGCTTCAATCCACTTTATTGTGTTTGAGTGAGCAGTGGCTGATATAATAGGAGAAGGATCCTGAGTCGTTTTTTTATTGCTTCAATCAACTTGGACTCTATTCAACAAAATAAAAAATTTAACAATGCAGCACTTCTATCACCACATTACATTCAGTTTAATCAATGGAATTAGTTTCCCTGTTCACACTGTTATCACAATTTACTGGTTACAAAAGAAGACGGACTTATAATTAGAAACTTCAAACGTCTCTCAGACAATGCTCACGTCTTTTAATTCTTCCACAAGATGTCCACAGCCCTGGTCAGGAGTTAGTTCTGTTTGCTTTGACTGACAGGTAACCCGTTACCTCACACAACATGAGCTCTATCTATGGGCTTTTTACACTTTGACACCTTCAGTGCTTGCCTACTATCTGTACCTCTAATGAGTGAGGGTCAGCATTTTTGCCTCGACAGAGTCTGGAGAAAGAAAAAGGCAGAAACGACATGGTCTGATGGGATGACATCACATGTTATGTCACGCACGTGCCACTACTGTACAGTAAGTGATTCAAGTTGTGCTTCATAAGCACCTTCACTGACTCTTGACCTTGAGTGATTTATGGTTTGCTCACATGCAGCTGGTGTAGAGGTTAATGGACTGGTCAGTGAGCTGCACTAAGCATCTTCTGAGGAACTGGTGTTAGCTTAACAGCATCTACTGCACATCATTATGGAGTATAGCTAGAAAACAGCATCCTATTAACTAATCACTAGAGGCAGTGCATAATTACTGACATAAAATGATGGCTGTGCTCAGGCTCTAAATAAATGATTGTGTTTATAGTGTGTATGTGTCTACAGTTGTAATTAAAAAAAAAGGGATGTTCTGTAAATCAGCATGGGAATCACGTGGACTCACGTTGACTCTTGTGTACTCAGGAGCACAGAAAGTATAATTCTGGTTTTATTCTTACTCAAGCTCTATGTTCCTAGCATCAAGTTGTGGTCACATTATTGTATAAAATGTTGTATAAAACATGCTGACACCTCCTCCATGATGTTGTGTTTTGTGTGTACTGCACAGTGTGGACAGCACTATGCCAAAAGTTGAAATTTGTTAAACTTTGAACTAGGACTGTCATGAGATTTTGATGATAACTGTTATATTTAAAAATAAAATAAAATACTGAAACATAACATGCAAACTATCATAATAAGAATGATATAATATAATATCATGTAAATACACCAGTCCCCTTTTAAATCATTTCCATTTCTTTCTGTTCTCACTTTGTGGTTCACATTCTGTTTTTTCTGTATAGTTACAGACTCTCTCTCCAACTCCCTACACTCACGATTTGAGTGTAATTCATTTGCAAAAACACACAATAAAAGTTTTTTTGTCTATAGATGTCATGATGGGAAGTTATTTAGACATCACAATCATGTAGTGAAACTCTGACAGCCCTACTTTGAACACAAGCTGTGCTGACCTTTGTGAGCTCAGCTTGTTGCTGAATGGTAACGTTTGTGCTGAAATTAAAAATGGAGAAGATTTTCATAATGTGTGTTTTTTAATCTTCCAGAACTACATAACAACAGATTATCATATATTAAGGTAAAAAAAAAAATGCTTGGCAAAATGTCAGCATTAAGATGCAGCAACTAGGTCTGTCAGAATAACAGTTTGGGTCTGTGTTGTTATCTAAACAGAGCTTTGGCAAATGTTCAATAAAAAAAACATTTTCTCTCATTCTGTTTTTATTCCTCTGTTGGTAAATTTCTACTTCCTGCTCGAATCTTCTGCATTATTTCTGTCAAAATTTCTTCCATTCACAAAATCTTACGTCACCATATCTGACTAAACAGATATAAACAAAGTCTTCTTCTAGTGCTAAATAAATATTGTTATTGACATTCAAGTGGATCTTTTTTCTTCAGCCTTGTGCTAGTAACACTGTAGTGTGGGTCTATAGCTCAGCTCTCAACTCTTAAGAATTCTCCAGACCTAATTGCTGTGCACATACAGACATACACACATAAGGATGTATAAAATACCTATACTTTGTTCTCCCTGTCCCACCAGTTGAACATGGTGAACTGCAGGCATGGATACATACAGCAGACTTGACTCATACATTTCCTTGAGTGTTAGAAAATGGCCTCAAATTTCTGTATAGGTGTCCATCCTTCTATTTGCTTTGTATATCAGGCTCCGATAAGAGGTAGTTTTTGATAGGACTGTGAGCCATTCAGAGTAGGCAGAATTGCACCCCCCAATCCAGTGCCTCAATATGACCCTTTCAGCTGTAGTAAGAGCAACATTTAGCCACTGAGCCTTCTTTCCACCTATTTTCTCATTTCCTTTTAGGCTGTTCATCAGGCACAGAGCAGAGATAAGACCATTCTCTCTTCTTCAAAAGTCTATCTGAAGGTTAAGACTTGGGTTTAAAGATTATGATTTGAATTAGAGTCAGGCTATGGGAAGGGTAAGGACCAGAGGATACAGTACAAATGTGAGTGTGTGTGTGTGTGAAGAATATCACCTCATAGATGTGGAACTGTGACTGGCTTCTGGACATTTCTCTGTAGCTGGTGCTGAACTCCCCGATAAAGTCGTGGCTGTAAAACGAACACAGTCACATTTATTCCCAACTGAAAAAGCCGCTGTAGTGACGCAGGGTCAGAAAAAAAAATCTAAGAAGCCATAATAACAGTAAAATTGCCTGCTTGAGAAGTGCAGGTTTGATTCATCCCTTTTCAGTGCATCACATTGTCTATAAAGTACAGGACAAAGTGCGGGAGTATCACTAACAAGCTCCTTGGTAACCCGAGGCGTGGGCGTTGCAACCAATTTTATAATTTCATGGAGTTAATCAGCGCAGGTCAGAAATGTATATAGCTCAGGGCAAGATGCCCTTGAAATGTCAAAAACTGCCTGTGAAAGGCCCATCGCAAAAGAGCAAACTGTGGCCCCGAGTACTGGGAATCCACTCGGTTCAAAAGATAAAGACTATCTTTATCCCCCGACTGACTCTAACAAGTTATCTGACGAGAGGCCGTTTGAGCAGTATTAATAGTTAATGTATATTTAAAGCAGTAGTGAGTCTTATCAAATGTAGAGCTTTGTAGTGATATTCCTCTACAGTATCTAGCCGGACAGTGAAAAATCTAGAGTGTGTATTAGGACAAATATTTTGGAGATCTGTGACTAATATCATAAATGCTTTTCCCCACTTTGTGCATATGCTCTTATATTTTCAGTTTTTATTTTTTTTAGGAGCACAACATATAAGCACAACATATAGGTGTCATCAGTAAAATTGGTATCTTGTGTCTTAGAATGGCATGTGGGATTAATAAATACATATAACGCCATAATATATAGCTCACAGTTAATGACTACATTTACTCTGCTTCTGGGTCTTGTTGCAGATGTATGTGGGGCTTCTTTCACAGCAGGATGCCAATAAAATGGTAATACTAAAGAGATGGAGGGAGTATCATAGAACACAATGCAGTGCGTTATCACTTTAGTTTAACAGGACAGGAGAAAAGAGCAGTGTTCCCTCACCCTCCATCTCTGTCCCAGTCGTACACCTCCACCTTAATGCTCCTGTAGGGAAAGAGAAGAGGGGCGAGGGAAGGAGAAGAAAATCCCCTTAAAAAAACAATTAGCACCACTGATTTACAATCTTTCTGCTTAAAAAGCTGGCAACTGGTCCATGGAAGGCTGGGGTCCTACAGTGAGTGGACAAGTCCACCTAATGCAGAAAGGTAGATTACGGAGCAATTTTCTGAAGGTCATTATCATTATAGCCTGGTGTAAGCCAAGGAAATAAGAAAAGAAAGATAAAAACAAAAATTCAGAAGCATTCAGATAACACTGCTGTGCATGGTCAATATATCACTGAATTCATTAAAAGAACATTAAAGGTCCGGTGTGTTAGATTTAGGGGGCGCTATTTACAGAATACCACAGAAAAGGAATATAATATTCATAAATAAGTTTTCATGTCATGTTTGTGGGTCCTCTTCACAGAGTCCGCAATGTTCGACCTCCATATTTCTACAGTAGCCCTCGTTGTTTCTTCTAAATGTTAGGAACAGGAAAGTGAGGAGAGGTAGTTGCAATCTCAAGCTACACTGCTAGATAAAATCTACACACTTTAACTACCTTAAATGATAAACTTTTCTGATGCAAGATGTAAATAAGTACATTTCTTACCTAGTCAACTTATAGACACACATTTTGGGTCTATAAGCTAAATTCATCCAAGATTTCTATTGCAGCAAAGTTTAGCTTGCTCTAAGTCATTAGAAACACAGCAAGCACAGTAGAGTGGTACTCCCATAGTACCTCGAGGAGACAGTGGCTCAGGAGATAGAGTGGGATGTCCACTGATCAAACAGCTGGGGGTCCAATATCCACCTCCTCCTGTCCACATGTCAATGTGTCCTTGGGCAAGACATTAGACTATACAAGACACTGCTCTCAATGGTCATAGCAGCACCCGGGGTGGTAGTTTACTGCCACTGGCATGTGTGTGTGTGTGTGTGTGTGTTGTATGTGAATGGGTGATTGAGCACCAAAAACCTTGTAGTGCTTTAAATAAAAATGACATAAATGTAGCCACTTACCCTGTTTGTACAAGTGTATACAGGAGCTGGTGAAGCTTTCAGTGATAAGAAACTCTGCTTACTGCTACATTAGCTAACAGGTGGTGAAGAGTGAAATAATAAAATAATATAGATATTTTTTCCTGTGTACCTTTTGCAATTTTTCTTCTATTCCGAGATATTTGTCAAATACATGTACTGTAAAATGTATATCGTGTATATATAAATCTCTCTTTCCATTTACTAAGTGTAAACATTGTCAATGAAGTGTTTGTGTATGTGGGACTCCTACTGTCTCTTACTGTACCTGTCATAGTCTCCGTTACACAGCGCCCTGACAGGAATTTTAAACGCCTGCCACACCGGATCCAAAGTATTCTTCACCACTTCTGTTTTGTGGCAGATGGTATATCTGTGAGACATACAAAAATGTTAACAGATGACAAATTCCCATTGAAGTCCAACTGAAATCACATTTAGTCATCCATATTTGTAGAAGAAGAAGAAATAACGTCAGTGTGTTTTTAAATGCTTTTATGCGTTTATCTTTGGGGAATTTTTAGAAATGGTCCTATTTGTCTCATTTGTGGGGCTTGTTGGTGAGCCGCTGTAGCTGGCAAGCTAACTGTTAACTGTTAGTCAGTGTGGGTTAGTGTTAGTCAGGCACAATTGCTACCAAATCTTTTGTAGTTGCGGATCCGCAACTACGGGTTCTCCATTTGGGCTTCTGATTTTTTTTTTCAGCAGATACGTGTGCAATACCTTTGTCATTAAGTGGGGTGTGATATTAAAAGCATTTCATAAAGAACGATCTTTGGTTTAAATAACCAATTCCTGTTCTTTTTTCTGCGGCACCTAGTCTGGCTCTTTGTAGCAGTGGCGTGCTGCTGTTATACCCTGCGGCTGAACATTTAGGCTGCATCAGTAAATACCCAGCTGCACAAAAAGAGAATGTGTGTCTTTACTAAGACGCTGAAGTCAACTTGAATAAAAGCATCTGTGGTGCGAAAAGAAACTGCGACCTCCACACACAGTTTTCACTTAACTTCATCTTATCCATCCTTTCTTCCTTTTTTTCCCTCGTCAACTCTGTCCTTTTATCTCTGCTCATCACCACTGATTCTGCTGCTTCCTCCCGTTAACGGCTGGACGACATAAGTTACATATAGCACCAAGAGTTATGTAACCTCACATAGGCAATGTAGACCCTATATCCACTGTATAGGAGCTTTTTGGAGCATGAAAAATCAGGCTCAGGGACTATATGCATTTCAGGCACCTTTACACTGTGTGTGTGTGTGTGTGTGTGTGTGTGTTTGTTTGAGTAAAACTGAGCTAGCTGCTTTTGTTAATTCATCAAATTGATGCCCACAAATACCACGGGGAAGCTGCTTGTCAACTTACGATCCATCTTCGTTGCTGCGGTAAAATACGAGGAAAGGGTCAGATTTTCCAAAGAAGTCCTTCTTATCCAGCTTGTTGCCACAAAACTGCAGCATCACTGACTCCTGAAAGAGAAAAGTGACCAAGATATAGACGTTACACAGTCTGTTAACTGCTGTTAAATAGCTGTAAAACATTCTGTTTGTGACCATTTTGGGGAGTAATTCTGATTTTAAAAGTCGTTCAGTCTGTCTGGTTTTTGTATTATCACTTAAATGTATGTCTGGCACAATTAATTCATATTAATACTATGTAGTTATGTTATGTTATGTTATGTTATGTTATGTTAAAAAGGATAAAACACGTATTTGGAAAATGTTGATATTTCCACTCGATGAGCTCTCTCTCCACCAAGCTCCAAAACAGAGAATAGAAAAATAAATCAAGATTATCAGGCTTAATTTCTCCCTCGAACACTCTGGCACTTTCATATTATTGTCATCATATTATCCATAAATCTATAATTAATGATGTGCAATTGATGATGTGTTTTAACAAAGTGCTTCTAAGTGGTGTAATTAAGTTTTTTGGTACAATGAAATTCCCTGTGTTAATTAAACTCTTTACTTTGTTTCCCTGGGTGCCTTTGGAAAGCACACACAGTCTGTTTCATTCATCATTATTACAGTTGGAGATGGAGAACAAATAAACGAAAAAGCAAAACTAGGTCTTCTCTTGGACTTCTCTGATGGCTGCAATGCAGTTGGCATATAAAGAAATTGGCGCCTCTGTCTCTTTTACAATGTGACATTGATGTATTAACGTTTGATGTTTTGACCTTAAAAAAAATCTAGCTTCACTAGAAATATCTTGTTGTACAGTGATGTACCTGCAGGACGCAGAAACACCGACAACAGTGTCAAACACTCTGCTGTGTCTTAAACCAGTCCTCTTACACTGGTTGACACTTGATGCCATGAACAAAAGTAGAATAAAAAAAAAACAAACCTCCTCCGTGCAAAGGTTATTAGAGATCTGTTAAAGTGACCATAACCTAATAAAATAAAGCACAGTATGTATTCTGTGCCAGCACTTGAAGCTTGATGTAAGGTGGTATTTTTAGAAAATAGCTTTTAGATAGTACACTCACGTCTCTAATTGAAGTCACATTTCTGGTGTTATAGCAACGCCACTGCCTAACAAATCATGTCTTACATTCTTAAAGCAATACAGTCTCAGTGCTAAAATGCACTGAAGGAAAGAGAGTTACATGGTCAAGAGTTTGAGTTTGTCAGTTTGTTTGCACATGCAAAAAAATGGCCTCTCAGTGTACATCTGATTTTCTCCATGTTAGCAAAGTAGAAAAATATGTTTTATCCATGAGTGATGACAAAGGTCTTTTTATGATTTGATATTTCGGGTGTGAGGGCGACTCTGAATACGGCAGTGATTGCAGACAGTGTGATAGAGACAGAAGTCATTTGCAAAATTGTATTGAAGATGTCCAACCAAAAGTTATAAACGGAAGGGCACGTCCAAAGCAAATGGAAAGAGGAAGCTGGATACAGATGAAATTTGTCACAGACGTAGAAGTCTGATACTGTTTGAGAGGCCCCCCTCACACCCTCTTAGTTTACTTGTTTAGTTTCGTTTAATTCCTGGATCCTATAGATAGTCAACATTTGAACCAAGATAGCCTTATATTGATGTTTATAACAACAAACACATGAAAAAGGTTTGTTTGAAGGCATTTATCCATCTCATTTATCCGACTGTGGGAAAGTTGGAGAAATCGTACAATTCCCCTAAAGTAATGTATCTCTTTAATCATATCACACACATTTAGGTCATTCTATGTGATCTGCTTTTGATAAATAATCTAACGGCTCAGGTAATATTTTTTCACCTGCATTCACTGAGCCTCCCCTGGAACTGTTTGGAGCCCCCCTGGGGAGACCCACCTCCCACGCTGATCTAGACTGCACTAGTTTTATCTAGGTGAACCTGATAAACTGGCAGCTGAATGTATGTAGTGTATCTGTGCATGTATGCATCTGTGTGTTTGCATCAGTCCAAGAGGGCATTCATGTATGAGTTTGTATAAAATTGCTTGTAATTACAGCATTTTAATTATATTTTATGGCTAAATCTCGTATTACAACCAGACTTGTCATCAACAACCCCGAGTAATTAGCAAAGTTTTTAGTTTTTAACTGTGTGGAGTGCCAGATGGGTCATGCTTGTCACTTTGTAGGATAGGAAGAGCCGGATATTTGGGCTAATTAGAGGGCTAAGTATCTGAAATTCTACTTCAAATGAATCAACGGGGGAATCAACAAACAGACTCTTACCCTGCAGTTGCTCAGCTCTTCTGCTCTCACTATGATGGTTCCACATTTCTTCCCCGGGATACCGCTAGAAAAAAAGATAAAAACCAAAATATTCCAATTTAAATTGCATTCTTGCAGCCAGCCTCAAGAAATGGGCTTGTGACAGGTAGGACAATGGTTTGACACAACTAATTAGCAACAGTATATTGTATTACAGTTATTTTTTTCTTTTTCATATTGTATATTCTTTTCTTCTCCATAAAAAAACAAACTGAAAAAGCTTTTTACACAACTGTGCTGAATAACCCGGTTTCCTGATACATAGCACTGTACACAGTACATACAAGCTCATTATTTCAGAATGACATTGATTCTACTGTACATAATCCATAGTGATTTGTTCATTAAACTGCATATACAGTACATATGCATCATAATACTGTATGGATTCTAATCTCTCATGATAAAGCACCTCTAATTAATGAATGTTGAAGAAAAAAAGGACATCAAAGTAATGTAATCACATCCAGTGACATTTCAGCTGCACTGTTTGTTTATATCCTGAGCTGATGAAGTGTAACATTGAGCCAATAAAGCTAAGGGAGACTGATCACTATAAATAGACCAAATGAATGCCACAGACCTCGGGCCTGATTCAGAACGAGGAAGGGGAGAGATAATTTCATTTGGCTAAGTACTGTCCAGTAATGGCAGAGAGAGCCCACAATAACACGTGGAGAAAGGGATGGCAAATTGAAGCGAGGCTTTGATAATCCCCCGTCACCTGAGACACATCGACGTCCTTTGATGCACAGCAAAGAATTCAGCGAAATTAATTCACTGTATGAGCAGAGAGATAGCTCAGTAAGGGGGCAGATAGAAAAATGTCACAGAGAGAGGGAGTGGGAACAAGAAAGAGATGAATAGAGTGACCGAGGCAAAGAGAGGAAGAAGAGTCACTAGAAAGATGGAGGAGTGGATGAGAGGCAATTGAGTGAAGCCGAGTGAGGCTGAAACCACCGAAATGGGATTTTACAATGCGATACCCTTTTGTGCTGATAATCAATATCTTATTTGTAATAACGGTGATATGTTTTAGATTAGATTAGATTCTAGACCAAAAAGGCAGCGTGCACCTGTAAAGTGGTGTACCTCGACATGTGTGGGATTAAAACACTGACATAAATCGCGTACGCGTAATGAGACCCGCGTGCGCGCAAATCAAACATCTGCGTGCGCATATTGTTTTTTCGAGCGCTTTCAAAGCACTCGCGAGCTATTTTGTATCCTGCATCTCTGCTCCCTGGAGCAATATTGTAGCCTGCGAGAAAAAAAAATACGCTTGAGTGTGCACACAGTCCGCTCGCAACACTTCGCCCTGCTCGCGCGCAGGGCAAAGCGTTGCGAATGGACTCTTTTTTTAGTGGGCGGTTTTTGTCAGCAAGGGGGCAGGCCTGGGGGCATGCCAATCACCATTGTATCCCCTAATATAATTGGTTGAGCGACTTCGCCAATTGGACAGCAAGGTTCAGTTTAACCAGGATAAAGTCCACATTATCTAGCTGTATTTTCAAATACACCATGCTTATGAATAAAAATAATCTTATTACAATAATAGATTTAGTTTAAGGGACACTATATATATATATATATATATATATATATATATATATATATAAGGCCTTCTGTTTGTGTTTCTGTTGTATGTCTATATGTATGTCTGCGCTCGAAAAAACAATATGCACACACAGATGTTTGATTTGTGCGCGCGCGGTTCTCATTACGTGTACGCGATTTATGTCAGTGTTTTAATCCCATACAGATGACGTAACAGTACATCCTGCCTGACCAGCATTGTGCGTGAGCAACTCTCAGAAGAGATGGGAAGGAAACGAAGTGACTCATTTGTACATGTATAGTCTAGGTGCAAGCAGGAGAAGCAGGAGGAAACTACATTTTCAGTGGGCTGCATAACCAGGAAGTACGTATTAGGCAGGATTGGACTGGATTGAATAGACGACATGTTTGTGTCTGGTATCCAGTTCTATCATACATACATCAGCTCTGGAAAGAAAATGATGTGTTAATATACATTGTGTATTTTTAATGTAACATTTCCTTACTTGTCAGTTTTATCTGAGGTAAAGTTGATAACAACAAAACTTCTGTACCACTTTTGCTCACAGTAGCTAAATTATCTGAAAACTATGTCACTAACCTACATATAAAATGTACTGTTCATGTATGTCTCAAACATATGTGCTTAAAATGTGATCTATACACAAAATATACCCATATCATATTACCTAATCAGACTGCATCCAGAAGACATTGAAGTCTGTGTAAAGGCAATTCTGAGATTTCTTTCAAAATACATTAAATATGTTGGAAAATAGTTGCCGAAAACATGTGATGTGCAGTCTAGGAATTTGTGGGCCGTCCTTAAAGGTGGCTCGATGACATGCTGAGGCCACCCTGAGCATACCCCTGCACCCCTAGCAGAGAGATAGAGATTAATTCATCTCGCTCAGTGTGTTTCAAAGTTAGTCATGTCATTTTCTGAACTCATCTGACACGTTTCAGTCGCTTCAAAATGGCTGCTTGACTGCTCCATAAAGTGCTGCTCATTTTTACCTGATTTTGACACCTAATAGGTGGTTAATAACTCTCTCTTCTTTGGTCTGACAAACTCAGAACACATTCATTCTTATTTTACACAGACTTTAAACATGTATTTTGTTTAAAAAGTGAAGCCAAAGAGTGAGCCATTTCTTTTTTCTCCTTCACTATTGAGAGTTGCACAGATGCAGCACCAGTCAGACAGGATGTATGGATAGGCTGTACAGCGGATCATAAATGTGTTACATCATCTGTAAATGCATCTGGTACTACACCTGCACCATATTCTAAATCGTTTGTTTTGTTTTTTTCTGCATTAAGATTAGTTTTTACAAAATAAACATAGTGATTTCTTTGTAGAATAACCAAAGTTTAGTTTGCTTTCTTTATGTTTTTATCATTAATCTCTCTTTATGTATAGATGAACACAAATGTTCTCAAAAAGCAGCAGCTTTGTGATTCACTATTCACTACACAGAGTGGCACACCCCAGCTACTGTACCTTGATTCCTCGCTCTGTCTGTCGGTGTGTCTGAGCATCAGTCCTTGAACACAAATGATTGCTCTATAGACAGCCAAATATCTGTAGGAATTACGTTCGCACTAGAAAGTTCAGATTTACATCAAATACCAGCTCATGTTGGCCTAGCTGTTAAGACATACAGCGATTAAGACTTGTTGAATTCTGGCCCAAAAACGTAAAATGTCACAGACTGTTTAAACCCTCATTTCCTGTCACCTCCCCATGTACACTTTGAAATAGAAAATGCCCAAAAACATGCTCCAAAAGAAAATTTCCACTTTTAGAGCTTTCCAGCTCATTTCAACTTTAATGCTGGAAACATGTCCTGTCACACACCTGTTGGCTGTTTTTGCTATTTCAACTATAATGACAATCTTTCCCTGACATTACACATACCTTAAACATAGATGATGTGCACATATTGTATACTGAATGTTGCCAATAAATAACATCTATCATCACAAAGATTATAACTGTCAGACATAATTTATGGTTGAGCAGAATCCTCCAATATCATCATTCTGTCTGGCCAGAGGCTTTTAACAAGCAGTCTTAGGATGCATGAAGCATATTTTCTATTCAAATATGTGCAATGTGTTCATGAGAAAGCAGCAAAAACGCCCTCTAACAATGGTAAGAAAGCCATTTAAAAAGTCCTACATTTGAGCTGGATACAGATCCAGGGCACCTTCATACTTTCACCAAAAGAAGTAGCAGCAAAACAAAGTTGATGACAGATCTGTGTGTCACAGACTGTGCCGTGAAATGTTCGCACAGTCACTGAAGTTCATTTATATCAAACAAAAATGTGACAATCTTTACGTCTAAAAAATGGATAAACAAAACATAGGAAACATGCAGGTACAGTATGCATGCACACACACACACACACACACACACAAAACAGACCTGAGTGAATGACTGTAGGCAGAGGTGATTACATAACTCAGCGACAGCGACACATTCTTACATCATATTTCTTGCGTGTCATTCTTCAACAGGCCCATTCAACTTCAACAACTCATTGATTCTGCAACACACACACACACATACACACAAACACGCACTGACATACAGAGAGATGTGGATGTAAACACCAGTACAGTCACAGACACTGGAAACCACTGGTCCAGCAGCGTGTGTCAGAGGATGATGATTCGTTGCCTCAGGAGGACAAAACAAAAGCAACAACAAATTGCTCTCTTCAGTAAGCTCACGATGATGCTGCAGTTCTGCCAGTGTGGTCCATTAGAAAACTGTCTTATGAGGAGCCTTACATGAAAAAAAAAAGTCACAGTATGTATATTTGTTGTAAATGGCCACTGGTGAAGTTTGCTAAGGGTGATGTTGGGATGATGGTATGTTGTCAGGTCGGTATGGTCAGTGGGGGAGGAAGTATTCAGTTCCTTTGATTAAAGGCCCAGTGTGTCAGATTTAAGTGGCTCTAGTTAAAGAAGATGGCAGGAATGAAATATTAGTTCCATAACTATGTTTTCAATAGTGTTTAATCAGCTGAAAATAAGAATCATGATGTCTTTGTTAGCTTACAATGAGACTTTTATATCTCAAGAACCTGTGGGTCCTCTACCAAAGAGTCCACCATGTTTCTACAGTAGCCCATAATGGACAAATTAAACACTGGCTCTAGATAGAGCCTTTTCTCATTTTTCATACATTTCACAGCCACTGTAGTTTCTCCTTTATGTCAGCAAGTACAAGGTGAGGTGCAGGGCTTGCAATCAGCAACTACACTACTATATGCCAGTAAAAGTACTAATACCACACTATAAGAAATAAGTAAAGGAAAGGTCCTGCATTCAAAATGTTGCTAGAAATAGCATGTAAGTATGATCAGGAAAATGTTCTTTGTGCAGACACATTTTTAACTATATTTTTTAAATTTAATTTATAACAAGACATCACTTCTGAGCTCTTTCTATTGTTTTGTCAGACAATTGTAGTAGTAGTACTAATATTCCCTCTGAAATGTAGTACAGAGAGTAGAGATAAAAAGTGGTGTGAAAAGTAAAGTAAGTAAACTACAATACACCAAATTTGTATTTATAACTTAATCATAACTTGAGTGAATGCAGTGGCATTCTAGTTTCCAACTAGTCGCACTTGTTTCTGTGCTAAGCTGTTTGGAGGATTTCTGCCAGGCTGCTTTATGGTTTTCGATATTTGGTGCTACAGACAGATCGGTCAGTTGGAAATTATTGATATTTGATTCTCACCCCTACTCCAAGTAAGGAGAGACCTTTACTCTGTAGTTGTGTCATCAAACCTTTTGTTGATGATATTTACAAGTGATCATGCTAACAGCTCGGCTCTTCCTGTTTATGCTGAACAAACTGCTGTTTTACAAAGATGTTTTGATTGGAAACAGGAAGAGTGAGAAGAGAAAGACTTCCTGTGCACAAGAGGATGATTTCAAAGCTAAGACCAACCACACAAAGAGCAGCAAATGTGAAATCTTTCATGAACTGGTTATAGGTTTAATCAGAAATTGTTTTACTAATTAGCAAAAATCAGACATTTATTCATATGAAGATGTCCCTGATTATTTCTTCAGCCTTCAGTTGAAGCTTCAGCTCAGTTTAGGCTTCTCACCACTGACATCTTCCCTTTGGGTGAACTGTCCCTTTTCACTACACGCTGTTTACCATCTCAACATGTTTACAGTCTATCATTAGGCCTGCTGCTGTTTAACTATTCATCTCATTTGGCTGATGGAGACAGTGTACGCTTTCATCAACATCTTGGCTCATTTTCATGTCCCTGCTTCGCTTCAAAGACAAACAGTGGCAAGTGATCTTAAAATAACATGCTGATTTTCTGTTCATACCACTGAATGGAACAGAATCTAAAATCAAAACATGATCCCAAACAGCTTTGTGTGCCACCTAATGATAGTGGCTCTATGATTAAAGTAAAGCAATACAAGCCTGTTTGCCCCTTCGCTTTCAATTAGGAGGGTAATTAAAAAAGTAGTCAGTGTGTTTGCTAGTTTGTTAGTTTGTTGGCGCATGTGTGTGTGTGCAATGTGTACTACTTACATCAAAGGTTTTTCCAAGCGGCTTCCCAGGGAGCCAACGATCTCACCTAGCGTACAGAACGCCTGGCCCAGGAAGTCCTGCATGTGTGAAAAACATGCAAGCATAAGCACATGAAAGAGAAATACAGAGATCTTTAGAGGTAGAAGAGCAGACCTATGCATTTTATACATACTGTATTATTGGATGGATGGATATTTCTCCATTTGGCATTCAAAACCAACATGCTAAAGCAAAAGCAGTGTGAAACTTAAAGTGTATTTACCTGTGAAAATCCAAAATAATCCAATAAATCTTTTAAACTGAGCTCATTGTTATGAATTGTTGCTTCATCCTGTTCTAGTGACATCATTTCCTCACTGATAGTTTATGTTTTTCATCTTTTCAGTCATTCTTTAAGCAGAAATGTCAAACATTCTCTGGTTCCACATTGTCAAACATAATGATTTGATTTACTTTGTGATATATGATAAACAACTGAATATATTGAATAAAATGTAAACTGATTATTCTTTGGTTTAGGTCTGTTGGTGAGATCAACCATCATAAGTCATTATAAATGGGCATTTGTCACAATTTTCTGACATTTACATTATAACATTTTATTAATTGAGAATTTAATAATTTAATCAGCAGATTAACCTATATTGAAAATAATTGTTCAAGCCCTTCCGCCTCTTTTTATCATAATATCTTTGTCATTTAATACAAACAAGATGAAGCTATTTATGTGTTTGACCGATGCTTCAGCCTGACTGAACAAAGAGCCATCATCCAGATCAGCAGGGACATGTGGAGAAAAGAAGACAGAGCTGTTCAAATACAAAAAAAAAAGGAAGGAGGATTGGCCGAGCAAATAAACAGCATGTAAATATTTTAGTTCTTCAAACTGAACAAATTTAAAGTCATATTTTCATTCATCGTTGAATGTCCTCCTTTCTCTTTTCTAAGCCCAGCATGCAGAAGATCCCGTGTCCTCTTTGACCATAAGAGAGGATTCAGTTTGGGGAGGAGCAGCCTTTGGCCAGGAAGAAGAGCAAAGCAGAAAGAGGGCAGGGGGTATAAAAACTCTGTTTACAACAGACAAGGAGTGATTGTTCACGCACTGATACTGAGGCATCCCCTACCAGATTGTGTATGCATGTGTATGCATGTGTACATATGTGTGTGTGTGTGTGTGCACATTTGTGTGTGTGTGTGTGTGTGTGTGTGTAAAAGTGCTTGACAGATGAGCCGTGTTGAGTCCGGCGGGCAGAAAGCTGTTTAAAAGATCTTTGCCGGTGCTGAGCAAATTTCTCCCCCAGCCGAGGTCTTGAAACAAAAAGAGATGACAAAAAACGCTCTGGCCTTTCCATAAGTGTGCTGCTAGCAAGCAGCCTTGGCCGAGCGCCTGCTATGCCTCAGAAATCGAAGGCTAGAGGCTGAGGGGCTTCAGATTAATGGGCTCAGTGGTGGCAGGAAAAAGAAAAGGTTGGGAGGGTATCCCCAAGTAAAAAAGGATCACAGCTGAATTCCACCACTCTTACATCCCTTCTTGAAGTCCTTCTGCTCATTAGGCCTACAGACACAGTGCATGTCTTTGTCCTCAAAGTGCTGCAGAGAGTTAAAGTCTGATCTTCATCAGGTCAAAAATATACAACAAATGGTTTAACATATGTTGACAAACATGAGAAGTTTCCTTAGTTTCTGTTACCCCTCATTACTGGATGCATACATTATGTGAGTAGTTCAACCTAAAGGTCAAATTCCACTAGCCATGGATGTGACGTGTTCCGTGTGCCTGGCCGTCATGCTTTCAAACCCCACCAGTCCCTGGAGCGTCCCAGAAGAAGTTTCCGCTCAGCTCTGGAGAAAATGCAGCTGTGCTATTTTTGAGGGACGTACAAGCAGCCCAGACGATTTTCAAAATTAAACGCCCTGTGCAAACTGCCGGTCGTAAAAACAGCCAATTAGAGATTAGAGAAAAGCCTAGAAATGTTGTGGACCATCATGTCATGACCCCTAACATTTGTTATCAGATCCCTTGTAGGGGTCCTGAACCACAGGTTGGGAGTTACTGTCCAATGGTGCAGCCGGTTGACTGACAACTTTGAACAGTCTATTGAAAATGGAAAAGTTACAAAAATAACTTTTTCTCACAGAAGTGCATTTAATAAAAGGAATAAACATTCGCAGCAAAGTCCTGACTGCTCTCAAACAGTCGTGAGGGAACACACAGCCAGTTAACTTAATTACTGCCTGCAAACAAAGAAGCTATTTCCCTGCCTGGATTCGCTTGCTAATCATCGAGTTTAAAATAATGAATACAGACTTTGAAATGAGATTACTGTTTGTAAGAAGGATATTGGGGGGTGTCGTTTAGCTCAGTTGGTAGAGCAGCCGCCCCATGTACAAAAGCTCAGTTCTTGCCGCGGCAGCCCAGGGTTTCGAATCCCACCTGTGGCTCTTTCCCGCATGTCATTCACCATCTCTTTCTCCCCACATTCCTGTCACTCTTCAGCTGTCTCTTTTGAAAAATAAAGCTTGAAAAGGCCAAAAAAATATCTTAAAAAATAGGAAAGGATATTGGTGTGTATTACAACAACAAGAAACAGGAGTAAAACAGAGAATTGTGCACAGGGCCGTGACAAGCATCTGTCAGAATCAAAAAGCATCACCGCCTTCATCGACTAGGAAACAGGAAATTCAGCCCTTAATTAGATCTTACTGAATGCTCTGTCTCTGCACATCTTCCCCTACAGCCATATCTACACAAGGTATGTAAACCATATGGTGCAGGAAAAACATCTGCCGTGATGGGAGGAAAGAGGCATCCTCCAACGCTGGCTCTAAATCTGCCAAGAGAGATACTATACTTGTGTACATTTTTCCCTTGTCTTCCACTTCCTGTTATTTAAAGCCATGCGACAGGGGATAGACTGTGCCCGGACAATGGAGCCATCACTGCGTGCCAGATCTCTAATCCCACACATCCACAGCCACGACAGGACGCATCCAAGCATCCTCAGCCTTCATGCTGAGAGTGAGTCGCAGCGCTCACATCGCTCAGCTCTCTCAGTAGATGCTGCCCGGGGGCATGATGGGGTTGGGGCTGAGGAAGAGGACTCCGCCTGCAGTCGGCAATGAGTATGAAGCCAGTTAATAAGAAGGGAGCTGGGGGTGGAGATGGAGTCTGGTTTATAGACTGAACTGGAGCAGGGTGCTGCAGGAGCTTCTGTTTGAACTGAAAGTGAAGGATGGGGCTGTAGGGCAGTGAAATCTGAAGTTACAGCTTTTAAATGATGGCGGAGGTAGAGCTGGACCAAGAAAGGCAGGATGAATAGTGTTTGGAAGTAACTTTAGCCTGCACTCCATCATCAGGGATGACAGGAGGGCACGCAGGATGTTTGCAAAAACTGCACTCTTATGAGAAACAAAGGAAGGAAGGAACGTCTGATAAGGAATGACAAAGCTGATATCATCTCATCTCTCTATTAAGGCCTGTCAGCACCAACTTGTCTCTAACATTATGTGTTTTAGGATTGGAAAAAGCCTATTGAATAGTATGTTCCTCATCATCCATCTGATCATTTTGATGAGCTATCTCTCCCATCCCTTGCTCCTATTTCAGTTGATGAGTAAATTAACAGCACAACAACATCATAATAGACCTTTTTCACAGCAGCCATTTTGACATGGAATTGTAGGTTCAACACGGTGTTAGCAATGATACTAATTAAGGTTCAGTTCCATTTATTGCAGCAGAGACTTTCCAGTGAGCCAACATGCAGCACAGCAGCACCCTGACACTGTTTGACCTGAATGATCCCTACTATTTCATGCAGAATTGACTGCTGTGGAAAAGTATACATAGAATGTCAGAAAATCAAGAGTTAAATATAAAACCTTGCAACCTAAACAAGAACATGGAGGAATGAGGCTACCACTAGAGTATTATTATACAGCCCAGTTTCTCACATGATGCTGCAATCCTGCTTATTTTGCAAGTTAGAAGGAGTTAGAGCTGTCAGTGACTGTTGGGATTATATCTGATAAAACCAGTCAAACATCTCTTTGACAGAGCAAACATCAGAACTGTTAGGATGGTGTCCTGATAGTTAGTGGTTCAATATATTGGCAAAAGAAAGATATTACATTTTACTGTACTCTGATACATGAGAGGAAACGTAAGATTTTTTAGACAAGGGAGAGGTAGGAATGTATTTCAGCAACAAGATTTCTACCGATTCTTCCAAATGCACCACTATTTTACAACAATCACAGAAGACATTCATTTGACAACACAGAGGAAGGTATAATGAACATTTTTATCTGCTTGTAACTTAATATAATACTAAGAATATACAACTGTTTTTTAAATAGAAAATCAGGAGAGGCACTTGAAACTAAAAAGAAATGGGACAGTGAAAGCCTCTCTCTGGAGGAATAGTTTAAGGACTATCAAACGCAGAGGAAGACTACAAGAGTATTTTATTGGAGTTTTGCCCATTCTTCATTATTCCTCTGAACAAGCGACACTGAACTACTTAATCTGATTGTTGGGGCAATGCCAGATGACAAAGCAAATCATGAACTCAAAAAGATGTGTTCAGAGCCTCAGTTCCATTTAATATTCAATGCCTTTAACCTATATAATACCTCATAAATGATAAACTCTGAAGTTTGAAGAAACCACAACTGGAAAATGGCAAAAATCTGATATTATACAGAATACATAATGCAGGATACATAATGCAGAAACTGATGTACGCTAAATTTACAAATACGTGGTCAAGGTGTATTGAGGTCAAGACAAGATTGTAGAAATACAACTATGACTGTTAAAAGTGCTGTCAAAAGAAGGATCCTATATGACAGTAGAGATGGCTCTGTCTGTAAATCACATGCCTGCCAATAAAAACAAAAAAATGTTAGAATTTATTACTCGGTTAAGTCATTTATATACTACTAATTTGCAAAAGCAAATACACTTTTTAAACTTTTTAAATGTCAACCAACACTGACATTTTCATTCATGTTTTCATTGTTTTTTATGGTTCTGTCACAGTGCTTGGTCCAGGTTCTATAAACAGATATCTGCACATGAATGCATGTCACTTGGGCAAGCGACCAAGTTTTTAGCATTGGAAGCTTTCTGGTTTCCGTTTGTCCAGATAGTATTGACCACGTTTGAGCAGACTTGGTCGCATGAAGGAAAACATTCCATGTAAAGAGCAAAAGAGATGGAACACACTGGTCAAAATGCAATATGGCATCATCTGACAACAATTTAACTTTTTCTTTCTCAGCATTCATATGCATTGATCTGTTTATAGAGATTAGCAGGAATGTGTCTTTCAGTCATAAAGTTGCAGAAAAAGTCTGGATATCTGTTTTCCATTTTCACTTGGTTACATTGGAACCCCTGAAGTATTGGCTATTGCCCCCAGAGGCTAAATCTAGGAAAAGTGGCTTCTCGTTTCTTTTCACTGTTTTATATCAATGCAGATCAAAGATTCGTTAAATCACACATTTATCTATAGAGGCAATTAAATGTCTATTTCACCACCTTTGTGAGGGTCAACACGCTGATCACAGAGAATCCCATCAGACCTCACAAGGCTAATAAACAAAGGCAACGACAACTTTATCTAAATCTGTCAAACTCCTGAAGAACAGAACAAGTACCCAAAGATAAGACAGTTCTTATCATGAAAACAGCTTTCCCACAAGCAAGTTATGGTAATCTATTGTATGTGGTTCTGAGCCTTATGTGCCATACTTTGTCTTCTATTATGATTACTGACAAACACAAAAAACAGCAGGTCAGAAACATTTCTCAGAGGTGTAAGGCTCATCTGAATGTCTTTGATATGGGTCAAAATCCGTAGTCTTTTCGCCAGGAGAGCTTAAATGCTTGCACGATTGCTGTGTTCCTGTTATGACACTCTTACCTCTGACATTCCAGTTCAAATCAGCTGCTATTGTACTGCAGGCTAAACATTTGGCTGTATAATATTTCCATGAATGCATGGCTGATTGTTGAGAAGCTGAGGTGAGGGAGATACTCACATGTTTAGAGAGGTTGTCGCTCTTGCAGTCTAAATCATACCTGCAGACAAGAGAAGAGATGACACATCAGAGTGACAACCGATAGGCTAAAAGCAGGTCTGTGACTGAAAGGCTGCCAAAAAACAAATTAGCAGTCTATGACAAAAGCTTCTCTCTGCCATTAATCACTGCAAAGAAGCTGCTCAGGTTTAAAGTAGACTTTAGGCCAGTGGCCTGAGTATTATTAATGGTTATCAAGTGAGAATCTTGTTTTAGTAGCAGCGTTTCATACACAACGGCAAGTCTAGTGGTTAGAATTAGAATTTGAATAATTGATGAAAAAAAAAAAATCAAGAAGATTTAGAAAAAAGAATAAGACAGATATAATAATAATTAAAGAGAATAAAGGAAATGCTGAATGTGATGGATGGATGGATGGATGGATGGATGGATGGATGGTGCTAAAGGTTATCCACGTAGTAGTATGCATCTTCTGCATATTCTTTGCACTGTTATGTAGCATCTCACAACCAGGCCTGATAGTTTTCAGTAAAACTATCACCTGTACAGTATAAAGATACTTTGAGGTGTTCCGGTAGCTCACCAGGTAGAACACGTGCCAGTGTGAGCTGTGACCTTCCTGCTGTGGGTTTGAGTCTAGCTCATGCTCCATTCTAACATTTAAATTGCATGGGTGTTTGATTGCTTGCATGTCTTTGCTTCAGCTTAGAGTAATGATGCGTCTCACCATCACGTGATCACATTTTGATCACAGTCACAGAGGTTTTACACCAACTGTTCAGGTCTGAGAGTGAACTACAAAGGTCTGGGAATCTCACGTCTTTCTAACTCCACACCTCCAGATTTTTTTTTTCAATTTCACCCTTGGAGTCTTCGGCCCTAACTGACACTGACTCAAGCGACTTGAGGCAGCATGTCAGACTTCACACAGCTCTCTCTCACCAAAGACTTTATACAGCTTTTATCACGTATGCAGTGGTACTCCCTGTATACAGTCTTTGATGTGTAAAATTGGTGGTGTTCCCCTTCAAAGCATACAAAATTCTCTCTTGTTGTTGTAGGTATATGGCTTCCAGCTGACAGCACAGCTGGGCTTATGAAATATTCGGTCTAAGATTCAACAATCATAGCTTCCCTGATATGCTTGTCCATCCTCTGCAGGAGCATTCATCCAAAACCATAAGTAACAGCTACACGTCCCATCCGCCTCTCAGAGAGCAATTTATCCAGCTTTATTTACTTTCCATAACCTGTCACCTTCCTAAGTGTCTCAGGTGTGTGTGTATGTGCAGCAGCATGCAGCGGAGTGTGTAAATGGGAGAGCCATAGCTTGTCTTTTGGTACAGAAAGCGTGCCATGTGTGATAAGGCGCCTGCTGACAAATCTAGGAGACGCTGTGTGTCACTATGGTGAGGGAGGGTTGGGGACCTCCAATACAGGGCTGCCTGTTCCTAATGTATTTCCATAAGAGCAAGGAAACACGCTGCTCTTACACAACATGCCGTCAGCAAAATACACAGGTGCGCTTCTTGCTCTATTCGCCCCTTGCCTCTGTCACTCCCAAATGTTCATAAATGATTCATTTAATCTTATTTAATAATGAGACACACGCACAGAGGAGGAAAGAAAAACATACCACTGATGTATGATGATTTGGCGGCACATGTTCATGCACACACAAACACAGCTAATACCAAACACACATAAAGAGTGTCTGCAGGAGTAGATGTCCCATGGCGCCTCGTGAGGGCACATTTTCTTTGTATGCCTGGGTGTGTGTATGCGGATGACATCACTCTGCATCGGCACTGGGCCAAACAGAATTTCTCTTGGTCCTCTGCTGTCTGTCTTGAGGAGGGGAGTAGCTGCTCAGAGCTCCATTTGAACTGAGCAATGATGACTAATGATGGCACACAAACAAACGAGGCCGGAGAGGCACGCAAACAAAAGACGACAGTGCACTGACACTCAGGCCACGTTTTTTAACAGCTTTATGAAGCCTTCAAATGTTTTATTAGCATGTATTCTGTGCTGTAATTGGTCCTGACAGATGATCCTGAACATGGTATTTTATCAAAAATACAGCTATAAATGAATTTTTACAACATGTAGCTATTTGTTGGAGTTTATATTCACTTATTATATGTTGCCTTTGAGAAATATATATGTAAAACAAATCAAATGTAATAAATATCTCCATGAAAGATATGAAATATGTTCAGATCTTACTTTCATACACATTTCAAGGTTTGAACAATTCAACAAAAATGGTTAATTTACATCAATTCAATTGTATTGTTGAAAATCTGTTGCTTAAATATATTTAAAGTTGTAATGTGTAAGAATTGAGACTATTCTCCACCTGTTGAGAAAAACAGCAGGAGGCAGTATATCAAATTTGAGGTCAGAACTGCTGCTAACTACTAGCTAGTTAGCTCAGATAGCTGTGTACTGTACTAATACAGTTAAGAACAGGAGCCTTGGACTACTGGGGGTAAGTGTTCTTCTGCATGCAACTACTTTTAGACAACTTTTGTGTATGTGTTTTCCTCTTTGAGCTGTGGCAGAGACATAGTTACTTTTGTACAAAAACTCTTATTTTGGAGTGACAGGTTAGGGTTAGGGTTAGGGTCAGCATGGTGTTAAGTTACTATTTAAATTGAGCCACTGTCCTTTAAACTGTTCGGTATAAGAGAAAACAGAAGAGCATGCACACAAATCTGTCACCAAAAACTAAATGAAGTCCAATTAGATGCTACTAGAAGACGATGTGTAGATGCAATGTAATGCTGTTCATTCATCTCTAGATTAGATGATTTGGAGATGAATGTACAATCAGAGAAATAAAAAGTTATTTGCTGATTGTTTCACAGCGGTTACGTTCAGCACAAATAGACACCACCCCAGCAGCCGGCAAGCTTGCACCTTTCTGCCATTACTACCATACTGAAGCTTGATATCTGTCATGTACACTTAAGTTATAACACATGATTTCAGCATTGAGGTACAATTAGGCTATATTCATGATTTTGTATCATCATACTAGCCAAATATGTCTTATTGAGAATAATTATAAAGTTTCAGAGGCGTCCCCGTCACCGTGGTAACTTACAGGGCCAGGGGAGAGGGAGAGACGCTGAATGAAGATAATAGGTACTCAAAATGACAACACAGCTCTGTGACGCAGGCAGAAACTAATTGATAACTGATAACGTCGCAGCTGCAGACAGACACAGACAGCAGAGAGACAGACAAGCAGCACCGTGCAGCACTTCAGACTATCAGCACGAAAGCGATAGATATTAAACTGGAGGTTAATGGACGTGTGGTGGGAGAGCATGTGAAATTGTGTGAGTCTCATGGTCATTGCATTAGAGTTAGTAGCCCTGAACGAGTCAGTCAACTTAACACCGTATAAACTGCCCTGGTGTGGGTCACACATCCACACGCTGTAAAAAAATACCACTGGCTGTAGAATGTGACAATCTGCCAATAAAAACATAAACCCCCCACACATTTCTTTCTCTCCTTGGATCTACATTGATCTCATAAATGGCTTCTGTGAACTCTAAATGATGGAAATCTGTCGTAGCGACTTTAATCCATGGTTAATTGACACTTCTGTTGTGAATTTTCTGCAGCTGCTTGGGTTTGCTTGGGGAATATTTGTGGTAGTAGTTTATAAATGATAAGGTATTATGTGACTCTTACAGGTATTATCAATCTTCTGATGCAAAAACTGATTGTTTGCTGCTTTACACACTTTTAGCTTTTGTTTTTATTATTAACTGACTCTGAGGTATAATGACTTTTACTGCAATAACACTGCAGTTTTATACTCGAATGCAGGAAATGCTTTGTTGCAAAAGATTGGCTTCCTATTACATACAATTATTTTAGTGTAGGGACTTATCTAGCCACCCTGTTAAGTGTGTTAATAGTCAAGTGCAGTCAGTCATACTGCAGACACTATACAGTACATGTACATGAAAAGTAACATACACTTTCTTTAAAAATATGTTTCTAATTCAAGTTTCCTTTAAATTGAAAATGGTTCATATATGTACTGATTCTCGATTATCTATACTCTAGAATAAATATTTTAGTATCTAAGTAGATACAGCTGTAAATTTGTTTTCATCCCTTTTGGAGAATATTTCAATTCATTCTTTCAGGTATTATCCAATTTGACAGCCTTGATTAGACAGCCATCCACCCGGGGGGTTTTCCACTGGCTTCAAGTTTCAATCCCTCTGTGGAAAAGGGGCACTGAACATAGCCGGCAGTGAGATGAGGGTTAACAGGATTTCCAGGCACGGATAGCAGCAGAGGAAGCAAAGTGTGTCGTGGCTTTGGGGTCTTCTGGTAAAGAGAGCGTGGGATGGTTCAACAGCAGCTATATTGGCGCTTTGCGGGGAGCTCGGTGCTGTCTGGCTGTATGGATGTCCTGAAGGGATGTGAAGCACTGGGTGGAAGTGAGGGAGGTGGAGGTAATGAGGGGCCGTGGGAGCTACATTACAAAAGACTTCCAGACCTCAGGACAGAGGCTGACAAGAGCAGGAGTAACCACTGGTTCTCTAATGAGAAATCTGAACATGTGTGTGCACGTGTTACAGCTGAACATGAGTGCAAAATAATACCCAATGTAAGTGCGTCTGTGTGTGAGCAAATGTGCGTGTGTTTTGGGGTATTTTTCTTGTTCTCAGGGCAGGCATGTGTGTGGGCTGGGGCAAGCCATGTCTTCACTGCGAGTGACTGTAGGGCCATTAGTCCAGAGGACAGTAACAGGGCCTGTTGCTCACCCACTCACAACGTGCCCCGCAGGGAGGAGGCTGCACACATACACATACACACACACACACATACACTTTCCATCATTTTCCATCACTTCTCTCCACTGCTTGTCAAAGTTTAATATTTTGCGTGATACTTTGAGAAAGTCTGCTCTACATTCCGCTAGCACACAGGAATATACACACACATATTGTAAATATAAATACACACTGAAAACATATGCACACACACACACACAAAGTCACACAGTAGTTATTCTTGCCTTGCCAAACACTCAAAAAACTTAACAGGCATGCTCACATACAGAGAAGTAAACTCACACACCACACATACACACAACCTTTAAAACACACATTTGCTCACATGTATAATCCCCCAAACAGACACACAAACAAATACCCGAGCACACATGCCTATGTGCCTACTACACACAGACTGTATATACAACTTAAATACAATATACAGTTAGCACACATACACACAGCCAATAGCTCGCGTCTCTCCTTGACCTTCACTGTAACCTCCCACAGCTTGTAAACAGCATGTGGCCCTGCTGACAGGCCAACAAGTAAACAAACAAAAGAGCTGTTCCATATTTCATGAGCTATCATAGGAAAATACAGTGAATGTGTGTGAGGCTGGAACACAACACAGAAAAATCCAGATTATCATAATTACTTGGACAGCACGACTTTTATGGTTACATGAGGAAATGTGATTTTTTTTTATGTTAAACAGCACAGTGACTCATAAAAACAGGTGTATCCAATGCGGACTACAGAACATGTAAATATTCTGCTATCAGCTAGGAGAAATACCTTTCTGTCATACACCAGAATTCATATTTCACCAGAAATTTGTCTCAACCAAATGTAAATCCACCGTGACATAACCAATCAATTGGTGGATAACTTGAAGCCTCAGATTTGGCATTATGGACATTACTATCTTGGTTGACTTGGAGCCAGAAGTGACCATATTTGGCAGGAGTTTAGAATTGGTGGTGAGGTACTGGTGAGGAACTTTCATGAATTACTTTCAAGAAATCTGTGGCTCCATGGTCAAACTCAAGGTTGGCAACAGAACAAGTTAATCTCCATAACCACCATATTCAACATTATGTTCAAATGCTTACAGCCTGTTTACAGCCTGGTACAAAAAACAGTTTTGGTCTCTATAGCTAATTTCCCCATTCATGACAACTGTACTGAGGGTGAATTTTTATACAACTCACCCATTTAAATTATATTAAGGATTAGTTCTGCATAATTAACAGCATGGCCACTTTTATTGACAGGTGAATGCAGTCACAGTTGGCTTGTTTGAGCACCCAGGCTTCTTTCAGCCCGCCTCAGCTCCACGTCTTTGCCCATTTTTGGATCAGTGGGGAGCTGGTGGAGGAAGGACTGCCAATATGGCGTTAGCTAGTGCCAACGCACTCTGAGCTTAGACTCAGAAACCTCTGGATGACAGGTGGATACCCACCCAGTGCCTAGGGCAGTCAATTAAAATTGTATGATCAACTGTGTCAAAAGCCACTTAGGTCTAAAAGGATTAAGACCGAGCAATCGCTTGCATCTGTTGTTGAAAGGAGGTCATTTGTTACTTTGATAATGGCTTTTTTTGTGAATTGTATCCAAACATATGATTAGAATATAGAAAAAATAATGTTGACCACCACACACTTTAACAATGGCGCGTTTGTGCATGTGTGATGAATTCAGTTCATTTTGCCAAATGACCTATCTCAATCCATACAAAATAATTTTTGTATCCGCCCCGAGATTTGGATCTGCTCCAAACTTTAACGCTTTCTTCCTTGGCCCATGATTCACCCTTTCATAACCCCGCTGACATAACAAACGGCACTGAAACAAAACATACTTGACTGGAGGTAATAAAAACACCGAAAATCGATCATAATCATCAACAAAATGCCAAGTGTATGAGTCACTGTGTGCACTTGGCCCTATTTTGTCTTAAAGCATTGTATGAATGGGGTGAATTCAAACGGAAATACCGGTTAAAAAGTGGCATGAAAACTTGTCTTTTATTAAAGAGGGAGAAGAGTTACATCTCCCTCTGCGGAGACCATGAATATTTCAGTTCTAGCTCAATTTTGCTCAACACTGCGCAGCACTCTCACCCACGCCTGCACAACACACACACACACACACACAAATACACAAAAACACACATCAACACGCATAAGTCGATTGTTAACTTACAGGTCAAAGCGTAGATTCTGCCTCTCCTCAAAGAAATAGTCCAGGATGAATTTGCGGACAAAGTCGGGGTTGAGGGTGTTGTCGATGACTTCTGTCCTGCCAAACTAGAAGAGAAATTAGAAAATGTGTTCAGAGCCCAGAAGAATAGAACACCCTGTATAATGTCATATAATCCAGTAGTACAGTCCTGGCTACTAGCTTTGTTTACACTGTCCATTGATTTTGTTTTCTACAAATGAACATTTGATGTGCTCATTAGTTTCTTTCTTAAAGAACCAGTATATAGGATTTAGTGGCATCTAGTGATGTAGTTGCTGATTGTAACCTCATCGCCTCACCCTCAAAATACACAAAAAACATGATGGGCCGTATCTAGAGCAGTGTTTAGTTTGTCCATTCTGGGCTACTGTAAAAACATGGTGGTTCAACATGGCGGACTCTGTGGAAGAGGACCCGCTGCTTCTGTAGATATATAATATCAATATATAAAATTGAATATTAAATAATTTAAAATTTAACAATTTCTGCCATGTTCTGTAAATAGAGCTCCCTAGATCTGACACACTGAACATCTACAGTAGGTATGCTGGGCAATCTGAGCGGCTGACTAAGCATGTCTGGGGATATTGGAACTTGCTGTAAAAACTTTACTGAAATTCTGCATTGCTGCCAGTTAAACTCCTTGAAAGCATTCACTGGTTATAAATGATTCCTCCACTACCACAAGCCTGTACTCACCTCTCTCCATTCCCTGTTGGCTATTCCTTGAGTGTACAGCACACAAACTGTTGAATTAGAAAGAGAGGAGGGAAGAGAAACAAGCGAGGGTTAGACTGATTGAAAAGTATTTAACAAACAATGCTGAGAAGCCAGCTGAGAGCGTGTTCTTTCCCCGGACCCCAATAAACTCCCTAATTAAATGTCACTAGAATTTTCCCTTGCAGCATGATGATATTTCAGAGAGGGGAGAGGGGAGGGGAGGATGTTGATGTGCTGATGAGTGTTTGTGTGTGTGGAGAAAAGTCCTCCTTAGTGATATTTAAGTATTTCCATCCGAGGCAGTCTTGGAGTGGTTTTGGGTGACGGACCACTAGTTAAAACACAGGAGGCAATCGGCTGGCACTAAAATGACATTTCATTAGCATTCTAGGAGCCTTTACTGTGTCCACACACATCTGTCACATGGCAGCGACCCGGATAACTCCTGGGACCAGACACTTGGAAATCTGCTGAAATGTTAAAAAAGCTGGTAAAATGCTTTTATAATTAAAAAGGGAGCAGTGGAATGGTGGAAACTGTTTGTCACCATGATTCAAGTATAGTTTAAAACCTTTAATAACTCCTGAATAGAATGAAACAGAACTTTTTTAAATATGTTTTGTTGTTTGACAAAATAAGCGTAAAAATTAAGCTGGCTTTGTCACACAGAACCATTTGGGAAGTAGACAGGCCAAAAAATACAGGCCAAGTGATTGGATGAGCCATCTGTATATAACTCTATATCAAGGGCAAATTAGAGCAACAACATGTATCAACTCTTCTTTCAATGGAGAAATACTCTCCAGATCTAATGTAACTGATGATAGCAGCATCTATGTTAATCTCTTCAGCAGCCACCATTGTTGTTTTCGAGCAGTCACTTCTCACACACATCGTCACAAACAGCTAGTGTTACACGACGCCCGTTGCTGTCAGTAGTTTCTCAGGGGACGCTGGTCCCTAACTGTGCTCAGACACAAACGCACAGCTTGAAGCCTGGTGAAATGGATTCCAGCTGCCTTGCAAGGTTAATAAAAAATAGGTAAATAAAAATCAATTATACGTACGTAGAAACTAGTGTAATTGTAGGTTAATGTTAGCTTGCTAAAAACTATTTACTCCCAGTACCTTCCAGAAATATAGTTTACAGTATGTCAATCACCAAAATGCTGTATAATAATGATAAAACTGATATTTTAAATGACTTCACAAAGAAATTATTTAACAAAAAAAATTCCTCAATTTACAAAACAATTTACCTAAAAACTACCTACCTCAACAACATTGTTTGGCATAATTGGATATTTCACACTGACTTTAAACATTTTTCCATGTATGCATGTATGAATAAAATCATATAAAATGATTAGCAGCGTAGCATTTAGATTTGCCCCTCAATGTCATGTTACAGCTTCTGATGTTACTTTAGTTAGCTGATAGGCGCTGCAATGTTACTCATTACTTACTGTAAGTCTTGAAACTACTAATCTTTTGCATGGCTGCTGTTTACTGCTGTAATGTGAGCAACATCCTTTGGAAATAATCTTTAAAACCTGTTTCCAGCCCATTCCACCTGAGCAACAATGATCGCTAACTCTAAAAGGCCACAACAACAACAACCTCTACCTGTCATTCTCTTATGTGGTCAAAGACATGAGCTTGTTAGCTCGTGTTGAGAGCTGAATAACCACTAAGATGGACCTGCCTGGCTGGTAGACCATCCATGGGGACCCATGGCATTGTTGGGGAGCTGGTTGAGTGGCTCAGTGGTTACAGACACTGTTCCATAAGAAGTTTGAATACTACAACAACCAATGTGGGTCCGTCATCGGCTGTCATTTAACAAGACCCAAATGCCTGTCACAAACTGTGGTTAGTAATTGTTGTATTACTGTCTGTGTTCACATAACCAGGTGGAAAAAAGTTACTGTATCTGGTTCAAAGCGTCAGCCACATCTGTTTGTTATTAATTTGTTTTTGAATGTTAAACAAAAGCTGCCTGTGCTATTCCAAAATGATTATTGGCATGTAAGAATTCTTCTGTTTTCGCGTTGGTATTTCCTTAGTCTTCCTCTTAGCCAAGGGATGAAAATGCTACCTGGCAGCCTTCTAGTCATGAAAAGACTACAGGAAGTTATTGCGTCTGTAGTCCCAAAAAATAATCAAGTGTTTCATGCATTAAATATAATATAAATATTGTTAAATGATATAAAACAGTGAGATTTACTGGTGCTGGTAGGCAGATTTTCTTACATTTTGGTCAGACCTAAACTACTTAAGTAATAATTGGCTGCTGGTGGTGCCTTCAAATTAACCATAAGGAGATTAAAGTGGTATTAATCTTCTCTCTGTAAGAAAGCATATTTCCATCACTATTCCTTTAACGTAAATGAACTGAAGCAGCTATGGTTTGTGCACGGTTATGATATCATGTATTACATTCTGCTGTGTAGTGAATAGCGAATGCTTTTAGACTCAGGCTTGGACTCAGGAGTACAACTAAATTAAATTATCCACATAACTGGTGATGAGCACAAACAATGTAGTGATGAAGCTTGTCCCTGCCTAGTGAAAACTGTATTTTGAAGGATTACATGCTGTATTATGGGATATGAGGGATAAAACTGCACTGTCAGCAATGCTTCCACTGAACAGCCACAACGGTAATGAAACACATGTAAACCCAACTACCATGTCTAATTTATGGTCACATTGCAAACGTGTTCATAATTAACAAAATGTTACTTCTGACTGCTGCTGTTCAAACCTGCTGTTTGCTGTAACAAAACTGAAGCAGTGAGCAGGAGCTAAATCAGAAAAAGAACTTGAGTTGATCTTGTGACATCTGATTATAAAGCGAACACCTTCCACTGAGGTGACATACATTATCATTAATTACAGAGTGAATTAATTACAAATTCATGCTTGAGTTAATGTATGAGCTACCGCCAGCTGATGAAATGACATGATTGATTTAATCATGGATTCATTAACACTTGTGGCTGTGCGTGAAAATCATCACCGGGACCATCTGATGAATTCCAATATTTTTCCCCCTCAAAACTTGCATTTCATGTTTTAGAATGAAGCTCATGTTGAGCTCATGCTGACACACTATATCTTTAACATTTTGTAGTAAACTCGTGTTTTTTCCGACTTGCAGCCGTGTTGAAAATGTCACACAGTTGTTGAGCGCAAACACCACAAACAAACACCCTAATTACCGCGCGCGTGGTGCGGCGGCAGAAGTGCTCAAACTCACCGTGTGTCAGTCTGGATGCTGTATATGTTGCATTGTGGATGGTGTGCACTGAGTTGGGGCTCAGCTGGTTGAATATACAGTCATCTTTTAATCTTGCAATGAAGCATGGGATGACACATGGTCTCTGCATTATTGCATGGGGGGGATACATCAATCACACGCCTGTAAATAGCAATGCATTCGATGCCATCCGTACCGGCACACTTTCAGCTCTTCCTATTCATCAGGCTGATGATGAGACACTGATGGCACATGTTTTTGATAATATCCCTGTCTGTTTTCCAGTCAGCTGAACTGCAATGATCAAAGCACATCCATATTCCTGCACCACAGGAACTAAAATACACACAAACATGCACAGAACAGAAACACTGGATTGTTGTCCAGCTTTATAAGCTAATATGAATATGTTGTGTGAGCCTGAGGCCTGGGATGTGTGCACGTGTGTGTGTGTGGCTCTGCTGAGGCGGTCTAATGCTGTGTGACTGGGGCCAGTGCTGTCAGCAGAGTAGAGACATGGACGCAGCACAAGTGCCTCCTTGCATAAACGTTGGGGTGGGCAGGGATGCTCATCCTGCTCTCCCACCGTCTGACACTTAAAAAGGTCCAATCCGCAATTCTGGGAGCTCATCAATTATGTGTTCACACACACCGGCCAGCACTTAAAACACCATTGGATTCATTGTGCACCACCCAGGTGGCAAAGTGCTGAATATTTCAGTAATGAAGAAAGGTGAGGCTGGAAAAGAAATGCATGCTAAACAAATGTTAAATGAGTGAAAAAAAAGATTCATGTGTGTGTGTGTGGTGGCCAAAATATTAGAAACACTTAGTATAACGCAACAACACTGCAAACTACAACTTCACTAATCAAAATATAGTTAAATGAATACCTCTCTGACAGTGTCAACAAAAACTGAAACATTATAAGATTCATGAAAGTAGAATTTACAGTAGAGTTGTTTTATTGGATCACACCGGTTTGTGTACTGTAAGAGGCTGGTAAGCGTATGTTTTAACTTCATTATTTTACTGTAATAATGATTAATTTTCCTTCCATGTTTATTTTTAGAGGGCTTTTGCAAGAGCTCTGCAATCAAAGAATAATCCTGGGGTCAAACTGCATAATATCTTTGCCTTTTGAGTTAGACACTGTCAGATTGGGCAATCACAGAGTCAGAAATTCTTTCTGCTATCTGGCCAAGACTTCCGTGACATGCACACTGTACAGTAAGTAGTCAGTAAGGAAGTGCTGGGGTCTGACCTCACTGACCTCACTTACAGGTATCATTAGACATAAAATGCCAGTTTTCGGTATTTGATAGCTTTCAACCTGCAGTGCAACAGATGTATTTCAGTCTGTATCAATAAAATTGATACCCATCACTAGTGGGTATATGTTAACTGAACACCACACATGTTACATGTTTACAAGGAAAAACACATCTTCAGGAACACTTTACATTGCTCTGCCGAGGCAAAATTGCTGTTGGATAGCAGACTGGGCCTTTAAAAACCACTGGACCAGTTGCCAAATTGAACCCCTGCTGCCAACCGAGCGAGTGTGTATGTGTGAATGTGTATGTATGTGTGCGTGTATGTGAGTGAGTGTCCTTTAATTTGTAGGAGGAAAGTGGCTGGTTTGTGTGTGAGAATGATCTGGTTCCCCTCACTCACATTGGGAGCAGAGAACAGTGACGAATACAACCTCTGACATATGCAAATGTCTACTGATTCACACACAGGCGAGGCAGAATGTGTGTGTGTGTGTGTGTGTGTCCATGTGTAGTGCATGCAAGCTTATGTTTGTACAGCTGAAATGTGCCTGCATGTGGTAGATATTTGTCTATGCTTCTCATTCAATGTTTTTGTTTTTTTAAATGAATTTCTACATTGTAAATTAACACTGAAGACATCCAAACTATGAAGTAACACATGAAAATGTAAAGTAAAAAAGTGTAAACAAAACAAACTGTTTTACATTTTAGATTCTTCATAGTATCCACCTTTGCTGTGATGACAACTTTGCACCTGGTGGTGTGTTTTGGGTCATCGTACTGTTGAAAAACAAATGATGGTCTCACTAAGCTCAAATCAGATGGGATGGCATGTTGCTGCAGAATACTATGGTAGCCATGTTGGTTCAGTGTGCCTTGAATTTGAAGTAAATCAACAACAGTGTCACCAACAAAGTACCTTCACAACATCACACCTCATCCTCCATGCGCCACTAATACCATCCGTCTCACATGTCCATTCTTGTGTTTCTTGGCCCAAGTAGTTTTCTTCTTGTTGGTCTCCAGTCCTTCAGTCGTGGTTTTCTTTGTAACATTCAAACATGAAGGCCTGATTAACACAGTCGATGTTGAGATGTGTCTGTTAGTCGACTCTGTGAAGCATTTGTGTGGGCTCTGATCTGAGGTGTTGTTCATTGGTGATTTCTGAGGCTGGTAACTGTAATGAACTTCTCCTCTGTATCCGAGGTAACTCTTGGTCTTTCTTTCCTTGGATAGAGCCAGACACATCTGTTAATTGAAAACCATTCCAGGTGACGACCTCATGAACCTCAAAGAGAGAAAGCCAAGAAGTGTGCGAAGCTGTCATCACAGCAAAGCTACTTTGAAGAATCATATGATATAAAATATAAAACATTTTATTATATTTTGTTCAGCGCATAATTCCATATGTGTTATTTCATCATTTGGATGTCAGTGTTCATCGTCATTATAGATACAAAGAAAAATAAAGAAAAAACACTGAATGAGAATGAGAAGCTGTGTCTAAACTTTTGACTGGTACTGTGTTTGGCCTGTTGGTAGCTGGTGCGTGTGTGATGGGAGAACAGCTTACTTGGATCAGACTTGGAGAAGGTGTCTCTGTCCAGCAGGTTCCTGAAAAATAAGGAAACAAAGAGACACATTGACATAAAAATTAATTGCACAGCACTCCCTCTTCAACAAAGAAAATCACTAAACCTCACCTAATTAGCACCCTCACTAACTTGTTTAACCATAACCCTCCTCTGATTTGATTAACAAAAGCCATTTCATCCAATCACTGAGGCAGTAACATTAAACAGACTATAAAATCAAGCTTAATGTGGAGCCCATTTATATTTCAAATATACAGAGAAAACAGCAGAAGAGAGGACCTCTTTTTCACTTTTTTGCACTCCCTGGGTGCCAACAGTGGCATCAAATTTAGATGACACTCCAGTCTTTGCTCTCTGCAGGAGGGGTAGAAAAATGCAAAGTCCCATCACAAGGCAGATGCTCAGAACCACTGAGGTACTCCACAGTTAAACAGCTCTGAAGGAATTAAATATGCACACAAAGACGACAAGTCACAGCTGTCTGAGACCCTGAGAAGAAATAAACGAGGAGCAGCTCAGGCACAGAAAACGGAAACCCAGCTTGTTATGTCAGTGGTGGAGCTCTGTGGTTTTGTGTTATTTGCTTACAGTGTCCAGGTCTCGGGAGGAGGTGGCTAGGAGGACAGCCACGAGGCTGACAACACCCAAAGGGGCTGAAGTGAACTCCTTAATTCACTCACTCAGCTGTACTCCTGCCAAATCCTGTATTAAAACCCTATAAAGCTTTCATAGATCTAACCCAGAATGACTAAATAATATGAGTGCATTGGCCATCAGCAGGGACACATTAGCCCAAAATCTACCCATGTGGAGCTGCTAAAAGTATTTCACATCGCATCAAAAGGTAATACAGGTAATACAGGTGTTACGACCCAGCTCGTTTGGTGAGCAGTAACATAAGATAGGGATAAGAAATGAAATGGAAAATGACAACTGATTCAGGTTCGTCAGAAGTTTTAATTTCTCTTAACAAAAGGAGGTGAGGAAAAAGGGGACAAAGGCGTACGAGTGCTGTTTAAAAGAACAAATAAGTATAACAAAAAGAGAACTCTAAACAGAGCCTATACTATTCTAGATCAATTTAAACAAAACGAGAAACAAAAACCTCACTAGCTAAATCTAATATTATTGTTAACAAAAAACATCAGAAACAGCACCCCTAACTAATGAATCTAACAAAAAAAAGCTTCTCATATGCAATCAGTGAATCTAACTAAACCTAACCCTGCCCAGTCCCAGAAATGTTTCTCCACCAACCTCCACAATTTTCAAGCACAATTTTTTAGGTACCAACTACGAGGCGAGCTTACGGACACATACACAACACAGGCCGCCGCGAACTGCAGACACACAGTCTATTTAAACTGAAGCTGGGTTGATTGAGGACTCTGATAGGTCGCACCACAGTCACACCAACACAGCCGACAGGACACAGCATTCAGGAAGGCGGTCTTAGCTCCGAAAAGGGACCAATCCAAGACAGGGGATCACACAGCTGGTTTTGCCTAGAAAACACAACAAATACTAAACGGCAGCCAGCGGCCGTAACACAGGCACAAAGTTTTATACATATATATATACGTTTAGTTAGTGATGGCGACTACTAACAAGTCCCACCTGCCGTCATATATATCGGCAAATGACCGAGCAAAACAATATCTGGCAATTTTACATGCGGAGGAAAAACGGAGGAAAACTATTTTGTAGCCCGTGTAACAAAGTCCTCGACCATCGCCGAAAGTCAACTATACATTACGTACAGATTATATCATTGATCGTTGGAATCACTTGTGCATTGTGCATATGGGTGACTGCTAACCATTTTGATTGTTGTTTTGGTTAATTATCTCGCCTCACTCAGTACTGGGGTAAATGTGTTTTTACACTCCAGTACTAATGTTCAGATTCTTACAGAAAATAAGAAGGAAACAGTGTTTCTCAATCTGTCAAAAAAAATTGCAAAATCCTGGTGAGACTGCCTAAATACAAGCGCAAATTCACAATAGTCGGACCTACGTACACGTTCATGCATTCACACACATATAACCTCACAAACACTTAATGTTTGTATGAAGATTTGTTTTAGGATTATTTCCTTGCGTACACTTTCACTTCTTTGTGCAGATGTATGGTGATCAAAGCATAAACATATAAAGCAAAGTGTAAAGATATATATGCTCAAAATCACACATATAACTTTGACAAAACATACAGAGAAAGTACCTCTGTACTCTACACTTGTATGAAAGTCTTAAAGAACAGCTGGTTTGGAACAGCCGCCATCAGGGAGAACAAGTCTCTGCAAACTTCACAAACAAAACATGAACCACTTATTCATGACTTTTGATAAGATATGTTTGGTCCTTGCCCAACTTCAGGAACAGAAATGTGTTCAAATGTTTTTGGGAGAAGTTCTGAGCCGTACTGTGGTGAATATACAAGTGTTTGGATCATTTTGTGCATTGCAGAGGGATATCGAAGGTATGAACTATGCTGCAGGAGAGGTCTGACAGGTGGACTGTCACTGTCACTGATATTTGACAATTTTTTTTTTCTGCTGTCACATTTGGAATCCCTTTAACATGACATGAATATAAGTTGACCATGCTCCATGCAGTAAGAGCCACAACCAACTTTAAACAGCCACTTTCCAAGCAGAGTGTGATTTAGATTCATTAAAGGAGATTTTTGTAGCGCATCATTTTAAGCTGCAATAATGGCAGCAGCATGACTTCATCCATACTGCGCTCTGCTGACAGGGAAAGGGAGAGACGAATGAGTTGGGAGAGAGGCTCCTGCTATCATGCTAGCTGCAGGACGAGCATTCTGTCGCCCATCCTGTCCTGTATAACAAGCAGCGAGTGTCTTAAAGCCGTTGATGGCTAGTGATGTATCTAGATCAGGCACTCGTGTTGCGCCGATCCCAGTGTGATCCCAGATGATAAAACGCCACACTCGCCGTCAGGGCACGCCTACCGGCCTTTCCCCAGGTCTGAGACCTTAAATAAATGATAATAATCATTGGAATCTTCCCGGGGTGTATGTGTTTATGACTGGTAGAAGGTCTGAGAGATTGTGTAGGAGTGAGAAGTGGCTGACTTCACCTGCCAAATGGCATAAATGTCCAATAAAAAGCAATACTGTACTGTGCTGGCTCCCAGAGGAGTGTGAATGGAGGAAGAGACGTTCAGTGGAGGAAAGAAAAAGAAAAAAAAAACGTGTTAGGAGTGTATGAAAGACAGGACACAACTGTAGGTGTGAGTGCTGCCTGAACTGCACACACTTGTATGGATATGGTAACCTCCCTCTGATACATGTGCACCCTCGGGCTTCCACCTGGCCCTGATAGAGAAGGACGACTCTTTAAAAAGCCCTTTCCACCGTGGGCAGCGCGGGAAATGCCTGGGTGGCCCAAGCAGAGTGCTTCGTCGTTCATCAAACATTTACGCGTGCGGTCCCTCCTCGACATCAGAATTACATTTGAAATCCCACCAGTTACATCACGGCCACTTAAACATGGCAGCTGGAGCTTTAAATACCTGTATGTGCAGAAGGAAGGAGGGCCGGGGGGGGTGGGGGGTTGGCTGGCTTCTATCTGCGAGAGCCATTCAGATGAAACAGGATGTTTGGGAAAAAAAAAGGGAACATTGCCTTCTGAGGTCTGCAATCAGACGCACAAAAAGGATCAAATAGGACCTCATCACAACAGGAGTGTGATTTATTTTTATTTAGAATTTTATACCAATTATAAAGAAGGGGTGTGTTCTGAGCCAAGATCATGTGCATATACTGTACCGTTTGCCTTGCACACATATGCACCCAACCTAACCTCTAATAGCTGGCTACATGTTGTATTAAAAGGATGCTGGTCTGTCTTGGACCTGTCAGGACAGTCTAGATTAGGAAGGAATTACAGAAAATTTAAACTATTCTGTAAGTAAGAAAATAGTCCGAATTTAACAGAGTGCAAAGACACTGTAAATACACACAGCCAGGCTTTTATTTGCAGTTTTTATTTTCTTTTTCGCAGCTGGATGGATTAATTTTGGATTTTGAACAACAAAATGTAAATGACATGGCATTGGTGATGATGGGTAGTAACAGAGGATAATGTTACAGCTTTAAGAGAACAGGTAAGCTAATGCTAAGTTAGTTAAGTAAACATCAGCCATCACTCAGCATCTTAGACGTAACAGACAAACCATTAAAAATTAGTTTAACCGACTGTTATTTCTGGTGTCGACTAGCGTGGTTAGCACGGTTAGTCTAGCTGACTATTTGTGCACATCCCTAGTCTAGACTCGTAGCTGGAGAGGTGCCAGTTAACCTCCTGGGTACTGCAGAGGCGCCCTTGAGCAAGGTACCAACCCCTAATTGCTCAGGGGGCCCCGTCACTTTAACACCTCTCCCCAACAACTGCATCTGTAAGTAACTCGCCTTCTTTCTTCTTATTTAAGAATCTAATGTTCTGAAGCTTGAAGACAGTTCTTGACTTCACAACATAATCACATGTTGTACATGTACACTCAACAAAAATATAAACCCTTTTTGTTTTTGCTCCTATTTTTAACGAGTTGAAGTCAAAGTTTTAATATTTCTTCTATGAAAACATGAGGTTTATTTCTTTCTAAAATCCACATTAGTGAGCACCTCTCCTTTGCCAAGAGAATCAAGCCACCTGACAGGTGTGGCATATCAAGATGCTGATTAAACAGCACAATTATGACAGATTTGTGCCTTGGACTACATTTTTACCCCGCGTTGCAGTCAGTGGGATTGGAAGCATTAACCCTGCCAGCCTACGTCAAACAACAAACTCCACAGGAGCATAAGCAGCAAGGAAACCTTCTCACCTTGCCTTCTTGCTTCTTGAAGTCATGGAGGTCCAGATTGCAGCGTGGGCGGCCACTCCCATCGCGTAGCCCCATCTAAGTCTTCTAGCTTGACATTTAGCCCTCCAGCTTCTGAGCAGGTTTGCTTACTGTTAGTGCAGTAGCAGTCCATGAAGCTATAAACTAGCTAATAAAGAGGTCCCCTTGGTGAAAGCACAGTAATGAACAGCACATGCTTGTCCTGCTGGGAGGATAGCATCAGATCAATGAGGTCAATTGAGTCTGAAGAAAACTCTGAGCTTCTGATCAATCCACCTTTGACGCACCTAAGACACTCTCTTAACTCTCAATGATTTTCTCAGATCCTCAGTCTGTGTTTGTATTTGCACTCACGGGAAAGTAATGTACATCCAATAATGAACTAAAGGAATCCTACTTGACTGAAAGATAGACATAACTTCAGTGCATGTACATTTGAGAACAGAATGACGGCTTGTTGAACAGCTTTCTACAACATGATTGTGGCAGTAAAACTTTGATTAGACATTTAACACTGCTTCATCCATCTCAATCAATGACCATCAACCTTCTTCCTCCATTGTGACCACCAACATTTAAGATTTAGAATTGGTCTCTCTGGCATTTCCAACACAATTGCAACTTGCAGTGCAACCCTTCTAAGGCTGTTCAAGTTTTGGCCATTACAATTACACTACAAGCCGGGAGTGTGGATAAAATCCTCTCATCAAATTATATAATATGTATACTATATAGACTCAGTAAATTTTCTTCAAATTCAATTCAGGAATGACTAAAATGTTTGTTTTAAGCTAATCCAATAAAACACCTGTCAAATTAAGCAACAGAAAGAAGAAAACAGCCCTGCTCACTAATTTGCAATGTCGATGTTGTTGGAGTGTAATACCAAAGAAAAAGCAGCACAGCACAACTGACAGAGACAAATTAATATTTTCTCATGATACATTGTATTGCCAACCCCTAAATTACACCCACATGAACTAATATCAAGTCACATTTATATGATCAAAATATTGGTGTTTATGGTGACTTACTCAAATGCTTACACTATAAATTTCAATAAACACAAAGTATGCATTTGGCCTCGACAATATCTGTCTTGGTTCATCCACTGCAGTCAACGTCTCAGAGCACTTCAGCTCTTTCCTTTCTGCCTGGTCGTTTTGTTGTAGTTTTTCTAATCAGACACTTATTCAAACACTAGCAGTAATCTGTAACTCAAAAACTTGTTTTTAGAGATGCCGATTAAACATAGTTTAGGAGTTGACAGTGGGTGCCTTTCACCGCTCACCACATTTATCTGTGAATATTGCACTTTAAACCCATCCATAATACTGCCTACATTTTTCTAAAATCCCCGCTTCATCCCCCACACTGTTTGACAATATTACAGATTTTTGTACCTGCTTGTTCTGTAACTGTGAACAAGCTACTTTGGGGACATATCACACTTTCACTGAGTGAAATATTCAAGCCTCAGGTGCCTTTGTTAGATTGCATAACAACTTTTAGTTGTTAATTTCATCATTTTACACAGCTCAGCTAACTCAGCAAAATATACTTTAGGAAACTTAGAATACTTTTTAAATAAAGTAATGTAGATCATTTAAAATTTTTAATAATAGACCTGCCAAAGGATTGAAGAGGCTAAAATGGTATATGTATTGGTAAAACGTAAGTTAGGGCATCATCTGTTCAATTCTGAATTCAACTCTGTATGTTTCACTGTGATGTGTTTACAGCTTGCTCCAAGTCCAAAAATCCTGAATTATTTTAAAGCATCTGAAAGCACACTGACCACATTAAATCCACATATTGTCCTGAGTAGAAAGGCATCAAACACTACTAATCAACAGAATGTCTTCAGATCTGTCCACAGCAATCACTGAGATGGAGGAAAGTGGCTATGCAAAAGATGAAAGCAGAGGAACAGAGGGGGCAGGAGGTGAGGCGGTTAGTAATGTGAGGGAGACATGTCAGCTCACCGAGGTAACCGGGTGAAGTTACGGTGGCTGGCTGGTACCTTAATTAGGCCAGATGACTCCTTAAAAAAACTCATTAATGGAGCCACGAAGCATGACCCCCGCTGGGCCTCCTGCGGTTTGGACCCGCCACATGAGGCCAACTTGATCTGTAGGTTTTATGCTCTTTGCTCTGTTCCAGTGAAATGGTGGAGGATTTGTAAAACCAGCCAATAGACTTTAGGTAGCAAAGTTACATGGTGAAACTACAATGAGAGGGAGAAATGGGGGGTAAATGGGGGTCTGATTTCATTTCACTTAGCTGCATTAGAGCTGTGTTTGAACTTGACTTCTTGAGTCAACAGGTCTACCTGGTAAATAATAAGAAACTGGAATGGAGTGAAATGTATGAAACATAACATAATAAATCAACAGAGAAAGTTAGAAATTACATCAACAAACTGTTCTTGGAGGAATCTTTGCATTATTACAGTGCACACAGCAACATAGCGTCTTGCTGCTCTGAATTTACTCATGTCAAGACAGCGTTTTTTAATCATTTTAGTCCTCTGTTCATTTGATGATGACTGTGTCAACTGTGAACTGAAAGAAGCGGCAGCAGTCTAAGAATCTTAACTCATTAAAAAGCTAACTAACAAATTCTTTATGTTTTGAATGTTTATCGGATCACTATTGTTACATAAATTGCAGTGTATGATGCATATATTATAAATAAATTAATTATTAGCTTAGCTTCTTCTGGTGCAACCTTTTTTGTCATGAATTTGTGTAATTTTTGCTTCATGTTACAGAGACAGGTAACATGCTGCACATTTCTTTGTTCAAAATGTACTAATGGATCTGACGTGATGGCAAAATATTGATTGGGAGGACACAGAATGTGTGGCTGATTCCCCATTATACACCTTCAAACTGCTACCTATCGACAGCTACCACTCAGATAGGAGACAAATCGACATGTACCAGCTTTAAGGAATGTACGTAAACAGAAATATAATGCTAGTTAGCTGTGTTTTTTACCCTATATTTGTTTACATTTTGCGTCCCCACTGGATGTACAGACTACCACTAAATTACTGATTCAACCTAAAAACATGATCATTCTCAAGCAAGACCCAGAGTTACAAAGAGCGTCTTTAAAAAAAAAATGCATTAGTGACAGACATCAGAGATAATAATCTTAATTTCCACCAGGAGTTATGTGTCACAGCCGCTGATGGTCTGCTGAGCGTGTTGTTAAAAGGGTGAAAACAGCAGTCCAAACTACAATAACTAATTTCCCGCTATTTTTATCACACCGGCCGATGCACCTGTCCCTTTCACTACAGCAGTATCTTTGCCTCGTGTCTCTCCCTCCATTCCTGGGAAGGTATGCTGCTGAGTTTGAAAACCTCTGATGTAAAATGTCTGAATAAGCCTCAAATCAGCCCTACTCTAGATGGTGTACATTAAAGATGAGTCTACATTGTTTCAGTCTGACTCAACCAGCTGTCAGACAGGCAGAACTCTGCAGTGTGAGCACCAACCACAGCTCATGGTCCACTACTCTTTGGAGCTTTTCAGATATTACATTAGAAGGAAGGGCGATCATAACTGCAGAAAGACAAACATCTGACAAGAACCTACACAAGCTGAGGAAACTGTAACCCTGAAGAGGGGAAGCGATTAAAAACATATGGGTTTCATACTGCTCAGTAAAATCAAAATAGAAATTGTAAAAGACAAGTAGTGCTCACTGCAGAGCCAGTGAGGTGCCGCTCCCCAGCTCAGGTCCAGTCCCAACCCAAGACTGACAGAGGCCAGGGCACTCTGACAACAGGGAGGACGATACTGGGGAGGTTTTCTTGCCAGGTTTGGCTCCTGGGAGCCCGGGGCAAAGTCAGCCTCGCAGAACACAGCCTCCAAGTCCATCGGGGAACCAAGGTGATTCTACAGATAGATTTACTGATATGCAGTTAACCACTACTAGTACTACTATGTATTGTGTTAGGTTAATATCTTGTTCAAATGTGTGTCTGATGCTTGACCTGCTTAGTATTGCAGTGATGTTTGTGTACAGTTGTGAAACATAAGAAACAAGCACATAGGATTCCTTCTCTGCTCCAACAAGTCTTTCTGTCTCTTTCTTCACATTCCTCGTGGAAAGTGCAACATCGGCTGTGACACATCGACTGGCCTCTCAGCAGGTCAGCGTCCGGCTTCAATACAACCACATCACAACACGTCAATTCTTCGACGGGATACACTTCCTACTTTTTGTGCCTAAAGGTCATGGCTATCTCTCCGCTGTGGACCACTCAGATCAGATGACAGCCACACCGATGTGAACACAGACATCTTTGTGCACAAACATTCTCCATGGACTGACCGTCTGCTCCAAGGCCTTCTGATCAGGACTGATAGGCACTCATCAGTCAAACGGCTGTGTGTTGTTGAAGCAGAGGATTTTCTCCTCACTGATGCACAATATTGGACTTGAGTTAATCAATCTGTCAGTTCTTCTGCTTGACTACACACGTGATGAGTGCGGCGATGGTTTGGATTTATTGAGTGAAGGAGGGCTTTCACTGAAGGATGGGATCTATCTAGACTGAATGCTTCAGTAGCTTTGCAGACATGCAGAGACACCAAAGTGGGAAAATCACACCGCCCACCAGCTCAAGGCTTGTAAATTTTGTGTCAGTGAGTCTGCCGAGGGTGTCGACTCTGCCATCAACTCGGCAGCTAAAAAACAGTGTTAAATAGATGTTTAAAAATAATCTAACTAAATGGTTAAGTAATGGATGTGTCTGTCAAACAGTGGAAACTATACCAACCACCTCAACTTATTGATGAAAACACGGCAGCGCTGGTATTGAGGACACTGCTGTCATGTTTTCACTAGAAGTGCATGAAACTTTTAATTAGAAAGAAAGTGTAGAACTTTATCAAAGCTATGCAGTTTAGATCAACAACAAATCCCATTGACAGGAAATGGATCTCTTTTAATAATCGATTAATCATTTGAGTCTTGGGTTTTATTGTTTTACCTGCTAGGATGTGAGAATTTGCTGCTTTTCTTAGTCTTACATTACAGTGAATTGAATATAAAAAAGTTTTGGGCAGCAGGTCGGACAAAATAAGACATTTGAAAACATAACCTTGAGCTGTAAGATATCATGATGATATCATCACACCAGATCATCAGGGATCTCAGTGCCTCTTCTGGGGATTTGTGAGTGCAAAGTAGTTGCTTTAACAGTAAGGAGAACGGTTGTTAACAAACGTATGCAACAAGGACACACCTCACCTGAAACAATGCTCTTCCATACAGATAGAAAATCACTTTGTAAAACAGAGAAAATGGACGTTCCAAGCAGCGTTATGCGGTACTCATTTACAAGCACATGACTTCAATGCCTTTAAGACTTTGGATTGGCTCTGCAGTTGGAATGCAATCAACATCATCTACCATTAGACCTTCACTGTCTGGCAAACACTGCCTTTTAAACTCAACACTCTGCAACACAAGCTTTCTGTTATAAATAAGTCCAGAAAACCATATTTTCTTTGACTTGACAAGGCTCCTCCAGAGCAACTGACGACCGTATGCAACTGTTTTCACAGGCTGAGTAGTACTCCGCCTGTAAAATCAATTTACAAGAATGGTTCCCCTTTCTGGTTTTCAAACCTCACTTTCCCAATCGTATTATCCACCTTCCCCAGATTACCACTTTTACCCTAACAGACAGGCAGCATCTTAAAGGGTCAGTTCACCCACATTTTTAATACAACAATATACTGTATCGCTCCCAGAGGTGTTGAGATTATTGCTGCCAACTCATTACAATGGAGGTAACTGCTCACAGAATTAAAAACATGTTAAAAAACTTAACATGTCAATCTAGAAACAATGTCCCGGTTACTCTACAGTCCTCCCTGGGAACACCTGGTGCTAACATCAAAGGTTAAGCATTAATCGATTATACACGAGAATATATTTGACGCATGTCGGTCAGTAGGTTAATTTGCATGCACTCAGCTCACAGCTTTGCCAGCTAACAGTCTGAGGTAAAAGATAAGGCGCACTAAATGAAGCTCAGTGTAGGAGCGTTTCCTCCAGAAGACCAACAAATAACAACAACAAAAAAACAAAAACAAATTGTTTCTCATTGTGTGATACGACTGTTGAGTTTAGCAGTAGTGCTAACCCTATGCTGTACAACATTAAGGACAAGTGCCCGGCTGCCATGTCTGAGGATGGCTCGCAGCCAAAGATCATATTGCTTCTAGCTGGGGAGAGTGTGATGCAATGGTCCAACATGCTGCCAATAAGAAGTAAGAGGGGGAGTAATCTCTATAAGCAGATATCTGCATGTGAATGCAGAATTTGTAGGCAAACTGAGCCATCTATTCCTTTAGGTCTAAGTAGTAATGACTTCATGAGCTTCTTTAATGATAAAATTATAACTATTAGAGACAAAATTCATCACCTCTTGCCCTCAACAGGCACTGATCTGCCTTCTTACACAGCAAGTTTGGAAACAGCTGTAAAACCTGATATATATTTAGACTGTTTTTCTCCCATCGACCTTCATCAAATAACTTCAATAATTTCTTCATCTAAGCTGTCAACCTGTGTCTTAGACCCCATCCCAACCAGGCTGCTCAAGGATGTTTTACCTCTAGTTAGGAATCTAGTTAATTCAGAATGCTGCTGCACGTGTTCTGACAGGAACCAAGATCAGAGATCACATCTCTCCCATTTTGGCTTCCTTGCACTGGCTACCTGTCAAATCTAGAATAGAATTTAAAATTCTTCTCCTTACTTACAAAGCTCTTCATGGTCAGGCACCATCATATCTAAAAGTAGTACCTTACTACCCCTCTAGAACACTGCGCTCTCAGGATGCTGGGTTCCTTGTGGTTCCTATAGTTTCCAAAAGTAGATTGGGAGCCAGAGCTTTCAGCTATCAAGCTCCTCTTCTGTGGAACAAACTACCATTCCGGGTTCGGGAGGCAGACACGGTCAACACTTTTAAGAGTAGACTTAAGACTTTCCTTTTTGATAGAGCTTGATAGTTTGATAGTTACGGCTGGCTCAGGTCATCCCTTACAGTAGTTATGCTGCCATAGGACTAGACTGCCGGGGTGTCTCTCTCTCTCTCTCTCTCTCTCTCTCTCTCTCACCCCCATCTCTAAACATACATGTGTCATTAATGCATGTGGAGTTTCTGTGCTCTCTCGTCCAGCAGGTTCTCATGGATTGTGGCTGCTGCTGTGGTCCTGCACGACGTCCACTACATATATTATTACTGTCATTATTGTTACCATATCTCCATTACAGTTTACAGTTACAGTTACAGTTAGTTAATGATTTGCTGCTGCTGTGCATCTGTGTCTCTATCCCCCCTTCTATCTGCCCCTCTCTCTATCTTTAACTCAACCAGTCGCGGTGGATGACTGTCTACCAATGAGCTTGGGTCTGCTCGAGGTTTCTGCCTGTTAAAAGGAAGTTTTCCCTCGCCACCGTTGTCAAGTGCTTGCTCATGGTGGAACTGTTGGTCTCTGTAAATAATATTATAAAGAGTACGGTCTAGACCTGTTCTGTATGAAAAGTGTCATGAGATAACTTTTGTTATGATATGGCGCTATATAAATAAAATTGAATTGAACTGAATTAAATATCGTGTGAAATCTAAACCATCTCCACAGCTGGCTGTCACTATGGGTGGAGAGATCACTACAGAAACTGTTGATTGTTGACTACAATTCTTCTTTTCAAGGATCCAGAAAACAAAACACATCGTTAATCCACAGCTTTACACTGCGATAGCTAGTTTAATCTCCTCTTTCGTGAGAGGTGACTTGTATGAAGTATTTTTGTCCTTGTCACTCATTAGCCGTGCCAAAGAGCTGTTGTACATCTCCTACTGGGAAATGACAAGACACTGACTGAAATATGTAACTTATTGGTCTTATGACTCAAAACTCCTCTCCATTAAATAAATGTCTCTGCAGATCATGACTATTGACCTTCCATCCATTTTCTCTGACTATGTGCTCCTATTAACGGGCTGTAGCTTACACATTATGTTGGATGTATGTATACAAACAGCATTTGGTAACAAATACTAGATGACTCCTAATTCTTAACAGAAGAGCTTTTCTTTCATGATGCCATCATTTCAAATTATTTTGTCCAGATGGTGGCTTCCTCATGTTGGAAGAAACATCTTCACAGGCTCTGATCTTAGTCTTAGTCTTCCGTGGAGCCATTATCAGAATTTTATCTAAGACCGACGTAAAACAGCAACAGCAGCTCGGTCTCCTGCAGCAACTGGCTGATGTATATTGATGATGTATATTTTCAGCATTTTTTGACATTTTACAGACAAAATGATTACAATTCACAGCATAATAGCATAATAAATAATGAAGGTAACTGTAACTGTACATATTTCTTAAAAATGTTAATTGTTTGTGTGGACATGATGACCAAACAGGTGAAGGCAGAACAGACTGGTGAACAATTTACTGTAATGCAACATTTTCCAGAATAGACATACTGTCAGCTACTGCACACAATAATGAGATATCCACACCCCGAGATAACAGTCTCCTATCTCATTGGTGTATTGCTACCAATATGCTGAACGGGAGAGGTCACTGAGAGGTTTGATGTACGGCTGCAACATTTCCATATCCATTTTCCTAATTGTTTGGTCTACGCAATAAAACAGTGAAAATGGCTATTACAATTTCACAAGTGCATGGTGATGTATTCAAATTGATTATTTTGTCCAAGACAACAGGGTAAACTCCATCTGCTGATGAAGGTCATGCCATGGAAAGCTTCAGAAGCTACGATACAGACCTTGCGTTGAAATTATTTTGGGAACTGTTCCCAAGTGAAGATTGAACTTTTAACTACTGATTCATTTTCTGTCAATAATCAGTCATCCCCTAGTTTGATGGAAATGATGTTAATCATATGCTATGGCTTTCACAGTCAGCAGATTTCAACCCAGCTCAACACCTCTGACAGATTTTAGAGCAACGTGCTAAGCACAGCTGTCCATCATCAAACACCAAAAATGCATCAGCAACTATCTTGATAACTGATTCAGTGTTTTAAGTCATTTTCCAAGAAAAAATACTTGTGTGGTTCCAGCGTCTCTCTTATGATGTGCTGCTTTTCTTTCTCACTTACGTAATCATGACTCAGTGTCTGTGCTTGGTTTGTCTCAAAAAGCCTTATTATATGAAAAAATGGTGATGGACGTTTATCCTTACTTTTTGGCATTTTATCAATCAACAGTTTCAATTCAAGAAAATAATCTGCAGATTAACTGATAATAAAAATAATTGGTAGTTGCCACCCTGCTCTGAGGCTGCAAGCCTGTGGTAGAAAAACACCACACAAAGACACATCATGCTCATTTTTACCTTAATTTATCACTTATCTGTATAACTCTGCATGCAAAGATGCAATAGATAGATAGATAGATAGACAGAGAGATAGACAGACAGATACAATAGATAGATAGATAGATAGACAGAGAGATAGACAGACAGACAGATTGTACCTCTTCTCTCTTAATCTTTACATATTCTTTCAACTGTCCAGAACCAAAAAGTATTCTGTTTAGTGTCCAATAAAACAGAAAAAAGCAGCAAACTTTCATATTTAAGGAGCTGAACTTAGATTGTTGGCCTCTTGATTGAAAAACTGAAACAATTAATCAATCATCAAAGTAGTGATTGATTGATTTTCTGTGGCTCAACTAATCATGACTAAGAGTCTCAGCTATAATATAGACAGACAGATGGATAGAAATACTGTGACTGACAGAAATTAGGATGATAAATCTAGAAAACTGGGCTGACTACTGTATGTGAGTCTCATCAGCCAGTTGTAGCATCCAGAGATTACTCACTCCCAGCCCCTCACTTTCTATCTCCATTTACAGTCTACTCCTCTACCATTAGTGCTACAGTAAGAAAGGAGTGGGGAGGATGGTGCTTCAGTAGTAAAACTGCCACAGTCTGAACTTCATCCAGTCTCCATGCACACAAAAAAAAAAAAATATGAATTTGTGGAATATTACATTACAGGAAAAGTGGTGATTTGCTGTGCTTAAAACATGAACTCCCTCAGCTCTGCATGAAGCAGCTGCATCACAAAAATGACAGTACATGTCAACTCTGACCTCCATCTGGCGATCACCCAAACAAAGTGCTGCCAACAGGCGCACAAAATTCAGCCGTATTTCACTTCAACTCCCTATTTAAGTCCCTGTATCATCATTCAGGTTGCACTACTGTAACACAGGGAGAAAGGTGACCCTCAGAAGGCTGCATTCAGGCTCAAATCAATAATAACGAGCTGTGTTTTGGCCATAAAACTGAGCGTGGACGGAGTTTCTGTTGCGTTTACTCTCCGCTACATCTGTCCATCGTAGTGAGGGACAGTTAACTCCCCGTGTCAAATGTCAGACTGTTGAACAATTTCACACATATAAACATGCCCTTTGCGTCTGTAACAGCAGGAAACCAGCAGCAGTCGGTACTCACCTACAAGAAACCGTGAGTTCAACTTTGGTGGCAGGTATCGCAGCTGTGAAAGGGTCTGCGTCCCCAATACACGCCATATTCATCGAGCTGGTCGATCACAAATCGCCCCGTATCCAGCGCCTTGACGGCGGCATGAGAGGAACCCAGAGAAGAGATGATGCAGGAACAGGAAGCCTTTTGCACCGCGAGGACAACAAGCCGTTTGTTTCTGGAAGCGCGAAGCACCGGAGGGGAACGCGGACGCGAAGCTGCAGCGCGCCGGAGCCGCGTCTCTGTGCGCCTCGGTGCTCCGGGGAGAGAGGACGGTGTGTGAAGGGGAGGGAGGGGAGACACACACACACACACACACACACACACATACAGAGGCACACAGTGGGAGTGTACAGTAGACTATTTATATCGACTTGTAAGGAACAAATAGCTTCACAAAGATCAAGATTAGGTTTAGTTCAGGTTTAAGTTCGGTTAGGTTAGGTTAGATTCAGGATTTAGCTTTTGGAGCTGAGATTATTTTTTGGGTGGATAAATGGTTGAAATGGTTGGAAATGGAAAGTGTGGTTTGTTTTAGCGGTGGGCTGTGGGGTTAGTAGTAAACATTAATTATAAAGAGTCAGTTAGTTAGCTACACACAGGACAGACATGCTAGCAGCTCTGTAGTAGCTATTAGCATTTGTTTGGTCAACAGAAGTAACTGATATTTTATTTTACTAAGTCACAAGTCACAAGCAGCGATGAGCGTGAAGCAAGATAGGCTAAAATTAGCTCATATTCATATTCATTCAGACTACATTTAGAATATATTAAAACTTGTTTTAAAAAGTTCATAATCAATAGACCTAGTAGGTGAACACAGGTGTTATCAATGATACTAATTAAGGTTCCGTTCCATTCAGGTCAAACAGAGTCAGGGTGCTGCAGTGCTGCATGTTGGCTCAGTGGAAAGTCTCTGCTGCACTAAATGGAATGCATCCTTAATTAGTATCATTGCTAACACCTGTGTTTACCTACTATTTCATGTCAAAATGGCTGCTGTGAAAAAAACATTGTTTTCTCCAGTGCTGATAACTGATGTAGCAAACAAGTGAGCCATATTGCCTCTTTCTCCTCCCTGTTGAGATTTGCACCTTTAGCGAAATGCTAAAGTCGGCATGCTAACATCTTAATACTGACAAGGCAAATATCACAGATATATGGTAATAATAAAATAATAAAAACAATTATTTCACTCCTTATTACTATCATTACTGCTATGACTATTATTATTGTTATCTTTTTTAGTTACCTTAAGAATACTTTTAACTTACTTAATTTATTACTCACATTACTTTTAGTAACTTTAGACAATAAAACAGTATAATGTAACTAAATTAAATGTTATGAGTAAAGGAAGCCAACAGTTTCCAATAAAGGTCCTTATGTGTAAAAGTGTGCCTAGTGTGGAGCTCTGTTTAGCCAGAGTTTAAGGCATTTACCAGTTTGTAGAGTTGGGTTGGGATTCAGCACAGTGTTTTTACAAGTGTGTGTGTGTGTGTGTGTGTGTACACAAATATGTTCTGCTCTTTGAATGCAAGTGTTGTGCTAATGAGGAAAAACTACTTTCAGCACGCCCTGCAGAAGACAGTGGCCACCAGACAGCTGAGGAGAAACTGCATTTAAAAGTCAATGGACTTTAACAAAACGACCACAATAGCTCTGCAAGTGTTTTATAAGGATGTTGATCGATACATGCATAGATTACTTGGCCGGGAGATGACTGATACATTTTAAAACTTCCCATTTAGGACTGTTTTTGAACAACAATTTCCTACTTTCTTTCTTTTCACGTCAGTGTAAATGTTATTTTTGGCCCTGTGTTGTTGCAATTAAATGATCTATTTTGCCGGCAGTAGTTTGATAATTACTATTCAAAAGATGAGCTGTTTTGTTATTTAATTACTTGTTTGCACTAATGTTATGACCTCCTCTAATCTTGTGGATGAGGTTGATTTATCCAAAAGCTAATATTCCACACAACCACTGTTTAAAATATTATGGCAACTGAGATGGAAAATGTCAAAGAAAACATAAAGTTAGCCAACTTTCTCTATTAAAATATTAAGGATCATTCACAGGAGAGCCAACTGAGTGATCCCTGTGGGTGGGAGAAAAATAAATGATATGCGTTTGGAGTATAATTGGAAAGCAATAAACCAAACAGTGTGACTCAAATCTACTGTCTTCAGTTGAGGAACAGTGTTAATTTTGAAATGATTAAAGATGTGCAGGGTCTCCAGATGAGGCTCAAAATGCTCGTACAGTAGCTCACAGTTCAAGCTAAAGTAATTATGGATTAGTTATGAATTATTACTACTCTCTGTACTTTACTTTATTCTCTAACCACAGCAACAAACTCAATTAACCTACCCAGCATCAAACCAAGATCTAAAAATGGAAATATGTGTGTCAGCTCCAGTTAGTGTTGAAGAAATAGACAGAAAGTTCATTCTGCAGGTCAAACACCTGTTTGCCAAATAAAGAGCCACGTGTGTGTGTGTGTGTGTTTGGTTTCACTAACATGTTCGAGCCCTCCGAGTGGTCAAAATGTTTCATTTCTCAAGCACTGAGCAGTAAAACAAGAATGTATGACCCCAAAACCAAGAGGCTACAGCCATGCTCGTAGCTCTGTAAGGCTGTACTTAGGCAGAGTGATGCTTTAAGCTAACTGCTATATTATCATTCTCACAATTACAATGCTAACATGCTGATGTTTAGCAGGTACCATCCTGATTTAGCGTGTTAACATGCTAACATTTGCTAATTTGTCAAAAACACAAACTATAGCTGAGGCTGAAGGGAAGGTCATCACTTCTGAAGGTGTTAGACCAAAGTATTGGAAAAAGTTTTGATCTGATGATGGTGTTTTAAATGAAAATTCATTGGATGACCCAAGTTATTACAAATCATTCTGATGGGAAATAAATGTCTGCACCAAATTTCCTGGCAAGCCATAAAATGGGTGTTGAGATATTTCACTAATAGGCAAAATTGTCAGTCTCGTGGTGGAAAAGTCAGAGGATCACCAAAGTCATTGGGCTTCATCACCCAGGGACTATAAATGTCTGTACAAAATGTCATGGCAATCCATCCAAGAGTCCAATTCAGTCTGGACCGAAGTGGTAGACCAAACGTCATACTGTACAGATATATCTATCCCTGGAGTTATGCCATTCGCATGGCTCAGAAGATAGACAAGCAGAAATGAAATAATACAATTTTATGTATGTGGGAACTCATTCCAAACCCATGGGCATTAATTTGAAAGTATACCAGCCTCCAACTTTCTGGTTTTAACTTAGTGATATTACTTAGATTCATCTTTGATGTTGATAAGGCCTGGCACACAGCCCGTGTTCCCATTCATCCCAAAGGTGTTGGATGGGGTTAAGGTCAGGCCTCTGTGTTGGCCAGTCAGGCTCTTCTATGCCAAACTGGGCAGACATTTCTTTGTGGACCTGCTTTTGTGTACGGGGGCTTCTCCAAACTGTTGCCACAAAGTTGGAAGCACGCTGTTGTCTAAAACAACATTGCATGCTACAGCATTCGGATTTCCCTTAACTGGAACTAAGGGAAGAAGTAAAAGGAATGAAAAGGTTCACTTATTTCTCATATAGTGTGTAATTACACAGCAGCCTCCACAGGTTTCAGACTCTGTATTGAATATTTTTGTCACAGAGCTAAAACCAGTCTTTCTGCATATTAGTATTTCACACATTTCTCTGAGTCACATTTTGGATGAAGGAACTGAACGTGACTTCCACAATTTCAGTGTAATTTTTAGGCTAAAACGATGTCTAGTTTCACTACAGCCCCCTCATCGCTACCTGAATTCAAGACCTGGCCATTTGTAGAACATAAAAATGACCTCAAGATGATCTCACCACCATTTTCCTTGAATGCATTAGTAGAAAATGAAAAAGAAACTGTGAAGTTGTTCGATTTTTGTCCTCCTTTGAGATTTTTATCCAGGTAAAATAGACAGAAAGAGCCTCGAGAGTGTTGGAAGCACCTTGCTTGTGAAAATCAAAATATCTGCTGATTCTTTTTGCCAGGAACACCGAAGATATTTGAGTGTGAATCCTCTCAGCTTCACACATTTAATGACTGTTTTTGTAGATTGCGATTGTTGACAAGTACACTGTGTTCTGGATTATTCTCTGTTGTGTTTAATAAAGTAAAGTTAATTATCGTTAACATACAAAGACTTTTTGTGATTTTAAAAAACAAGCACAGCTGTATTGGCTCTGTATCCAGTGCAAACAGAAAGAGAGATAATGGACAACCTTGGTAAAACTCCAAGCACCAAAAGCTTCAGCCAACCTATAAATTATTTATAGACGAGTACAATAAGATGTCTTTTTGGCATATTATGATGGAATTTCTGTTTCAAGTGGTGTAAATTGGTGGAAAGATTACAAATTGGTTTAATCAGATCTCACTATGATGGAAATGCAGCAAATGATGATATATTTTCAGCAACGCGAGCAGCGTGGCTCCAGGGATGGCAGTGTTGGGTCCCGCTCATGGCGATCCTCTTATTTTGATTTATGATCAAATACCTGAAAATTAACATTCTCATCATTGTCAGCTGTAGTTTGTATCTAAGGTTAAGGGTCCAGTCAGATTTACAAGGCTCTAGTTACAGAATATGGCAATGGAATGTAATATTTATAGCTGTGTTTTCATTTGTGTATAATCACCTGAATCCTTATGTGTTTGTTACCTTAGAATGAGGCTTTTACATCTACAGACACTGTGTATCATCTCCATGGAGGAATAATAAGCAGGATCCAGCATCATCGCTCAGCTTTTAACTTTGTCCCGTGGCCACTCGCTGTATTGCAGAGAAAAATGCCCCTGAGGTCAGAAAAGCATCGGATCATTAAACCTCATAAAAGTGACGCCTGTACAACTGCTAACAGGACACCCAACTACAAACAAGGTCCATAATGACTCTGATTTTCTTTCATTTAAAAATCTGTGACATCATCACAATGTAAAGTCTGGTCGGGCGGGAACTTGCGAATTTAGATTTCAAAAAATCTCATCTATGAGCATGTAAACATGCTGACATTAGCATGTAGCTTAAAGTGCTGCTGTGCCTGACTACAACATTTGGAGCGACTGGCATGGCTGCAGACTCTTAGTCTTGTTTCGGTGTTTTGTCCTACTGGGAGCAATCACATGAGGTTATATGACGTGTCTAAATTATCTCAACCGTTATCAGGTACAAGTGCAATATTAGTTTCATACAGGAGCTGAGGGAGTGATCCAGATGAAGTGTTGAGTTCGATCATTTGTAATGAGAAAGCGGCTGGTGATTTAGACGGGGCTTTTTCAAGCTCCTTGGTGTAGTTGCGTGACAAATGAGCTTTATTAGTAGGAAGCTGTTTCATCAACGCTTGTTCTTTTCCAGAGTCATTTCTTTCATGTTCTTCACAGACTTTTATTATGAAGTCTTATAGGGGCTGTAAATTGGCTGGATCAATTAATAGTTTAAGAATCACACATGAAGACAATGTTTTTAAAAAGTCAATATTAAATGTCACCCTATAAGATTAATTCTTTAATACTGCATCTGGAGCTTGAGTTGAGCAGGTAGTTTGAAAATATCGTGCATGGCTTAAATTTGGGTTTAATCTTTGAAATTGAAAAGTAGTTTTTTTTGCATTAAGCCGCCAGTGAAAGTGAACAGTCAGAATTGTATTACATTCATGCCTCAGTGCCACAAATAGATTTCAAATTATCAGAGTGTGAAGCAGCTCTGACTGCTCCTAATTACTGTCTCCTCAATCTCCTTTTCACTCAATTTGCCAGAAACAGACATAGTCTTGCTGCGTAGTGTTTTTCTGAAAATGGATTAACCTCCTCGACCCTGTAAGACCCACAGGTGGATCAGTTATTACAAACCTATGTTGTGCTGCTGTGCGTTGTTCAAAACTTTAATTTAAACTTACTTTGGGGAAGTGTGTATAAATTAATCTGATGTAATGGTGCTGAATATGGTATAGTATATTATATCAAGGTTATATCAATCTGCTGCTTTTTTTTTTAACTCATCGATAAATTATTGGGTCCATAAAACATAAAAATGTAAGTAAATGTATACATTACAATTTCCTAAAGCACAGATTCACTCCAAAACCCCAAAATATTCCATTTACAGTAATGTAAGAGAAGATAAAGCAGCAAAATGTTCACAACACAGAAGCTGAAAGCATCAAACGTTAAAAATAATTTAAACGATGAACTGACTAACACTACATTTTCTGATGATCTACTAATTATTAATTGACCTGTCCATGCAGTTTTAATATGTGTGCAAATAATTTCCAATTTAAGGCCTAATTGTGGGGAACACAAGATTACCAGAACATCTTTCAGAGCCAAAATAATAATAATAAGTTTATTTTAGTCAAATATTTGTGCTGATTAACAGCTTTCCTGACACATAATGAAAGTTCTGTATGAAAGGAACCCGCCAACACTAAAAATCACCTGGTGTGATTTGACATTGTTCAGCGTAAAAGCTACTTTGTGCTGAGCTTGGTCAGAATCTCTCTCTGAGGGGCGGAGATCTGCTCAGCAGCGAGCAGCGGGCATGGAGGGAAAATGTGCACATCTCTGCATCTTGTGAAACAGCTGCTTGTGCTGTTTTAAAATGAGGATTAATAGACTCACATCAAAGAAAGAGGCTACTGACCAATGAACACGTGTGAGCAGTAATGGTGCTGGCTTTGTTAAACAGGAGGACGTCTATGTATAGTGGGAGTGATTTAAAGCGGTTCAGCGCTGGTGTCTGTAGACTCCACAAAGTACTTCTGAGCGTTTTGGGTCAGATTCAACCTGACATAAACTCAGTGACATCCACACGGAGTCAACACTGTAACATTCACATCAGGCGGCCGGTGATTGGTGCTGCCTGTCAGACAGTCCTGCAGATTTATGTCAACAGTCCCTGATGGCCTCCCGAGTCGTTCATTAGGCATCTGAACAAAGTCTGAGCATAAGTCTCTGTATGAGCATTCTCACTGATTATAGCAACATCACATCACTGTGCTACAGTAAAAGTTGGTCATTTTTATTCTTATACAGTGCAAATCTACAGACCCTGGGTCAGCTTAAGAAAAATAACCTATAGCATCAGATAGAGCAACACATGCATTATGTTGTACAGTTTAGTATATTAGTTTCTAAGCCATATTAGTAGTAAAAATCTGAATATGGGCAACAATTCAGTATTATCCTTTTGTCTGTCGGAGAGTAGTGTGTCTCTTGTCATGTTATGTGGCTATTCACAGCTGGACTGCCGCGATGAAAGACTGACACTGGATACTGATACCGCGTGGAGTGCTGCACGAGTGCGGGCGACTGGGTGGGTATGGAAGGGATCTGAGTTTTGCGTCGGAGATATGTGATTTGGTGTGGATGGTTTCTGTCTGTTGTGTGTTAATGTTTTGTGTTTTTAATAGAGATTCGAATAAACAAATACACGAACATGGCTTTTGTCTACCGGGGCTGCCAGAATCAACACAAAATTAATTATTTAATTAGAAAATAAGTTTCTTGTAGCTGCTTTAAAGATGTGGTGTGTAGGATTTAGTGGCATCTAGTGGTGAAGTTTGCAACCGACTGAATCCCTCGTCTCAACTTAGGAGTGAGGAACTTGGGAGAAACTACCGTGGCCGTGAAAATTTGAAAGGCGCTATCCAGAGCCAGTGTTTGGTTTGTCTGCTTTGGGCTAGTGTAGAAACACAACAAGGTAATGAAAACACCACACTTCCTGATGGACAGCAAAGTAATTCTGTGGACTGTAGTTGCTGTTAGCTAACGTTAGCTCAGTTTGTTAGCCGGGCTGCCCAGACTGTGAGCTCTGGGGGAGAATTACGATACGGTCAGATAGTCAAAAAAGTCCTTTCCTAACCACTTTTCCTTGACCTCGATGGAAGATGTCATGAGGTCAAGGAAAGATGTGAAGGACTGTCAGAATTGAAATAATAACGGAATATAGTCCACCTGTCACAAACGTGAAATGAAGTGTTTGTCATGCTGAGTATGGTCGCTCACGCTCACCCTCCTGTCCACTCATACATAAACATAAAAGCAAGTTATGGTAAAAGATGGGTGATTAATAATCAAAAGGTAACTTCCATGATGATCTGCAGGAAAAAGTTTTTACTCTGTGTGTCAAAGCAGCTCCACAGTCAACAACACAGAACAGGCTTCATGAGCAAAGTTTTTATATCACGGCATCACATCTGTCCATATTCACACGCTCTCTCTGCTGCAGTCTGCGTCACACTGTTTAAATACTTGGATGTTTTCTTTAATGTCTGGTTGTGAATGACTGAACGGTGTGTTGATTTTTTTTTTTGTTGCTGCCGCAAGGGGATTGCATTGTCTCCTTTCCTTTCATAAAGGATGGTCCGGTGTATCCTATGCTAAAGGAGATAAGAAAGGAAGCACCAAAGCTCCTTTGCTTAACGTTTGGAGAATTCAAACAGCTCTTATCGTGACGGCTATGTAAATACTTCTGGGTCATTTCACTCAGTTAGGAACCTTCCTAAGCAAAAAAGTCTATTCGACTGCACCCTTAGTGTTTGTACCACAGGTGCAGCAGCTACAGTTGGCAGCAGTTTACATCATGAAACTATGTAAATCACAGAGTTGAGTCGGAGGAGCAGGACATCAGAGGGAAAACCAGAAAACATTTTCTCCATAAAATATCATCCAGTTTCACCAAAATCAGTCAAATAGTTGGTGGTGTAAAGTGTTACGTACTATGTACTAAGTTACATAGTGTGAGAACAGACGTTTGAGACATCATTCACCTGATTACAAGTCAGTGTAGCATAAACATGATTTATAATCTGTTATTTAATGCGGGAAAAGTTACACAGTGGGACTTTAATCACTACACACATTTACAATGTCTTGATATAAATCAGTGCTGGAAAAAATATTCTTAATAATGTGTTATTGATTTCAGCCACTTGGCCCTGGCTCTGCTAAATGACTTCCCATATAAATTATGAGTTTTTTTACTGAACTTGTCTGGGAGGCACACACCACTGAAGAAGTTAATTACCGTGCAGGTGAAACACACTGGACTACAGTCGAGTTGTAAATAATGAACTGCAAAATACTGCACACTAGGAACGGTCAGATCGATACCCAAGTGATCAATATTCATATACAAACAGTTCATATGTCCCCTGATGGAAAATGCAATTTGTGCTCTTCAGTAGTGTGTTTGTGCAAATCAACAAAGTAAACATGGCGGCTGAAAGGGAACCAGGTGCTTCTGTAAAGCGACCAGGCAGAAACTCATGTTCACCCTCACTATCAGTCGTATCTCCTCCCATCACTGACGTGTGGATATTTGTTACAGTAGATATGTTGTCATGACATTTGTAATCTTGAGTTCTTGATGAGCAGCATTTCTCAGTTACTCAGGTTACAGTTTTTCTTGAAATAATTTGGGCTCACTTTGCTGTTGCACTCACAAATGTCCAAAATTAAAACAACCACAGGAAGTAAAATTACACCGAGGCATGAGGGCACGAATCCGCAACTTACATGCTTCATGTACATAATCATAATAGTAGTAAATAAATGATCAAGTAGTAAATAAATAATAAGTAAACAATCATAGTCAGCGCTGGAATAAATATTCAGATCCTCCTAGCTGAGTATAAGCACTAAAACCACACTGTGAAACACGCATTTAAAACCTTACTAAAAGTATGTTGTACATGTACATTCATGTGTTGCATTTACTACTATAGATGTTTAAGTGTGAGCTACAATGAAATACTCTACAGCAGTGCATCATGCATCAGTTCATCATTGTTCTGTGAGAAATATTTATCTCTCTAATTTATTATGAGCTCAGAATAACCTTAGAATAGCCTGTTTTCAGCTTTGTGATGATGCATTTTCCAGCCAATCCAAGAGGATTTTTAAAAACTTGATTTAGTTTGAGGAGAATTTTTTTCTCAGAACATAAAAGGAGCACAGAAATCATATTCAAAAATCACCACTTATTACTACTTACCTATTTTAAAAGTAACTTAGTAGCACCAATTATAAAATAGTCCAAAATAATATAGTGAAATTATTACTGGTAAAATTGTTCAGCACAAATTAAAATTACACAAGATAAATTTCATCTTTTCTCTCTTCACTGTTGGTTGTCAGTAAGGCTGGATTACCGAAGCCTCCAGGACCCAGACCCTCAGGGCCCCTGACTGCTCCATATTCATTATGTCTGTTATAATATGATATTGCAAATTTGTACAGCACCAACACAGATAATCAAGTGTAATGATGAGGTCTTGTCAAAACATGCATGGTGTAAATTCCTAATTTGTTTTCATCTAGCTCACTAGGTGGTCAGCGGGGGCCCCTCTGCTCATTTCTGCCCCGGGGCCTCCTATCGGGGACTGTCAGTGGAGGAGTCCAATCTATTCTACAGTTTCCCTTATTAGCCAAATGCCTAAAATATCAGTTGAATGTTGACAGCTCTGAAGATAACTCACACTGTCCCTGCTCAGTCCTGTAGGTGCTGCTACTGCCACCTTGTGGTCAGTTTTCACCACTTCAAACATCAGAAATACTTCTATCCTCTCTGAAACCACTGTCTTGTTCACACATCTTCTGGTCATGCATGAAGATCAACATATTTTGGGAGAACATGAACAGACATTTTAGGTCAACAGCAACATATTGTGTCTCTCTCTTCAGTAAACATATCAATGATGAAAGAACGTATAAAGGGACGCACTTCAGATAGAAAAGCTGATATAAAATGTTCTTGCGGAATGAGTGAAAAAACAGGAGAAATAGATAACTTTAACTGAAAACAAGGATGCTGTCATATCTGGATGTAACTCCAAGGACAATATGGACATAAAGACAGTACACCAAAGAAGTGCATGCCCCACTTGGTTCCCATACATACCGCAGCTTCTTGCTCAGACACCGTCTTCTTTTCTCTTCATAGCTTCCTCCATCAACATCCCCTGTGGTATCTTTTCCTCTGTCATCATGTCCATAGAGGCTGTCGAGCATGGTTACATTTGCCCACTCACGCAGCTCCGGTTCTAGCACGACACTGGTCCCAGTTCCCGTCAGCATCCCTCTGCGCCCTAGGCCTGAAAACCTCTTCTCCTTTGGTCTTGTATAATGCTTTTAAAAATGACTGTTAAAAATAAAAAGTAAGTGACAATAAAATAAGTGCAGCACTTTAAACACTTAATCGTTTATAATGCATCATTAAGTTTTTTTTTTTGAGAATTTGGAGATTTAAAGTGTTTCCAAAATAGGAAATGAAGAGCTGTTCATCTAAAATTGAGGAAATCCAACAAACAGAATTTGTACAAATTACCCTCCTGTAATTATATTAACAGCTAAGTCTTTAAATGACTGATAGAGCGAAGAAAAACTCAGACCTGGTTGTTTTTTGACAGATGACGTTTATTCTCACCAGGCATCTGACATTAGAATCGCTACAGAGTCCGCCATTTGAGAATGGCTACTAAAACTCCAGAGGAGGGGACGCCCAGGATATGTGGAACGGGGACAGCATAACAAACAGAACAGAGAAAAAAAAAATAACCGTAGGCCACTAAAACAAAGCCTGCCACCTCAGTCCAAAGCTTTAATACTGCTCGTCAGTCTTCCTGCCAATCCTGGTCCTCTCAGGCTCTCGTGTGAAACTGCGTTCAGGTAGGTGGTCCCACAAAACTAACATTCAGTCAGATTTTATTTTAAATACATAGTTTACATACATTAGATATGTACTCGAATAATGCCTACAACTGCTGTTTCACTGAACATTCAAAAGTGACAGCACACAAACAGACAGATCAGTTACATCAGGGAGACAGCGACGGTCTCCAGGAAGGCCCCGCAAGGATCAGAACTGGGAGACAGACGTCAGTCGACGTGGTTAGGCTCACAACACGGCTAGAGTCTGAAGGCCTCTCCTCTCCAGAAACAAAAACATACTGGTACATTTATATACATACACATTGTTCGGTACTGAGCGGACCTCACCTGGAGTCCATGACTAGGAGCCCTCTTATAGGGTTGAACAAGGTGAGCACACAACTTAGCAGCATGGGAGTTAGACGACAACTCAGTAGTGTAGATTCAGTGAGCGCTAACTGCAACATGTGAAGAGTGAACATACCATTTTACATACGATGAAACATGGACAACAAGTGTAGAATATAAACGCTGTACCTGCTCACATTTAAGAAGGATTACGTGATTCTCAAAGACTAATTGTGTTTCACAAGTGCTCAAGAGTTAAAGGAACAGTCCGACATTTTGGAAAATGCACTTAATCGCTTTCTGAACGAGCTGCAGCCTGCAGCCAGATGTAACAAAATCTGACTACAAGTATCTGACTACTACCTTTTGATGAAGACAGGCTAGCTGTGTGACCACGTGTCCAGTCTTTATGCTAAGCTAAAAACTAATAACAGACAGATATGCATCATCAAACTCAGAGCAAGAAAACAAATGAGCGCACTTCCCAAAATGTCCAACTTTTGCTTTAAGTGGAACTGTTACTGTAAAGTGTGTTCTGTTCACGAGTGCAGTGCAGGACAGCAAAGACGACAAGTTTGCACAATTTTGGTCGCTGATCTTAAACAGCTGCAGAAATTGAGAAGGGAGGAGCACAAAAAGCAGGAGAGGGAAGATAAGGGGAATGGTGATTTGTCTTTTTCACATACAGTAAAGCCACTATTGTTATTTGGGTGGGGGAAAATTAGCGCGGGGACATTGGTTCTGCTTTGAGTGCAGAGAAACAATCTCAACAATCCCAAGAAACCGGAGAACTGGGTTGCGAAGACCAGCTACCAACCCGTTAGCTCTGCAGCTTTTTTCTCCTCTAACACTCAACTTCCTGTCCATTTTCTCTAATCTAACAAGGTAGCAAGACACTGCTACCCCTTTTCCTGGGTAATTTTGTGTCTGCATGTGTACTTTATCCAGACACAGCTCTGCACAGAGCTGAGCAGCAGAGATATTTTCTGTTTGTCATGTTTACTTCTTAAATAAACGTCTTGTGTTCTTATCATGATCCAGAGTGTCGCGTTGTCGACAGCGCAAAGAGAAAAAAATTTGTTTATGCTGCAGAGTCATTAACAATATGCAGAACTACAACTGATTAGCACGACCCTCTGAACATTCAGAGTCTAAGAAAAGAGTTCTAGTTTCTGCTGAGATGAGATTAAATCCTGTTGGCTCAGTCGTAAAGGTTACATGGCATGGAAGGTGTGTTAGGAGTCAGCAGTGGGCTTAAGAAGTTAGGGGGTCAAAGTGCAGGGCAGCAGCATCAAAAGATGCTGTTAATGTCCTTCCAGAGTCAAACCCAGCGGGTGGCGCCATGTTCAGTTACTGGCCACCTCGTCCACATTGTCAACCGTCTCTAAGGTGCTGTCCAGTCCACCGCGTGCACGCCAGATCTTCACAGTCCGGTCACTGGAATACAGGAACAGGACACGGTCAGAAAAATAAAAGAACGTATGATCCAGATGCACACAGGTCACACTTTTGTTTGGGTGCCCTTAAATCTGATCCTGGAGCTCTGAGGCGTGTTGCACTAATAAATTCAGTCACGTTTAAAGTGCTGTGTGGGAGCTTGCTTCAAAACTGCAATAATCATGTGACTAATGACACGCGACTAATTCACTGCTTCGTTTTTCTCGTTAAAAATGCAATGATCAATATGTATTTGGTCTCCTGACCCTTACTGGAATCAAGATGGAGCTTCTGATTGAAGATCACAAGGTGAAGACGTCAGTCTTTCTTAATCTTATTTTATTGACAGCCACTTGTGTTTCTTATGGCTGATTGATTTCAATAGCAGGGCGGTGATAACAGATTCTAGGTTTAAAAGCCTCAGCTCATGTCAGTGTCCTCACGGAGAGAAATACACATTTGGGCTCCAGAACAAAAAAAGCAGCTCCCCCCTAACTCTTTGAGTTTCTGTTGATGGGCGTGTGGATCTGTGGGGTCTACCAGAGGTGTATCTTTGCAGCATCTCATCTGAATAGTCAGGGGCAAGTCAATGAAGTATAAGAACCCAAAAACTAACTAAAAGCCAAATATTGAACATACAAAGTGTGTGTTTGCTTGGTGTGAGACTCACTCGGAGGCAGTGAACAGGTGGCTGCTGTTAGTAGAGATGCTGTTGATGGGGCTCTCGTGACCTTTCAGCTCCCCCAGAGTCCCCAGTGTGTCTGTGTGCCACAGCTTGAGCACACCACCTCTGCAGCCGCTCAGCAAGGCTGGGGACCCGGGGACGACACCCAGCGCACAAACCCAGTCACGGTGAGCGTTCGGGACTTGCTGTTATTGGAAAGATTGAAGGTTTTAATAAAGTGTCATCTTTTCTTTAACCTTACCTAAATGTATACGAGGATTGTACTCTCATAGTGCTGAACAAATAAACAGGTCTTGTTTGTACCAATAATGATGCAGTTGTCATGTTTCTTCTTACTCCCATAACATTAATTTCAATATCTTTTGTGTGCTAGTAAACTATATCTGCACTCTTTTCTCAAACATTTCAGGAAGGCGTCTGTGTTCATGTCACGTTTACTGATTTTAATGCTGCAAAAAAAGCTTTTGAAACAGCACCATTATGTAAATTTCCTGTCTTTCCCAGTCGGACATCCAGTCAAAATCGCCTCCTCAAACTGTCATGAAATACGTGGGAAGCTGTGTGTCTCAAGAAGAAGTCTCGTTCTGAATTCTCAGGAGAGGTGTGGTGACTTGTTGCAGGAAGACAACAGTGGAAACATGAGCACAGTAATGACTGGCCAGGAAGAGTTTGTTGTGTTGGAGTATGGAAAGAACCAGCTGCTGTGAGTGTGTGAAGCTCTGGAGACTGGTGATGTCCCTGTGGGAGCTGCGATCCTCTGCCCACAGAGGAGATTTCACAGACATATTGTCAGACACTGATAATAACAATCTGAGCACTTTTAATAGACTTATTTTGACAGGAGCCCTTTTCCCTCTAACGATCATACTGCAGTCCGTTTCACAGCTTCCGGCTGCATCGCTCCCCCTCAATACTGACCAGACTCAAAACTAGTTGTGTTCTAAATGGGTTCATTACATTTCCAATGAATTCAGCTGCAGGGACATATCTATATATCTACCCTCTCACTCATGCAGTACCTGCAGCAGGTCTTTTCGGTCCAGGTCCCATTTCTTGATGCCGTTGTCTCGAGAGCCGCTGAACAAAATGTCCCCCTGGACCACCAGAGACTCGATACCATCGTAATGCGGAGGTTCAAAGTTGTGTGTTGGACTGATGCTCCCCAGAGAACCTTCAGTCACATCAAACAGCTGCAAGAGACACAATGCTGCTTGTTAAAAGGCGTGTTACAGTTACAGAGCTTTTATTTTGAAATCTAACTTCACATCCACAGCGGCTCAGCAGAGCACAGTCCTTATTTTAGATTCCTGAATCATTTAATACACCATAACAACACGTCTAATCTTTGGCTTTCAGGCTCAAGGTAAACATTATGTGGATCCCAGTGTGCTGGGGTAAATATAAATACAGTATAAAGACATAGAGGTGATGAATCACTGGAAACACACCTTGATGTAGTGGTCCTTGGACCCGGTGATCACCAGGTCTTGGTTGTTTCCAGACCGATCTACAGTCAGACACATCACTGGACCGAGGTGACCGGTAAGCTTCCCTGTGGATGCAAACCTGACAAAGAGACAAGATAGAACTAAACTTAAGAATGACTCACTACAACCATGAAGGGATCAGCAGTTTTAGTCTCTATAGCACAAGTAGTTTTGGTAGCAACACTGTTACAGATTTAATAATTCACCCGCATTCAGGGGTTTGATATATTCAAAGTTATTTGAACCATCCAAACTAATCAACAGTTTTTGTTTTTTTATATTCTGAGAGGAACAAAGAGACAATTCATCAAAACTTCAACTAACTGTCTGTCAGTGATGGATGACTGCACTGAATTGAAAACCTGTCAGGTGTCACACTGAATCAGATCTTTCAAGTACGCAGCCAAAAGACACTTTGAAGTAACGCAGTGTGTGTTATGCATCTGAAAATGGTGCAGCCCTAACTATTACTAGTAATACCACAGGAACATTTAGCATCTTAGTGCTCATCTCAAAATAGAACAGAGGCTGACAGAAATAATGTTTTCAGAGGGATCCTGTCATGAACCCAAAATGGACAAGACAAATTTGACCTGATGGTGGCGCTACAGGAAATATAAGGGGCTCAAACACAGTTTGGGATCATGACTGACATGACAACCTGCCACATCATCTTTTTACAGTTATTTAAATGTGGCCCTCTTACCTCCTCAGATCCCAGACTCTGACCGAGTTTCCAGCAGCGGCGTACAGAACTGTCCCATTGGGGTTGAGAGCGATCTGATTGATCTGGTTCTCTCCTGCTGGGATGGTGACGGTCCGACTGGTGTTTGACGCACAGGCATCCCCAACACTAACCTGACCAGAGGACCTGAGGACACGTGGATGAGACACATGTGAACCTGCATCAATTAAGGGTCTTAAAAAAACTCAGACTCTCACTCAGACATCATCATGTGTCACATGTAAAACACAACATGTTTTGTTTTTTTGTTGTTTTTACTTGTGATCTTGACGAGAAATCCTGGTGGAATAATTCAAAACGGTTGCTTTAAATAATCTAATTACAGATGTACAATACAGATCCTTTGACACCCGGAGCTAATGTATAAATTTACAATTTGAAGAGTACCATAGTTGAGGAAAAAAAAGTGCATTCCTTCAGCCTGAAATCTGTCAACATGGTCACACTCACGTCAGTGTTCGGATACACTTGGCCGAGTCCCGGATGTCCCACACTTTGATGAAGGAGGTGGACACGGTGAAGACCAAACTGGAGCTGTAGCGGACTGACACCACGTTGTTTAGGTGACCTGTCAGGGACATTATCTCCTGACCCGTCACCAGATTCCACACCTTACAGGTCCGGTCTGCAGGACGACACACAGTCCATTGTTGAATTTTAAACAATTTAGAATAGCATACAAAAATATGCATGGTACGCAACCAGTATGTCACAAACAAACAAATGTTTATGTAGTATACAGACTTTGCAGAGTGTGCAACAGATGAAACTACAGAGTAGAGATCTGTGATAAAGGAACACCTCATGCAATCTCATCTCAATCGTCCCTCCCTTCCCATGAGTCCCATCTATAAACCAGAACACCATAAAAACAGTGTCGTCCCTGGAGTACTGTAGGAAATAGCTGGAAGGTTTGCTGCTGTCAGGTTTTATATGAGAAAATAAAGAAAAGAAAAATAAATAAATATAAGAACAAAGAATTTAGAAACTCGTAAACTCACGTACAGAAAGACAAAGACAGAATGAGCACAGAAGTCTTCAGTTTGACTGAAGCTTCTCAGAATGTTTCAGGAAACATCCCCACACCTTTTGGAACTTTTTATTTGAGTTACAAACTGAGCAGCGGATCTTTGTCACCAGTTATTACACATTTAGTGCAGCTCAGGACTCAGGACTTGCAGCGAGGCATACAGCACAAACTCTGTTCTCAGTGATGACAAAACCAAACGCACAAAGTTAGAAAGAGCAGTTAGTTTATGTAGTAAAACGAAGAAGCTCTATGGAGATAAATGAGTGCTTCACTGTTGTAGTTGATTGCCAATATATTTACCTCCATTCATTACCATGAAAGCTCCTTCACCAGTTTCACAGTATGTACAATGTCATTTTATTCCATCACCTCATTTATCCACATACTGTGCAAATGACAATCTTAATTAATCCGTCAACTTTTATTTGCTCTTATATAACAGCATAACAACATGTCAAAAAGTAATAAATTACTGGTGGTGTAAGAAGCAGACGTGTGGAACACTGATGAGAGAGGGACGAATCAGAGTGAAGAAGAGGTGAAAGGCTGATGGCTGATGGATTGTGGGTATTAACCTTTGGATCCGGTGAAGAGAAGGTCATCAGTGCAGTCGACACAGAGAACAGCTTTACTGTGTCCCTCCGCCACGTGGACGCACTGTAACGTCGCCGACCGGCTGCTCTTAGTGGCCGGCACCGGGTTAATGACGCCCCTGGAAAACACACACACACACACACACACACACACACACAAACAATCAACAGGGGCGGGATGCTCTGAACGCTGAGTGCAGCACAGCCCTAAATCACGCCCACGCAACCAGAGTCATGCACAGCATGCAGCTCTCGTGGCTGATTAGCACGATGCTGCAAACCAAAAATAGAAAGAGATGACAGTAACAGTCCAAAGAAAAATGAGGGGACAGCTGTGAACAGAGTCACCGTTATTGTGCTGAAGAACAGAAAAGCCAAGAATCCAAAAATATCCACTGCAAGCAGGAGCTTCTCTTTTCCAGCCCATAATAGATAGAAACACCCAAGGAGACAAAGACAGACGATCATTGGAAACCAGTGGTGTTGCGATCATCCGATCACAAGTCACACAAACTCCGATCGATCACTAACTGGCTGCTCGTGTTGACAAATTGGCACCTGATAGTGTAATTGTACAATCACTTCTCTCTAACAGTTGTAGCTATCAGTATCAGCGGAGCAGCAGGAGGAGTTGATGGTGTACCACAGACACGTCGATTTTGAGTATTAGTGAATGAAAGGCCTGTCGTGTGCAGAATGAAAGGCTCAGTGAAGTGAAGAAAGGCTGATGAAAAGAGAATTATCAAGGGTTCAGGCTCAATAGTAGTAAGCTTAATGAGATGACACTGTTTGGGTTTATTGTAATTACCTATTGATCCCAGAAAGGATATCCACTCATTGTTTTTACCCACATTAACTGGTCATGTCTGGTTAATCAAGCGTTTTTGAGCAAGGACACCGCAGCAGTGTGGGATGAAACTCATGAGAGGCTCCGGTCACACTCCAACGCAGTCTGGATTTGTCTTTTAATCTAGCGTAGGTCACGATGAGAAAAGGATGGAGTCCACACCACGTGCGTCTGTGTTTCAGATTGCACCTTTGCCCTGTACACCAAAGGTGAAGTTTTAGTGAATAATAAGGCAAATAAAAAGCAAAAAAGTTATACTTGGGTGGATCCGAGAGAGGAGGGGAAATAAAACGGAGGAAGCGGTTGGATGACAGGTGGAGGCATCCGTCCATCCTGGAGGGGAAGACAGTGTCAGATATTTCTGAGAGCTGATTAGCTACTAACCTAGACGCTGAAATTAAGTTTCTTCATTTTTTTTTTTAAATCACTCCTTATTGGGTACAACTTAACTTCAAGAAGAGCTCATTCTGGACTACAAAGGGACATACTTATGGTTTAAATATTCTCTACCTTCCAAGCATCAATTACGCTCAATTCATACAAATACAGCTTGAAAATCATTGTGCTGAAAGTTCTCTGTGAGCTGCCTGCAAAGAAACATTGCGCCGAGAAGCTGGGCAAACAACGAGCAACAAGAATGTAATGAGGAGGATAATTAATATTTAGTTGTTTCTTGGATTAAAATGGGTTATGGCAGCAGAATCTTAAATCCTTGGATTTCAATATGGATGAATCATTGCTCACAATTCCATTAACATGCAACAATGTAACTGAATGAAGAAAATAAGACGTTTACTGTGATGGATTACCTGTCACCAGCAGTCTGCTTAAACTTATTCTCCATTAGATTCAATACAACTGAAATGAAAGGAATATGATAGGTACAAGGAAGGTGGAAAACAAATCTTTGCATAAAGATCGCAAGTAATCAAAGTGTATTTAATGGCCCAAACAATACCAATACTAAACAATACACTAGTATGGTCTCTTCGGATACTTGTATGGTTCACTTTGTACTGATTTCTATAACTACAAAATAACAAAATGCACTCAACAAAACTATAAACGCAGCACTTCTATAGATCTACATGCATGCCTCATTAAGAGGTGATATCTACCATAACTTGGGAAATAAGGCATGTTATCTCTGCTCCTGTTAATCCTTAACATCTTTTCCCAACTCTAATCTGACTCTCTGGCAGGCTTCTGTCATTTTGCTTCTTACTTATCCTGCACTGTCATATGGCTAAATGCAGCGATGTGGTTACTGGGACGAGCGATAAGGGAAAGAGGAAGTGGTGGGCTGCTCTTCAGTCTACTGATGACTGGGCTGCGAAGGAAGACAGTTGGGCTGCCAATTAAGCTGCAGCATAATTAAAGTGTGTGCTAAGCTGTTTGCACACTACTGGCAGGAGTGTGGGAGGACCGCAGAAGGACAGAAGGGAGACGCATATGCTGCATTCACGTCATATGGCAGCAACTGTCAGGACAGCTTGACAGGAAAGTGTTTAAGTGTTCAGACTCATCTGAAGTCATAAAGAAGACTTTACAGACACTTCCTGGATCAATTACCAGTCTGTGGCTTTAAAATATGTCCAACATAGGACATAGGACAACAAGGAATGCTACCATAATACTCCTTATATCAGAGTCAGCAGCTTCAATCTAACTAAAGTCAAACTAACGTGAAGCTGTAAATACACACACCAGGACAACATTGTTGAATGGATGAAAAATGAAGAGCCAATTTGACCATTATCCTTCAAGAAATGTCACATCTAGCCTTGGGGTGGTGGCAGAGTAAATGCTATGCTGTAGCCTAAAGGGTTCCTTTAAACCGGGTCCTGGTAGCTTAGTGATCAAAACACACACCATGTAACTGCAACATCCGTGGTTTAATTGTTATCTCTTTCTCTTTTCTTGTGAGTCCTGTTTGTCTCTACGATCTACGACTGTCTGATATCAATAAAGGCCAAACTTCAAAACAAAAAAGCAATCTTTAAAAAAGGAATAGAGGTTTATCCTCTGTGTCTGTGCAATCACCAAATGCCATGTAGTAAGAATGATTTCATTTGTTTGTTAAATGTAAATGAATAAATCATGCCCTACATTCTGATGGAGAGGCATTAAGTCATACAATCTGAGTTTGGAAATCTGAGATTAACAGTTTTTTCTCTGTTGAAAAATTGGCATCTGCTGTTTGTGCCACATGACAAATGCAGAAATAGTCACCGCCATACACTCACACACTGAACATGTGTGTTGGAATGAGGAGTGACAATGAAGTAATTGTTGTTTCAAGGTGGCTAACAGATGATGTGCACAAAGCACAGAGGTAAACGAGTGCACGGGTCATGCAAACAAAAGATTAGGATCTGAAGTATTAAAGGGGCATTTCTGGTATTTTAAGGTGCGGCTGTATGAGGTATGTGTCCATATTCAGTGTGTTACTTACATAACCGTAGAAGTGTCAACTCTGACACACACTGTACTGCACCTATACCACAGGTCAGACTGAGATCAGACTGAAATAAAACTTTATGTTTCTAAAGACTTCAAATGGCAGTGCCTTTGTGACTCCGATCCAAACAACTGATCTGCAGCGTAATACAGTGTGTGGTGCAGCTTTGGCTTATGTATAATAATCAAGCATTAAACTCCACGGCTGTGAGTTTGGTAGTGCCAAAAACTGCAGCTCCTCCAGCCTCTTGAGGCTGTCTACTCCAAACGAGTCAGTCTCCATAAGTCCCCATGTTAAAATGTTCACAGCAGAAATAAGATGTTTACAGCCTGGTACAAAAAATGTTCATGACAACTGTACCGAGTGTGAGTTTCTATTAAACTCACCTGTTCAAATTATACTAAGGCTTAAAGTTATGCAGAATTATCAGTGAGAATGCCATTATAGATGGCTTGTTTGTTTTTCGTCTACGATATTCCAGTATTATTCTGATATGTTTAGACAGGATGACAAGACTAAACGTTTTTAACATGTTAAGAACAGTTCCGTTCAGCACATTTCAGTCTCTCTCTTCCAAGAATTTACTGATAAGACAAAGAAAAGGAAACGCACATTGATTTCCTCAGCATCATAAGTGGATTGGCAGCAGAGGGATTGATCAGCAAGTTGAACACTGAATTTGAGTCAGAAGTACGAGGAGTGGAAAAGGAAACACTCCCATTAACAGGAACAATATGACTTTAAATTCAGCATAGAACTTGGCAGGTCAAAGGTTATCACATCAGGCGCAGAGCAGTTTTTGATTCAGCTGAGACCACATGCTTCTCCAAGACAGGAAACCGAGAGAAGGAGTATTAGTAGTAGAGTTGAAGTCATTTAGCTTTTTCGGCTTTGCAGCCTCAATGTCAGCATCACGCTCTTACTGTTTAATCTCCTTGACCTTTGCCCTCTCGGCCGCTGCTTGTGCCTTGTCATACGTCTTCCTGCGAGAGAGCGGGGAAGGCTCTGGAGCTCGCTTTTCCAGCCCTGACGAAGTTCTGGAGCCAGAACTGATTGTTCAGTTTCATAGTTATCCACAGACAACAAAAAAAAAAGGATAATAATAAAACAACAGAAGGATGTGAAACCAATATAAAATAATGGCATCAATGGAGAGATGAACATGCAGTACACACAGAAACACAGTTACCTGATATTTAAAGGCCCAAAACAGTGGTGGTTCTTCGCCAAGCTCATGTTTAACAACTGAGGACACTGTGTAGATTTTGTGCTACACTTAAATATAATACTATTTCTATATTTGCTAATGGATCACTGTCAGCCAAGGCTCTTCTTTTTTTTACAAGTCAATGTGCACTTCAGCAGGTTTGAAGCATGGCATTTGTCAAGCCAGTTAAAGCGCTCTGGTTAGTATTTTTGCCTTCAGTGGGTATCTAAGCTGTAAAGAGGAATTAGAAAGGCACTTTTGTGGGGGACAGTGATAAATAAGCCATACAAATGTTAATATGGGCTCTTCTCTACATGCTTTTACCTCAAAGGACTCATCTGTTGGAGGTCGGTATGACCATTTGATGTAAGGAAGCTCATGAATAATGTGAAACAGAATTAAATACAGCAGAGGATGTAGCAGCAACATCAAACATGCAGGAAGGAAGGAAGAAGTGATTATTGTGTTAGCAGAAGCGTGCCGGGCCTGGACTTACATGCTGCCCATTTTAGAGGAAAAGCCGGGGGAGAGAGCTGTGTAGTCCCTGACTGATGAGCCTGAGTCCACGTCTCCTCCCCCATCTGGTGTTTCAGCTAACGGCAGCATCGGACTGGAGAAGTCTGCAGTGGGTGCATCAGGGGCGGAGTCACTGTTTGCATACAGCAACTCCATCTGAGTGGTGGTCCTCCTACGAGCCTGTACAGCACAGATGATTAAAAATGTAGACAGGAAGTAATTGGGGAAATACTAGAGCATGAAGAGAATGTAGCATAAACACCATCACTGTAATACCTTGCTCCTTGATTTGGTCTCTCCACAGAGTTTCATGAGATCTGATGCCAAGGTGCTAGAGGGAAGACAGGGAAGAGTTTAATATGTGAGTATTAAGAAACATATCATAAATACAACAAAAACATAATATAGTGTAACATAAACATCACAGCATAAGTCAGCATAACATAATATATATCACAACATAACATAATATAACATGATGTAACACAACATAACGGAACACAAAGTGGCACAACACAAACTTACTTTCCCTCTGCAGAAGGGCTCTGTGCAGACTCATCGCTGCTGCTATCGTCCCCGTTTTCTGTCAAATGAGACCAACGAATAATATCAGAGCTGAGAGAAATCCTTCTATGACTGAGATTGACTGCTTATGACTTGCTTATGTCCTTGTCTAAGACTACATAATTTATCCTTTTGCTCTCTTTCACTAAAGGGTGAATCAATTTTCTTGCCTTATTTTAAATAGCTGCGCGATGTGGACATAGAAAAGATGAACAAGTGAAGCAGATGGGGCTGATGTCAGCGCAGCGCCATGCTGTTTTGTCCACAAACAGAAATTCGGTCCTCACTGAGCTCAATGGGATCAGATGGATTGAAAAGAGGTCAGAGAGCAGTCAGGTGGGGAGGGTTATAAAGAAAAGATGTGTGGGCGAGTTGGGGCAAAGGTAACAAGAACCCTGATATGAGACAACAAGGTGGAGGAGTGTGAGGAATCATTAGTCCGTTGCTCCCGATGGGGGTCAGCTGACCTACAAGGTCCGACAGAGCTAAAATATCCATGTTCTATGGTTCCTGTGGAAGGGTCTGGGGTTAGCAGGGTGCTAAAGCATGGAGGCTGTATCACATGGTGGGCTAGGAGGAGGAGGAGGAGGAGGAGGAGGAGGAGGAGGAGGAGGAGGAGGAGGAGGAGGAGGAGAAGGAGGGGCAGACAGATGGAGGGAAGCCTGGTTGCATTGCACCTCATGCACCTGTTCATGTTATGTTTCGTTAGTTTTCCAAGTGCAAAGGGGAGGAACCATGCATTCATAACATAGATAAGAGGCTAATATGGTTTGACTTACCGGCCGGGATGTTACCTAGCTCTGTAAAAACATAAGAAAACAAAAAAAGAAAACGTGGGGGAACAGAAAAAAGGCAATGCACAAATCAAAAACACAGTCCCCCGAAATTCTAAAAAAAAAAAAGAAAAAAAAAAGTGCAGCTACTGTAAACAGAGCATCCTACTGAACAGAGGCTGGCAAAAATACATTTACAACACAAAAACTTGAAAATGACATCTGGAACCTAAAATAAGCAAGTTTGGGGGAATTTGTATTACATTAATATGTTGTTTGTACTAGACTCAAGCTGTATAATAATTAGGCCAGCTTCTATTCAGCAGAAGGCAACAGGCAAGAGCATGTCAATAGGCCCAATCATGCAACTGACCAGCAACCCAGTCCACTTCCTGAAAGGCCAAATGCTTTGTAACAGACATTGTTGACAATTTTCTTTAACAGAAGTGACTCGTGGAAGAGAAACAACATTGTCATGATCACCATGATTGTCCCTAAACAAAATCTGAACCCCAGGTAATGACGCTTCCAGGAGGTGGGCTGGGTAAAAACCAGAGGTCTGGTCTGTGTTTTGGGTCCTCATCCACACTTCCACCACAACAGACACTGTTGTTACCTTGCAGTGCGTTCCCCAGCAGCGCGTCCAGCTCTGGGTTGAACTCTGCCTTCTCCTTCAGCATGTGAAAAAGCAGCTGGTTCTGTGTGGCGCTGGTGATCTCCGTCTGCTTCAGCCTGCCCTCCATCACCTTCACCTGAGACTCCCTCTGGGCTGCCTGGAGACCCTGAGGAGGTGAGACCACAGATATTACACAGTGTTTATAGTGTTAATTTACAAATGGTAAAATAATCACATTTAACTACAAATCTTTCTGCAGCTGAACATTTTCCTCAAGTTTTGCTGGAATAAGAATGATCCAAAAACACAACACCACTTCACTTTTTTCTTCAGGATCTAAAATTTAGCTTATTTCCAAAAATGTAGCAAGACATTTATCAGGTATTAAATAACATCATTATGATGTGATCCCTGACAAAGTGGTGTTAAAAATAAAAATAAAAAGGAAGGAGTAAAAAAGGAAGCAAATAAAGGTGTTGATATGTTCTAAGAATCCTTGAACTTCTTCTATGTTTCATGTTGTAAAGCTGTCGTAAACACAGACAGTGGTGACTGAATTATTCATAATATGAACATTATTATGATGACAGGTACCTTGTTGATTGCCATTGACATGAAGTGATCTAACAGAAAACGAGCTTCTGTCAGGGTGCACGAACCAACCACAGCAGAGATGTCCACTGTGTCGCCTTCCTCCTGGAAAAAAAAACGCCAAAAACAGTGCGAGTTCATACAACTTCAAGTATTTCTCAGTGAACACCTGCTAAGTGCACTTTTCATCACATTAAAAAGTTGGCCAATTAGAAACTCCAGCTGTTCAGAGTTCAAAAGTAGTTGGTAATGAGACCCATTCACATTCTTCATCTATTTTGCTGTCAATCATTTCAAATATCTAACTTCTCACCTTGGCCTCCTCCATCTGCATGATGTTGGCCTGACAGTCGGCGATGCTGTCATTGATGTAGTCAATGTTGGCCGTCAACGCATCCACTTCCTCGTTCAGGGGAAGCATCGCCTTCTCTACCTCTGGCCCCTCCCTGACCAGCCGGTCCCTCTTCCTGATGACCTTCTCTTTACGTTTGGTCAGCTCCTCTCGTTGCTGAGAGATACAAACAGATCGACTTGTAAGAAAATTAACAGGACGACAGACAGATTTCTGTTCGTGGGGTTAGTTTTAAATGTGTACTTTGTAAATTAAGCAAAAGGAAAAGGATCATGAGTTTATCCTGAAAAGGGAAAACCTGAATGCCAGGCTTTATTTTTGTTGCCTACTGATGATGAATCGATGATGTAGCAGTATTAATTAAAAGCATCCTCCAAGGCCAGAATTTGACACCATTTGCCTCAAAATAACCCCAGACACAGGCTTAACATCACAGAATTGGAAAAATGACACAGAACATGGCAACAGCCCCCTCACAGACTGCTAGACCTTTCTCCAGCCTCTAATGCCAGATTTTTGATATTTCCGATTCAGCAGAGAACTGAGTGGAAAATTGCAGCCAACTGCAACACAAAGTCTACATGGGTATACTTCTTTTTGACTGGACAGGCTTAACAGAATAAAACAAATCCAATGTAAACAGCAGCAAACCTAATATTAATGTTTTTTTTGTCTATTATTATTTGAAAAGTATATTGTGGTTGTGTGCAGGATGAGCTTTAACACTTTAAATGTCCTTTTGGTAATGCAAGTGTCATATCAGTCACATTTTCCACTGTTTCCACCCAAACGAAGCCCCACCAGAGCAGGCTGACAGTTAAGTGCCTTGCTTGAAGGCACATAACAGTAGTGATGCGGAGGATGACAGGGGTGTAAACCCTCAATCTGGTAACATTCTGCTCATTATCCCTTTTTAGCTCCCAAAGTGACAGATCAAGATCAACATAATGACCTACTGCTGTAGCTTTACCTTGAGGAGGCGGTTCATGTCGGCCTCCATGTTGGAGATAGTCATCCTCTGCATGATGATGTCAGAGATCCGTCGCTCCAGAGACTGCCATTTATTGCGCGCAATTCTGGTGGAGTAAACACCGACGGTACGTCTGTAGGAAGACCTGCACACAGATCATTAGACAATAATCATCTTTTAAACACATAAACAGCAAAGGTGATCATGAACATGTTCCAGAGCTGGTTAACCAGGAGATTTGTTCAATTTTAAGGATTTTAATTTGCCCCTCTGGAATCATTAATAGACAGTCAGACTCACCGAGTGCCGTTGGGAGCAGCATTGCCGGAGGAGTACATGCGTCCAGATGGAGGTCTGTGGGAGTCCTGGATTGATTCTGGGATAATGACCTTCCTGACTACCTTACCTGAGGTGGGCCTGGCTTGCCTCCTCAGAGCAGTCACCTGACACACATTGCAAACAGAAGAGTAAACACCAAAAGCATACCCAGCGTGCATTCCTGCATCCATAATGTATCACATGTATTTCTACATACATTATGCATCCACACTTTCTAAAAACAGCTGCTCACCTCCTCTGTTTTTCTCCTCAGGATAAGCTCCTGCTGCCTTTTCTGAGCCTCCAGTAACTTTAGCTGGTGCTGTAACACAATTACAGGATTAACAGTTAAATGATGATACTTAAACTCATGGTACAGATTGGTTTACAGTGCAGAAGTAATTACAGCCAACTGAAGCAAAAGAGAATGTAGAGGACACTGCTGTCGCTCACCTCTTGCTTGCGCTGGTCTTTCTTTAAGGAGGCAATTTCTCTGTTTCTGCGAGACTCGTTCATCCTGTTCTTCTCCTGCTGCTCCTTCATCTGCTTCATGAGACGGACCTGGAACAATCACATTAAAAAATTCATATAATACACACAAATGCTGACAAAGTATCCTCCATCTTTACTTTTTCTTTCTGCTCTTAAAACAAAGTGGGGTTAAGATATCTTCAAATGGAAATGAACAGAAAAGACATGGGACAAAGAGCACATTGAGTAAATGATGTGCCGTAAGCCTGCAGATCCAACTGGACTCCACATTTCAGATTAACTTAATATATAAGTGCTATGTCAACTGTTTTTGATCATTTTATATGAATCTCAGTGGAAACAAATCCTTCTCAACAACTCTAGACAACAAAATACATAACACAGGAAACATTACTGAAGATCACAGAAGAAGATCACAGCTACTGGTACCAATCATACCTTCGTCTTCTTCATTTCTGCCACATCCATCTGAAGCTTCTTCAGCTGTTTCTCGTACTGTGATTGGTTCTTCAGCAGGCGGGCGTGCTCCTTCTGAGCCGAGTGGAGCTTCTGGAGCTCCTTGTTCATGACACTCAGCTTCTTCTCATATTCAGCCTTGATCTTGCGAGCCTTGTCCTCTGTGCCGCTTTCTACGGAAGCTGAAAGTAAGATACGGCAAAATCATGTGAAACTCATCATATCCATCTAAAAGACAAAAGACACAAAAGATTTATTCAATAACTTTTCACTGGAAGAGTTTCATATATGACAATGTTGTGCTGTGATACAAACTATTTTCTATAGTGGTTTATACAGTCAGAAACATGGATCTGTTGTTGTCAAAAGGTTTTTTTTGGTTTTTTTAAATTAGACAGGCTAAAAACTCCTTCACTCTTTGAAAGTCTGCATCAGACTGTTTTGATCCATTAGTGCTGATAAAAATAAATAGAACTGTCATCGTCTGGCTGCTGGCAGAGCAGACTTTAAAGGATTCTCTGAAGTACATAAAGTCTGGAGTGTTTTGTTTTTAATACTAAAGAATAAAAACTGAAATCAACATGTAGGTAAGATTCAAATTTAAAGATTTAAAAAGAACAAGCAGGACTTAAATATACTTAATATAAGACTGAAATAAACTGATCAAAAGAGCTGACATTCAGAGCCAAAACACATTTGCCTTTTGGTGGATGTTTTTATCAAATTGACTGACCATGACTGGATAAATGATGTACAGTGTATTAGTACAGTGCAATGCTCTTCCCACTGAGTGATACACGACCTCCCACCTCTGGCATCCTTGTCTTACTCATATTTTGGAGGACGCGGTCCCGTTCCAGCTGGGTGTCCTTGATCTTGCACTGCAGCATCATCAGCTTCTGTTCGTACTGCTGTTTGAGCGTGTGCAGACGCCGCTGGCTGTTCTCCAGCTCGTCGATCAGCTTCTGCTTGATGGCGATCTCACAGGTGATGTTGGCCAGGTCGGCCTGGAAGTTCTCTGTTGGACACACGTGTGATCAGATTAAGTATTGACAGTGATAGTATGATCACATTTCTGGTGTTAAAAGATGTTTTTACTGTGAAAATATTTTATCATACTTGAAGAATCTTTAATAAGATATGCTATCAACTTGAGTGGATGACTGCTTTGTTCAAATTAAATCTAAACCATATAAAGTGCCCCAGTTTTGCAAGAAGTGAGAAAAAGTGTTCACGTCCTTATTTTTGGTAGTAGTACTTTTAATATTTGGGTCTAGAACAAATTTATTTATGTTTGTAAACATCTCATTTCTTTACTTTTGCCCATTACGTCAGCATTTTGTTGTTTTCCCTCCCTGAGAACACCATCTGTCAGTGTCAGAGTACTGCAAGACACCTGCAACCCAAATATACCCAAGCAGAGTTGCAGCGTAGCTAGAAGAAACAACTATGAGCATAGCGATAGTATTTTATAGAATACATTATAGTAGAAATGCTAAGTATCTAAAGTGTGTGTAAATCCAACATCATCACTACTTATCTGTCAGTTGCAAGAGTACTTGCATCTTTAATGCATGTGTGGGTGAAATGACCACAAGCATTCAGCTCAAAATGTAGTTGTGAATGTCCTCATGTAACTAAGTACATTTACTACAAATTTGAGGTAGTTGTATTTTATTTGAGTCTGTTCTTTCCACGCTACTTTTTACGTCTGCTGTGGGAAATATCAAACTTTTTACTGCATCACAGTTGGCAGCTGTACAAATGAACATTTCTGAATACAAAACATACAAAGAACTTATAAAGTATGATTCTGTTGTAAGTTAAAATATAAAATAAAAATAATTTTAAAAATAATTTTATGGATTAAGCTTCACAAATACATACTTATATAGTTTTTACCTAAGAGTTTTTTACTTAACTAAATCATCTGAATATTTCCTCCACCACTGTCCAAAACACAGTTTTGTGTGATGCTGATGAATTGGTAGAAAACTGGTCTGTCGATGATTGAACAGCTCCCCCATGTGGAGAATCAGCAGTTCTTTAAGATGAATGAGTTTCAGACCAGAAACCGTCCCTCGTACCTTTTTCATCTGACTCTGAGTCAGAATCATCTGAGCTCTCCTCCACATCCATCTCCTCTTCCTCCTCCTCCTCTTCCTCCTCTCCTTCCTCGTGGTCACTGCCTTCCTGGACCTCCTACAAGATAACATACAAATAAGTTAACGTCCAAAGACACTTTACAATTCAAAGTAAAGCTGAAACGAGAAGCTGTCAGTGGTACCATCTCTCCGTCCTCGTGGACTCGCTCCGCCATTTCCTTCTCTGTGCCTTTTTCTTGCTCATTGTCAGGAACTTCCTCCTTGTTGGCACTGAAACATTGAGACATGGTTAAGAATCAAAAATGTTGATTCTTTGATTCATCGTCTGTGACTGTGTCATGTTTACTGAGCAGAACACATGGTGCACCTCCACAGGTACCGTAACACATGAGGACAAGAGGCATATTTCTAACAAACATCTGTGGATAATAAAAACAGCGTTTAATCCTTTTAGTTTTGAAAATGACATAATGCACAGTTATCATCAAGGAATTACACCGTCTTTAGGCAAACAAGCTTTTTAATGGGTTCACACTGCGCAGCAATAAATCTGAAAACTGTTCATTTACTGATGATGTATTTGTAGACATGAGGGAAAATGCTTTGTCTATATGTAAGATGATCTGCTGAACACAGACATGATGCTGCTCCATTTTCATAAACTTCTTTGTGGAAAAGACAGTGTATTTTTTTTAACATAAGGAGGGAGGCATCTCATCAGAGTCCAAACAAAACCAGCAAAATCAACAAACAAACCAAAAAAAAAACATGGATGAAGTCCATGAAGCAGATCTGTTGGATAAAGATTTTATCCAAACATAGGAGGGTTAAGCAGTGTTTAGGTGGTGTTTGGCATAAAATCATCTGGATTAACCAAAACCAAAAAGATTAACACAGGAAAGCAAAAAGGGGAATTTTAATATGTAAAGAAGACATTCTGCCTGTGCGCTCAACCACAAGGCATTTATAGTGACTCAAACTATTACTAAGTCTGAATGGAAAATGTTTTAATAAAAGTACAAACTGTGTTATGACCTTGTGTTGAAGAGCTCTCATAATAGACTCTTGCTAGTTCCTGGTAGTCTTTACAAAGTCAGTAAAAACATAAAAAAAAAAGAGGCAATAGAAAGCGAGGATGTAGCGTGATGGGTCAATGATTGAGCTAAGGGGTTCACACAGGAGAGCTAAAGAGAGATAAAGGCTTATTATGTAGTAAAAAAAATGATGTTTTATGGAAGGGAAGTGCTTCTATAATAGCGAGCATCACTCCAGGTGGGGAAATACCTGCCCAAAATAAACAAAAAGTCAAACAAAATGCTGAAATAGGGGAAGCAGAGGATGGGAATGGCAACAGGAGGGTGGAAGCTCTGACAAACCTGGCGTCCTCAACCTCTTCCACCACCACCTCCTCCCTTTCCTCCCTCTCTCTCTCCTCCAACAGCTGCTGGAGTCTTCAGGGAGAGGTCAAGGGTCAAACGAGAGAAGGAAGCAAGAGATGAACGAAGAAAGGAAGAATGGAGGAAAGAATGGTCAGAGGAAGCTGTGCACTGAACATCCCACCTCCCCATAAAGTGCCCCACAGCACGACTCTGATCAACTTGGAGCCTCTGATTAGTCTCTAATGTTGATGTTTCTTATCAGAAATGATGAGATTCTCATGTTTATCACTAGAATACTGTCAGAATATTAATCTACATTACAAACATTTAAATTTTTTTAATTAATTGTTTCATGTCTATAAATGATGTCAGGAAAACAGCACATACATTATTTAAGCATCTATTAGCTACACAGTGTCTCAGTTTACTAAAAGCCTTTAAATATTCATGTTCTAATGTACATATCTGTTGAACTGCTGCCATATTTCTTGTTAAAATCTTCTGCATGAAGCGTTCAGTGATAAAATTCCAGTTTGAAATGTATTCAGATGTACGCACACCTGCAATAACACATCCAGTCAAAAACAGCCCGATCAGATGAGACACAGCGTGTCTACAACAGTCTTGTTACCTTTTCTTTTCTTTTTCTCGTTTCTTCAGTTTCTCCAGATCTTTCTTGGCAAGTTCAATGATGTCAGAAGTCTCCTTTTCAGGGGCCAGCGCTGTGGAGGAGAAGGAGCCAGTTCCTCCGTAGAATGACTGACGATTGGAGGCACGAGACAGATTCTTCCTCAGATGCTCATTGATGGCCTCGCTCTCCAGGAGTTTGGCTCTGAGGACACAAACAGGAGGAGCATTTATATGACTCAGGGCTGAGAGTTTGAAAATACACCAAGTCTTTCTAACTTTTTGTGTCACTATGTGAAACCAAACATTAAGAAGATAAAGTGAAAATCAAATAATAATAAAACAAGAGTGATTTGTGATACATCATGACAGGCCAAAGGGCTGTTTTTGAAAATGTGTTATATCTCACCTATTTTTTAAGAACTATCTACAATTCAACACATTTTTATAGTGTTTACACAAATCATCATCCACTTAAGAGATGGACCAATAAGAGGGTTAATTACCAAGGCTGACGTACATCATGTCATGTTCAGTTTTTTTTTAGGTCTCAAAAGAGCAGCTATGCTGAGAGTCGACACAGCAGAAAGATTCTCTTAATATCCCTCCATGCACAATATCATGAGCCAAAAATTGTCCCTGATTCTAATCTGATTTCACCCAGATCAGTCGCAGTTGCATAACCTCTGTCTCACTTGCTTTGGGGGTCCTGACTGGAAAACACCAGTGTTTTAGTCGAAAAGATAGACTTGTCCATGAATTATTCCAATTCACCACAGGTGTGTCAAACTAACAAAAAGTATTAATATTATATCCTACAGAAAAGGTCACAGTCATCATTTACATAATCTGCAGTCAGAGCTGTTTACCTTAGGTCTTCAATCTCTTTGATGTAACTCTGAATCATGTTTCCAATTTCTTCAGTTCCACCTTCACCTGGAAGAAAACCAAAACAATCTGAGATGAGGAAGAGGAAGAGAAAATGACTTTTCACCGTGACTTTGCAGAATGAGCTGAACATGAAGCACTTCACACCAAAGATGGAGACAAAAGAATGAAAAATGGGATCGAAATGATCTTGTGGATGATTTGCAGATAATCAAAAGACTGTGTGAGCCTGCAGGTTCGAGCCTACCTGCCCTGGCGAGGGCCTGGTTGGCTTGGTCACTGAGCAGCTGGGTGAGCCGTGCCCTCTGGGCATCGATGGTCTCCTGCATGGCCTTCACTCTCACCCTCAGGTTGCTGTTCTCTGTCTGCAGCATGGAGTTCTCATGGAACATGTCGCTGAAGCTCTCCACACCATCTTCACCCGCCATGCGTTTACCCTGCAGGGAGGAAAAGCAGGCAACACAGAGAATGACTCTAAAATTAAATATATACTCTTTAATCATATTTGTAGGCCTCCCTTTGACATGACATATTCTCTGGTTATTTTTTAATTTCATTTTTTTTTTTTCAACGTACTCCCTGCCCCCTGAACGCCTCCTCTCTCCTTACCGTCTTGTACTCCATCAGCTCCATCTGCAGCCGAGCGATCTCCGTCCTCAGAGAACTGATCTGCTGGCTGGCCTTGTCCTGGTTCACCATCACCTTGTTCTTGATGTTCCGGGCTCGGTTGGCATACTTTAGTGTGTTCAGCGTCTCCATGAAGTCACGGTCAGATGGGCTGATGCATGCGATCATCACTGTTTGGCTGAGACAAGAAAGAAGCAGATATTTATTTATGTTTGTGACTTAGAAATGCTGTCTGGGTCTTCAATTCTTCATTTATGACGAGTAACTGCCAAATATCAATAAATCTTTATTCATATAGCACCTTTCAACAAATCAAACACAATTCAAAGTGTTTTACAAGCCACCGACGGGGACGGTAATATTAGAAACTAATGCACACCACCCAAAAGTTAAATGAAAAAGAAATGATAAAAGATGAGTAGTAAAGATAATAAAAGATAATTAATAAAAGTATGATATAAGAAATAAAATAAAAATACTACAAAAAAAATCAATACATTGTAGTAAAATGTTAATAAAACAAAATGGAATAATAGGAATGATGACAATAAATAAGTATAAATAATAAATCCATACAATTATGAAACATAAATCCTATTAACCATTTTGAAATCAGTTCAGCTCACCAACCTGTTTCCTCCTAATGAGTCCTGCAGAAGTCGGGTGAGTTTGGAGTCTCTGTAAGGCACATGTGAGGCCCGCTTGCCTCGGTCACCCAAAGCACTGATTACATTCCCCAGAGCGAGCTGCAGCGACACAGATCGGATCAAAGAGGAGAAACATATTTTAACGTACAGTATGAAAGATACATTTTAAATTAAGTCACAAATAAATACAATACATGAACATGTGGCCCGTCACTTAACAGAGTTCATAACTGTTTTATTCTTTGATTTTTCTTCTGGATCAGTAAACAAAGGGCCTGTAAAAAGTAAACACAGCTTCATATTCTCCCAGTGCTCCACAGTCATCACTGCTTTTACCACTAAACTCATCATTTATTCCGACTGTCTGCATCTGAAAAACATCTCTAAAACTCCAGAAAGTGAAGTAAATATGGGAAACCCTGCAATGACAGAGATAATGACAAAGAAAAATATTTAGCACGTGTCCTCCGAACTGAAGCTTGTGCATGTTGTTGGATAAAAAATAGTGGAGGCCACTTGTAGCTTTAACACTTGTTATGTTTGTATGTGTTTGTCCCGTATCTGTGCATTACGTTTCTGTTGTGCAGGAAACACATTAAGAAGTTCTGCCACTAGATGGCGGTCAAACTCTGCTCTGCATCACTGAGTGACTTTACAAATCCTGCTGGAGTGACACAGAGGAGGAAGAAGCTCACCAGTCCACAGTTGATGGAGATGCCCTCTTTGGCTCGATCGCCCGTCGCTCCGGTTCTCTTCAGCCTCTCAGAACCGGCCAGGTCCACAAAGTGAAACTTGGCTGTCAGCGTCTCGTACTCGTCCATCTCAGAGTTTCCGTTGGAGACTCTGTTATCAGTCTCAGTTTCTTGCTGAGGGACAATGATACACACAAACACTGATTAGTTACACAGCTCTGTGCTATCCTTGCAGTTTCCTTATCATGTTTCAAATGATATAGAGGCTGTACAAACATTGTCGGAGGCACAGACGCGGACTTGGCACAGGTGGATTGTGAAGATGGCGTGAGATCGAGAGCTCTGGACATTCATCTGAGTGCTGGCTGTGGTGCGAGACAGAGCCCCCAGCTTCAGGCACTGCATCATCTGAACAGGCAGAGAAAGAGCTTTAGATATTAACTAATAATCTTTAATATAATCTTTAGTATTTGTAAAAGCAAAGATCAGTGCAACAATAAATATATGAATAACCAAAGAATCAAAGTGTATTTGTAAAAGCCTTGTGATGGCAGAGGTCACGTTAAACATTAAACATCTTAGTCATTTGAAATTAAATTTCATGTCTGAATTTGCTTTTAAAAATATTGAAAAAACGTGCAGATAAATAAAACTGAAATTAATTATGGGAAGTATGTAAAACTGTAACTTTAAAAAGATCGTTACTGGTATATCATCAAGATGAAACCAGTGCTAACAGATGAAAAGTGATGTCCTGTTCAAAGACTCATATTAGCTTAAAATGAAGGCAAATCTACATCAAAAGCCTCCAGAACATATTCAAACTCTACTGTTGTAACAAATGCAGTTACAGAGGGCGAGATGTGTTAAACCTTCTTTACCTCGGCCTCGGAGGACACAGTCCGTGTTGTCACCCCTACTGTGTAGATACCCCCACTGGCGTCTTCGTGGATCTTGATGTGAGATTTCTGCTTCATGTCTCGTGTGGAGTCGAACAGGTCCAGAACCTCCTCATTATAAAGCTACAGGAAGCCAAAACGCACACACACACACACACACACACACACACACACACACACACACACACACACACACACACACATATACACACACACACACACACACACACACACACACACACACAGTTTAACTAGGCAGATACATCACTTCATGGATCTAATCATCAAAATTCAAGGAATATTTTTTTCAAATGATTTCAAACCTTCATAATACTATCTTGAATTAGGGCCAATATATATGAACCAAAATAAAGAAGCAAGACCAAGAATATATAGAACTACTAATTCTGTGAGCGGACACAAAGAAACAGGCTGCTATGTAGTGTAGTGTAAAAAAAAAAAAAACCTCTGTACTGTACTAATAAACTAATCCTAAATCTTTCTTTCTTTTTTTTTTTTTTAAAAGGAAAATAAAAATATTACCCAAAAAATGCAATGCTCTTTATTCAACCTTAAGTAGTGCACACAGCCCCAACAACCTTTACAAATAAGAAAAGGCAGCCTGTATTTTGGCCGTGCGATGAAACACTGCTCGTTCAGCTCAGTGCTTTGAGTTCACAGTAACAACTGAATCGACATTTTTATCCACTCAGATCTTCTCCTATCTGACAGCTGAACAATAACAGGACAACGTTTAGAGAGACTATCTTTTAATCAGCCTGAAACTTGAGGTAGACAAGTTTCCCCACCTACAGTGAAAACCACGCTCATTTGCTCATTTACATAGTAACATTTACTATGTACTTATCCAGCCATTAAAAGTGCAGTCAGTGTGTAGAAATTGAAATGATGCTGGCTGTAAGAAATATTTCAGGGCCTGATTAGTAATCAGGTGATAGAGTAGTGCTGAAAAAACCCCACACAAAGGCCAAGTACAATTTCATTAGTGTCAGACTGAAGCATTTGTTTGGTGATATTTGCCTTGATTAAATAAAAGCTTCATGGTCAAATATCATTATCATCATCATCCACTGCCAACAGCACAGAGATTTATCCCTGACCGCTAAATAAAGAATCTGTTAAACCTGCAGTGACATTTTCTTTGTGCCTTTTATTTACACTAAACAGCCAGAGCAATGTGTACCAATGGTGCTATGTAGAGAAATATTTTCAAAATGTAGAATGAAAATAATCTATGAGATTGCTGGAATGTCTTGCATTTCTTGTAATATTTTGTTTCAATATCAGCCTACGTAGTCACATTCAAGCAGTCCTTCAATTCAAATCTAAAGAATATGAATAGTAACCGGTGGAGACTCATGTCTGGAACCATCACCATCTGCCTTGTGATTTCTGTGCATATCCATATTTTGTGGCCACAGCTCATCCACCTCTCCAGTTCCAGGTCCTCTCTAGGAATCTGAACACTGTCACAGTCTGACAGACTGGCACAACTGTCTGCTCACATCATTCCCGTTAACTCTTCCTGTCCAGACCACCCCATCCCCACAATCACCACCACCCCCTCCTAACCCCCCGATGACAGCTGCTGCAGTTCAATTGTCAGTGTGGATGTTTTCAAATGATGGAGCGCCGGTGTCAAAGCTTGTTAAACTAGCAGTGTCAACAATATAAGCCTGACCCATGACATCTCTGTAAAGCCTGGCCTAGCGCTAGTGAGAGAAGATTTCATTTTATTTGTTTGATTTAGTTTAGGTAAAATACTTAGGTAAAACATTTATGTTGACATATCTGGGTGTGTACCTCAAGGAATTGGGCGTTAATCTTAAACTCAGGTACAGGGCGTCCCTGCTCCTGGGCGGCCTGACGGCGTTCCTCAATGCCCTTGAAGAGGTGGTGGACGGCGCGCGGGATGATACCCAGCTCCTCATCTGCGATGTTGACGTCAAATCCCGTTCCCATGGTGTACGTCTTCCCTGATCCCGTCTGGATGCGGGAGAGAAAATGTCATACAAGAAAGAAAAAACAAAACAAACAAAAGCATTGTTAATGACATGTGAAATATCAGGGTGACCACGCCTGCACATTAACAGGGAAGGTCTTGGGAGTCAAACTGCATATGTGAGAGGCCTTTTATTGCTCCACAGGGTTCGGTTTTGTCCGGTTATGTGAAGGAAGAAGAATGTGTGGAATGAAATACAGAAATTTTGATCCTTTCAATACTACTGATGGTGAATTTTATAGGACTGCAATGCTAAATGCTTATTTAGAGATAGATATTTTAAAACTAACTTGATAAAAGTATTTATCTAAAAACTTTTTTTTCTTGAATGATTATGTTTGTTTATGTAGTAGCAGACTATTAGCCTTCATATATAACAAACTAGCATTGATTTTGTTTTAATGCTTTATTGTCATATCTGATTTGAAACTACTGTTTTATTTAAAAAGCATGCAGAGATGTGACTATTACATGATTGTTGAACATTTCGGTCTAAAACCGCGGACATGAATCTGCTGCTTCAACAGGCTCATCTCTTCTGGTTTCAGGCTTTTCATTGGGATTTCCTCCCATTCAGTGAGGTTGGCCACAGATGTTGAGTCATAACATCTGGGTCACAGTCAGAGTTTCGGTTCATCCCAACGGTACTGGATGTGGCTGAGTTCAGTTCTGTGTAGGCGAGTCAAGTTCTTTCACACCCACTCTTTATGGACCAAACTTAGAAGAGCGCTATCTAAAATATCATTGTTTGCTGTAGCAGTAAGTTGTCCCTCACCTGGTACTGAGAGTCCAAACCATGAAAAAGAGCCTCAGATGGGACAGAAATGTCAACAGTACACTCTGTACGTCAGTTTATACAAATAAAGAATGATCACTATTATAACTTATTCATTTCTGATTGACTTGCTTTTACTTTGGGTTTTCTATTTTAGGTGATATGTTTGCATGACATAAAGACAGACATGAACCCATTACATTTACCCAGGGGATATGTGTGATGCATGTGTTTGGAGAGCAGGTTTTTCCTGTCAAGAAAATATGTGGCTCTTCAAAAACGCTGCTGTTTCACTGTGTTGAGTATATTGTCAGTGGAGATATTGGTAATAATTTTACTAAAACCATTTACTTTAAATTATTGTTTATGATTTAGAGTACTAAATAGGCATGCTAACCTTTAGCATTGTATGTTTAGCATTGCAAATAGAAGAAATGAAAATTTCTCCTTTTAATTTCTGAGACCTTTTTCCACGTCATTACTGTCTGTTTATATCTGCAACCCAACCAGGCAGAGTTCTTGTGATGCAGCCGAGTAGGTCGGTGAATCTAAATCTAGATTAGTCCCTGTAAAGCCACAGAGGCGAACAGGTCTGATCCAGGCCAAACCGACTGCAGTCTGTGCGAATGTGCTTTCAGAAGTAGGCCAGCACTGACAGAAGCAGTTACTGGGGACATACAGGTTAATATGGACATGCATTAAACATGTATAGCTGTCTAAAAGGTGTGTGTGCACTTGACTTCACTGTGAATCCAGTGAGTGCTGTACAGCAGGAGCACTGTCACCACGGCAACCTAAGCGGTGGGGGAGGTAAAAGGGGAGAAGGGGCGGTGATGAGGCCCAAACTTGCATGTTATTTACATGTGGTGAACTTGGTGATGAAAACAAGGAGGGTGAAGAGAAAGGGGAGATACTGAAGAAAAAGAGGAGCAGGGCTAAAGCTATCTGCTACTCTCTACTATCCATTAAATGTGTAAAATAATAATACCCTGAAGCCAAAGGTGACATATTCAACTTGTTTTCCATAATTAGCACAGCTACTCCACAAACTTCCCACATACCTCCTGACAACTGCAGAAGTACACTGCTCTATTGTAATACTACAACTGCTACTTCTGTGTACTCTCATTTCATGTCTATTCATCCTGGAAGATGAATAACCCACTCCCTCTGCTGCTCTTCCTGAGGCCTCTTTCCTTTTATTGCTGCAGTTTTCTACTCTTTCAAATATAAGGGCTGACAGTGTTAATGCTGTAAAGCATTCTTTGGCCAAATAAATACAACATTTTGCCATATTATTATATATACTAGTATATTTTTGAGAACTGCACTTCATATCTGATAAAATTAAGCTAGAGCCAGTACCAGTTAGTGTATCTCTAAGACACTAAGTAACAGATTACATGTTGTTTTTTTCTGTTTTATTTAATCTGCAGACAGAGCGAGGCTAGCTGTACCCCCCGTTTCCAGTTTTTATGCTAAGCTAAGCTAACTTCCTCCTATCTCAGCTATCAAATGCGGTACGCTTGAGCAAGTAAGATTATTTTCTTAAAATGTCAAATTTTCCATTAAAACTACTGTTGGACAAATACAATGTCACTGAGGTTCAAATTCCACAAAGAAGTCTGCTCTAGTCTCCTTTTACACAAATGTCAATGCTCTTCATCGCTCAAATGCCCCTTTCTCTTTATCGCGCATTTCCCTACATCCACCCAGCTATAAAGCACCATCAGCTCTGCAGCTGTGATACTAAGGACAAAGACTCGCCTGTCCGTATGCAAAGATCGTGGCGTTGTAGCCCTCTAAGCAGCCCTCGATCAGCTTCTCGGTGCAGGTGGTGTAGATGGCGTCCTGCTGGGAGTCCATGTCAAACATGTAGTCGTAGGTGAAGGCCTTGTCTTTGCCCAGGATCACCTGGGGCTCCCCAGGCATCACATATGTACAGATGTGGCATCCTTCTATCTTCTCCCTGGCCAGCTGAGGGCGAATCCTACAGCAAACAGAAAAGAACAGAGATCAGGGCTTGTGGAGGTATACAACGAGGACATACTCTCCCTTTTAGTTCATGTCAAACATGTGATACAATTTTAAATTGTTGTGTACACAAGATTTTGAAGAAATTAGAGGCTTCTGGCAAAAACTACCTGATGGATACCTCAAACTAAATCTTAAAATGGTATCTTAATCCAATCTGGGCAAGAAAAATAAAGTGTAAAGCAGAAGAAAATGTTGGCATCACTCAGCCAGCAATTGAACAAAATTCCAACCCCACCCAAACTACTGAGCCAAAGAAAAAAAAAATAAAAAGAAGAAGATAATGTCGAAGAAGATGATTCATGTTCTGCAATCTACAATCAGTGTATAATAGTTCAAATAAAAGGAGAATATTGACAAAACCTCACAGGAAAGCTACAAATACATTGCAAAGGCTTTTGTCAATATTTAATCAAAGTAGCAAACACAAGATTCACAGTATTACAGTCAGTCAATGAAGTACAGAAAAAAGCAAACAGAAACATAATGTTTATAAGACCGTTTTAGTTGCTCCTTAGTGTTGCAGTATTGAATTACTTATGGCTTTCATAAGTCAGTAATCCTAAGTATAGAGAAGATCAGTGGATCACTGATCAGTGGATCAGTGTCAAGATCGCTCGGGGCACATTTTAATGCATCAGTATCATGTTAAATAAAGCCAATCTAAATCCAGTCCTTTTGATCTTTGCTCAACTTAACTGAGTTTTGTTCGCCTCAGCCTGACAGTGTTTCAACATGCTGTCCTTTATAACTGAGCGCTATAGGATGAGCAGTCAACTCCATATGCACGAATAGACTGTGTGAACGTGAAAAAGATTTGGATGTACCAAGAAGTGTCAGATAGACATTTAACATTTAAGTAGTAATAAATATCGGATTGGGCTTTGGGTTGCAGAATAGAATATATACTTTATTTATCCCTCAAGGATTTTTTTCCACTTAAGTTTTACCTGAAATACAACCACACACACACACACACACACACACACACACACACACACACACACACACACACACACACACACACACACACACACACACACACACACACACACAGGGCTCATAGACATGCAAATGTGGAGAGAGATGGCGGAGTGATGGCAGCCACACCGAGTGGTGCCCTGAGAGCAGTTGGGGGGTTTGGTGCCTTGTCCAAGGGCACCCCAGCAGTGCCCAGGAGGTGAACTGGCTCCCAAGCCAAGTCCTCACTGACTGAGCTACTGCCACCCCAAGACCCAATATTAAAAGGACTCAGAACAGGACATCCCTCTTACACAATTAAACAAATTTCTGTTGACTTTACAGCCCTAAAAAAACAAAATACAGATACACATGCTAATTATCTACATACAACTACAGCTTTTCAAACATTTAAGATAGGAGATACATACACACATACAGTACAAGAAACAAGACTCCCAGTACCACTGATGATGTGCTACAACAGTTAAAAAAAGCTCAGTCTTCATCTGAATACAAACAGAAGGGTCTTAACTTGACTCAAACATCTACAGCACATTTATTTTTTACAGTGTTGTTTACAACAATAGACTCCTGAGTATAGGGAGTGGCCCCTTCTAATGTTCAAAACACAGGACACATCACAACAGGATGCAACAGTTGCTGTAGCTGCTAATCAAGTACAATGATTTCTTTGGGGATCAAACCTGTGAATAACATTATAATCTTTCCACTCATGCTGCTGAATAAGACAGCACAATCATGACGCCGCATCATTAAACAGTAAACTGGAGACAGAGTTAGTTAGTTTGTTCACACATGGTCATTATAGCAATGCATTAGTATGTTTTTGGCACCCAGCCATTGTAAACACATTAATCAAACCTCCGTCAGATGTAAATGCGGAAATGGTTTGATAGGCAAATATCTTTTTGCCATTCTAATTGACAGGATAATCCTGAACTTGTTTTTTTTCTTCTTTTCATACTGTTTCATCTGCTGCAGATGTGTGCTGCAGAGTGCAGGGTCAACATCATACACTGACCCAATACTTTGTCCCACAAAACCTGCCAGCTGGGTTAATACGTACTGCTTTAGTGTATCGGTCTGTCTGCCTGACATGCTGAATGTTAGTAATGTTGGCCGACTGAAATCTGGTAGGGATTAACTAGTTTAATGTGGATCTGAGAGAGGGAGGAGAGAGACAGGGGCACTGTGTGTTCATTCTGCAATGAAAGTGAGCATTTATTTCTTCTGTGAAAGAAAGGTGGTGGAACAAACAATGTCAGAAACATGCCAAGACACACACACACACACACACACACACACACACATACAGTCCATGCAGACGAAGGCACTTTGTGAATGTCAGCCTGACAGCTGAAAAACCTTTAAAAAATAAATATAAAAAAGTTAAATACAACTTTGGGGAATGCTCGTCTAACATCACCAAATTACCCCGTCCTGACTTTCTAATACAAGGATCACATTTCAGCCAAATCCCTTTTGAGATATATAGGTTAAAAATAACCTTCAAAATTTGGTGATGGTTACAACTGTTAATAACCATAGTTATGTTAAAGTATTGACATTATATATAACCATAGCTATGTTAAAGTATTGACATTATATATAACCATAGCTATGTTAAAGTATTGACATTATATATAACCATAACTATGTTAAAGTATTGACATTATATATAAACATAGCTATGTTAAAGTATTGACATTATATATAACCATAACTATGTTAAAGTATTGACATTATATATAAACATAGCTATGTTAAAGTATTGACATTATATATAAACATAGCTATGTTAAAGTATTGACATTATATATAACCATAACTATGTTAAAGTATTGACATTATATATAAACATAGCTATGTTAAAGTATTGACATTATATATAACCATAACTATGTTAAAGTATTGACATTATATATAAACATAGCTATGTTAAAGTATTGACATTATATGTTAAAGTATTGACATTATATATAAACATAGCTATGTTAAAGTATTGACATTATATATAAACATAGCTATGTTAAAGTATTGACATTATATATAACCATAGCTATGTTAAAGTATTGACATTATATATAAACATAGCTATGTTAAAGTATTGACATTATATATAACCACAGCTATGTTAAAGTATTGACATTATATATAAACATAGCTATGTTAAAGTATTGACATATAACCACAGCTATGTTAAAGTATTGACATTATATATAAACATAGTTATGTTGAAGTATTGACTTTATATATAACCATAGTTATGTTGAAGTATTGACTTTATATATAACCATAGTTTATTGAAGTATTGGTTATGGTTATGACTCTGGTTATGAGGAACTCTGCAGCTGTTGTCTTGTCTTAAGGCTTAATCACAAGCTGAACTTTTCCTCTCTATATTTTTCTGTGCCGTGTGTCCATACAGGTGTTTGCTTAAGAAAACTGCAATTTTAAAGTTTTTGACTGTAAAGCATACTGTGCATTAATTTGATAATTCAATGTGATGTTGCCAAAATGTGTCATATTGTGATATATACATTTACATTGGAAAAATCTTTTATATTATTACTGTAACTGATCCCCATTGAAAAATGTCGCCCCTTGTTTTTAGCAGGTTAGCAAAAAGATCTGCACACTATTGTTTCTTATTATAGGCACATTGTTAATAGATTCAAGACATTTATTGAATCAGCACATCAAACTCATGTTTCAGTCCCTTCAGACCTGTGTGAGCTGCGTAGAGATTATGAGAACATAAGAACTCAAAAGCTCTGTAGGGACCAAAACGTTTGATGTACTGCTTCAATAAATATCTTCCACAAGCAGTGTGCTGGAATCTACTTCTGTACAAGATACTGAGCTTGTCTGCGTTAACCTCACACTTCGCACTTCCTCTGATGTAGTAACCATCAATCCCTAAATCTCAAGTACCACAACTTAACAATTATGTGAGGAACTGATTAAAGCAATGTCATTTACTGGTAGGAGAAAAAAACAATTTGATAGTAAAGAGTCAGGATATCTCAAACGTCAAATCAGCAATGAGAAAGTATCACTGACGTTTTAAATAAACTCTCCTCACGGGTTCAGCTCACAAACAAGCTTGGAAGAAAAGCACCTGACAGCGAGCCTGCCGGTCTCTCTGTCCTGTGTGGATAAGGGCCTCATTGTGCTTCCAAGTTCAGGGGAGAACAATGCTGTGAGGGGAGTACAGTGCAACTATTGTGTCCATCTGTGTGACACTGGATCCCAGAGCTGACACCAACGCCACGGCTGCAGGATTACACGGCTGGACGGAGGCGAGGGAGGAGAGGTAATGTCCTGACTGGAGGTCATGACATGTCCGCAAATAACGACACAAGACGGTCATTGAGTGGGGTAACAGATGAAAGGTAGCACCTAAAAATGCAAACTATTCTTTATTCTTCTGTTGGCTGTTTGGTCCTTCACAGATTCACCCATTTTCATAAACCTGACTGCTTATTTTTCTGTTCTACATTTGTCTCAAGACTTTCATGTCAAAATATCGATGATTTTTCCAGGCGATCTAATTCTGCAATCAATCTACAGTTTCTATTGACAGCCGAAATGGCTGCATTGAAAAATATAAAGATATGAACATAATGAATCATGTGAGACTCAGGCCTGCTGAATAATGAAAAGAAAATGAGCAAACTCAGCACATCATGAAGCTGCTTCAGTATTGAGTCCTGCTGACAGTAGATTTTAGGGGAGTTTTTAGGTTAAAAGTTTAAATCTACATTTGTTTTGTCAGCAGAGCAGATTTGTATCTTTAGTACAAGAAAATAAGCCTTAGTTTGAATTGAATTAGGTTCACAGCTTACCAAAATCACATAACATGACTGAAGGTCCTTAAGTCCAGGCTTGTCCACATTGTATTTTATTTTATTATGGTTATTGACACAACAGGGTGCAATCATGAAAATAAACACGCTGGAAATGTGTTTGAAATGAACTTTTTGCTCAGTGACCTGCATTGTCCTGAATTTTTGTCCCAAAGGTTTCATATATGGTGATGGTACATACATTTACATACACACACTCTGAATAAATTACAATATATTTTAATATATTTCTCACCTTTTCCATGATGGTCTGAATAAGACACAGAATTTATCACTCGTCGCTTAAATAGGTCTGAAAAGCCGCTAAAGCAAGTTGTCAACACTAGGTCTCGCTAATTTTGTGTGTATAAGTGTGTGTGACATAGCATAGAGCTTGTGCCAGAGCTGCCTGACATTTGATGAAAATGATACAGGCCTACAGTACTTCACAAAGCATAGATGTAATAATGTCATTTGTAATGATAAATGGATCTACTGTCCCAGAACAGTCCCAGACTGTGTCTTTGTGTCCCAGGTGCTATGTTTATTGTCCCCTGAACAGAACGTCTCTGACTTTGAGTGCTGACTATTTAATAACACAGTAAATATATATAATAATGATGGCTAATTAAACTGATCATGAGACAGGATGTTTCAGGAGTCTCTTTCCCCCCTCAGCTTAACAATTTCCCAGGGACATTTCTGAGATTCTAAAGTATAACTGTGTGTCACATCCTAAAAACAATCCAAGACATATTCAAATATCTTACATATTTTAATAAAATGGGGCAATAAACAGAAAGTCACTCTCCTGAACGCTGAGAAATCTAAGAAAATCTCTTCAAGCTAAAAGCGTTTAGTAGTAACCGTCACAGTACCGAGCAGAGCTGCCTTCAGGTATGAGTGAGAGTAGCTGTGTGGATGTGAAAATCATAAATCCTCAGAGAACAAACCATGTGTGAACAAGACTACACAAAGAAACAGAACAAATCTCTTTAATTCGTCTCAGTAACTCGACAGAGCTCGTATTCTATTATTTGGATCTCACAGTGAAACAATAAACGTGATCCCTGTCAGAAAATCAATTATCTCCCATGTCAAATTTGTCGTATTCAACCAATTACATGTTTCCTTGGCCTGTTAAGAGTGTTCTAGAAATCTAATCCTTACCAGTCACCACAAGGGGAGTCTTTGTTTCAGACAATTTAGCTCACTAATTGGGTGTGTAATCCTGTCTGACTCTCCCGAAGTACTTTCACACCCGGGAATCTGATGGCATTTCCATAATTTACTCTTTTCATCTGCACATGCAGAGACTTCATGCTGTACCATCAGGGTTTTGGGGATTAGCTTCTCATTAAAGCAAACATTAATAGTACGGTTTAGTCTAAAGTAATTATAATAGAATTTGTCGGGTTTTAAATGTTTTGGAGCATAGATGTTATATTACCTTAACAGAAACACAGGCCAAAATTTCAATCATATTAGCAAATTTGAGATGTACTATATTTATCACAATGATATGAACATTTTGTGTTATTGTTTTATGTTTTCCATATTAATGATATGAAGCACATTTTAAATAAAACAAAGAAAGTTGTTGTTGTGAAGTAAATCTGAACAATACTGTGAGCTTGATGTCACCTGACACACTAAATAAGGCTCGATGGCAGCTCATTAGTCATAATTAAGTACATTTCTTTAGTAAAATATAACTGAATAATATTGTTTAAAATATAAAATGTTCAAAAAGGAAAGGCACTACGTGGATTTGGACTTTGTTTGAGGAAATATGTGTCAATTCTGATAGGAAAGATTAAAAAAACTGGCTGAATTAGCAGCCACGTCATTAGCCAGAAGTTTAGATCAATAGATCTCATTGATTATCAATAATAATCACTGAAACCAAAGTGGTCTAATATGTAAACTGCACAGTAAACTGAGCTTCACTATATCCATACAAGAGCCGTTAAAAGCAGTTGTGGTGACTCTTATTTTAGGGCCGATGGATTTTGAGCGTTAGGGGAGGAGCTGAGGTCAGAGTTCAGGTGAGGGTCAGGGTCAAGGGTCATGATGTATCTGCAGCACAGACTTGTAGTCTGGCCATCGTCAGCCAGTAACAGATTCAGATACAAACACAGCAGGGTCCAAAACAGCAGAAACAGATATTTGGGGCTCTTTATTAAAGTGACTGTTAGCATGATGACACTTTTGGTTTCAGGTCTTTCTATTTCAAAGGTTCAGTTAAAGATGCCTCATTTTCTGTGACTTTCTGTTTTATCTGTACTTTCTAAAAATACTGCCCATTCATAGTTTGTTTCTGAGCTGTTGGCAGCTATGAACACCGGAGCACGCCCAAACCTGCCGTAACACACCCCCCAATCTGTCCAACCCCTGTCAAACCACCTCCTCGCTGCACTCAATAAATCAGTGTGGGTGCCACACATCACAGCAGGGGAGGGCTGAAGGATATACAGTAGAGGTGTGAGAGTGTGTGCTGTCTGAGACGGCAGTCTATGAATTCATTTCAGCTTCATCTACTGTTACACTTCTTATCCAGCTGTCAGCACAAAAAAAAAAATCTTGTAAATTATTGGTATGTTGCAAAAAATAAAACGAGATTTACGGATGTGGTAGACATAGATGGCGCCAAATAAATTTTTAGAAATGACAAGTAGACAGAAAACTCATATTTCACGTTTCTATCTAAAAAGATTAACGTCATTATTGACTATTATTATTGACATTATTGAAATTTCCATTGTTTGTTTTTATTGCACTTGCATAAAACTGCTCCAGTAAATATTAAATTAGTGAATAAAATGAATTCTGTCATTCCCATTATCCAATGATTATTAGAGGTCAACCTATGCTGATGCAGATATTAGGGGGGAAAAAATTCTCATAGATATATTGGCTTATTTATTTATTTATTTATTTTTTGCAATAACGCTGCACACAGCTGCAATCAACTTAAATCCAATATGTAGCCAACAAAACAACAGTGGAGAGGCACACATAAATAAATTACATAAATATAACAAAATAACAAATAAAAAATAAGAAATATATGCAAAATATTACACATGCCTTTCTCAGATAAAAGATAAATGCATGCTCATTTATTGAATTTACTATCCTGTGATATGTATGTCATCTGGATATGATTACCTATGTTGAGATATGAGATTTTGGTCATATCGCACAGCCATAACTAATAAGAGAATCAGCAGCTTTTTCTGCATTATTATGCACTGCTTTATTTATGTTTGCATAGAGAGCTGTACTGTAGAGAACTTGTCTATTGCTTAGAGAAGATGACGAAAAAAATTCAGAGCAACCTTTGTTCGTGCACACACAAATCACAGCCACCCTCACAAAAGCTAAAGTTCCACTCGCAGTGCTCACTGCAGACTTTGGAGTAAACAGGCCAGATCTTTATGTGGAGATTTGCTGAGAGCAGCAGTGCGGCAGCTTGGGATGTCGTCACCTGCTGCCGTGCTGCCCACTCCACTTTAAGCATACCGTCTCACTGTCCTTCATAAAGGGCAGACAATTAAGCCTGTGAAGGACGGAGAGGAAGAGTGTGTGCAAAAGAAAGAATAGGTAATCAGAGAGAAAGTGTGTGTGTTCCTCTGTTATACACTTGGATCACTGCCAGACACTGCAGGCCAACATCTACGTGCCTCCTTGCGGTTGTAATCGTATCTAGGCAGCAGGAAAAAGAGTAGTTTGATAGGGCCGCTGATTGCTCCAAGGCAGTCAGCCTTCACCTGTTTCCTTTGTCACCTTTGACTCACTGTAGGAAACACCAAAAAAAACATTTTAGCAACACATCATGTGCCAGAAGGGCAGGGCTTGCTTTTACAATTTAACAATTAAACAATTCAGAACTGGTCAGGTGAGTTGCAAATTATAGGAACACGTAACTTAATTACCTTGGAAGCTCTTTGCTGTTGTTTGTCTCAATCTGCCTGTCAATCACTGTCACTCAAAAGGAAAACCTTACACATCTGCCCTTGGATGCACTTTAAGCGTGTGTGTAAGGCAACCTCAGAAAAGGACTTTCAAAACACCTCAGCAAAGAGATCATGGACTGAAAAAGCACGCTTCTTGTCCAAAGCACCTTCACAAGCAGAGAGATGACAGGGACACTGACCACATAAGACATGACTGTTGATTAAATGTGAAGGACAATGTCTAACATTCATGCAACATGCAATAACTGGGGAATCCCAACTTGTCGTCAGTGCTGACTTGCGGTGAGACAGGTTTTACAGCGGACGTTTTGATCAAAGCTGGTCTTTCTTTAAAATCGAGCTCTGATTTCAGTATGTGACTAATATTACTGCACAGATTTTTGCACCATCACATTAAGGTTTTTGTGGGTGTAAACAACACTGTTGTTTATTACTCATCTGAATCCCTATTAGCTTGAACAGCAACTACTTTTCCTATAGTAAAATAACACTCTCCTTTACACTACATTAACACCAAAGATATAGTAGAATAAAAAACATTCAACTGTCTCCAGTTCCTTCTTCAAATCCTCCCTCCTAACTCATAAGTACAGCTGTTTCAGTGAGGTCTGGCTTTATACGCAACATTTTTATTATATTTCACTCACTCAAACCCTGTTACCATCATACTTTAACTGCGTGATATTTTACTATACTATACTTCTACTGCCACGATATAAAGACAATACATGCTGGCAGTGGTTACATGTTACACTTCAGCGGTGCAGGGATTAGTGCAGCAGAGCCCAGCTGACGTGTATATCAATGGGGGGTTGTGTGCAGGTTTAAAGAGAAAGACTTAACACTGTGGGAGCTGAAATGATATCTGGGTTTCACAAAACTGTGAAAGGCTTAAAGCATGTGCGTACTTTAAGGCGAGCGAGGCACCTCGCCGTGCAGATGCAGGACAGTGAGATGCAGGAGTGGATGTTAAGACGCAGTCCTGGTTTTTACAGCATGTTTGCTGACTGCTGCAGTTTGGCTACAGTGAGAAAAAAAAAAGACGGAAAACTGTCTGCAGTACCAGAGCAGGGTAGATGCATGACAAAGATCCTCTGCGGATTTGGTGGATTCTTTCCAAGTGCCTTGCAGTACAATAAGACGGTACATTTTTAGTATCAAAAACCCTGCTAGATGTGGTTTCATGCTCTACCCACCCAGCCAGACAGGACCACCTACTGCACCAGACAAAGAGCCGAGAGCACCGGCTACTTTTACTGAACACCAGGCCACAGACGGGCTGCAGGAAAACCACAATCTGTGCATCAGTCAAAAACAAACCCAGCACTGATAAAAGCTCCAACTTCATATCTGTGGAGATTTAATATTTCCTAATATTGCACTGATGTGTGTTTATATCTGTACAGTCTGTACTCTGTGTAACATGAAAGATGTGGTTGCCATGGTGACCGGCAACAGAAGCCAAGAATTAAAGTCATAATCCAATCCCAGCGGGATATAATGCTGGCCCTGCCGGCTAAAAGATGCCAGGAGGAGGGGCATGGGAGGGAGAAGCTTGCTCAGCATCTTGCCCCCCGTCTTCAGGATGAGGTTAATTCACTGCCAACCCGACGGGTGAATAGACCACAGCATTTTCTCTGTGCCATCCATCCTCGTGACTAAAGCGTGAGCATCAAACAGGCTTTATCATATAATTACTCTTGACCCACAGGGATAATTTTACCTCTTTTTAAGTATAACCACTTAGCCAGGCCGTAGTTCTACACTTTTAATTGCGCAAAAAGACCAACTCGGTCTGGATTAAACATCCAACTTACATTTAGAGGATATAAAATATTAATTAGGTCAATGCAGAGTTGGAAAAGAGAGTTAGCCTCAGCTCCAGTGTTAAGACCTTCTTCAGCATCTGTGCTGCATCTATTAAATCCAAAACTAAGACTTTTTATGGAAGCAGACAAATATAAAGCTTTAAGGTCAATAAAGCCCAAAATCAGCTGTATCATATAAAACCCTTCATCCTCAATAACTCGGGACTCAAGAACAATAAACGTGCCTTTAAAACTGTCAAACATCTTAATAATAATTGAAGGGTTCCGTGTACTTAAGTCCTTCATTTATTTCCCCAATCACTTCAACATAAACAAACAGCTGTTTTAGAAACAGACTTCATAATCTGACATCAGCGGACTGCCTTATAATGAAACAGGTAAACGCTTGTCCCTCTCTGGGACGTAGAGAGACTTGAGATTTGAACATTTTCACCTGGTACAATGCCAGAATAATGAATTAAAACCAACCACCACAAACAGATTTAGAGCCTAACCAACATTGGCCTCAGCCATACTGGTATCAGCATATATATATTATCCGCTATGAAAACTCTATTTCCAGCGTATATCATGAAATATTTTTCTGTTGAAACTGTTGAAAGCAGCACAGACTACGTTGTAAGAAATAATTTTTATTCAAAGGAGTAAACGGCTGCTGATGTTAAGACAACATGTAACGTTTTTTTGTGTAAAAGTAAAAAATTGTATTTATCATAAGAAAACTCTGGTACCGTATTTGCTCTAGTATGAGAAGAAGTTTATGTGAGAAGAAGTTTCACTGTTATTCAACAAGTGAAGCAGTAACCACTGCTTTCATCAGCTCAGTTGTTCGCCTGCTGATTATTAAACAGAGCAAAGTGCAACTGAAGCAAACCATTTTTAAACTGGGTTAATCTCCACAGACTTGTCACTAGGTGTGTTACAGAGCAACAACAAATACAGAGAGCAAACTCACATATTCTTACACGAGGCCGGAGCTTGTAAAAACAAGACACACACTGAATGTGTTTTATAATGTGCACTCCAGGTTCATGGAGGCCAACCCTGCCCTGCTGCTGACCTGATTGGCTCATCTTCATCTAATAAAGCTGTGGATATGCATGGATATCCCACTGATCCTAGAGCTTGGGGGCCTTTTGGAAAATGTGCTTTCAAAAAACAAACAAGGCTGTGCCAAGGCCTTGTGGCACGCTGATAACGGCTTTACTGCTTCCTGCAGGTCAAAGGTCAGGGAGCAGACCACCCCATCATTATCAGGGGTGGGAAGGGGAGGGGAGGGGAAGGTTAGACAACAGGAGGTGTCAGCAAAGGATCATCTGTAGCTGTCGACATGCAGAGGAAAAACTGGCAGGCGGGCTGGAGTGAGTGTCGGAGGGTACACTGGCCCTTTCTTCCTCTTAATGGCACGTGTGAACACATGCAAACTGAATTTTCAATACGGGCTTGCAGGTGATGAAAAACAGACTTTGGTTGTCATATTAGTGGGCAACAGTGCATTTGGCAGCGTAGTGTATTTCTAAATATATCTAACATCAGTCATATCTAATTTTGTACTTGATAATTCCAGCTTGCTCTGTTAAATTAGCTTGAGCTTAGATAACTAGCAAACAACATAGGCCAAATAGCAGCTGCTTATTTGTGCCGACTCTTCTCAAGATACTCCACGCTAGAGAAGAAACAACAGCAGTGCTGAAGATAACAGGCATTTAAAAATGTCAGTGCAACTTAAATTTAGTGAGTATTTGTATTTTGGTCATAACTACAATTAAAAGGCCAATTTTCCTTTTTCATGTTTTGTTTTATTTAGATTCATACTGACTGTCTAACAAATGAGCCAGGGTTTAAATTAAAGTCACATGGATTTGTTACGTGAAAGTTAACAGACATTTGTGGCAAAGACGATCAAACCGTACCATTTCTCTTCAATATCCTCAGGCATGCCTCATTGTTACATTTAAAATCGCCTGTTCACACCTGCCACACCAAATCTGACGGAAGCGTAAAATGTCCCAGAGTTAGATCCAAACAATGGCTGGTGTGAAAAGATGGCAGCTTTCACTTTGAAATATCACATTACTGAAAACTGATGGTCCAGCAATGTTTTTTAAGCCTGCCTCTTTTTCTAGCCTGGTTGATACACTTTATTTGTGGTGTGCTATGAACGATGCCTTTTCAGGAGTGGAAACACGCAGACGTGTCAAACCTAATATGAGCGGTGTTTAATTAAATTTGGATCCTCTAGCACAACAAATAAACTTTTACTGCATACAGTTACCTGGTATTACTAATATAGGGCTGTCAACGTAATGATACCAAGTATCTCATATGACAGCCTTAAAACTTTAGCAATTAAACCAGTCGACATCACGACAAACATAATTACAAGAGACAAGAGATTCATACTTGCCACTTGGAAGTGATGCTGATGCTGCAGAAGAATTAAATATGAGCAACAGTACAAGATGATGTGTTATTACAATAACTATGTTCTCTGGAGGTTTAGTTTGTCTGTTCTGGGCAACTGCAGAAGACCCACTCCCTCCATAGATATAAAAGGCTGATTTTAAAGTAACAAAAAACTAAATATATATTTTTTCATATTAGATTTATTTTTTTCTGCTTATACACTTATGAAAACATAGTTTTGCATATTATATTCCATGGCTATAGAAAGAAAATGGAGCCCCCGAAATGTTACACTGTGGACCCTTAATGGTGTGCAATATTATCCAGTAGCTGTAAGACATCCTGAGTCAAAGAGGTATTTATGAAATGAATAATAAATTTTTTTTTAAAAAAAAGGTAATGTATCATTCAGGTGAATATTCAATACGAGGATTTCTCTGACAGCTACAGAAACACAGTCTACAAAGGCACATCTTTGACAGTAAAGGGGTGAGGACAGAGGCGTTTAATAGCATGCCACAAAAGGTCCCAGCCAGATGTGAAGAGGAGATCTCGAGGTTAACGGTCACACCCTTAACCACTTTTCTATTACTTTTGTATACTCTACTTCAGCATTTAAAAGCCTAATGTACCTGCAGTTGAATAGATGGGTCAGTCACCCTTCCCTAAACAGAACTATTAACTCCAAATGAGTTTTTGTGTCACATAAATACTCAAATGCTATTGAAGAAGCAGAAGCTTTCCAAACTCTGTGTTTGTTGAATACTTTCACAGTCTCTCTTAGTTGAACAACTTTCTATTTTATACATTAGAAAAAGGTAGAATCTAAACAAATGCATAGCCAGCAGTCCAACACTAATGCTGGTCTCATTGCTGTTGCAAAGGTGACATTTTAATGCTGTACAACGTTTTCCAGTAACAGCAGCACGTCCTGAGTCAAAGGGGTATTTCTGTTTGCTTATATATCAGGTTATGATATGATTCCTCTCTGGCAACAGCTTCAAAGCTACAAAGCTTTTTTTTCCATTGCTCTCGACACTTCTTCAGCTTTAACAAACCTAATGTACCTGCAGTTGAATAGATGTAACCCTTGTGGCACAGATAATAAGCTCAAACCAGAATGGCTGAAGGCTCACATGCCTGCATAACAGAGCTTTGATACATCTCCACAATATTATCAACAGGTATGTTCAGTCCAAACCCTAACAGTCACCACAGACAAGATAAATATGATATCATCCAATTTACCAAAGAAAAGTAGAGAAAAATAATAATAGTGTGATGTGTTTGGGTGCATGTATGGAAATTCCTCAAAAATTCCACTTCACTGTCTGGATCATGGAGTCGGGCCTGGACTCCAGTGTCATTCAACCATGTGGTGTTGACACAGGAGTCCCATCTCTGTGTCAACCACACGCCGGTGACACAAAAGCTAGCCCTGAAAATGTGGCCAGAGCGCATGTTTTTATGCATGTGTGCGTGTGCGCACGGGGTGGGTGAGGGACACATCAGCCCGCCGCCATCTGCAGCTTTCAAGGCAGCCAGATAGCAGATAATAGGTTGAGTAAACAGTCGAGGTCAAGTGGAAGTCTGTTCGGCTCCGCAGTTAACCATTTGCATCTCTGTCAGATATATGACTTTATCTTTGGCCATTATTTGCCATTTAACAAAGACACCACCCACGTTGAGCGTTCACACCTGCAGCAAAATTTAAATTACCAACACCTCATGAATATGCAGATTCAGACAGCTGCTACATGATGCCAGCAGGTGGTGAAGGTTCATTTGCATATGCCGCCTTCAGCACCGTTTAATCCACGCCAGCATTGGAGGTGCAAGACTGTCTGACACACGGGAAGGTGTCTGACTACCTCACTGTACGAGAGGTGTGAGGAAGCTGTTCTATTGTTCTATCTTCCAGTGGCTGCCTGCACACAGATCATGATCTCAGAGCTTTGCAGTATTTCCATTGTCAGTTCATTTCGCGATTAATCGTTTGTCTATTATGTCAGAAAAATGTCCATCACAGTTCAAAACACAAAGACATACAGTTCACTATCATATATGTCAATGAACCCACTGAAAGTTCTCACATTGAGCAGCTGAAACTAGACAATATTTGTTCTTTTTGATAGAAAAATACCTGAAACTATTTACCAATTATGAAAACAGTTGCAGATTAATTTGCTCTCCATCAACTAACTCATTTACCTTCATAAGTCCAACCAGAGTGTAGCCTAATGTTTTTACATGCTAATATGACAAATTTCATCAAAAACTGAGCCAGTTGTATCTCATCAGCACTGAAAGTCCATCTACAGAAAAGTAATCTATAACAATTCTATAAATTGGGATCATTTAAATGATTTATTAAGCAAAAATGCCAAATATTTGCTGTTTTCTTTGTATCAACTATACTGTAAATTAAACATGTTTACATTTTGGTACGTTGTTTGGACAAAATATGTAATTTGAAGATGTCACCTTTGACTGAAATGTGAATTTTTCACTATTTTCTATTAATGGAAAAAAATAATTCCCAGACTTAATCAAAGAAAATGTTACACTGACGTACAACATTGTTATTATACTGCCTCCATTAGGTCACTTGTACTTTTTCATAAACTGGCTTCATGCATCATCCAAATGAGGCCAGTGATGACCACAGCTATAAACTCAGATATCACATTTAATGGACGACTGAATGTAGTGCATCCCTACCTATTAACTGTTAACACAGCCTCTTGACATAAATAACAAGGTGGCAGCTCACTATGCAAACAGAGCTATTTGTGACTGTCTGAGGCCTATTTTGGACGTTCTGCTGGCAGTTTGATGATGGAAGTTAAGTTACATCCACATCCTATTTGTGGCACCGGTTCCACATTTAGACCTCATCCATTTTAGCTGAGCCCTTAACTGGACAGGTCTGTACAGGGGGGAAAAGGCTGACAACACAAACTGAGTTGTGTTCGATTGAAAACTGCAGCAACGAGGAAGAAAATTACAAAAAAAATAATAATGTGTGCAGCAGAGAAAAACAAAGACAGCAGCACAGAGAACAACATACTTGTATGGGTGTGGTGTACATGTAAGCTACTCTATAATTACTTTCAATTTATTTTGCATGACCAGCTTGTTTCCCAAGTGCTACATAATGGGGGAGCAGAGAGAGGAGGAGGGGGAGGAAATCGATTCTGTTGTCATAAACTTGTCCACATGTGGTGCGTGCCGTTCCAAAGTTGAGGGCTCTCTGCATCGGTGCAGATGCATCTGGCAGAAATGCGCTGACTCCTTAGAGGTTGCGATATAGATAACTGAGGTCTTCCAGAAATGCTGCGGCCAGTCGTGAGTCTATTTTGGGCCAAGTTGAATATAAGTGTAGGCTATGCTTAGTGTCGTCTTGGAATGGAAGAGCCTTCCGAACTAGAAAGAAGGTCACGGAGGCAAAACACTGGAGTTGTATCTGGGTTATACTCAAATTACTGTGTTAGAAGGCACCCAAAGGCAGCTAACTAAAGATAATTTGAATCTGATAATTGCTGCTGCAGGAACTCCCAACTTTCATTAGAACGTTTGGAGGACTGCAACTAATGATTATTTTTATGAAAACTATTTATTATTTTTTGGATTCATGATTTCATCTATCTAGTCTCCCAGTGACCCAGATGATGTCTTCAAACAGCTTGTTTTGTCTGACAGACAGTCTAAACTTTAAAGGGTATTCAAAGACAAAAGAGAATAAACTTAACATGAAGCTGAGAAGCTGAAGACTGCTAACTTTTTCTGACAATGGTCCAATTAATGAATTGACTAATGATTTAAGCCAAGAACACTATATCAACAATGTTGATGATTAAAAATTCAAGCATCGCTCATATACCTGCATGTGAATGCAGAATCTGCAGACCAAGACTTTGGTCAATACTACTCGGACTACAAACAGAAACCCAAGCGCTTCCAATGCCAGTCGCGTTTGAGCGGGCGTTGGTTGCATGCAGGTAAACAGTCCGTATAAATAGCAAAAAAAGGTGGAACACATTGGCTGAAATACAATCACAAACTCATCAATAATCACCTGTTACCCTCAGAAGCTACATTGTTGATAGACGATTGCTGATGGTGTCAGAGATTGTTTATGAAGCAGAAATGCCACACATTCATTGATACTATTTTTTTGGTTTATATCATTGTAAACTGACACTCTTGCTTGATTTGCCAGACCAACAATCATAAAACCAAACCACAGACCTCACCTCAAGCTCTGGATACTTGTAGACGGACAATTGTCACAATTTTTGGGCATTTTATAGACTGAACAAATACTCCGAGCTCAGTTAACTGTTGCATGTATGACAGTTTATATCAGCTAAAAGTTTGATTAAAGGTTCAGAGAGCATAAACATCTATAACAACTCGAGTGGCAACACTATAAAACAACTAAATATATAATTGTCTGGCAGCCTGAGTGCACTCTCTTACGTACCATAAAATACAAAGTGATGTAAGGCCAGTTTATCTTACACTGTAATGAGCCGAGTCTATTCAAAGCTGGTCTATGCTGAGCTCCACTCTCCTCACTCAACCAGTGCTGCAGGCAAAGTAGGTGTTATTCATAGCTTCTGTCTGGGTAACTTGGCTACCACTTTAACACTTTGGCTAACACTTATAAAGACAAGTGGCATGTGCGGAGAAGTAATACAGCACAATGCGAGCTCCCCTCATGCCATTTCTGTAATAAAAGAATGTGGATCATAGCATGAGGAAGAAGGGCTGGATGGAGAAACAAAGGTCACAGCCAACGCTCATCACTTCAGACAAAGCAACAAAGAGAAGAGCAGGCTCCCTGGTGGCAGGGCAGAGGAAAATCCACTACTACTGGCAGTAGAGTCGGGCTATACCCGAAGCAGAATCTTCAAAGCTGAATCTCATTGTACAGTTTGGACTGTTCTTTTTTATGCTGTTTGTTATACATTTCATTTAAACTATACAATACAGGAGTCCCTCAGTAATTATCCAAGCCAAAGTAAAATGTATGAAAAACCTGCATCATTGTGTATATATATACACATTCATTATCGATTAAACTGATGACTATTTTCTCCAGTTAATGATGTAAAGGAAACAATGTGTAGGATTTAGTGGCATCCAGCGGTGTAATTACTGAGTGCAACCCCCTCGTTTCACCTTCTTCTTCTGAAACTCTGTTGCATCTGTAGATATAAAAGGCTTGTTCTGAAGTAAGATAAATGTCATTTTAATGTGATTACACACCATCCTTTTCTGCCATATTCTGTGAATTGAGCTGCCTAAATCATAAAACTGGACATTTAATCTGCTTATAAAATGTCAGAGAATGGTACAATTTTGCAGTTTCCTAAATTGCTTCTTTAAATTGCTTGTTTTGTCTCACCAACAGTACAACATTCACAGATTTCCATTTATTATCTCACAAGACAAAAACAAAAACAAATCCTGACATTTCTTTTCCAAACAACACCTACACAGTGTTAAATACATGTTCACCTAACTTCACTGTCATATGCAGTTACATAGGGTTTCATATTTGTTCTGTCAGACATGTGCATGTATTGTGTTTCATATGGACTGACAGAGTACACATTCCCCCCCTCGGACCCTCAGCAGGTGTTTAACACAAGTATTTAGCTTAAGAAGCTCCTAGTGTGAAAGTGTGAAACTGTAACAGCACAGACGGATAGAGGCCTAAACATTTTACCAGTCTAATAGTTCCAACAATGGGAGGAAATAGAGAACAGCTCGAGGCCAACACACACTTATTTATACACACACACACACACACACACACACACACACACACAGATTCACAGGAGCATGGGTCAGTGGCTAACTCCTGACAGACGGGCTTGGCTCAGTGGATGTGAACAAAGCTTGAGGTCTTTAGAGAGGCTTTAGACCCGTCGGGGCTTTTTGTGTTTGCATGGTGATGCCATGGGTAACGAACACGCATCTGAACGTCACATATCTGAGCTCCCACTGCTGCTCTGCCAGTCCTCTAGTCTACTTGGCCCTGCCTGTGCTACTCAAATACGTGTCCTACTCTTACACTTTAGTAAAATAAGCATTGGTTTATATTTGGATATAAATCCTGACAGATACCTTATTTTTATTTAAGACTCAAAATAAGTATAGTTGGGCTATATTTGCGGAAACCTATTCCTTCTAACTGCTTTCATTTTCATTCATTTTCAGCCGTTTTCATTCTGCACCCCACTTATCTTCTCCGCTGAGAGGCCCCTTGCCTCTGTTTGCACTGTAAACCCCCTCAACTATTGTCAGCTGTTGTCTCTCAGCTGTTGTCAACCTCATCTGAGTTAAAGCCTGGTTTGGTCATTAAGTAATAGTAGATATCTAGCTCTAATCGTGCAGCTCGATTTAACAAGCTCTTTCTTACCACAGTTAACTACAGTTGGCTCGTGAGCTTCAACCTGAGGCTTAGACTCAGCCACTTACCAGTTGCTGCATGCCTCCATGTCATTACATTAAAGTACGCCTGTAACTTAAGCCTTGAGAGATTTAGGGGCCTATTTGATTTCATTAGCGCCATTGTTATGCCCTTCAGCTGACCATCGAGATCAACAAGTCCTTACAGGGGAGAAGAAAAAGAAAGGCTTCATTTTCATGATATGATACGTCTTTTCATGTCTAGGCTCCTTCAGGTTATTGAGCGGTTAATGAGCTTGGCAACAGTGGCTAACCTGCAGCACGCAAAGGTCTTACAGCAGATATAAACAGTGCCAGTTCCTCCCTCTCACTTTGATCCACACTGTACATCTGACAATAAATTATAGCTGCTTCTTGTTTGTTGTATCGCAGCAGCAGCAGCAGCAGCAGCAGCAGCAGCAGGCAGGTCTAACAAGTCCTCAGTTCCTCGTGGGCCGTTCCCCTCAATGTACACCGAACATGTAAGACAAACTACTGTGACGTCTTGCACTGTGCAAATAAGCTGACTACAGTACAGTCTATACACAGTAGCCGGGGAGGCGGACTGTGTGTTTCTCAATGAACAATCAATCACCCTTTTTATACATAGGTAAACACATACTATGGACACAAATACATATGGAAAGCAAATGTTTTTGGAAAGCTTTGTGTTCCTTTGAGGGTGTTTGAAAGAACAGGACGGCCTCTGTTTAGATAAGCTGGGGTCTTAAACTGATTAAACAACCTCAAGTGGACTGCTTGGCCCTTAAGGAGTTTCCTGTTAAAGGTAGTATGCAACCTGGGATCCAGCATTATGGCTTAAACTGCATATTTCAAATGGCTGCTCTCTGAAACACTTTTGTCTCATTACATTTCAGGCATTTTGTTGACACCTGCTCCTGTGTAGTAGACGAAGTGGAAAAAACAAATTCCCCCGGAGCTTGTTGGGTTTATTTGGATTTTAAGCAGCTGAGAGAATGAACTGTCACACCCAATATGAACTGGTTGAGCACGTGCACGGTGAGACTTGTCAACAGTCTTGACAAACTATTTTGCCAGTTGGCAGCAGTTACAACATGCCACTGTGCAAACCCATCACTACGGCTGGGGGAAAAGCAATGTGTAAACCCCATCAGGTTTACAGGCATCATCATATCCTGAATGCTTCTAAACTGTAGATTACTGGTAGAGGTCTGGAGCCCAAAAATGACCCTACATATTTTATAGAGGAAGATTAACTGTGCTTTTCAGGGTACGGTTTAGACAGAGAACTGGTTTTGTATATGACAGAGTGAAATGTGGCGTGCTAAACTCAGGCCTGTAATTTTAGTTCCTGGAACCAGAACGCAAAACATTCACCTCGAACTGAATGAAGGCTGTCCACACTTTCATTGTAATTTGCATGCTCTTAGAAATACCATTTTAGAAAGTCATTTTGAATATGTACTTTCATCCAGTTAGGGCGAGCATGTATTTTGGTTTTTTGTTATTTAGTTTGCGAGTTACCTTCACAGCAATCATCCTGTATCAGAATTAAGGTTAGAAACCAGTCAATTATGTTGCACTCATTTGAGTTATGAATGAGACACTGTATTACACAGGTTCATTTAGCTTTATGGTCAGTTCCTGTGGCCTTACTGTAATATAACAACATATAATTGACATAATTAGTAGACAGAGCTTCTGGGTCTGTGAAGTGATGTCAACATGGAAGTGTCTTAAACCTGCATTCTCCCTAATGGCCAGCAGGGGACACCATTATTGGCTGCAACAAAGAAGTCTGATTGTATGCAACCTTATAAGAAAATGAGCCGACTTTTCACCTGATTTATGACCTCAGTAAACAGTTTCCTCATGAGGTTTTGGTCTCAATCTCGAGTTCTCCACAGACCAATGAGTGACTCACATCCAGTCCAGTATAACAACAATACAAATTACAGTCTCGAATTGTCCCACAGAATGGAGTTATACAGCAAAGTAGTCTCAACATAAACTGAACTTTCACAGCTTAAGGCAGTATTCATTGCAGGGCAGTTGTGTTGTATAGCATCATGTCAGTACAGGGGTTATTTTTCTGGTCACTAAGTGCTACTGTACCCCCCCAGTAGGGTTTTTTTCCACTAACTGTGCAGCTTCAGAGAGACAAACAGAAAGGTACAAGTAGATCGCCTGTTAGACTCTACACCTGACTGCATTACGGGCGCCAGAGGGGGACACGGCACTCTTAAATCACACTCAGATACTCTGTTACACTGGTAATAGATATCATCGAGACACATAATAGGTCATTCACTTTGGGATGGGGCTTACACACTTCCCTTCAACCTGCATCTGCTGTGCTGCAGTTAGGCAGCCTGGTAATTTTATACAATTTCCTGGATGATACCCCCATCCTTAAAATAAACTCACATCTAATGATTGTCGGTGTCTCACAATGGATTCCCCGTGTATGAGCTGAAACGCCATCGCTAAAATATGGGATCTGTAAGGTCCAACATGAAAACATGGCACATACTGGTGACGTTTTTTTTTTAATTCACATTCAACAAACCTCCGCTGGAAAATTTAACATGATGTCACAACAATTATGTGCCAGCTGCATCACCAGAACCATCAAAATGTAGATTTTGTCCCATCCAAATGGGATATGGAATCAGGAAGCTCTGGACAAATAGGCTCCACACACACACACACACAATGATTAAGCACTTTTGTGAAGTGCACATGAGGGTGAGCGTTAGGAACAAGTGAGCAAAAGTCAGCGTGGACAAGCTTCAAAACAAACGGATAGAGAAGAAAGAGACGAGACGAGCTCAACATTACAGGGATTATCCATCATTCTATGATGATTAAATGGTCTCTGATTGGAGAGACTGGCTTCCCATTAAGCTACTGTCACTGTGCCACCTCACCAGCTGGGTGGGAGCGGCCTACTTCAGCACAAAGACACATCAAGTGTACATGAGGAAAAGAAGCCAGATTCTGTCTCTTCTCTGAAAAAGCAAACAGGTCTGAATACACTGGAGGCTTGACTGGGCTGTCAACAAACAAAGAGAGGACTTGACAGTGGTACTGGAGCTGCACTGAACGGTCCACTGTCCTTTGCTTGAAACCTGGCTGTCAGTGAAGCTCTTCTTTCATCGATTAACTGTCTTTCTGCAGGAGGCTCTGAGGAGAGGAGAGGCCAGGCTTCTGGAGACACACAGGCTGATTGTCTCTCTCCCACCCTCCCTGCCTGTCTGTCTTTCTTTCTCTCATAGCTCAGCCTTTACAATGGATGATATCATCCCTCCTCATGCATGCCACAGTGTACTGAAGATGGTGTGTGCACCTGTGTGCAATGGGTGCGATGCTCTGTGTTTTTGCAAAGGCCAGACACAGAAAAGAAACACACTCCTCTGGGAACCTGCACATCCCAGCGCAGGTGAACCACAAACAGACCGAAAATGTGTCCTGAAAGCCGGTGGCGGCTTCAAGAGTTTAACCGTGTGGAACTGGGTCAGCATGCTTCAAATGAAATGAGGCTGATAATTTATAGATACAGTGTGTGTGAGTGTGTGTGAGTGTGTGTGCGTGTTGGGGGGGTCAGCAGATGCTGGTGTTCACCTGCAGGTGTTTGCTAGGCCCGCGGCACTGACTGACAGGTGGTACCGGGCAATTAAGTCACAGCTACGCATTTACCCGTTAACGGAGAATTAAAAGACATATTAGTGACTTACCTCAGTGCCACGCGGACTGAGCTTTCATCCTGTCCCGTCGTCATGATTCCTCACGCGGTAATTGATAGGAAATGGACAAAAAGCGGATTTATCTGTGTTGGCTGCTAGCCCTGGCAAAAAAAAGAAAAGCGAGAAAAAAGTGCGCACTCCCCGGCAGGCGAGGGGACCGAGCAACGGAGCTGCTCACCTCGACTTCAGCGCCGCCATTTCAAAACAAATACAACAATTATCTTTACGGTGTTTTAACCATGATATCAGCGGGGAGGTGAAGCGGTGTGTCCGCATGTCGCGTCTACGTGCGCCGCATCTCTGCGCAGTTCGGCCCGGATGCTTCAGCTCCGGCTCGAGCCCACATGCAGACTGCCTCCGCCGCTGCTGCTGCTAGGTGAGCCATCGCCGCGCGCGCGTACACGTACGTACACACACACACGTACACATACACGCGCAGCCGAGCCTCTCCGCTCCGTTTACGCATCGGGGAGGGAGCCGCAATGCGTCAGCAAGCCACGCCCTCTCCTGGGAAACGGCTGCGAGGTGACGTCATGACAAGAGTGTTGTGCACATTTTGTTATAAGTCAGAAAAACACTGAGTTTGACAGGATTTAAAGGAACAGTGACGTGATTCAGGTTAGGTTATTCCATACAGTTCAGTCTCAAAGACAACTGTGTCCTCTCACCTCAAAATAAATGATTCATTTATGCATAATAATAATAATAATAATAATAACAATAATAATAACGCTAACACTAACCACATGGAAATTATAATGACAACATAAAGTCTCTGTTGCACATTTCTTGTATTATTTTATTTACCTGGATATTATTTATTTTGCATGATTTATTATAACTTTTTCTAATTCATTTTATTCTTCTTTTGTTTTGTTTGTCAAATGTTGCTTTGCCTGTTTTTCTTCCTGTTCCTTGTTCCTTGAAGAAAAGTACATCAGGAACCAAAGGTCAATTTACTAACCTCCTGTTTTTAAAAGTAATCATGTTTCACGCGCAATGCCACCAACCATCCATGTTTTACCATAATGTGAGAGGTGTTTTTGAATCAGACTTGATACATTATCTGTATTTCTTTATTTTGTAACATAGCATAAAGTCACACTAACACATCCTGACATTTGTATAATGCTTTTCAAGATGAAGTTGTATCTCTGAAATGCCAATATAAATCTAAAGTTTACTTGCACTGAATGGCCAAAGAAGAGTAAGATCACATTTTACCAAAAGACTTTAAACTTCAAACACACACTCATATTTATGTAGTCAGATCCACAATTCTTTTGTAATTTTAAGATTTCGTCCACTGTCCAAACATCATGGATGTCTTTTGTAAGAATGATTATTATGCAGTGAGCATGCCATTCTTCCTTTCTTCATATTTAGTAAACTGCTCATTCCTTGTGGTATGAATTTATTTTTTCTGCATGTTTTTACTGCATTGATTTATTTTAGGGTTGTTTAGGAAAAACTCTTTTTTCTCTTGAATCTTTTTACAGCCTGTATAGATTTGCTTGCATACATATATATATATATATATTGTTGTTAATATATATATTGTTAAATGTACACCTGCAGGTTATAGTGAATGAAGTCATGGCCTGTATAAATGATGCTGGCTTACCAGTTCCTCACTTAAGTGAACTTTTAGTGCCACCCTGTGGCTGTGGCTGACCATAATAATACTAATAATAATGTGAGGCCGCTAGAGGGATCTAAAGAAGATTAAGTATTTACATCTTGTAAAGAAGGAGCTGAATTTTTGAGTTGAAGTTTCTGAGGTGCTGATACAGAATGTCTTCTTGACTACACAGAAATTCAAGGAGGTGCTTAGGTCGGACAGTTTTCTGATATAACTAGTAACTATTTGTCAGATTAGTGGAGTTAGATAAACAGAGATGACTACTGAGCCGGCCGTGGCATTCAGATTAAACTGCCTAATCAAGCCAATGGGGCCAACAAAAGCCTAAGCAGATACAATGCAGATACAAGGCTGGTTCAACCAATGAGTTCCTCTTTGCATGCATAAAAGGCAGTTTAAAGGTTAAAGAGCGGTGTCGCCTGTCAGAGGGGCCAGTAGCCTGATACTTACTGCAGAGCCTAATGATTTAACATGATTTAGCATGAATACTGGGCTTGCTCACTCAGCTTTTGGCACATTTTACTGTGGATTGATAATAGTCAGCACAAGTATCCTATTGCTCTGTTTACACAGAAATACTTTGATAGAGCTGAAGTTAGCTGCATATTGGAATAGAATAGTAAATAGCTTATTGTCTACCTTTTGTATACAAAAAGTATACATTTGTCTTTGCTTGCATATGCAGAAGTCTGCTATATTAATTACATATCACATCCAGACAGGACAAAACACACTTACATAAACACACAGTAGAGGCTTCGTTAAAAGTACTCGAAGGTGAGGACTGAATCAGGGTTAAGTCCTTACTGATTAAGATGTTTTATGGCAACAGGGACGAAGGATTTCCTCTAGATGTTTTTCTTTGCACAGGGGACTCCGTGCAAAGTGGTGATTCAAGGGATGTCTGTGGTCACCACTTAAGTGTTGGACTGCTTTGCCATGGAGATGGGACAGTTTGGTTTGTTTGTAGCCTGTAATCATATTTCCCAGTTTAACTACTTTGGAGAGCTTTGCCTCTTTTATTTTTGACACTGAGGTGCTCGAACCAGGACACAATGTTAAAATGAGTACTTTCAATTAGGGAGTGGTGTACTTTGTTTTAAGTGCATTGATCTAAGTGTTGTTTTGTGGGAGCCATTTGCATTCATGTGTTAAAAAGCATAATCAAAAAATAGAAATAAAAACAAAAAAAAAGTGTAAGCCTCAGCAAAAAGCAATGAAGCAAAGCAAGCCAAGTCTTCTTATTTAGAGTTTGGTTTGTGTTTAAAAGCCTCCCGCAGTCCACCCCACCGCTTCCTGCTGGGAAATAATACCATGAATACAGGAGTCCCGTTACACACCTATCAAGTTACCAGGAAAGCGAGGCATGACAAACTACAGGCTCACTAATGACAAGATATATGTCAGTGCATATTATAGTGAAGCCAGGCTGAAGACTGCATGCTGTCTGCTCTATAGACGCTGAAAATATGACTCATTTTAAGACAGAAAGTTTAAAAATGTATATGCAAATTAGTTCTGAAGTTTTCCTCCCATTCACTGCTAACCTGCCCTGTGTGAATCACAAAACCTCTAACTCTAACCCCAGCACTATGAACACTACGGTCGGACAAATTGTATTGAACCCTTCAAACATTTAAAAGGCTGGTTCGCCCAAATTATATATAACTTTACTTTTCCAGGAAGCCATGAGGTTTTAATGTTTGGTGCACTGAATAATGAAGACTTCATTGGGACAATTTCTGTAGAACACAATGAGGTTTGTGAATTATCATGAGTAACAGAGACGCTGAAGTTTTCAATGCTGTGAGAACTACAAATTTAAAAAAAATCCATTAACCATGTTGCACTGTGGCAGTAAATTTTATAGAGAGTGCAATCAAAGTGAGTGCGAAAGATCCCTGCATTGGAAAAACATGGCAGAGCTATGAAGGAAAATGTGTTCTTTTAGTTGACTAAGTGTTAAATTGATTGACAAGAATTAGCTAATTCTAGCGTCCTTCCAGCATGTACAGATTCATTGCTACTTTATTTATTCCACATACTTTATGACACTTCATGGACAAAATAGAAGAAGATTAATTGCAAATGAATTGATCATAAAATCTACTATAACTCTTGTTTGTAATTTGAGTGAACTGACCCTTTAAACCCTGCCAAAGCTCGCAAGATTACAGCACATCTAACACAAGAGTTATTGGTGTTTCATCACTTTTTGTTCTTACAGTACTCTTAAATCAGATTAGACACAGTGTCACACTGATCAAAGTGATTCAATTTGTGTATGTTTATTTCCCAAAGATCATGAACATAACATGAAAGACATGGGATGTGATTTATACAAGCATTTCATATAGAAAATGACCTAGTACCAACATGAACCCGCCTCATCTGTCATGAACAATAGATCTTCTTTACTTCTCAATATACTCATCAAGTTCACCTGACGATAGATCTGTTTAAGTCTTTGAATTTCTCACACAGGCTGGTTATCAATAAGATTTACAACAAAGTTCATCAATAAGATTTACATGAATGGTGGCTGTGTGATATCACTGCTGTCATATTGAGATTTGACTCCAAATTTGATTTTATGAGAAAGGATTCCAGATCTATAACCACAAACTACGTCTGTATAAATATTGAACGTTTCTGTTCCCATAAATACTAAAGTTTTTGTGCAATTTCCAAACATTCCACTCATCAGAAAACTATTCAGTTTAGACATTCTAGAAACCAGAAACGAAATGAAGTTTATTCTTCAATAAAAACGGAACACTTAGCTGCACAGAGATAGCAATCACCGTAAAAAGAAGACTGCATAAGAAACCTTTTGATAAGAAAACTTACAGTGCCACTAAAAAGCACACTGGCATATTTCAAAGCATGTCAGTGCAAAAAGGACGCTCTATACAAAGGTGCTTTGTACTGAGTTGTTCAGGGCTACTTGGTCATCGTTATCTGAGCTGCAGAAACAAGGACATGAAATTAAAAAGGAATATTAAGCACTGCTGAAGTATATAAGAAAAGCTGTTATCACTTTGAGGCCATACTTACAGTGATATAGGCTATGGCACTGTCTGACCCCACCGCTCCGTAGTGTGCTGGACTGAATTCCGAATCGTGCTAGAAAATTGAAGATTTTAGCAACTTGTTCGACTAATTTGACATATAAAAATGTTTTTTTCAGAAAAAAAAAAAAGACACCTTTTGGTTTTAAAGTGAAATCTCTCCCACTGTGCACAGAATAGCAGCAACCCACAATGGACAGTTTAGTTTGACACCAGCACAGATTAAAGCATTAAACCCATGTTAGTGATTTTAACAGGAATGTGTTTTCAAGAATATGCAAATAAATCAATGATAGTGTTTAAAATTGTCTCTGCTCTACACCGTGGATCTGAAATCTAAAGATCATTAAGGCTGACATGAAGCATACAAACACATTCTTGCTGGTATATCAAAAAAAAAAAAATCATACAAAATACACAAAATATTTTGTGCATTTTGTGTAAAATATGTACATATATATCATAGAAATAAAGTTGTTTTGACGTTACAGAGAGGCAGTGAAAATGGTGAGGTTCCCAACCAGAACAAATCAAGAGTTTCGAAAATGCTTGCTGGGAAAACAACAAAGTTCATCGTCCTTAAAATACAGATGATCTGTTTGTTGAACATGATTTTTCCTGGAACGAGTACCATAATCTGTTTCGGTTTCACATTTCTAACACTATTTTTTCATGACATACTTTAACTTAACTGGGATACTAATTATCTGTTCACCCTGATTCTGGATACCTGGAAAGTCTTGTTCCAGTGTTCCCTTTTCTGATGACAGGGGGAATGATGGGAAACAAGAAGAATGGAGTAAAGAAAAAAGGCACACCAACTCCTAGCTGAGACTAAGGCAGATGTAAGAAACAGAGGTGATTGACAGAAGAATCGCCTGAGCGTGGGGGAAAGTAAGAGTTCAGTCAATCACAGGAGTGGGTGCACCGTTTGTGCTTATGTTTGATCCCAGCCACCAGAGGGCGACATGATTACTTTTCCTCCCCACATCAGCAAACCAAAGGACAGAGTGGAAAGAGGAAATCTTCCCAGTCTACTCTACATCTGAGGCGTCGCTCTCAGAGAGGAGGTAGTTACTGCCTTTTACCCGGATGTATTGGACTTGGTTGTCGCCGGATGAGGAGGCTCCACATGAGCAGAGCCGTCTGTTGAACAGGTTCTCGATTTCCTCCAGCTGCAGGCCTTGGGTCTCAGGGAGGCAGCCCTGGACGAAGAGGAGAGCCAACACCACCAGGCCTGTGTACATGAAGAATGCTCCTGGAAGACAGACACACATGTACACTGTTAGGTACTGAACTGTGGCTGCCTTTTGTGTATGCATGATGTGTGAATGAATCAAAATAAAAATGAAAAATACATTGATAGTTCTTAATTGATGTGTACATCAGAAAGAAACTGAAGGTGAAATGTCAAAATGGCAAACCTAAACTTGAAAGTGCAAATGCAAACTCAACCTTTGCAGGTCAGTTTATATCACCTTACGATGCTAACTCATATTAAGTTAAAAGGGAACGTCAGCATTATCACAATTTTGTTTGAAATTTAACAACAATCACTCAATAACAGGACATTTGGGGCTGTTTATTATTAAATTACTGCCATCTGATAGCAGTTTGAGCTTGTTTCTGACCGGTCAATGCTTCCTTTGTTTGGGGGAATGAAATATATTAACTATTCATGTGTTTGTCAAGGACGCTGACAGAATGCACGGTAGTTAACAGACGTTTGTTGTTGTGCAGTCTTTAGCCTGTAGACTTCATAGTCACCTTGATGCACAGAGAGAGACTGAAACCACAGTTTGTGTGAAATGACTGAATCGTCCTTATCAGACCCCTACCCTCATCTTGTCATGAAAAAAGATGATAAAGGACAGTTTGAGAAAGGGTGTCATATCAGAGTTTTAAGATTTGCTGACATTGTATTAATCTGAATATTCACAGTATTATACTGTAAGTTAAATACATGGAAGGAAAACTTGCAGTTGGAAATCAGAAGATCAGAAAGCAGCCTGTGCCAATACTCATACTAAGTGTATAAATACACGTCTCAAACAAATACAGTATAAATGGTTAATGTGGCACCAGTGGAACTAAGCAGATGTATTAAAATATATATATACCAGACATATGCCAAAATGTATGAGAACCAGACAAACATTGTTTCACTGTGTAAGAGCCAAACACATGGTTGAAATGACTAGAATAGTTTCCTGTGCAGTGCAGGCTTGGATGGGGAAAAAAAGATTATTGTTGTATCCAAGAACAACGTATAGACTTTATACTAAACGCAACATTCTGTTGGCTATCCAGAGAAATATAATTACAGTAAAAATGAACAAGCATTTTTAGAGCTCAGCTCGCTCTGCACCAGAAAAAACATATTGCATATTACATATTGTATGTGTAGTATATGGTTTGGTTAAGTTTAACACTGCCTGTAAACAAAACTCAGTTCAGGTTCATCTCATCTCTCTCGCTGCTGTCCTGTTGCTATAAACAAGATGGTGTTTACAGTGACCACGCCTGGTTATACAAGGAATAAAAATAAAAAGAATATTTCTGGATCAGACTGAAGCAAAAGACTCCCTCTGGAGTTGCAAAAGATGCTTTCACTGACAGGATTTCTCCTTACAAAACTACAGGTATAAGATAAGAGAATTGTTTGTCAATGAATTTGAAATGGCAAAAATACATTAAGGGTTAAAACAATGCACATGTCCTAGAGCAAGCCAATGAGGCAACACACACGCTGAAAAATAAAGATAGAAGCTCTCCCCTCACATATAGAAGCAGTTAATGGGGTGGCAATGTACAGTATTAACCATATGACCTCTTACCATAATATGTCAGAAACTCTGCAACATGAAGGAAGGTCAGAGACACCAGGACGTTGAAGATCCAGTTGACCCCGGCTGAACAGGCATTGCCGGTGCTACGGGCCCACAGTGGGTAGATCTCACTGTTCACTGTCCAAGGCATGGGGCCCATACCTAACACACAGAGGCATTCTTTAATATTCACAAACATAACGTAAGCTGCATGAATCATTTCTTGATATCAGGTACGTAGCAATATATTGGGTATTTATGGGTATGTGAGAAAGTGGTTGAGACTTCCGGCCCAAGATAATCATTAGGTGATTAGAATGGAGAAGACCAGGCCATCTTTTAGTTAGAGAGGGGGATATTTCTGGGTGAGCAGCTGAGGAGAGCAAAGAGTGGGCAAAATGGTTTGTGTCACAGTATATGAAAAATGTGTGACATTGTGGTGGTTGTCTGAGCTGAATATGATTTCTATCAAGTCAGTATCAACTTTTTTGAAACATGGAATCTAGCTGCCTATCAGTCAGAGACGATCCATGTCATAAGATATCAATGACTCATCTATAATTCACAGGAAGACTGTTAGATGTTCGATAAACATTGAGAACGTTGTTTCAGACCTGGAGCAAAGAATGCAAGGTAGAGTATGAGGCCCAACAGGACGATCCAAGAGTAGGATGTTGGACAGTAGTTGTAGGCCCAGATCGGGTTGTCAGTTCCCTCTGTCTGGTTGGAACACCTGGACAAGAGAAACATGGCAGGAAACTAAAAAACTGAATTTCTTCACAGGTTTTACAAATAGACCTATTTTAATTCAATCTTGAATAATACAGCAAAAGAAATGTGGTTTGCAGGCGATTCGGTGTGCATTCACTTTACAAAGGGGGTGTTACTCCTTTAGGTTGAGCTTTAAAGGACCAGTGTGAAGAATTTAGTGACATCTAGTGGTGATGTTGCAGCTTGCAACCAAATAAATACGCGTGGATTCACACAGGATCAGGGATTCCAGCAACTCGTAGCAGGGTTGTCTGGTGGTGGGGGGGTGAGGTGGGTTGCCGTGGGCGTGTCTATACGTGCTGAATGTAACCAACCAACAATCAGGAAATATTTTTATTTCTCTGATTAACAGCTCTCTCTCTCTCTCTCTCTCTCTCTCTCTCTCTCTCTCTCTCTCTCTCTCTCTCTCTCTCTCTCTCTCTCTAATGCATGTTCAGTCATTCACAACCAGGCATTAAAGAAAACATCAATGTATTTAAACAGTGTGACGCAGACTGCAGCAGAGAGAGCATGTGAATATGAACATACGTGTTGACGTGATGTAAAAACTTTGATCATGAAGTGTGTTCTGTTGTTGACTGAGTTGCGTTCACACACACAGTAAAAACTGTTTCTAACTGTGACATCCAGCGTCCTGCAGATCATCATGAAGTTACCGCTGCTGATTAATCATATATCTTTGTCTTTATATGTTTCTATATGAGTGGACAGGAGGGTGAGCAACCATACCAGCGTAACAAACACTTCATCTGACTTCTGTGGCAGGTGGACAATATTCATTTATTATTTGAATTCTGACGTTGATAATGAAGATTTTTCACTGGGTTGTCCACGTTTATATTTCCTGCATGAAACAACACGGTCAGAGCGCACAGGGAGTATCTAGTACGTATCCCTGAAGCTCGTTTTGTAGTCCATCTTCTGGACTTTGTAGTTTTACCACAGATCACGTCTATAACATTCGCTGTTGCATGATGACGTAGTCTAAGTGTAAGTGCAGTCGGATTCTCTGAACACCGCGGTCGTCTTCTCCTAACTCCTTATGAATGTGAAAGTGGTTAGGAAAGGACTTTTTTTTTTCCTGTTCGACCGTACCCAATGTTTGGTTTCTCCGTTTTAGGCTACTGTAGAAACATGGCAGTTCAACACGGTGGACTAGAGCAGGTCATAGAGTGGTGGTTCAATTCTCCAGTCTGCATGCTGAAGTGTCCTTGAGCAAGATATTGAACTCTAAATTGCTCCCAAAGGCTGCGCCATCAGTGTGCGAATGTGTATGACTGGTTAGCTTCCCAAAACTGATGAGCAGTTGGCACATTGAGTGGCAGCTAATGTATGAATGTGTGTGTGAATGAGATATGTAGTGTAAAAGTGCCTTGAGTGGTCAGTAGACTAGAAAAGGTGTTATATAAGTACAGTTCATTTACCATTTAAAGTGACAGACGATGATGTTGTAAAGATAGTCACATGGCAACTGGGTGTTGGGAGTTTTGTACTGTCACACTCATCACTATCTCTCAACCTCTCACTCACTCTCTGTCACACAGATTATCAGAGTCTGACCTTCCCCAGGCGGCGTGATCCGTGGACACTTGACTGACAGGAACACAGGAGGCGTTGTACACCCTGGAGCCGTTTTCACGATAACAAAATCCACAGTTTGGATCCAGCATGCAGAACTCACAGGACCTGGAAGACAGAGCTGAATGTAAAACCTCTCACATACTGACACATTCATGCCTTCACAGGATTGTTTACTGAGCAACAGACAGACACACATACCACACTGTCAGCAGTGATAACTCAAGCCTTTGATAACAACGATGATAACAAAACAACGTCCATGGATTCAAATCAGGCTTTAAAATACAGACAAAAGCAGAGTAATTTAAACAAAAAATTTATATAGATTTTTAAAATATATACAGTATATACAGAAAACAAATAAATATAAAAATAAATGAAAACGTTTATATTATTATTTTATATGTTGTTGTCTTTATATGTCCACATTTATTTATTATTCATTTTTTCAATTATTATTTATTATTTAAGAAATCATTTTTAGATTATGTATTCATTTCCGAGTTATGTTGTCTGTATATGTAAATGATCTGGATGAAAAACTATAAACAAATGTCTCAAACTGAAAACAAACCGTTAGTGGTAAGAACTGAAATGACTGCACTGCAGCTGCGGTGTGTTCACTTACCCATATAGTCTGCAGGTTGAGTTCTGAGCGTCGACCGGGTGAAGGGTGATGGGTGGAGAATTCTGGGCAGACAGCAAGAACCCGACTGCTAACAAAGTCAAACTCAGACCAGTACCTGCATCAGAGAAAATAAAGATACAACATTTACCCTGAGAGAAAAGTACAATTAGGAAGATGTCACTGAGATCCTACAGAATGACATCAATAAACATGGTAACATGACACAAAATATATTAAACACATTACTGTCTCAATAAAGTATTCAATTACTGCATTAGTGTTATGGATTTATATACCAATTGTTGTTTTAATTACAGCAGCTTTCATCAAGGAAATTAAAAAAGGAAGGGTCATTACGTCAGTGTAACACGTGAATGCACAATGGTACCTGATGCTAGTGCAGTGGTGAATGGGCAAAACATTCCTTCACCTCTCAGTTTCACAGATAATCAATCTGAGTGATGGAGGAACTGGTATTTTGGTGTGTTTAGATAAAGTCAGTGTTGTAGTCAAGACCTCCTAAACCGAGACAGAGGCATGAACAAGACCAACTTAAGTACCTAACATGTGGCTAATATTCATCGACTCTCTCTGGGTGGTCCCAGCCCTCTCAGTAAACATCACATTGCAGGATCACAGACTGCTGTGTGTGTTGTTTTGGAAGCTGTTTTTCAGATAAACTATTTTTGGTTTAAGAAACCAAATTTGATTACAGGAGATTTCCCTGTCATCTCCTCCCAGACAGTCACAGCTTCTTCTCCTGGCAGGGAGGGAGTGACGGCCATTCACAGCAGCAAAAATGTCAAATTAGAAATGATAAAGTTAGTGGTTATATTTGAAGCAGCAGGCTTTACATCAAACGTCAATCACAAGTTATTTTTAAAACTGAGAAATGTCCTGTAACTTAGTCAGTTTGTGAAATCAGTAAAGTATTAATCAACTATCCAAATGACAAACCTAAAAGACTGCCCAGGGTCAGCTTCCTTCGGCCCACTCTCTCCACAAGCCAGACTCCAACCACGGTGAACACAAAGTTGGTTGCAGAAGTTGCAGCAGCCAACCAGATCGCCTGTTTATCATCCCGCACCCCCGCCATCTGCAGAATGGTTGCACTGTAATACCTAGATAAGGACAAATCAATTTACCTTTTTCCCCCCAGTGAGACAGGTCAGGACTTTGATTTATCACTACAGCTTTTACAATAGTGGTGATGTTATCAGGCAGTTTAGGAGATAATTATTATTACAAGATAAATAGGCAACCTACATGACAGTGTTTATCCCAGACAGCTGCTGAAACATCTGGAAACCGCAGCCAATGATGAGAGCCCTGCGAGTCGGACCATAGCGAAGAATCCGTAAAATGACAAGACCTCCTAAAGAACAGGCAATCAAAAAACAATATTTAATATAGTGCAGATAAATATTACAAATTCACCTCATGTTCCTTCATGTCTTTCTAATGTTTGTATGAAAAAAAACAGTTTTGTCACATCTAGAAACAACTTTTCAAAGAATCCTTTCACCTCCCGCCTCTTTATCCTCTTCCTCGATGTTGGTTCTGATGGCGTTGTACTCCACGTCAATGTTCCGCCCTCCTCTGATCCGGCTGAGAACTTGACGGGCCTCTTGGCTCCGGCCCTTTTTGAGAAGCCAGCGGGGGCTCTCCGGCAGGAAGATGAAGCCGATGAACTGCAGCACTGCTGGGACAACGGACAAACCCAGCATGTACCTACAGTCCGGAGAAAATGCTGAAGGTCGATTTCAAGCTACGTCACCAGTGTACAAATCATAAATTGGGGCAGAAAAGACACAGGAGTAAGGATGTTCCGAGGTGATCAACAGGATTGAAATCTGAGACAATATTTTAGCCTCCATTCCTTGCATTTGGCTTTTCTTAGCATTATTATCACCCTTTTACAACCCAATCCATTTGTGATGCTTTGCTTGCTTTGCCTGAGTGCTGCTCCTTTATGTGCTTGTGTACTTACTGCTGGCTGTACAACAAATTGCCCTTCAGCGTTAATAAAGATATCCTTGATCCTTGAATGTGTGCTGTTTCTGAGCCTGTGCCAATACTGTGCCTCGGTGTAACCTGTGTAGAACACCGCCTTCTCCACCTTCTCTCATACAAAGTTATTAACATAGAAGACAGTGTAGTGTCGAACCGACGCATACCTCCAGCCGTCGTGGCTCAGGTAGCTGAAAGCTCCATCGACCACACTGGCAATGAACTGGCCACCAGTGATGAAGAGCGAGTTGATAGTGACCAGCTGCCCTCTCTGGTGAGAAGGGGAAACCTCTGCGATGTACACAGGGACTGTCATCGAGGCAATGCCTAATAGGGGGGAAAAAAAAGAGTGCATTTGGATCTACACAGAAAAATGATCCTCACACTTCATACATCCATTTTTTGTTGAATAACATCTTGAGTCAATAAGCTGTAATTCTATTCTGTTACATGATCCACAGTCCTAGGCTTCATCCAGGAGAATTTTAGCCAGAAGCAGTACTGGAAAAGCAGGTCAGGTTGGTGAGAGGCTGCTTTTGTATTTACTCATAACTTACATACAGGTTAAAAAACAGCAATCTAGAGTGATTGTGGCTAACGGTTTGAATGATTGGACTAACTGTGAAAAAGTAAACAGAGGAACTGAGTATCATTGAACATTTTCAATATCCTACAGCCAACCAGAAACAAGAAACATCTCACTTTTCCTGGATAAAAGAGACAAATCCAAAGGTTGACTCACCTATGCCCAATCCAACTATGATTCTGCCCACAAGAAACACCACCTTGTCGGGGGCCAAACCCAAGATCACGCCACCAGCGCCAAAGATGAAACTGGCCAAAAGGATGCAGATCCTGCGCCCCAGCCACCCATTCAAGTATCCTCCGCTCAGGGCAGAGAGAGCAGCAGCCCCAACGGTACTGGAAACCAGCAGCTCCTGCCACAGTTTGTCCAGGTTCATCTCCTTCTTTATGAGCAGCATAGCCCCGGAGACCACCCCGGTGTCATACCCGAAGAGGAATCCTCCCAGGGCAGAGAAAACCGCCAACACATAGACGAAGCATGGTGTGGATTCATCTTGGTCCAGGAGATCCCCACCAGTGGCTCCAGAGTCTCCAGACGGAGGTCCAATGAGACTCTGCTCTCCATCGTCCGCTGCTTTCTGCCTCCTGCTGCCCATGAGGTTACTCATTCGCTTCAAGCTGAATCCATCGCGGCTGTTGGACATAGAGGACACCAGGAGATCAACTCACCTGGGGTCCAGCCCGAAAGAAGAAACAAGGAAGTAGAGATTCAACTTTTAGCTAATTTAGCTAACGATAAGGTCTCGTGTCAGCACAGCAGATTTTAGAGTCTGTCACGTGAGGAATGTGGCTAAAAAAATGCCTTTTAAAGGCTTCAGAGTGACTTCATACCTCTGTTTACCTCTGATAGCCACCACTGCGCTCTGTGCGTGGCTATGTTTACGTGACGTCAACGTCACCGGAAAGGAAATAAAGTGAAAAATTATTCAATTATCTTTTATTTTATTTTTAAATGTGACGGTGAAAATGTATGCACTACAGTATTCTATTATATTTTGTTCATTTGTTTATCATATTATATATTATTTTTTTATTTTAGAAAAAAAAGGCACTTTCCGGACACATTTGTCTCGAATGTTCCGCCAAACTCCGTTCATATTTGAGTCATTTTAGTGAATCATCTTTATCAGTAAAGCTTATACGTGTGAAAACAAAAATTCAGACCATGTAGTGGTCTCCTCGTTAATTCGGCATAATACGGCAGACCAAATGTATCTCATTTTTTCCATTTAGCCTATAAATCATTAACCCTGCACACATTGCTTTTTTTCATTAAGAACATGCAATGGAGTGAAAACTGTCCACTCAGATCATAACATTGTGCATCCACAGGACACTTCACTTGTCTCACCGAAAGCAGCTCCCCACCCCCACTTGATGCATAATACCCATTATGCACCTCATTGGATTGTTTACAAATGCATTTATCATAACAGTCATGTGCAGGAATAGTTTAATAGTTGTACATAGTTAATAATTATTTTATTAACAACATTTACACAATCAGTCATTTTAAATCAAACTGTTCCCACTTTTAATCAGTCTGCTGACAGACACATTTAAAGTAAATATATAAGTGTAAATATCCTAAATGCCAGTATTTGAGAATGACTAGAAGAGTACTGGGCTTTAATTACTGACTCAAAATGAACCTTTAAACTAAACGCTGAACATTAAAGGTGGAAAACTACAGTATCAATCCAACATTCAGACTCAGTCATCAGCCATGCCTATCTGCCCACAACATCTGCCAACTGCAGCCTATCAGGATCGTCAGCTGACAGATACACGCTGGCACAGAACACAACAGAGCCTATCACAACAGATGAAATATTACAACGTCAGCATCACACAAACCACGCGTGAACCAAACAGATGTTATATGTGTCAGATAACCCCAAACTCTACCTCTGACGCTTGTTCTGGAGCAGTGCAGCAGCTTCTGTCCTCTTCAACAAAGGGGAAGTTTGTGTGATGGCCTCAGATCACAGCTCACATGATGTTTCCGCAGAAGAGGAGGGACAGGGACACTCCCATTTACACAGTAATGATCTGCCTACCTGTCCTACAGGGATCATCACACAGCACACAGCTGTGTTTACCATATCCGCCCTGTAAAGTAGAACAACAGCAATTTGCATCAGTCCAAATACATGTTAAGGCTGTACTGTATTTGCAAACCACCACATATATACATATTTTCATATCAGCTGTTCCTTTTTGGCTGTTGAAGGCTAATCTATGATACATTTGGGATTTATTTAACAAGTCAAGGGCATTTTTTAAAAGGAGATTGGACGAACAGTCTTTTTAATTCTTTTCTTTTTTAGTCATAGGCAAAAGGTGTTATTTTGTTAAATTAAATATATAATAATAATAAAATAGTTTGACACATGCTTATGTTACTATGCTTAATGAAATGTCGCAAGCATGACAGCAGGACGACCCTCCGGCTGAATGCCGTAGTTACACTGCTAGATGCGCAGTGCAAACACGACGAGCCGACATAAACGTTGAGTTTTTATGTTGAATTAACCGCAGCTCCGTGTGAAGTCATGCATGCCGAATTTACATATGCTTTCCGAGAAGTGGTAAAGAGTTTTTATATTTGCTCTACGGGCTAAGTGCGTTTGTCCAATCGCAAACAAACATTATAATGGGGGATTTTTGAACGAGATAAGGCGCAAGTCAGTCTAACGCACTGATTTATACACCGGTAAATGAGTAAGCTAGCTGACTTTAGACACAGCGGCGGGCAGACAGCTTCTGGACAGCTCACAAACGTGTTTTTTGTTAAAGACACCCAGTCTAAAGCCGTTTCGGAGATATAGTGTATGTAGAAACTTCGCCCACAGTCTGAGTGGCAGATGAACTGATAGTCCGTGACCGCCGTCCCCCCCTTTAGTGCCGCTGCGCGGTGTCTTATTTCCAGTTTCCTCCTGAACAAACGGGAAGTTTTTTTCTCGCCGGAGTCATATGATGCGACTGTAAGGAAGGAGAAGGAGGAACACGCCTGCCACAGAGGAGTATTTCCCACAGAAACTACAGAAAGTCTCCAACTTCACAAAGAGGAACATGTTTCTCTGCCAGAGGAAAGTTAGCCGAGGACGGTGATGTCAACGTCGGAACCGAAACTCCGCCACACTGACAGCTTCCCCAGACGTGACCTGACAACCACTTAGCTGCACTGTGTCTAATGCAACGTGATGTAACAGAGCTAATATTTAAAAATATGATGTAATAATATGAGTGGATACTCGTTTCTTCATATGCTGCCGTAGCAATGATGCCGCAGTTTGGCCACTCGAAGCCCCTTTGTCGGTTCTGTGGGTCTGTAACTGCTCTGACCTAAATGCACGTCAACTCGTCAGCTGAAAAGCAGTATTTCAAGGAGCATGGTTAACAGGGAGGAACTGGAGGAAAGGCTGAGGAGACTCCTGGTGAGGCTGAACACACCGCAAGAAGACAGACAACTGTGCACACTGATTCAGATCATCCAGGATCTGCTTTTCCTGGCGCACACCGAGAATGGTAGGAAACACATTGTTCCTGCATGTGCATCATGCTTCACAAACAGGCACCATTTCCTTTGGCCATGTTGTTCGGTGGGCTAAGTACTCACATCCTTTACTTAACTACAAGTAGTCATAACACATTGTACGACAACGCCTTCTATTCGTATTATCAGCAACATGTACCTACATAAAAAAGTACTTATTATGTTGACAAATGCCCTTTTTAACGGTATATTTTATTGGTGCAGTATTATTTCTGATGCATTGCCACCACAGCATCATTTTAATGTTACAGTTGAAGCTGTGACAATGCATCATATTTTATAAACTGATCATATATGTGTAAGTAAGATTTTTAAGCTGGCTGTAAAGGAGAAATAAAGTTGCAGAGACTGGAAATACTTAAAGTACAAGTACCTCAAAACCACTTTATCAAATGTACTTAGTGACTGCTTTGGAGTGATGTGGTTTGGTATAAATACAGATACATTTGGCTTTAAGAAAGTTTAAGAGAGTTTGGGTTCCTTATCCACTATTTACTACATAGTTTTATTACTATATTCCATTTAGTGACACTTTATACTCAGATACACAATTGTATAGTTTAAAGATAAAGCTATGACACATAGGGACACAGATTCATTAAGTATTAATTGCATTAATGCATTAAGTCTTTGGGAGAGGTGGTTTGATCCAACAGAGCACCATCGCCTCAACTTATCATAAATAATATTTTGCTTTCCATACTCCAGTGAAACAGTTCATCAACTGACAGCAAAGCATGCCCGATACAAACAGATATTTCACAGTTCCAGCTTCTCAGTTGTTGGGATTTTCTGTTGTTCTTTTTTTAGTGTGATAATAAATTTAATATCTCTGTGCTTCTGCTTTTATCGTCCATCATTGTCTTCATGTCTCACTTGTCAACTCAGTTCTACATAATTTCTAACTTAGTATGTCTCCATCACTGCTGTTCAAACAGTCATTGCGAATGAACACTCTTCTGATTGAATTCTTTTTATTGCTCGACTCTCCCCTCAGCCTCCCTGTCTGCATTTAGAAACAGGAGTCAAAGTGAAAGACTGCGTTCATTCCTTCAAAGCTAACTTGTCACATCATGTATTCTTGTCTGTTGTTCTCTGATGCAGCAGCTGAACTGTTCGAAGACAAAGACGTTCATATCCCCCTCATGGTGGTGCTGTCATCCTACATGAGCAGCAGAGGAGTCCAGCAGGTACTTCACAAACTTTCGACTGTGTCCTTTAGTTTTACTTTTCGCATCAGTACTGCGTTATTCTATCATAACAAATGTTGAACCAAACAGAGAGAACAGACATCATGCGGTGGCTTTAAACTACATTATGATAAAAAAAATCATATTGCAGTTATTTTGCTTTATTGGGAATGATCATTTTTGCATCACAATTTTTTAATCTTTTTACAGAAAAAAACGTATACAGAGATTATTTTAATGACAAATGTCTAGCATCAGTTTTTGGGGTGCTGGCAGGAAACAGAATAGTGCACCATCTTACAGTGAAGTACACAAAGGTGCTGAAGTGTGTCCAACAGCATCACCTGCTCAGACCGTTTCTGCCCTGTGGACTGTAGCTTTAAAGTCTTCCACAGCTGACACGCCTATGCCTGATCGGCATGTTTATGGCGTCTCATGACTACTGCAGCTTATCAGAGGTGAGACTGCGGCATGACAGAAAATGAAAGTCAGACTGTGACTCATGTGTGGGCTCAGTCATAAAGGACTTATTTGAGGGATAAAACAGCAACACATTGCCAAAACATATGCAGGTTACGGCTCAGTTCCACATTGTAAAGCATTTTTTCCTTCATCTATCTATAAATGATTATTTTCTTCAGGTTGGTTGGTCATTGCTGTGCCGGCTGATTGAAATATGCCCCCGTACGCTGGACCAGCTGACCAGGCCTCTGCAGGAAGCCAAGGAATGGGAGGTACTGGGAGTGCACCAGTAAGTGAAGACATTGTATTCTAGCTGGGTGCAGTGGTGAGGTGGGCGATCTGGCCAAAAAACCATGTAAAAAAACAAACAAAAACATATCAGTAAATGAGGTTATGTGAAGTTTTGAAACAGAAGTAAGAGGACATTAAAAACCACAATAACTATGAACCTGAGAAGTAGCTTGTGGACATAAAATCATTAGGTTGCCCAACTCTTCTATGATGCACTATTATTAGATGTGAAGGAGTCAATTCATATGGCTCGTGTCACATGACAATATCACACTGACATAGTGGATCAGATTATATATTTATGTTCAAATGTAGCCATAAATTCACGCAATAAGTACACAGTCTTTGTACATTATATGTTCATGTGCCAGGTTGGTATTTTTGTTTGTGTTGGATGGACTGCCACGATTTTTGCACAAACATGCACACTCCAGAACATTAAAACCGTTTTTTTGTTGCAGGTCCAAATTGTACTGAAGTTATTTTCAATTTTCAGTTCCTGTTTATTGTCAGTAACAGATACTCATACCACCTAATGTCGGTCTAGTTTTTAGTTCAGTTTGTCTTGCAGTCTAACATTTTGATCTCCAAATTCTTGATTTAAGCCATGTTTCCCCTCAAGTGTGCTTAAACAATAATATTTTTTTTTTACCTAAAGAGGTCTGTAAATAAGGATGTAAACAATTAAAATAATTTTAAAATATGCAGTATCTCAACAGATTTATTTCAATTTGCAAAGTTAGGGCCTTTCTTGCAGATATTGAAATTAAAAGAAAAAAGGTCTCAGTCTTGAATTCCTTTTTGTGTTCTGTGTGTGTTTTCCAGGCAGATCCTGAAGGTACTGTCTCAGTACAGAAAAGACTGCAAAGTGACCATGGTTGGCCTGAGAGCGCTGGCTCTCCTGCTCAGATCAGGTACAAAACCACACAGGAGATATGCTACAACACATTCACAGCATCCCTCCCGCTGCAGCACAAGTGATGGAAGATTGAAAGTTTAATAACATCTTCTCTGACTTATAGCTGAGACCCTGCTCCCAGTTTATGACTGGTGATTCTACTGATTGGAATAGTAAGGTTTATGATACATCTATGTCATCTAATGAATACAAAAGGAATGTTGAAAATAAATGAATGGAAGCCTTTTAGGAAGAAAGAAGGGTAAAAAGTCAAGTGATGAGAAGCATGCAGTCCATGTGTAATTATCTGCCCATAAATCTGTGTGTGTAACAGTGTTTTCCTTATGTGGTATGTAGGGGTTCTCCTTTCAACGTTACTTCAATAAAACCCATTGTCTTTTTGAAATTTATTTTTAGAACGACTTTCTTATCTTGTTCCTCTTGGTTATTCCTAATGTGCAGTGACCTTTATTTCATCGCGCTTTGTGCGATGAGAAGCTTCTGAGAAAGGCAGAGGTTAAACTAACACTACATGGCCTAAAGACTGGCTTGATCCACAGCCAAGGACTATAATCTGTTTTGGACTGTGAGGATCATTTTAGAATAAAATATTCCCAAAAGAAAAAAACCGCATTTCTGCAATTGTAAAGAGACATTCATTGCATGTCTCATGACACACTGTGTCATATGTTTTAATTCTTGTTTACATCATGGTTTTGTAGACATCATTCCTCTGCTGGTGCTGGAGGAGGAAGAGGATGTGTTTGGCCTGGTGGTGGAGGCGATGAAGATGTTTCCAATGAGTGAAGAAGTGCAGCTCCAAGGCTGTGGAGCTCTGCAGTTCCTCCTGGAGAGAGGTGAGAACACTCTAACTTCCCATATACTAACTTGTAGTGTAATGTATTTTTAATGTTTTTAACTCTGCATTATGAATTTTAACAAAACAAAACAAACTGCTGTAATTCTCATTACTGTTCATGGAGCGAAACACTGCTTTATTATTTCCCCCCACTAAAAAAGAAAAACATAAAAGTTTGGCCTGTGGGTAGTTCCAGAGGAAATTCCATGTTGTAACCTAGATAAAACATCTGTTAGTTGGTAATTTTAGGACATTTTGTCAGATTCAGCTCCACATCATAAGATATAACTCAGCTGTTTGTTTGTCTAAGCTGTGCTGTGTCAGTGTAGACTCAACCTAATGCTAACATTTGCCAATACCAGCACAGGTTACATTTACATTTAGTCATTTAGCTGACAAATTTATCCAAAATGGTGTCCTAGTCCAATCAAGGTAGAGTGTGACTAGGACATGATAGTATAGTAATAAGTACTGTAACAGTTCTAGAGGGGGATAGATTTAACATGTCCAGTTGTTGGTAGTGTTGGAGAGGAGGTACTCTCTGAAGAGCTGGGTCTTCAGTAGGTTTTTGAAGGCAGAGAGGGACACCCCTGATCTGATAGGAACTGATAGAGCCAGAGCAACCAGTGATAGGAGTTGGACCAAGAAAGGTGGTGTAAATTGCGAAGAGATAGGGCCCCAGCACCAAGCCCTGGGGCACCCCTGTGGTGAGGTGGTGAGATGTGGACGGCTGTCCCAGCCAGGATACGTTGAGCAAGCGCCGTTAGCATATTAACCTGCTAATCTGCTAGCAGGTTAATATGCCTATAGTTAGCATTTAATTTAGTGTGTTACTCTTAGCATGTTGCAAGCTAATGATGTACCTGTATGCAAAATTTAGCATGTAGCATTCACATTTCCTATATTAGGGCTAAAACTAATGATTATGAATATTACTGCAAGGAATTTAGTGGCATGTAACAGTGTATTTTCTGATTGCAAACCCCTGTTTTACCCTCTACTTCCAAGTATGACAGAGAACTGGTGGATTCCGGATATAAAAGGCTCATTCTAAGATAAGACATAATGATTAATATTTTCAGGTGATCATACACTAATGAAAACATGGTTATCCGGAATCTTATATTCCATTTTTGCCATATTCTGTAAATAGAGCCCCCTAAAACTGACACACTGGACCTTTAATTAATTAGTTATTTGGTCCATTAAATGTCAGAAAATGGTGAAAAATGTTGATGACTGTTGTGTGATGTCCCACACAACTCAAGTCAACTGAGAAAGAAAGAAATTAAAGAAAGAAAATATTCAAACTTGAGAAGCCAAAGTCCAAGCATTGGACATTTGGACAAATTGATCATCAAAATAGCTGTCCATTGATGAAATAGTTGACAACTAATCAATTAATTGACTAATCGTTGCAGCTTTATTCTTTGGCACATGTACAGTAGCTGAATATTACTGTCATGTCTGTGTCTCCAGTAAGCGATGAACACCTCATTGAGTTTGTGGAGAACCAGGATCATGATGTGGTTCTGGCAGCTCTACAGAAGTTCCTGGACAGCCCCGAGCTGCTCCTGCAGGCCATGAAGGTGTTGCTCCCGCTGGCTCATCCTGGTAAGACTTTATTTTTCACCTATGAGGTATAAGAACAGGAGTACTAACTTTGCTCCTCTACTACTTCTTCAAACCTGATGTCTGCATTATACCACAAACTGAGGCTGAGTGGATAGATTCAGAGTAGCTCTCTTTATGTGGAGAGGGTCAGGAATGTGTGCTTTCACTCTACTAATGTGATGTGTTTCGCCACATGTTGATCATGTAGAAAAACATGAAACATCAACCCTTTTCTTTCTTTATTTCACAGTCTATTTCTGGCCTCATCACCAGACCATGATGTAATTGTAATGCTTTTTAAACAGTCTTGATGTAAATCTGATTATACCACAAACACTAGTAAACATGTGTGACACGGTGCTGCCGCGTCAGAACAGCTGTTTGTGGGACAGGAGAGCGGTGTTTGCTGAAAATAGTCAAATCTTCATGGAAATTCCCTCATGGTGAAGAACACAGCAGCTCCTTGATTGAATACTCGTTTTTTGTTTTTGGAGCGGCAAATGCAATTATCAGAATGCAAGGAGGCCATGTGCATACGTAATCTTTGTATTACGAGGAATCGCTGGAAACAGTGTTGAAGAAAATGAAGAAAGATCTCTAAATCAACTGGTCGCAGCAGCAACCAATGAGCTTGGTGCTACTCGTAGTTTCAGCCTGTTTCTTGCTTGCTGGGAGTTGTTGAGTTTGTGTTATATAAATAAAATTGAATTGAATCTGATATTGTTTCACAATGCAAGCTGCTGTTCATTTAAGATAGCATGAGTTAAAAGTCCAGTACAGATTTTGGGCATTTACTGTACATTTCTCTGCTTATTTCTTAAATTCTTTGCACATGTTCAATTTCCTTGCAAATGTTTATTTTTTTTAACATTACTGAGCATTTTTAATAGGGGTCACTTAGATTTGGTTATTAAATACCAAAATATGTACTGAGTAGAATATTTTATCGTCAAAAATGTTACTCAGTTCTCATCAAAACAAATGATATAAAGATGTAACGATGTTTCTAAATGAACAAACAAACAGCACTGTTTTCATGTCTGCGCTGCAACATCTTGTTACTTTCCGGTTATTATATATTCGCTGATCCGAATAAATCTGTGGTAACCCAAAAATATTGGTCATGCTGATGTTTTGGCTTTTGCATTGCCAAAAGAGCAGTCCACCTTGTCTTGTGCAGAAGGATGATCACTTATCAATGTTTATGACTCCAATAGCTCATGTAAAAAATGAACTGGGAGGACAGCCCTGACTGCTGTGTTTTATGAAGTAGGTTTTCTCCAAAAAAACACTGGCTGAATATAGTCGATGAAGACAAGGTTAATAAATTCCAAAGATCAAACTAAGACATTGAAATTCAAATTAGCTGGATGATTTCTGCATGGAAAGTAGAGCTGGACATGAAAAGTGGAAAAGTGGACATGAGAAAGTTTCAGTCATGAACATTTTTTCCACTTAAATCTGTTTTTTTCACAGATGTATGATTCATCACGGTCATGGGGGGATTCCAGGAGATATAAACTCTCTTTTATTTGTTTTTCTGACCTCCTTCTTGTCTCTCTTTTATTTGCTATTTTTCTTTTCTTGCGTATTAACGTTCTTTTCTAATATAGTATAGTTGTGTGACTGCTAATCAGTACCTACCATACCCATGCTGTTGTTTTAACACAGCTATAGACTGCTTCTTATCCTACTTTATAAATCGAGCCAAAATAAGAAGATTTGAAATTCAAAAAGTAGAGATAGTATCAAACTTTTTCAAAAGTTTATTGGCTTTTCTCCTCCAGGCAGTAACGTGGAGATCCTGATGTCGGGAGGCGCTCGGTGCTACAGCATGATCATCGCCGCCATGGACGCCTTCCCCGAGGAGGAGGAGTTACAGGAGACGGCCTGTTGCCTGTTCAAGAGGTTTACAACAGGTCAGACCCAGGGGTCAAATGTTCAACATTATGAACAATATTAATATTTAAGTCTTATTTTAATATCCCCTCTACTTCCTTCAATAACAGCAATTTTCAGTTGAGGATACATTTAGTTTTTTCTCCCACACATGTCCAAGTTTAGTGAATACAAAGAGGAGCTTCTTATTTTAGGATGTTAGAAATAAACTCGTACAGACACAATAAGTACTCTTTGTGGAAAAAATATATTTTGGTAGCATATTTCTGCAGTTCTGTAGTGATCATTTGAACTACTGTAAAATCTATTGTAGTCAATCTTTAAAAACTCTCCCATGCACCATCAGTGAATAACTCTGGAGGACCTCCTCACTTGTTGACACTCTGCGATGATAACGCTGTTTGTCAAATCAATGAATCCTCACTATCCTCACTATCCTCACACAGCAGTGTTTGGATTTTATTCATCCGGATAAGAGTGTTTGCCAGTTGACAGACTGAATCAGTCTAATCCAGGGCGTGTTTGATTTGTGTCACCTTGTAGAGAGTTACTACAACATCCTGGTACTGAACGGCGTCCAGAGGGTTGCAGTGAGAGCCTGCCAGACTTTCCCAGGCAACGCCAAGCTGCAGGCCGCCGCTCTCTTCTGTCTGGCTGACCTCAGTGAGCGTACACACTCACACATGCTATATTTAACTCATTTATTTATGTCCACGCAGATGGATTAGAGATGGAGACAACAGAACAATGCCTTGACCTCAACATGGACACATTGCAGTGTTAGATGCGAGCAGATAAATTACATTAGAGTACAAAAACAGCTCATCTATATATATATCTATATATTAGACTAATTCTCTGAAGTTGTCTGTTCTAAATAGAGTTCTAAAGATGACAGCCTTAATCCTTTTTCTCGCTGGCTGTGAACAGTAGCATTAGATATAACTTTATTTGTATGTGGTTGCAGGCTGTCAGGAGATACATCTATAAATTTCAAGTGAGCATGGTGCCACAGTGGATAGGCTGGAGGTCAGCACCCTCAGACCTGTAGCAAACACTCACAAGTCTCACTTTTAGCAAAAATATAATATAAATATCAATAAATGCATGTAAATCTACATGATATACTTGGTTCCTACCAGTTGACATTTTAAGGGGTATTATATTGTATTCATGTATTGTATTAAAAACCCTGACTGGAAGGCAAAAGGAAGTACAATTATTATAAAATTAATAAGGAAGTCTCCCCCCAGGCTCAAATCACTTTTTCACACTTTTCACACTGATATTGCGGTTGCCAAACTTTTTAAGGTTAGCGATATAGCAAGTTATTAAAGGCTTTTACGCTTTGCCTTGTTATATTCAGTGCTGAAAGTTCTCAGGCACCATGCCAAGCCTAGAGCAGTTTTAAATTCATATAACACTAACAAACATTCCCTTATGTCTGGAGAATATGATTCTTACTGTAGGCCGGTGACAGTGAGGGAAGTTCAGCACAGACAGAGCTGAGTACTAATTAACCATTTAAAGAGCTTTTAATATGCAGTATGTGTCTAGTTGTGTAATAGTGGCTGGGATGGAGTTAACCCTGGATTGTACACGTTTTGTCCTTCAGGCTCACAAATCTTTTCTTGCATCAATCCGAGTATATTCAAATAGAAATAGAATCTAAATTACGTGTTAACGGATATTGAAGAGCACAGCTAAGCGTTTGGATCATGAATTGTTCCCTGAAAGCCACGATGTGAAGAATTTGAAAATTTCTCAATTTGGCCAGTGAGAGTTGTCCTAAAACTTCAGAACACGCACTGCAGCATTAAATATTGATGAAGCTCAAGTGAATAGAAATAAACAAATATAAACTGAATAACCTACAGAGGTGCAATGCCACATAACTGAACTCTACACTTGAACTTGACTGAAAATTGAACTGTCCTGTCAGCTGCAACCATCGTGCAGAACAAAGCGGTGGCCGAGCAGGGTCTGGAGGAAGGGGAGGAGGAAGAAAACAGGGGAAAGGAGGAGGTGGAGGACATGGGCCTGGGCTGGATGGAGGCCTGCTGTATGGCGCTGGATGTCCACGCTGCTGAGCCAGCTGTTCAGGTCAGTCCAACTTCTTCTTGTCTCCTGGAGTGAATATTTGACACAGGGATAATTTGATAATCAAAGCTCGAACTCCCCAGGAAGCTGCAAGCTGGGCCATTCACAATCTGCTGCTGCACGGAGCTGGAGTGAACCAATCAGAGGAGGAGCAGGATGAGAGGCACGCACTGACGCTATGAAATACCACACACACATGTAAACATGTCTGATGACGGAGCTCAGTGACATGTGTTGGATATCTCGTGCTTGTTTTTCAGGACTCCTGTTCACAGGCAGTTAATGGCAGCCATGCTGCTCCACTCCTCCTCCCCCAGTGTGTTTCAAGCTGCTACCAGTGCCATCGCAACTCTCATCACACACAACAGTGAGTCTTCAAAAGCACACGCACACAACCAGCTAAAAGAAGAAATATAATAGAAACGTGTCATGACAATGTGACGATATGAAAGGTAGTGATGAAGCTACAGAGCTTTAGAGTTTCAGCTCATTGCTTTGCTTTGCCGTTGCGGTTCACTTTCACTTCTGTCATAGAGTTGTTTCCATCTGCAGAAGCCAGCTGTTTTCAGCAGAAGAGCTCTAAAAACTCACTGTACACTACATGCTCAGCACATAGTGCAGCATCTAGCAGCAAATGAGCCAGAAATTTTGCCCGGGAAGACAAAATCAGAGGTACGAGAGAGTGAATTTTGAAACACGACTCCAAGGAAACTATAATGTTGCTCTGATTTAAAGTTTCAGTGGAGCCTTCTGAAAGATGCAAATTTAGTAAAAGTCTACTCGTTTATCTGATGATTTGTACAGGTTCAACCATTTTCATAAATACTCCTGCAGTGAACGTCTCCTCTGCGTCTTTGTTTGAAGGTAAAATGTGTTCCCTGCTGCTGTCCAGCGGCCTCCACGTCAACCTGGTGGAGATGATGAAGAGACATTCAACCTCAGCTGAAGTTTCCATCAGCGCCTGCAGACTGCTCAGCCTGCTCTTCCAGGGAAGGTCGGCACAAACACAGTTTCTATTTCATGTTGGTTTTAGAAAATATAATATAGTTCTTGAATGTACAGTAAATATATACGTAAGACAAAATGGAAGTTACAATATTAAAAAAATAGGCACACCGAGGAGCAGACTGTTGTTTTTCACAGATCATTCACAATGATTTTTAATTTTGAACTTTCTCTGTGTCTGTAGGACTGCCAGTCTAGATGAGCTGAACATGGCCATGAGCCAGATCCTCAGCGCCATGAAGATCCACAACTTCGACAAAGAGGTTCAGCTGGAGGCTCTGCAGGCCAGCCTGGTGTTCCTCTGCCCAGGTACACAAGTCTGTTTTCTTATTTTATTCCTCTGGCCCGGAGGTGACCCACTAATCAAATGTTGTTACACGCTGACTTTTAGGTTAGATAAAACAGAGCTAAAGGTAGAGTCACTGTTGGATTTCATCAGGTGGGTAGAAGCCAAGGTCCAAATGAATGCTAATGTAATAATGCAATAATATGCAATTACAGTATATTCTGTCTCTTTCAGTCTGTGGAGGAAATCTATAGCCCCCAAGTCGCCAAATTAATTCATTAATAGAGCTTCCTTTAGAAGGAAAGGAAGTCAAATCTTATGGGACATCTCTGAGATAATTCTGGTTACTTATCAGAAAGGCCCATTAAGCAAGACAAATCCCCCAAACAAAGGCAGATCCACTTGATTTCCTGCTGCTCTCTAAGCTTGTAACTGTATGGCAGAACAGCTATATATTATCAGGGAATTGAGAAGTGGGTTCAGTGAAGCGGCTTGTTTTCCTTTAATTTCTAAACTGAGGTAACAGTGTACACTTCCTCCACTCCCAGCACTGCACTTGTAACACTCCTAATTAGATTAATGACTGATAACACAGCACTTGTGTCTGTGTAAGTATGTTTGCTTGCCTCTTTGTCTTTACTTGTTTCCTTGGCCTGTGTGAATTCCCAGACAGGAGTTTAAGGGAGCACGGTGCCTCGGTCGCAGACCCTGACATGGCCGATGTGTCGCTGAAGGTCCTGAAAAACCAGTGCGTGGTGGAAGGAGCTCACACCCTTTACCTAGAGGTTCTCAACAGGGTATGACCACACAGACCACCCCCAGAATGTCTAATGCTAGTACTTCATTTTCCACAGCTTGATACTTTTTTGCCCTTGCATGACTTTATTTTATCTGACCTGATATCATATATTATATTATATTATATTATATTATATTATATTATATTATATTATATTATATTATATTATATTATATTATATTATATAACGACCAAAACGAGAAATAATACAGGAGAGTAGAGCTTGAAAACCCCCTGATGGGATTTCTTTTTGCACATAAAAGAGAAGCAGGGAAACTCTCAGACAGTACATATAGTTCTTATTCATGACATAAATTAAACAACAGTTCCTCCATTCATTGTGGCAATGATACAGTATGTTATCCTGCAAACAGAACAGGAAGGATGTAATTACATTTCTAAAAAGAATTTGCCAGTTGCCATGAATGGTGAACATGTGTTTTTTTCCCCTATGTGGTTGTTTGGTACCCTTCTGCCTGAGGGTTGGGTGGTAAACAAGGACAAATACAGCTTCTGAAGAGGGTAGAAACAAGAAAAAAGACATCACATGTCAGGAGGGAAGTCAGGCTGACCATAATATCTGTCATATAAAGAGTTTTGTGACAAAATAAGATGTAAACGTTTGACACATGACATCACATTTATGTAAAGACAATGATAAACAGCAAAAAAAATCAAAAACAAGAATCCCTATCACATCTATATCACAAACTTATAGTAGTTCACTATAGGATATAGTCTTTATGTAGCTCTACATAATATATGTATATATGTAATATAGAAATAATATTTCTATATTACGACTTGGCTGCAGATGCAGTATAAATAGTTTTATATTGAGTGCTGTTTGTGTGTGTGTGTGCAGTTCATCAGCAGCTCCACCATACAGAAGTGTGGTCTGAAGGTGCTGTCTGCACTGGCTGACTGCTCCGGTGCAGTGGACTTACTCTGCCAGCAGGGGGCGATAGACACAGTCCTGCATACACTACAGATGTTCCCACAGGAACGAGGTACAGTTTTTATCAGCTTCATCACTGCATTAGAGAGGACAAATCTGCTAAACGTCATCATAACATAAAATGCAGTGACACACCAGCGATATATCTGTCATGCTGCAGTTTGTCCACCATGTCCATAAAAGTTATAGTGAACGATCTTTGACCGTAAGTCAAAAGACTCTCTAACATCCCAACTTCTTCCAGAGATACACTACTGGGGTCTTACCCTGCTCAACTACCTCGTATCCAAGAAGAAGCTGTCAAGGATGATCATACCTGTTCTGGCCTCCGTTGTGGTCGCCTCACTCGTCCAGTACAGAGAAGACCCTGAGATGCTCCTGAAGGTGACCTGAGGCAGATCTATAGATACAGTTGTAGCAGTCCAGCTAGCGGCTGTCTTGTGATGTTAAATGTTGCTGTTAAGTGTATTTTGTTGTATTGTGTACAGATTACAGGATATAAACTGTCAGTAAAACTGACTTGTGTTCTTGTGTGCTGATCTTTTCTCTGGTCCTGTGTCCCACAGTGTTTCCAGGTGGCTTTGAGGATGCTGGACGCCTGTTCAGGTGCTGCAGCTGAACTGCAGAGAGAAGACTTTGACAAGCAGATCTTCCGACACCTTAGAGAGGAGACTCCTGACAATCCGGTGAGTTAGACGATTAGACGCAACAAATCACAATTTGTACTTGAAAGCTGAATCAACAGTTTAAGTTCCAGACACACAAATTTGATGAGTTTTCGTCTCTTAGTTGCTATTTCCTAGAAGAACCAGGGCACTATTTTCCCAACTTCATGTCTTCTCTAGTTTGATCTGCTGAAACACAGGCTGTTCTCAACACACAGGCACACAGGAGTACAAAAAGACCATGCAGGCATGCCAGACATGCTTGAATGCTGTTCAGATTAAGTGTATATGCCACTTGTATATTTCCTATTCTTAGAAAATGAAGTTCTTGGATCTTCCTAGAAAGATTGTGAATCTTGGAGCTTAATTGAATAAACAAATTTATCTCGTCTCCCTCTGTGTCTGCTGTCAGTTACGTAAGTCTGTGTGCCTGGCTCTGTCTAAGATGTGGTGCGACTCAGAGTTACACTACAGCATGCTGGAAAAGGCCTGCGAAGACGGAGACACGACAATGGCGGAGTGTCTGATCGAGCTGGGCGCCGACATCAATAAGAAGACCAAAACAGAGTCTCTCATCTACCAGGTCAGAGGTCACAATACAGCACAGCCAAGGAGAAGTTGTGTTTTCACTCATGTCAGTCTGTGTTCTTTTAGCATTTTAGCATTTTGGACCAAAAACTCTCCTGGATAAAACATTTTAGCCACAGTAAGGGCTTACATCTTTAGGAATAGCTGTGTTGGCTGGTAAACTTTTGGATGTTAGCATTGTCATGTTATCATGCCAACATTAGCATTCAGCATTTAGACACAATTGTTTAGATAATCGTAGAAGAAATTCTGCAATATACTTAGATACTGATATTTTATGACAATGCTGAAACCATTTAAAGATAATTGTTGATAAGCAGTTTGTTTGTCATTCATGAGGTAAAAATCATTTTCTGGTTCCCGCTTCTCCAATTTTCTGCTTTTCTTTGTTTCATTTGATTTTAAATTAAATAGCAAATTATATAACTTGTTTTCCAGCTGCTGATGACACTACTAAATAGGCAACATTCTGAACATTAACTTAAGCACCGGTAACTTCTAATGGGCATTTGTCAGTATTTTTAGATATTACATAGACTAACAGATAATATCAGGAGACTATGAGACCAAACATTTGATGCTTTTGATACTTGACGATTGTTGATATTCCAATGACTCATTTGAAACTGTAAAAAAAAAACAAATTCAATGTCCAATCAGCCCTACTAATAGACAGATGAATCAAGTCATCAGTTCAGTGTCAGTCATGGCCTCTGTGTTGTCTTTTTCAGGTGTGTGAGAGAGGCGGCCCACTCGAACTGGTGGAGCTGCTACTAAGTCAAGGTGCCCATGAGCAGCAACTCCGCAGGGCTCTGGCTGTGAGCGTGAAGCGGGGCGATGGACCCACAGTCATTCAGCTGCTCGGCCGTTTGGGTCTGGACCTCAACAACAGCGCCCTCTGCCTCGGGGGTTTCAGGCTGGGTCACCTGGACGCCGCCTGGCTCAGCCCCCTGCTTGCTGAAAGAGGCAGAACATACAGTCTCCGTTACAACAACAGTGAGGAAGTTTTTCTGTTATATAATCTTTGTGTTTTGAACAAAAAAGTAACTTTCAGGTGAAGTTGTGACATTTTCTCAACAGTTGATCCAATATTTGAAAAGACAATTGACAGATGGAATTGTTATTTAGGTGCAGCCCAGTCTTAATTTCTATGTTTCATGTTCTGTCTTTAAGGTAAAGGTATGAGTTTGGCGAGGTACATTCAGTCTTTCCAGAGGTCCAAGAGTAGCAGTGGTCCTCTTCGACCTCTGGCAGACCCCTGTCTGACCTCTGGCTACATTTCCGAGGAGAGCGACGACTCAAGCTTCAGCTTCGTCTCCATGGACGACAGTCTGTTTTTCAACGACGACATGGAGAGTGACGGTAAAGTCTCAGAGATGTCGACTAAAGCTGACCCTGTGTCATGCACAATCCGGGGTTACATTCAGTTGAAAAGTAACATTTGATCTATAATAATATGATTGTCGAGTTGTAGAGTTCCAACACAGGCTGCACAGGCTACAGACTCGACATTTCTTAGCTTGAATCACAGCGGTGCTGTTTAGACAATATAGTGGTGACAATGTAATTGTACTACAGACTGAACAGAGCAGAAATAATCAGTTAAGCTGAAGGAGTAACACTGTACACAGTCTGTCACACATGAAAAAAGTCACATTGATTAGCTACAGATGTTTTTAGTTTTGGTTTATGTAAGCGTAGTGATGTTTCATCAGTAACTGTTCATTTGAAGTGTGATCATTCACTTCAAGAGCAAGTTATCTCTCTAAATGTTCGTCATCTCACAGTGACTCACATTTAGTGCATGCTTAATAACAATAATGAGTTTAAAGGTCCGGTGTGTGAGATTTAGGGGCTCTATTAACAGAATATGGAAGAGAATCACGTGAAAAGAAGAATTCGTGGCCACCGTAGTTTCTTCTTCACACTAGAAAGCAGACGGTAAGGTGAGGGGACTGCAATCAGCAGCTACACCGCTAAATGCCACTAAATCCTACGCACTGGTCCTTGATCATCAAATATATGCGTGGGGCCTCACGTGATATAAATATGACCATCTACACAGGCTCAGATTCATCTTCATATGTATCTGTCAATGTTAAGAATTTGAACGTACGCTCATTGTGTGCTTTTTCTTTAACAGGGAGTGATTCAGTGTCAGGAGTTCTGTCTCCAAAGCCGCATAATAATTCGTCAGAAGAGTTGGGGGGGGGGTCCAACAAAGGGAAGCAGGGGCGTCGCAGACATGCCAGCGCAGAGGTAAAACGTCTTTATTAACATCTGGAATGTTATGCTTGAGTGATATTCATATTGTTTTCATTGGACTGTGTTGAAATTAAAATCATAAATCATAGTATAATTTACTGTTCAGTCAAAGATTTACTGACTTTGCAGTCTCTTTCTTAGTAACACAACTGTAACTCCCACCTAAACGTCTGTCAGTCACCTCACTGTTGGTTCTGTGCTTCTCTTTTCCTTTAACAGAGTGGTCCAACTGAGAATGAACACAGTGAGCCTTTACACAGGAGATATGGAAGGGCTGGCTCGATCCAAAAAGGTGCTTCCATCAGAATAGATTCAGTTCAACATCTGTCAAACACAGCTGCACGGAAAAACTTGGTCTGCTTTTCTGTTTGACCTACAGATGTTGATGGTTATGTAACTTTCATTGTCATATCAAAGTTTAAAAGGGGACATATATGTTTGATCAGTGACAGTTAACTGACAAACAATACCCAAAAGTGTTAAATATTATTAGGTAAACACAAGTTCCCCATAGATCTTATGTTTTTAATGAAGTTTTTAGTGATGTTGAAAATGTTCAGACATTATTTATGTGCACAGGTAACCACTGGATACACGTCTGATTATTTTAGTTCATTAGAGTGGTAGAGTTAATTGTGTGGTTGAGTGGTTCATAAGAAAATAGCAAAAATGTTCAAAAATGTTTCAAGTTACTTATTCTGCTAACTAAGAAGAAAGGAGCTGTTTTTTAAAGTTCAGTTTAAGTTTAAAATGTGCTGCTGTTTGTGTCATAAATCAGTTTGAGTTGCATAATGCGAACTTCCTTTCTTGTGTTTTAAAAGAGCAGCGATGTCTTGTTGACTTTTGACAGATCGTAGTTAATGAGCTGTCTTCTCCTCAGTTTTCGGATCTGGCGAGAACTCTGCCGCTCTGCCCAAAGAGAGGGAGAGGATCCGCCTGCTGGACCTGTCGGGTAACGAGTTGGACTCTCTGTCCTGTCTGATGGACGATGTCTTCGTCCAGCAGCAGCTGGGGCATCTCCTCCGCCTGGACCTGAGCCACAACTGCCTGCTGGAGTTTCCCTCAGCTCTTTGCCAGGTAAATGCCTCTGATCTGTGCTGAATCACTGAGAGATCAAACTCGTAAAGGAAATGTATGCTCAAGATTTTTTTTTTTGATTTTACAGAGTTTGAAGAGTCTGACTCGACTGGACCTGCAGAGCAACCAGCTACAGTCGCTGCCAGTGGAGCTGCTGTCCCTGCTCTCACTGAGCACACTGAACGTCTCCCGTAACTGTGTGGGACCCCTACTGACCTTTGACCCCACCGTCACCTGCCCGTCACTGCGGCAGCTCAATCTGTCTTTCAACAAAATCACTATGTTCCCTCATGAGCTGGGCCACGCCGTGGATCAGCTGGAGGAGCTGTTGATGGAAGGGTAGGCTGCTGGTTGGAATACTCTTCACCCTCTTAGTTTCCCTGCTTAGTTTTACTTGCCTATGGGATCATGATTATGTTATTTGATCCTATAGACACTCATTTGAATCAAGATAGCCTAATATTGATGTTTGATATAACATCAAACACATGAAAAAGGTTTGTCCTAAAGCATGTATCAGTTTCTGAAAAAACTGTAAAATTCCCGTGAAGTACTGTATCTCTGTAACCATATCACACATATTTAGGCTATTCTCTGTGAAATAATAAGTGAAGTAATATTTTTTTACCTCTGTTCATTGAGCCTCCTCTGAGACTATCTGAAGCCTCTCCGGAGGCCCGTCCCCCACTTTGAATACCTCTGATCTAAGGTGTTAGTTAGCTTGTTTGTTTATTCAGATCTCCATCCCCATTCATATTTTAACAATACATCAATGCACATCCATGACTGTCTGTCTTAAATTAATGAATGTAAATTAATTATATGTAGTATCTCTGAGATTTTAATTTTTCTGATATTGATATGTTAAGATAGTATTAATCAAGCTGATTAGAGAATAATGCAATCTGCATTTTACCCAATCCAAATGATAATTCATTGTACTGTTTGAGCAGACATGCATCTGCTCAAACATCACAACAGTGATCCATAATAGCTTTGCTTCTGTTAGGTATGAAGTTCTGGCAGTGAGGAAGTGAATGCATTCACAGTAACGTCTCTGTCATTGTTTTGATGTGTTGGTTTCTATGAAAACAACAAAAGCACATAATACAATTTTCTCTGCAGAATGAAATGTGGAAAAATCTGAAATTAGATTTCAGTAATTTGTTGCGTAGCAGGAAGCTTGGAACGTCTCCAGTACTTATGGGGTATTTCCTGAAATGGGCCAACACATTAATGGGTTATATAATGACTCTGTTGTGTATAAGGGTTATGAAATCTTAGCTTGCCACACAAACCTAGTGAACTCTACTTTATTTACTTTATTCAGTTTATTTGTGACCCTGATGAGGATAATGGATATAATGGATGGATGGCCTTTATAATTATATAACTGTACAAGTGAGCAGAGGGAATTCTGAGATTTCTTTCAAAATACATTAAATATGTTGGAAAATAGTTGCTGAAAACGTGAAAATACTTTTCAGAAGGATATATTACTGAAATGTGGAGTTAGAGGTTCAAACAGTTTTTCACCAGTTTTCAGTCCAGTCCATTCTCTGTGGGCGGTCCTAAAGGGTGGCTCGATGACACGCTGAGGCCACCCTGAGCATACCCCTGCACCTCTAGCAGAGAGATAGAGATGAATTCATCTCGCTCAGAGTGTTTCAAAGTTAGTCATGTCATTTTCTGAACTCATCTGACACGTTTCAGTCGTTTCAAAATGGCTGCTTGACTGCTCCCATGAGTGGGCGTGGCTTCAGCACATTCAGTGGACACGCCCCCACAGTCCTGGAGCTCACTGCTTATTTTTACCTGATTTTGACACCTAATTTCATAAACTTGTCGATATTTTTAATCATTCAAATTTGGCTGAGTGGTTAATAACACTCTCTTCTTTGGTCTGACAAACTCAGAACCCATATTTATTCTTACTTTACACAGACATTAATGACATTCATGGGATATGTGCGCAGGATTTTTGTTTTCAAATGAGTGCATGAGTTATAGAAACACGATTCATAGATTTTCCTGAAACAGCACCAAAACTTTGGCCTAACACATTTTGTTGAAGACGCCCAACATGTTTTTGAGATGTTCTGTTTCCTAACAAACTGCAAAAAGCATGCTCTTCATTTTAACGTGCTGCCTTTTTGCATTCTTCATGTCAGAACAGGTTCCTTAGCAAAAACATAACATTATCTTATGACAGTATCGGGCATCCAGCTGAACTCAGACAAGACAGATGTACTCATTGTTGGCCCTGGTAACCAAGGAAGCAAATTACAACCACCTATTGGTTCACTGGCATCAAATATAAAACCTTCAGGCAGAAATCTGGGCATCAGTTTTGATTCTCAGCATAACTTCAAACCACATGTCAACAATCTTGTTAAATCCTGATATTTCCACTGAAGAAATATGACTGAAATGAAACCAGCTTTGTCTTTTCCTGACCTAGAAAGGCTTATTCATTCACACCTGCACTACTGCAGTGCACTGTTTAAAGGCCTTAGTCAGTCAGTCAGGTGGTGCAGAAAACAGCAACTCAAACACCAACCGTAGCCCCAAATTTTGGCTCCCTTCACTGGTTGCCAGTTAAATTCAGGACTGATTTTAATATTATTTTAATTACTTTTAAGGCCTGACATGGTCTGGCCCTTAGTTATATTACAGAGCTCCTGAATCCCTACGCTCCAAGTCACAACCTGAGATCCTCTAGCCTACCTTCACTAATTGTACACAGGTCAAAAAGGGTGACCTGGTTTGTGTGTGAGGCGCCCTGGGCTCCGGACTTCTCTGTCCGAGGAGATCAGGCTTGTTTTATGTTGTTGTTTTTTGTTTCACATGATTAATTATGCCTTTGTTTTATTCTCGTGTATTTTGTCAAGCAGAGTGGTGAGGACAACTGTTCTTTTTTCATCTTTCTTTTTTTAGGAACAGTATAACTGAGCTCTGTGTGCCTCTGTGTCTGCCGGAGATCAAGCTGCTTGATGTGAGCAAGAACAGCGTGGAGAATATTTATGCAGACTTCCTGATCGGCTGCCCTAAACTGGAAACCTTCAGTGTGTCCATGAACAAAATCTGTGAGTGCTATCAACTGATTATTAGATTCAAAATCTGCAGCCGTAAAGAATTAGGCCTTCTTTGTCAACCCACTATGTGCTCTATGAACACTATGGCCCTGAATAAGATTATGCGCACAGACAAAACAGATGGGTTTAATATCAAAACAATATACAAAATATTTAAGCATATTTAATCAAAACAGATTTCCCTCTGAAACACATTAGAATCAGACTGTTGGCATAGCTGTAAAAGCATTTTAAAGATCAGAAATGTCAGAAATTGGCTTCTTAGAGCAGTTAATTTAGTCATGAGTTGTTCATTGTTGAATTCAAGGAAAGGGTTTATACTCCAAAATGTAAAAAATATCATATCTCATATTCATGTTTTGTGTCCAGGTTCCCTGTCACATCTCTCATCCAAGATCACAACACTGAAACTATCAAATAACAACTTCACTGAAGTATCTGAGGCTATACTTAAACTCCCAAAGTAAGTCAGATACTCAGCTAGTTTTCCATGTTTCTAATGTGAACAGTTTTGTAGACCATTAACACTAACTTGCTCTCAAAGTTTAATTTATAACCATAAAAAAATATTTCATTCCTTTCTTTTGTTCTCTAAATTATTCTCATACATGTACTGGTCCAGCTTGCGCTCAGTGGACATGAGAACTAACAGCATTACTGCTCTGCCTGGTCCGGGTTTCTGGGAGTCCAGCAACCTCAGAGAGCTCATGTTCAGTCACAACAGTATCAAAAATCTGGATCTAAGTGGACCAATCTATAAGTGGGCCAGACTGGAGAAACTCCACCTGAGTGACAACAAGCTCACTGAGGTAAAGTTTGATTTCCTTTGCTATCATGAGCCCTAATTACATTATTCCGACACCATCGCTCGTCATTATCAATTTAATGAATGTTGTGAATATATATCCTGGTGTAAATGACTTTGTCTGTGTTCAGATCCCTCCACAGATCGGCCTGTTGGAAGGCCTGACCTCCCTGGATGTGAGTCGTAACCCTAACCTGCATTCCTTCCCTGATGAGATGGGGAAACTGGGCCGACTGTGGGACCTTCCGCTGGACGGCCTTCGACTCCAGCTGGACTTCAAACTCATTGGCAACAAGACCAAAGACATAGTCAGGTCAGTGGCTTATTCTTTTGTAAAGATATTAATATTAAATGCTCTTTGTATATCACACTTTGTACAAGATCATCATGATAAATAAGCCGCATCTTTCCTCTACACTTTCACTCAGATTTCTGCAGCAGCGGCTGAAGAAGGCAGTGCCGTACTATAGGATGAAGCTCATCGTGGTGGGGAATGTGGGCAGCGGGAAGACTACCCTGATCCAGCAGCTGATGAAGCTGAAGCGCTCCCAGATGAACTCGAAGCGGGCTGCTGTTGGCATTGACGTCCGGGACTGGACCATCAGGGAACGGGACAAGAAGAAAATGGTGCTGAATGTCTGGGACTTCTCAGGTTGGCCAACACACGCTGTTCGAACGGATTCATTTAAAAAGCAGTTAGAGATCCCAAAGAAATAGAAAAAAGGAACAAATCTGCAAGTTAACACAGCAATTTAGAAACATGAAGTCACACCGGTGTCTCAGTGTACTTTGTGAAGCAGTTGTTCGCAGAAAAAACTGATTAACTTTTGGTGAAAATCCATGAATGTAGATCTCGTGTTTCTCTATAAGATTCCATAGATTTTAATCTCGTTCCACTCATTTTTTTATTATTATCTTATCTTGGGCACTCCATGTTACATGCACAGATAAGTTACAGTACATCATCTTGTCATGTGCTGTAAGATTCATTTTCATTGCCTCATCTAAACGTTGGCCTGATTTATTAAACCGGATCATGACGGAGAATTTCACTTCACAGAAATAAACTGTATCTAAAGTTCTGTTCCTCTGCGTGAGTCCAAGCTATCAGTGTTCCAGTTACATGTTGTAGAGGAAATTAAGCAAGATTCACATTAATTAGAGTTGGTACAGAACTCTGATGTTACTCTTACATCTTGAGTCATGCACGTTATAAGATATCAGTATTAGTATTTGAGAGAGGTATGTGGGTCTCATTTCAGTTTCATTCTCTGCTTCTTCACCCCACAGGTGGAGAAGAGTTCAGTGGCTCTCACCCTCACTTCCTGACTTCCAGAGCTCTGTACCTGGTGGTATACAACCTCAGCAAAGGAGCCAATCAGGTGGACGCCCTCAAACCCTGGCTCTTCAACATCAAAGTGAGTAATTGAGCAATAAGTTCTCATGAATAACTGTTGAGATCAGACCGGCGTTGAGTACCAAATTCAAAATGGTTTTACTTATGAAATTCACTGCTACTAGATGTCACAGTCATAAAACAGATGAGGCCACCAGACTCCATTGATAAAACCAGTAATTTTGCCTCACAAAAAAAATGTGAAAACACTTCAAGCTGGACAGAAACAAAACAAAACTCACCAAAATTGTCTTTGTTAGTCTTTCCACAGTCTTTCCAGTAATCAGCACTGGTTTGGTTGAAATAAACTCTTTATTCACAGAGTTAGGTGTAAAAACATTTGTTAAATCAGCTACAACGGCAACACAGATTATCCTTTTAGTGGAGTTCTAAAACTGCTTGTTATTGCCATTGACAGATTATCATCTTAAGTCTCGGACAACATTTTGGGAGGATGCCTTCGGAGAAACAAACAAAGAATAAATGAGTGGAACAAAATATTCTATATACAAGTCCAAAAAAGGAAAACAAAAAGAGTTCTTCACAAGGAAAAAAACATGCACTCTCTACCAAGCTTAACAGATGTTACCTCCACTGTAACCACACCAGACGCTCCCCAGGCAGCCCCGTTTATACCTGTAGCCCCTCCCACTAGGCTAGGCTACATCTTTTCCATATTATATCAAACATTTACTGTTCACTTGACTCCAAAAATGTTAAACTAAAATTATCTATATGTTGGTCACCATTTCCCTTCAGTGGAAACACATTAGTAATGAACATTATTGTCAAAAACATAATTCTATTAGTCACATGACCAATAAAAGCGCATGTTGGCGATGTGCAGCGACCTGGAAAGGTAGCCTGCTACCGTGTTGGCCTTGCCTGCTCTGTGTCACCAGATTCTATTGACAAAAACATCAATGTCCGCTTCCTTCACTGTACTATTCTTACGTTATTTAACAGAAGAAAAATAAAACTTAAAATAAAACTGTCTTTCCACTGTTCACCATCTCTGGATTGGTTGCTATAAATTCTTACTTCACAGACATAGTTTCAGTTGCTCTCCTCAGTGTAGAGTACTCATATGCACTAACATGCGCACATAGCAAGCTAGGCACAGAAAGAACAGAGATTTTGTGCTCAGGACACTGTGGCTTTACACTTTACATAGCAAATAGTTGTTTGCTGCTGTATTAATATTTAACTCTTATATATAAAAAATTAAAAGATTTTTTTGGAAGCGAACTCATCACAAAATTTAGATGTTTTGAATTTGAATTATTTTTTATTTTTACATGACATCTTTTGGAAAATCCTCTTTACTTCAGGCCGGAGCTCCTATGTCCCCGGTCATCCTGGTGGGAACCCACACAGATGTGAGCGATGAGGCACAACTTCAGGCATGCCTAACCAAAATCAGAGAGGAGCTGCTGAACCACCAGAGCTTCCCAGCCATCAGGGACTACCACATGGTCTCCCTCTGCGAGGACTCAGATGCACTGACCAGGCTCCGCAAAGCCATCTTCAGGGACGTCACCAACTTCAAGGTAAAAGTACACAAACATCTGATTAAATCTTTTCTTCCTTTCTCCTCTCCTCTGCCCTTACCTGCTCATTTCCTCTTCTAATTGCAGATCCAGGGCCAGCCTGTGATGGGACAGCTGGTTCCAGACAGCTACGTGGAGCTGGAGCGCCGGGTTCTTCTGGAGAGAACCAGGGTTCCCTCAGAATTCCCCGTTCTCAGGCACCTCGAGCTGCTGCAGCTCATCCAGGAGAGTCAGCTGCAGCTGGACGAAGCTGAGCTGCCCCACGCCATCCACTTCCTCAGTGAAGCCGGTCAGACACCTGCAACATTCACACAGACCTTAAACACGTTTTGAAAGAAATGGATCATTCTTACATACCTTTAACTGAATATATAATTCATCTATATCCCTCCTCTATAGACCTCCTTCATCTTAGCAACAGCACTTGTCAAATGTTGTCTCAAGAATGAACAATACTGTAGATCTGAACATGTTTTTCTCTCACTCAAGGGGTTTTACTGCACTTTGATGATCCTGCACTTCAGCTCCAAGAGCTCTACTTTATCGACCCACAGTGGCTGTGCAACATCATCTCCCAGGTACCCTCGTCTGTACACACACAGACAATCACACAATGCTTTTGAGCTTATTTTACAGTCTGATCTAAACTAGGAAACAAATCTATTCTCACTTTTACTTTAGCTAGTCCTTAATATGATGACCTCAAAAATTTGCACCCCCATAAAAGCCCATGCAGGCACATATGGTTAGAGGATGTGTCAGGTGTGTAAGGCGCTGTCTGTTCTCTGTGTAGAAACTGACATTAAAGAGCTGTGGCTTCCGGGAGCATCCTAAAGGAGTTGTTCAGCGCTCAGTGGTGGAAAAGTTTCTGTTTGAGACCAAATGTTTCCCCAAGAGCCACCTGACGCAGTTCTTCAAACTGCTGGAGAAGTTTCAGATCGCTCTACCCTTCGGCGAGGACCAGCTACTGGTACCCAACAGGTATGTTTATATTTGCAGCTCAGGTGTCTCTTTTTGGACATTAACATATTCAGATATTTCTAACCACTCTTCTCTTCTTTTGCAGTTTGTCCAAACACAGACCGGTGATTGAGCTGCCTCACTGCGAGAACTCAGAGGTGATTGTGCGTCTGTACGAGATGCCGTACTTCCCCATGGATTACTGGGCTCGCCAGATCAGCCGCTTACTGGAGCTTTCTTCTTACTTGCTTTGTGGACGAGGTAAAGCTAACACAGAGTGGACAAAGTCACTGCTTCATGAGGTACAATTACAAAGAAAGAACACAGTATTTTATGAAATGAATTATCTTGCTGTGTGTTATCCAGAAAAAGTAGTACGACCCAACCGGATCTACTGGAGAAGAGGCGTGTACCTGAGCTGGTCCCCAGAGGCCTACTGTCTGGTGGAGGCTGCCTCAGTGGACGAGAGCCCGTCCAGCTTCGTCAGGATAACTGTGCCCTCTTCACGAAAAGGTCTCGCCAGACTTAATCTAGATATCATTCTGTCATTGTCACGGTCTTTATGAATGTTTATGACCTTACAAAGTGTCATTTGGTCATTTTTAATGGGGTTAGTGTTCATTGACCAAACGGCATCTAATAACAGTCATAAACATTCATATGCAGCATATGCATATTCAAATATAACACCATAAACAGGCAAAACTGCTAGAAATATGCAGATTTGTGCAGAGTTTATGTAATAAAGAAATGGAAGAATATGTAAATATTCAAATGTTTACAGCATTAAAATATATTAAAATATGTTAAGTGTTGATGATAGTGCAAGAAAACGTGTCATATAGCTGGTACCAGTTCATATGTGGGTATCAAAGAAGTTGTTGCTCGTAGTGATCATGTTAGTGATCATCATTGTCAACTGTTGTCTCGCCTGTGCCCTGAAGGCCGGGTGCTGCTGGGTCAGGTGGTGGATCACGTCGACTCCCTGCTGGAGGAATGGTTTCCTGGCCTGCTGAACACCGACATGCACGGCAGCGGTGAGGCTCTGCTGAAGAAGTGGGCTCTGTACAGCTTTGAGGACGGGCAGGAGTGGAGAAAGATTCTGCTCGAGGACCTCTTTACGCATTTTGACAACGGTACACGAATCTCAGTAAAAACACTACACACAACAAGAATGTTGCTTTTTTTAATCCATAAAAACTTGGATGGATACTAAAAGTGTTCAAGCTCCCTTTTTTTCCAACCAGTTCACGTGCATGGTTCAGATTATCTAATATTTATTGTCTTGGTTATGTTATCGATGACAGACTTTCTGCTGGTGAACCCAGAGGACCCCCGTTGCACACTTCCCATCTCTCAGATTGCTCCTGACTTGGTGCTGAGTGACCAGCCGTCAGGAACAATACTGGACAGTGAAGAGCTGGAGGTAGACATGTCGAAAGAGAACCGACTGGGTACGCTTTCATTTTAAAAGTAACCGATTAATAAAACGTGTTGTTTTGGTTAAAAAGTCACAAGACGAGGATCTCCACTGCTTCCTCTGCTTTTTAACTGTTATTGGTGGTCTTCATGTCATGTCTTCATGATGCATTTTCTTCACAGGGGACGGTGGCTTTGGGACCGTTTACCGAGGTGTCTACAGAAATGAAGAAGTAGCCGTGAAAATATTCAACAAGCATGCATCTGAACTTTACATCCACAGACTCCTCAGACAGGTACCGCTGACAGTCTCAAATCATAAACTAAGACGTCCTTATAGTCGCTGTGTCAGTTTAACTGGCACCATCTTTCCTGTACTTCACTCCTTTTCATTCTCTGTTCTCTGCAGGAGTTGGTGGTGTTGGGTCGGCTCCGTCACCCCAGTCTGGTAGGTCTACTGGCAGCCAGCTTAGCTCCTCAGGTCCTGGTGATGGAGCTGGCTCTGCGAGGCTCACTGGACTCCCTGTTTGAACACGAGAACGGCAGCCTCAATCGAAAGCTCCAGCACAGAATCGCCCTGCAGGTGGCCGACGGTCTCAGGTATTAGCATTAGGATTATGACTTACTTAACACCAAGCGGATCTTGAAAATCAGATTAAAATGTTGAAAACTATAATGTGAAAATTTAAAAAGACAATCCTCAGGTGTTATCTGTGTGATCAGGTACCTTCACTCAGCCATGATCATCTATCGGGATCTTAAGCCTCACAACGTCCTTCTGTTCAACCTGAAGACCAGCTCTGACATCATCGCCAAGATCACAGACTACGGGATCGCTCAGTACTGCTGCAGCATGGGAGTGAGGAGCTCAGAGGGCACACCAGGTCAGACGCCCCCTCAAACCTCATACATCCTTATTGTGTCTAAGGTCACACGCAGCTTTTGAAATCAATCACCGTGAATCCGGCAGGTTTCCGAGCACCAGAGGTCGCCCGAGGTAACGTGATCTATAACCAGCAGGCTGATGTGTTCTCGTTCGGCCTGCTGCTCTACGACCTGCTGACCTGTGGTGAGCGCATCTCTGACGGCATGAAGTTCCCCAGTGAGTTTGAGGAGGTCGCAGTGCAGGGAAAACTGCCAGGTAATAATAATTTTCTCCTGTTGCACATTGTATAATGCGTCATAACTGATGTCATGCATCTGAACTGATTCTTATTATTTACTCACATTTTAAAGTAACTTTGTTATTTTTCAACACACTTGAATACATCATCACATTTAGCAAATAAAACAGATTCTGGATTGATTCATTCAGAAACTACGGCAGACAATCATAAATATAAGAGTACTAAACCACATTAATGACATTCAATGGTAAACGTTCTGCTGTGTTTACAAATGTGATCATGTCAGAAAAAACACTGTTGACAACATCACAAAAATGTAGCATCACCCAGCCTTGTTAGATCTGTAAATCTCATTTAATAGAATAATAATTTAATAATTTAAAATACAAATTGCACAAAATCTGAACATTTAATGGTTTGAGCTAAGAAAAAAATGCTCATATTAAAAGTCCTGAAGATAGATCTGAGTTCTCTTGTTGTTTTCATACCTTGATTCACAGAGATTGATGGTAAAGTCAGAACATTCGCTGACACGTTCACTGTCTTCACAGATCCAGTAAAACACTACGGTTGCTCACCTTGGCCGGGCTTCCAGGCACTGATGAGGGACTGTTTGAGGGAAAGCCCCCAGGCTCGACCCACCTCTGCTCAGGTCAGGACCTGAGCACTGTGTTTCTGTGTGTTTTAATTTTCACTAGTGTAGAGACAGTCTACAGTGGAGCGCCTCCCAGTGGTAACATCAGGAACTGCACATAGTGGCTTCAGGAGCTCATTTAACACACTGTCATCATGTATTGTCGTCTCCTGTGGTGTGTGCAGGTGTTTGATAGGCTCAACTCAGGGGAGATGTTGTGTCTGATGAGGGAGCTGGTGGTTTCACGGGTGTTCAACGCCGAGTGCTTCACAGTGAGCACTGGCAGCAGCGATGGCCCCTCGAGCAGCCACACAGCCTGGCTGGGCGGAGGCAGCAGCACTAAGAGACTGGGCTCCATCACAGCTGTGGACCTGGACACCAACACAGTCACTACACAGGTACCAACAGCACCGTTAAGGATCAAATCTTGTAATGATTTTACATTTAAACAATTATTTCACAGTTAAAATCAATTTTTTTTTGCACTTCTTTAATGCTGTCATTCACTTTTACTGGTCTTCAAACACGGCACCAACCGTTCCTGGCTGACTGGTGTTACTGGTGTATCATCACCATAAGAGTGTTTGTTTCCCAGTGAGGGAAAGCACAGTGTCTGTGGGAAACCGCCTGCCACAGAGATACTGGAAAAGCTTTCTGCCATGCAGACAGTGACAGTGTGCACAGTCATTTCATTAATCAGTATCACTACCCAGTCCAACCAGTCTGTTCATCTCTGAGTGTCTGTATTGCAGCATGTTTGTCTTTTTGATCAGCGAGCACACCTCTTGCTTCGTGTTGGGTTCTCTTACTCCTGCAGGAAATTGACACCAGTCCCGTCTTGTGTCTTGTGATCGTGCAAATCCCGAACGAGACTTGTGATTGGCTGGTGGCAGGAACCCAGTCTGGCTCCTTAGTGGTCATCAACACTCAGGATACGTCGACTTGGCATCACCTGCAGAGTGTCACAGACGCCGTCACCTCTTTGTACTTCCATGTGCACCCTCGCCGCAGGTAAGTGTTTGTTAAAACACTGCAAACTCATATATTTACAGTACAGTTCTGATGAATCTGCAACATTCTTTGATGTTTTATTGATGTTACTGTATATCAATTTTCAATGTTTTTTATTTCTTTTCAGCCAAAGGAAGAATTACTTATTGGTTGGGACAGCCGATGGAATTCTCACTGTTTATGAGGACTCTGTGCTCAAGGTAACTATGATGTATTAAATATTAGATCCTGTGTGTTTGCTCTCAAAATTCTTATGTCACTGACATTTGTATTTTGTAAATATATCCTGATACTGTATCCAGCAGTGGTTCATTTTCTTCTCTTCCTTCCAGCAGGAGAACGGGCAGCCAGTAAAGACCCTCGCTGTGGGAAACGTCAACACGCCCGTCATGTGTCTGGGCCAGTCGTTGCATCCTCTGGACAGCAGGTCTGTGTGGGCTGGCTGCGGGACCAAGATCCTCTCCTTCACTGCAGACTACGATGTCTGCAAGAGCACTGATACGAGACCAAACCTCATCTTCCAGTGAGTCCATGTCACATAGGGAAATGAGGGGAAGCTTTTTGTATAAAGTTAAGGTGCACAGGTTTATAAAGAGCAGGTTTTGGGTTCAAACCAGCTCAAAAGTGTTGATGTGTGTCGAGCTGGATGACTTAAACAAATAAAAGTGTTTAGAAATGGTACGTGTCCGTTATAAATCTGTGTTTTCCAGGACAGGATGATAAGAAATGTTGCCTGTGATTAAAGTTAGGATCGGTCATTGTGTCATTGTCACTTGTATAACATATAATTTATATCCCCAGGAATCAGCGGCCGTTGAGTGGCGAGGCTTGTGTGTCTCGAATGGTGGTGGATAAATACATTTACCTGAGCAAAGCTGGAGCACCAACCGTCGAGGTTTGGGACAAGAGGAGCGAGAGGATGGTTGACTTCATCGACTGTGCTCAGATCATCAGGTACACACACAAAGAAATATTTGTTATGTATTATCAGGACTCCGTGGCTCTGATCTGTGTGCTGCTTGCAGTTGAACTTCAGGTTCCATTGACCGCTGTCTCCCATGTTGCTGTGCTACTTCCAACATAGATAGTTTTTTTCACATGACTGCGTCTGTATGTTGATGACTCCTCTCCCTGCAGACAAGACTCCAGCTGCAGAGGCAGGCACGGCAGCGAGGTGGAGCTGCCCACAGAGACGACTCCCTCCTGGGCCAGAGTGAAGGCCCTGATGGTGCAGAGCACTGCAGCTCTCTGGATCGGCACCAGAGGGGGCCACCTGCTGCTGCTGGAGCTCTCCAAACACCAGGCGCTGCAGGTCATCGGCCCCCGCTGCACTTCCATCCGCTGCATCGGCTCGGCACTCATAGGTGGGTGCTCAGCTTTTACTTATTTATTTTAATTTGTTCATTCAGCGTGGGCGCATTCTTGTCGTGGGAACACAAACTACATCATTTCTTGTGACTGAAACCTCTTCTTCTTCTCACAGTAATACAGGAGTGCCATGTTGCCTAAATTTACATATTAATGAGGAAAAATGATTTAATAACAGCTCCCTCTTTGGGTAAGAGTCCATACTGACCCCTAATGAGGCTAATACAGTCCTTACCCTTATGATTTGACCTAATTAGCATAATTGTTTTATAGGAGATGATGATAATTACAGCTGAGGTGCCTCTTGAGAGCAAACTTAGAGCACACACAGTCATTTTGTTACACAATTTCACAACCTAACACACAGCATGTTGCCCTAAGAGTGGGGAAACATGATTATTATGGTCTTATTTTTACTTTCTCCTGGCTTCATAAGGAAGCATTGTTTTCTTGAAGAATTTGAAATAAGGCATCATAATGCAGCAGTCCAAACACTTAGTGAGAAGGATAATTCATTTAAAAAAAGGAAAAACTAGTTGTAATAGATCGCGAGAATTTAGGTGGAAGGTAATAAGATTTTTTGGGACACCAGTCATCAACATGGAGCCCGCACGCTCAGATAAATGCTGGAGAAGCTGCAGGACACAAATTGTTAACATACCCACGTATTTTGGACATGAAGTACATTGAAAACATTTTGACACTTAAAAAAGTATTTCAGCAAAATTGAATAAATGATCCAAAGGTGGAAATACTAGGACTAATACCAGTCGACATCAATGGAAGATGTCAACTGGTATCTGATCCCCGAACATCCTACATGTGGACTGAGAAGAGACTTTTAAAGATCTGTTTGTTAACAGGCGGAGCTCTGCCGTGGCTATTCTAGTGCAGTAAAGTGATTTGATTGTTTAAGTTGCTGAAACTAAAATAAAAGCTTGCCTTTTCAGCTTTCACACTGATTCACTGTCTGTCAGGTTTGTTCCTCCATGCTGCTCGCATTGTGCCTTCTATATTCTAGTCTTGACATTAAATCTTCCTTTCATCAATAGAAACATTAAACTGGAAGAATGTGGTTCTGGTTTTGGGCCGAAGACTCCCACAAGACAAGAATCAGTTTGGTGAGTACGATGGTTGATTGTGTGTCCCACACTTTTATGGGAACAGTTGCGTCGCTGCATGACTTTCTCTTGGTGAGTCTGAAGTGTGAGTTTGTCTCCGCTCTCAGACGAGGAGTCGGTGCTGATGGTGTGGAACAGCACGCTGCTGATGGAGGTCAAAGACCTGAACAAACACTGCGAGAAAAGAGAGCAGATCGCAGCCAAAATGAGAGAGCAGCTCCATTATGACTGAGCCCACACGCCTGTATGTATTTAATTTCATTTGCAACCTGCTTTTTGATTAATGTTTTTATATTTTAATGTTATTAGCATGTATTTCATTTTATATGGGGTTGTAGGAGCTGCTGGTTATGGAACAGTCTAAATTTAATACTTATGCCTTTTATATGACCTACGTGAACAAACAAGGCCATCAGGCCACTTTTTGATGAAGTTTTTCTTAAAGTCTGTGTAAAGGCAATTCCAAGATTTCTATCAAAACACATTAAACATGTTAGAAAATAGTTGCTGAAAACGTGAAAAGACTTCGAAGGATATATTACTGAAATGTGGAGTTAGAGGTTAAAACAGCTTTTCACCAGTTTTCAGTCCAGGATTTTGTGGGCGGTCCTAAAGGGTGGCTCGATGACACGCTGAGGCCGCCCTGAGCATAATCCCCTTGCCTCCCTAACAACAGTATAAAAGCCTTCAGCGTGTTAGCATCTGTGCTTCTCCGTATGCTAGTTATTATTCTTGTTTACACTCAGTTGCTAGCTAGTTCTGCCTTCAAAGTACTGCAAATGTATTTTCCCTGGATGAACAGCTTTATTTAAACTTGCCAAACACGAAGAGAGAAGTTTCGTGTGTCAGGAACAGCACCCGCCCAGGGAGGTGCGCCTTGCAGCAGAGAAACAACCGCAAAGTAACAATAATATTCCACACGGCACATTGTTTCACTGAGGTACATGACATGTTGAGAGAGAGAGAGAGACAAACACAGAGCCCCATGAGTGGGCGTGGCTTCATTGTGCTCATTTTTACCTGATTTTGACACCTAATTTCATAAACTTGTTGATATTTTTAAGCATTCAAATTTGGCTGGATGGTTAATAGCACTTTCTTCTTTGTTCTGACAAACTCAGAACACATTTTTATTCTGACTTTACACGGACTTTAATGGCTACCAGCAGGTCAAATTTGGATTCCCTGTGAAACGGTTTATGTAACTATATATCTTGATAGCAATATAACAGCTATGAACACCATAGCAACCACATCCAGTGACCATAGCAACCACCTGTTTCTAACCTAACCACCAGGACCCTTCAGCTCCTTTTAGCTGACACCTCATCACCTCAACTCCTTTTTTAACACTTCATCCCATTTCTCTGGTTACATATTAATATTCCTTTCAGCTCCTTTAATTTCTTACACTTCAACCCATTTATGATGATATCTAAATGATTGTCCCTTTTCACCTGATTGTATTCCCACATCATTTTTATTGATCTATGTGATAAATAATAAGAAATATTTGCCACATTGTGGTGCGTATATCCAGAACTATCTGTAATATGATGACCTCTATCATATTGTGCAGCCATAACCTGCAGCAGCAGCACTAGAGTGTTCATCGAAAAGGGATCAACTCTGCAGTGGATCACACTGAAGCGGATGTTTTACCTCATTTCCTGACAGCCATACATACTTTCCAGCGCACTGACCATGGAAGACAAAGAACTGATGAGGAGGACGCACAATCCGATGAATCAATCAAAAGTTGTTTTTTTTGTTTGTTTTTTGTGAAGAAGCCATGTTTTACCAGACGAAGACAATCTGAGGAGAGATTTTTTTTTAAAAGGGACACAGAGGGTCTGATTCGTTGTTTTCAGGGCTGAGAACAGTGCAGATGTTCAGGAAGACCTCCTGCTCCTAATGAATAGAGATGTTTGTTTACCTGTGGCATGATAAAAAAAAACAAAAAAACTAGAAAGAACACCAAAAGGAAAAAAAAGCCTCTAAAAGTGTATATTTGATTATTTATTCTCATGTGTGTGTGTGTGTGTTTACCTGTGAGCTCATTCACTCCACATCAGTAGACAGAACACAGACGTTCTCAAATGCTGCCTGCTTTGTACACAGTTTTTACGTTGCATTATCTAAAGTCGCTGCTTGTGATGCTGTCCAACAGAAAAAGTGAGTAAATATTATTTTATTTACTGTGATGGCTCTCTGTTTATGTTGGTGTCAGAGCATTATTTAAAAAAAAAGAAATATGGTGGACAGGAGACATAGTATGATGAACGTACATAAATTAGTATAAATGGTTTTCCCTGCTTAGTCATGCTTTCCAAACTACCTTTCTTTCCAGTATTTTGTGGTTGGATATTGGTATGCTTGATATTTGTATTTATTTTATTTACATTAAAGGGTCAGTGTGTAGGATTTAGTGGCATTCAGCAGCATAGTTGCTAAATCACAACCCCCTCACCTCACACAATCCTTCCTAGTGTGAAGAAGAATCTACAGTTTCCAGGAAATGTGCAAAAATTCACTGAAGACCCACGGCGTCTGTAGCCATAAAAAGGCTCATTCTAAGGTAACAAAAGATTGTTTTCAGGTAATTATACACTAATGGAGTCATTTCTGCCGTACTCTGTAAATAGAGCCCTGGATCTTTAGGAACGTAATTACATATTTCAGAGGAATTATGACACATGTATTGGGAAAAGCCTGATATTTGTTCTGAGAAAAAAACAGGCGTTCAAGGACACCAAACAAATCACTAGATCAGTCAGTTTCAGGGTATGGACCACATTTGATCTTTAATCTTGAGGGGGTGGGGAGACATCGCATTTGAAGCCATTTCATGAAAAAATTATTTACAAGGAGGACTCAGTCCTCACAAACATTGACAGCACATTAGTAAAAACAAAGACACAGGAGAGTTAAGGATTTGAAGTACTTCTGAACCTTAAAAACATGGTGTTCTGATATCCAAACTATCAAGATAAATATATTTATAATATTTATATTATATTTACAGAATACGTTAAATATACAACGTCCATCATGTATTCTATAAACAAATATAAATTACTTAGGCACACTTTTGTCTCAAACAATCATGGGAGTGGTTTTCAAAGGCCATCCTCTCAATGTTTGAACTCAGTTGACCTGAACTTTCACCAAGAAAAATCTCATCAGTCTTGCATTGTTACACCATCCAGAGCGGCTACACTGCTACTAAGCTCAGTACTTGTTGGCCAGCAGTTAGGGGTCATAATGGACACAATCATGTTTACAGCAGGACTCAAAGCTGGCTTCATCTATACTGCCCAGACACAAGTGCAGTCCCAAGATGACCTCTTGACCCCCCTCAGCCGCTCCTTTGCACAGTCCTCTTTGCAGATTCTTGTTCAAGTAGGCCTGGTGGAGTGTCCACCTTATTGCTTACACCTTTTCTCTCCTATAGCATCTGCAAGGAGGAGGGAGCAAAGGTCAGTATGGGGGGAGCTAGAGATGAGTTTGGGACGCAGCCAAGCAAACGGGCTAAGAGTTAGACAAGGATGACGTTTATTTCCACACCTTTTTTAAAGGTAGACAATCATATAAGGTTCAGAGACGACAAATATGAGAGCAGCTACGATATCTACAAAGAATATACAGTACAAGTAAAATATACATTAATGATTCGGCCAACTAAATGCACGCAGAGGGGCGGAGGGGAGGAGTGGCCAGCCGGTATGGCCGGGCAGGGCTTACTATGCAGTCAGTCTATAAGTCCGACTCGGGCATGTCCGGCATGTCAGCCATCAAGTAACCAATACCGTAACGGCCGTTGGGTGCGGTGTCAACATCAGGACCACCGCTGCCGCTCTGCTTGCGGTAGATACTATTGCCAGGCATCGGTGATGGCGCCTCGCTGGGCGACTTGCCCTGGATCAGGCTGGTGTCGTCATCCTCCCCCGGCCGGGCGGTCTCCTTGATGATGCGGCCCTTTTTGTAGGAGACGGTGGAAAGGCCGTTGGTGCTGTCGTCGATGATGTTGAAATAGCGCAGGCCAAAGACCACCGGCACCGGCATGATGGCCATCACCACCAGAGAGATGCAGACAACGATACCCCATACGGGGAAATGCAAAGTCAGTTCTTTGGCCTGGAACACAGAACACAGACACAGAGAGGAACAGGAAGTTAGTGGCTGGTATGAAACATCTGATGTTTATTGAGAGGAACTATGGCCTAGTAAGAGTTTAGCAGATGTGTGAAGCCACAAAGGTCTGACAACTTCTCGAGATCAGTTTATTCAGCAGATGACAGTCAAAACAACAGCCACTATCATAAATATGTGCAAGTAGTTTAATAGTCTATTAAGTTTCACTTTTTAGCAGAAGTCTCTCTGTTTCAGGCCTCTGTTTTAAATACTCACTAACAAACGTTTACCAGCTTCAGCTCATAAATGGGAGGATTTAATACTTTTCTCTGTATTTATGTCATTATAAATATATCTTTGGGTTGTAGACTGCTGGTTGGATCAAACAAGCAAACAAATATGAAGATGTCACTCTTCATTCTGGGAAATGGAGAAGGGTATTTTACAACATTGGTTGTGTAAAATTGAATTTTATAGAACAATTCATCCACTAATCAAAACATTTTTTAATTGACGATGAAGATTGCTGTTAGTCACCACCAGTGTTGTAGTGAAGACCACCTAAACTGAGACCAAAAGTCCAAACCAAGACCAACACCAGACAGTATATAGCCTACTGAGGTAGTTTCTGTTTCTTTCTTTCTTTTGCACGCTTGAACTCTTTGTGGTTTAGAAAGTCAAGAGACCAATCTGGAGTACTACAACACTGGTCACCACTTCTGCCTCGAGTCTGTAGTTCAAGATAAATGATATCCAGTCATCGTGCTCTCTCGGCTAAGGTGAATCATCTCACAGTGAGGTTCAGTCCAGCTGCAGGTGAACCTAATTGGCTGTTGTTGATGAGCTGAGAAGTGTTAGCCTCACTGGACAAATTAAAGAGTGCATGCAGGGACGCTTTGTCCCATTTGGCCTTTGCTCCACTTTTTCAAATGACTAGTTTTGTCTTGATGTGATCAAACAGGTGCATGAATGTGTCTCTGGTAGACCACACATCCTGTTGATTGTCTGTGGGTTAAAAGAACATGTGTTTATCAGTGAAAACTTTGCCTTTACCCCTCCCTGTTTTTAGCTGCTGCCTCATTTACTTTGAACCCTTTAATTTGCTTTTAACTTGTTCCAGGTTTTTAAGAAGTGGGAGAACTTCCACCCCCATTGATTCGTGGTCCCAGGAGAAACTCACCTCTTCCTGTATCCAGGCACTGTAGCTGGGCGGTGTCATGGTCAGCTGGATGAAGCTGGCGCATAGGAGGACCAGCAGCAGGATGGGCGTGATGTACTTCCACATGTAGTAGTAGAAGCGGTACGGCGTAAAGCCCAGCATGTCCTTCAGGTCTTCAAAGAATCTGAGAGAGTGGCAACGCATGCAGGAAGTCAGATCAGATGTTTGTGGTAAAGAATTAGCAACATCTCTGCTCTATGAACCCCATGGCCTTCGTATGATGCTTATATGTCTCCTTTAAGTCACTTCATTTAAACAATGTGCCACTCAGTGGTTCTAAAAATAATGCACTTTAGAAACTGTTGTGTTAACCACCTAAAGTCACAACTTCCAGTCATAGCTGGTTCTTACGAGAATTACTGACTGTCACCTTTTAGGTGTCACCTTTTTTCACAGCTATATCTTCTTCTCTATATACTTTCTGTTTATATCTCTAGCCATTAAAAGTTTAAGTCCTGCACATGTGTGAGGTAATTCATAAAAAGCTAAGTCTACACTGATGATGATGTGTTTTGCACTTACTTATCGATCCCGTAGACCCAAGCGACTGCCACGTTCTCCAGTACGACCACTATGAGCAGAGGCAGAGTAGCCGAGTAATCGTCGAACATGGCCACAAAGTAGTTCCCTGAGCGCTGAACAAACAGGAGACCGATGCAGAAGGCCAACAGGCAGCATCCCACTGCAGAGGAGAGGAGAGGTGTGTTATAACACACATGTCACTCGGCGTTTTATATGCAAGCAGCATTGCTGTACATCGTTCTGACTGGTAAACGCAGTGGCTGTTTTACAGTGTGCCATGAAATGCTGTCATTACACCCCACTAACACCCAGACTCATACGAGAGGAGCAGGGATAAAGTCAGCTAAAATGGAGTGTGTTTAAGTAGAGCGGGACCCATTTAAAGCGGGATGGCCCACATCTGTTCACTGTAGTGTGCAGCAGCCACTGAGTCATGAGTATCATTAATCAAATCTGTTATTGTTATTCTGTTGCTTCTGGTGGAGCTTCTCTTCTCAGATATTTCTTTCTCTCTCCTCTCTCTCTGCGGCTTCAGCTCAACTCTAAGTACTTTGGTACTTTTATTTCTTTTTTGTCTCTGAATGCAGTGTGTGGAGGTACTTTGTGCTGGTGCTATAACATAAACTGACATTATAATATCCACATTTCGCTTATAGAATACACTATTATCGTTTAACTCCTCCTTTGGTCTTGTGGCAGAGCAGGAAATGGATTGTCTGATGTACCTTAATGTCTATTTCCTGTTGGAGGTGCTTCCATAGACATGCAGGGATTAATGTAGATGACGCTAACCTCAACATTCATCAGACAAGAAATATGCGTTTAGCAATCCTGCATCCACCCACTTTGGAACATTTCCGAACGTCACCTCCTACACACTGTATGTGCTGCAAGCACAATCTTTGTTGGGACCTGCACGAGCCATAGGATCACAATGCCTTTACACAACACTGCAGGATGAATTCATATTCTTTGTCTGAGTTCATCTAATTCTCAAAACATTTACACGATTGAAAACATTCATTTAAACTTGACTTCAGAGTTTTCTGAAATGTGGACACTCGTAAAAGAGTTGAAGTCTAACCTGTGAGAAATTCCTTGCGGACTTTGAAAGTGTCTATCAGCGGAGTGAGGATGCCCTCGATGGTGCCGAACATGCTGCCCAGGCCGAGGTTGACCAGCATGAGGAAGAACATGACGGACCAGAAGGGCGAGGCTGGGAAGTGGGTCATGGCCTCTGTGAAGGCAATGAAGGCCAAGCCTGTGCCTTGGACCGCCTGTTAAAGGGAGATAAGAAGAGGAGCTTTTATTTTACATTATACATTTTGGGAAATATTATTTGTTTTTGTTTTTTTTTTGCTGAGAGTTAGATGAGAAGAGCCTTTTTTTTTTTTTTTGCATGTACCTTATTGAGCTCATCCTCAATGCTGCAGGCATCCAGTCCCAGTTTCGGAAAGTCGCCCTCCTTGACCCCTCTTATGACTTCTATCATCTTATGGTAGTCCTCAACACTGACCTGACTAACCTGAGTGAAGTTAATGTGTTTGGGGATCAGGTGTGCATCAATGCCATTCCCTAACAACAGCTCAATCCTCTTTGTGTTCCTAAAGAAAACAGGCAGAAGGTAGTTAGTTAAACATCACAGGGTCAAGAATTCCCACCCCACACTACGACTGAACAATCGCTGTTCGGATGTGGTCAGCTGAACTTGATAGTTCAGAACATGTTTTTACTTCAACTGTCTCCCCAAACTGCTTCCTCCTCTGCTTTTAGTCTAAAGAATAAAAATACTACAGAGCCACGCTCACCATTTACACATGAACTTCTCTAGATCATCTTTGATGTCTTCAGTCATGTCTTTGAGTCTATAAATATCAACAGTAAATGTGAGAGGAAGCTTGTACTCACAGCGCGACGCATTTGCTGTTCATAATGTTGGCTTTGAAACCCAGCACTGCAAACACCACCAGGGTGGCCAGCACGGAGGTGAAGAAGTTGATAAAAGACACCAAGACGGCGTCAAAGTGGCAGTTGTTGTCCCGCTTGTTGTAGCTGGAGAAGGCGATGACGCCTCCGAAGCCGAGACCCAGGGCGAAGAAGACCTGCGTGGCCGCCTCTCGCCACACCTTGGCCTCCAACATGATCTCCAACTGAAAACACAGCACAGACAGATTCGGCTCAGTTTGGTAACACAGTCTACATTTACGGTTATCATTGTAGGAATATTTGTATATAAAAATATATACTACATGACTAAATATGATAAACTGTGCCAGAAGATTTTCAGGTTTAGGTCCCTTTGATGTCCCAAAGAATAAAAATTTTTTACCTTGTATGCACAAAGTAATTAAAAACATAAAAGAAAAACCTTTCAGCACTTTGTGGGTTGGTAGTTTTAGCTGAGGAAGCAAAATTAAAACGCCCAAGCAGTGAAATGCACCAGGATGCAGAGGTTATGTAATAAACTTAATTTGTAAAGTACTTCTGTGAACAAACTGCAGGGAAAAGACAAGAAACGCATGTAAAGATGAACATTTGCCGATTACTTGATCAGCTGCTCACCTGCTCACATCTTAAAATATATCTTATGAGTTATTTATGGTGCTAAGATGCCAAACATCTCAATCTGTGAGGGTTTGTTACTCGACATGATTTGTATCACTCGACCAAACCTCCACACATAATGTCTAACCGCTGATGGACTGTGAAATGTGGTTGAACGTATAGAAAAAGCAAGTAAGTGGACCTTGTGTTGAGAGCATTTTGCCTCGGGATACTCGCACTTAATAGGTTAATTGGTGACTCTAAATTGTCCGTTTTATTTGAGCTAGTTTTAGCATAAGTTTTACAGGTTTTTGTTGGTTTATGTATTTTATTATGCTTCGAGTCTGTGCATGTTCTGTGCTTAACATGGCTGCAAGAGAAATTTCACTTTAGCGACAATAAAGTCCAATAATCTTCATGAGTGCATACTGCATGTCTACTAAGCTGCTTTAAAGAAGATGAATCTTCAGTTTATCTATTATTATTTAAATAATTAACATCCAGTATCTCTCCACAGACTCTCATTGTACCGTCTTGCCACAAAAGACAGCTGGCATCTTGACAGTTTCCATGTGGCAGTTTTGTGTTACAAGGGTCTCAAACTGTTCCGAGCACAAAGCAGAACACACAGACAGCAGCAGCACTTTGAAGTCCGCAGGTACACGAACATGGTGGCACAACGTGTGTGAATGTTTGAAGTCTTAAGATGTCAGCCGACGAGACTGAGCAGACACACGAGACAGGCCGACTCTGCTGTGAACCAGCGTCTTTTCGGCTGGTTGGTTACAGAAAAAGCCTCAGTAACTCCTGTTTCCATGGTGATATGATTCCACAGCTTGAGGTGCCATTGGCCTGTTGCTGCCGAGGAGCTGGCCTATTACAGTGCAGATGTAATGTTTGAGTTCAGAAGGCTTTTTTTTTTTTTAACAGTGAGTGGATTTCATTTAAGTGTGGCTGCTTGAAAAAAAACAGTTTTCCTTGGTGGCTTCATTTGACTTCAGACAGCATCCTTGCTCTGAATTTCTAGTCATACAGTGTAGAGAAACGCTGGCTTATAACGTGCATTACCTTGGGTGTGAACATGTGTCGAATCCCGTCCAGAGAGCCCTTTAGGAGCAGAGCCCGAACCAGGAAGCAAATCAGCACAACGTAGGGGAACAGGGAGCTGAAGTACATCACCTGGAAGCAAATAAAACATCCTGTTAATATCCCCAACTTTAGTGAAGTCACTCTGCTTATTTCTCTGGGTGTAGCAGACTGTTGAAGATGTTAAACTGTCAGGAACAGTGTTTTCATAAGTGAAACAGTAGTTAAAGTATTGAGGACAATCACGGGATGTCATTTTATGTTACACCCTGTACAGAGTTTTTATGGATTACTAAGACTATTTAAAAAATCTCAGGTATGTTTCGTTCCTGTCGGAAAACTACGACAGACAACAGGAGCTCTGTCTCATGTCGATGACATTTAATTACATTTTTCTGTTTAAACCTTTCTTTAAACTTATCTTTGGCAATGGCAACACATCTTCATGGAGTGATGACTTAATGTACCGTGAACGTTGTGTAACCACTATCAGCAGGGTCCCAGGCCAGAGCTGGTAGCTGCTGAGCCTGTGCAAGTCCCTTTGTCCAGTTATCACGCTAATTAGACAGTGGGCCTCTTGTCTTTTTTTTTCCTCTCCTTCTCTGTGTAGATGAGGTGATACTCAAAGACTGAGAGGCCTGACTCAGCCGCTCTTACGGTATGTCACACACTGGTTTACAGGACTGGCAATGGGGTGTGGGTGCAGGCACCAAGAGATGGTTTAGGGGTGAGTCACAAGCACGGGTGGTGATTCAGAGACATTGCGTCTCCTGCATGGTGGTCCATATGTCGCTGAGGAGATAATGTAATGTCTCGTCTCAGAGAGAAAGGTATTATCCACACTTATGCATGATTCATTCATATATTTAAAAGTTCAATGCAAAGCATGTAAGTAATAGACTACATGAGACTGTAATCTGATCTAAATACAAGTGTGAACGACCACCAAGACGCATTGGGATCAGATCACTCAAAACACTTGTCAAGGTGGTCTGGGATGCATTTGACCACATGTCCTAGGCCACACTGACGTACTCCCTACTCTAACCTGTAACTGCACGGGAAACTCGCTGTCTGATTTCCATTTGGTTCATAATGTAAATTCTGTATTTGGGTTGCATACCTGCCAAGATAAACAGCAGATGTTTGTGAACACCTCGCAACCGCAATACCTCAGACTCCCTTAAAACGTCGTGCAATTTTGAGGGTTATTTGTTGAGTGAATAGAAACTTACAAAGTTTGCTAAATGTTTGTGAGAAATTCTTAATTCTTCATGTAAATTTGGCATTAAATGCAATACATTATGTTGTTTCCTCCCTTGTAAAGAAACATCAATACAATGTTGTCTTCTTTGTGAGGAACTGTAACTAATACAGGCAGAGAAACTCCCCAGACTCCCTTAAATGATCAGTTTAGTTAATTATCTGGGCCTTTTTGTGAATTCAGCAAACGTTCTAAACAACATATATCCCTATGTGTGAAGTAAAATGTTCTAATTCAAATACATTTCTGTGCTCAGGTTTTTTCTTTCTCGGCTGCAGCTGTCGTCAGCTCTTTTCTGATTGAACCTCCCAGCGCTGTGCTCTTGTTTAAGAACACAGTCGCGGCCTTGGTCAGCACAAAGCCAAACAGGCTGCTATTTTGTGTGATAAGCAGATATCTGCTCCTTTGCAACCTCACTCTTATGTTCTATCAAAAAAATGGACTTTTATTATGAAAGATTATGGGTCATCACAGATAGCGTGTGCTTCTCGCAAAGGCCATGTTCTGAGAACTGCACTGCTATCTTCATAAACTGATATAAAAAGTTAGGTTTTCCCATGATGAGGTGAGAGTAATTGCGTCAGTAACCTGGACTAAAATGTTACATAATTCATGATTTTGCATACAGAATAACTGGTTAATTTGAATTGTGTAACTTTCAAATACTCTCAATGAATTTCAAGTCCATGACAGGACCCCTCTTATCCTCATCATACTTATCCTAGCCCCCCCGCCTCCCTTCTTTTTTTTCTCCACACACTTGACAATCAAGCCAAGCCAAAAGAGCGCGTATAACCATGGTAACCAAAATCGTCTGATTCCTTTCACGCCCACCCACACACACAAATGGGAGAGAAATGCAGATCACGGTAGGGATATTCCTCGGAAAAGGCTTTTGTGAACATGGGTGGAGAGGCCATTAATATTCTTTTGTATGACACAGTGCTGATTAAACTTCAAAGACACTTGGAGCTGGGAAAGTTCATGCCCATTTCTTCTCTGGCCAACTCAAAAGGCCATCCAGACACACACCAGGTAGTTGGTGGAAGACCATCTGGCTCAGACTGTACAATTAACCAGTAGCCTGGGTGGTTCCTTTAACAAAAATGCGGGTTTTCTTTGTGTCGAGATTCGTTTTATTTTCATGATGTCAGTGGAAGAACTTAAACATCCTTTATGTTCAAAGGGCTGCAAGAGCAGCAGTCATGGCAGTCATTGTGACAGTAGTTGTGGTTCAACTCGGTGACATTTTTTTGGCTGGCAGCAGCCTGACAGGAAGGAGAAATGAGACTGTCTAGCACTGTGAAACCAGCGCGGCACAGGCAAAGATTAAAGCACCTCTGTTGCTGAAGGCATCCATCTTGTTTTGTCTTGGGCTCTTGTGGTGAATGCCGTGCAAAAGACGAGGGCTAAATGGGGCCAAGCAAACAGCAGACAGCTGATGGGATAAGACTTGAGCTCAGGACAATGTCTATTTCAAAGGTGGAGAAACTCATTTAGCTGGTGGCAGCCACACCATTACAAAAAAAACTACAGTTACAATCTAAAAAGAGGGTTGAAAATATTAGCCGTTACCCTCTGCGAGGGGAATATTTTTCTCATAAAATGTTGTTTGACACAATGTTTAATAACCCGAAGACCACACGATTTGCTTGGCCAGTAGGGGGCAAGAAAATACCAAAACAAACTGTAAGATACGCAGCCACCATACGTCATTAGCTTAAAAAGCTAAAATGTTACGTTAGCAACAAGTGCCAACTTTACTTCTAACAGACACAGAGCAATATGAGCCCATCATATCTGATCAAAGTTAAAGTTACTCCATTTTTAGCTTTGGTTTGTTTGTTGGAATACCAAAAGCAAATGACTTCCCCAGCAAAGATCATTCTGGGACCATTTTAACAATTAGCACAAGCTTGACTGTGACCTTGAAAGTATGCCAGCTAATGCTTGTCATATGATATGAGAAAGTGTGGAATGATAAAGATCACCTGTAAAAAAGAGAGGAGCTCGGTGCGAGCAAACATCAACCTTTAGCCAGTGGGGCTAATCCTTCCGGATGCTAGTCACGCGACTGTCAGCTTTGCTACACTAAGATAAAATAAGCTGATCCAGAAATCACACACACAAGATCACGAGCTCTCAGGGGCATATGTGAGACTGAATCTGAAAAAAAAACTCACACTACGGCAGCAGTGGATTCAGACCAGGCATCGATGCAGTTACACTCCATAAAGTGAGCTGAGTACGTGTGAGAGGATTTTCCAAAACACTGTTTGAGAAATGGCCTTTTGTTTCCGTCATTGTTCTTCATTTTCCATGGTAGACGAGCTATGTTTGAGTAGTTACTGTATAAAGACCAAGCTGCCAGGCTTGCAGGGCAGCTGTAGTAAGCCATTTCCTCTGCTCTCTTCCTCTCCTGCTCTCACACACTGTCTCCTCTTCTTCTTCTTCATTTCCTAGTTCTTAAAATATCTTTTCTCCAATTACTTCTACTGGTGCGAACCTGATGTAATACAAGAGCAAGGGTTGCACAAACCAAGAAAGTGAAAAATGCTAACAGAGAACCGAATCCTCCTTACCTTCCCAGAAGACTGGATTCCCTTAATCATGGCCAGGCAAACTATAGACCAGGCAACCAGCAGGCACACGGTCATCTTCCAGTTGAGTCCTCCACCCTCAGAGATGCTGTTGGAGATGTCCAGGGCCTGGCGGTACCAGTAGTAGGTGGTGGCCGAGCTCTTCTCACACTCAGGCACCACATCTATGGACAAAACGGTAAAGTTACACCTCAGCATTGTCACCTTATTAACATTAACTGTACAGTAGTTAAGAAGCCTTCTAAAGTTAGCCCATGGCTATACTGTGGCTGGCGCCAATGAATTGGTTTGTTAGTATGTCTGATTGTGTCTTACATGTACTGGTCTTGTTCTTGATGAGTGGACACTCATGCCATGGCAGAGGTTGCTGGAAGGACTGGGAGAAATAGAAGAGGCTCCAGCTGATGATGACATTGTAGTAGAGAGCTACGAAGAAGCACACCTACAGACAAGAGAGGCAAGCTCACTTCAGACACACAAAACAAACAGTGAAGCTGTATGAATCATCTCTCTTAAAACAAGAGCACACTTTATTTTCTGAGTGATGTGTGACAAAAAACCCTTGAACACTGGTGAACTGCCTCATCCCTTTTTTTTTTGTTGTATATTTTTAAATTTCAGGAGATAACATATCTAAACATTATGTAATAAAAAACAAACACCACAGCTTCTCTTCCACGGAGTGTGCCATATTGAACTGCCATGTTTCTGGATATGTTTCATGATGGACAAATTAAACACGGGCTCTTTTTTTTGGCCTTTCCTGGCCACCATAGTTTCTCCTTCACACTTCAGGCGACACAGTTACAATCTGCAGCTACACTGCTAGGTGCCACCAAATCATACACACTGGTTATTTTTTTTAATGTACATGTCATGCATTAAAGTAGCATGATATTTACTATTCCTGTTTCAACAACGCTGCTGACAAGTCTTCATGCTGCTTACAACTTAAGCATATGTGTCATATAGGAGTTGGTGCAGGCCCCAGTGTCAGACTCACCACACAGCTTGCAAAGCCGATGCCCCCCAGCCGAGGGCTGATGTAGTTCCACACCCCGATGCTGCCCCTGCGGATCCGCTGTCCCACGGCCAGCTCCAGGAAGAACAGCGGGATGCCGATCAGTACCAGCAGGATGAGATAGGGCACCAGGTACGCTCCTGCCAGTCAAGACAATACAGACAAGTTAAGTGGAGAACATGCAAGGAAGGGTAACTATGTTGTCAGATAACTGTGAAGTGACACCATTTCAGTTCCTGAAAACAGCCCCTAAGCACATTGCACCATGCATAAAGTTTTTTCTCTCTCTATCTGCCACATGCTATGATACACACACACACACACACACACACACACACACACACACACACACACACACACATACAAACACAGCAGCCTGCTAAACTTTAACTATACTTGTGTCTAACGCCCCCCTGATGGTGAACCATTTGCTTCAAAGCACATAAAAACACACAGCAGCCTCTTTAACAGTATCTGTCTCATTATCTCGCTAACGCGCGCACGCATACACACACGCAGACTACTACGCGCACATCTGCTGAGCTGCATCTGTGTGTCTCCACCTAATACGTCCCCCATGGTGTGTGGTGCAATCAAATAATTCTGGAAACCAGGAAAGATACTGAAGTCTAAAATTACCTAAATTACAGTGGGATTGCTTTGAGGCACAGTGCAACGACTGCGTTCCTCTCTAGAATTAAGGTTTCAGGGTGAATGACTAACATTAAAACAGGCTGTAATAGTGTGCTGCGATAGAATACAGGCGGGCACGTCTCTTGTGACAGTCAGAGTACTCGTGAGCAGTAACCAGGCGCATGACGGTTGGAAGAGAATCTTTGTTTTAGAAGAAATAGCCGGTGGTTAGAAGCAAGGTATGTGAGATGAGGTGGGGTTTTTTTTGTTTCACCGCATGAAGTCAAAGTACCTGCACTGGTGGAAAAACCAGAGTTAGCGTTAGTTAGAGAACCAAACCAGCCAACTCTTTCTTGAAAACATATTTTTCACCAGTGATACTACACCTCAACAAAGAAGATCTGAAAATCCCTTTCGTGGCCTTTTCTTCTTCCTCTTGTGAGCTAAACCACAACATCAAATGTTAACACATGGGTAGACTTACAGTACTGTAATGTTTGCCATAAGTCATTGATGACGGCGTCAAAACCGCCATGGGTGTATTGTTTTTGACGTTAGTTTTATCCCTGTTTCAACACGGCTTATTGTTTCATCTGGCAGGACGTTCATTCACATCCTTTCCTGAGTCCTGCTGTCCCTCCCAGGTTTGGCTTGGATTGGACTGGTCACAGACAGGAAGTAAATGTGTGTCTGTTGTTTTAAGCACGTGTGTTTGTGTATGTACAGTAGGCTAATTTTCTAATATTAAAACATCTAATTCTGGTTCACTGAGTACACAGTTCATTCTAGGAGGAGGCTTTGACATCAGTCAGCATCAAAAACCCCGATGGTTCCCATTGTCTTTGAAAAGCCTCAACAGTCTCCCTTGGACATTCGAACACTTTGATGGAACTTTGAGAAAGCAAACAGCCTGATAAGAGTGCATTTCATCTCCTCTTAAAATAGTTTCCAGGTTCTCGTCACTTGTCGTACATAAATGTGAAACGGCTGGTCTATCCAGTCTGGGCATCATCCAGACGAGTCACATTTCCATGTTTTTTTGGCAGCCCCATGTGTACAAGGGCGTGGTTAATTTGCATTACAAACAACAAGGAAAGATATCAATGTGACCGTGAATATTATTCGAGTTAATTAATCATGCAATGGAGGAACAATAAGGTGAGAGACAAAACAAGTGTGGTGCCCAGAGGTTTCTGACTAGATGTGCCACTGAGCTACACTATCTCTCTCTCTTCAGGATTCAGGAACAAAGTCAAAACAAAGAAAGAAGAGGCATTTCTTCATTTCTATCCTGAAGTAACACGAGCAAAATGTTAAACAACAAAGGGTTCATTTAGGCCACAAAATGGGGCACTTGGGTCACTAAAGGTGAGCTTGAAGAAGCATCTAGAGCCATGGTAAGAGCTCTGTGAAGTGCTTTGAGTGATATTAAGCTAATATTTGGTAATTAATACAAAGTACAGCTGAGTGTAATAGGAATCAGTCGCCAGTTTTCCAGGTATTTCATCATAAAACAAGCAAAATTAGAATAAATTTAATATTCAATTTATGTGGGAACATGAATGGTGGAATGATGGAAAACCCTGGATCACTGTAAAAATGTCTAATTCATTTGAACGCAGCTTGTCTTTCTTTTTCTTTTTTAATGACAGCCCAAACCTGATGTGACAGTTCTGGATACTTGATACTACACATTTCAGTCAGTACAGAAGTAATTCAGCCCAGAATCCAGCCATAATTCTGATCACATAAAGCTTTATAGCACTAAAGTGGTTATTTGAATTATCAACTTGTTTGGTTGAACTAAATTGGCAATTTTTATGACTTTCTGACATTTCATAGATGGAACGATTAATCGAGAAAAATGTTGACAAATGAATCGACAATGAAAATACACTGATCAGCTGCAGCACTCAGAGAACTAAATCTTTAATAGACATAAAAGGAAATGTATTTTAAAGTAAGTAGATGAAAGGAAATGAGTGATGTATATACACGTGTGAACATTGCACATGACACGTGTAGGTGGATAAAAGAGGGAGATGAAGCACACACACACACACATACAAGCACACACACAAACCCGCTCCATTTTAATCTAATTATTTGAACACAGCAGGGTGACCAGAGCTGTTTACAGACCTGAGAACATGACGGGATCGACAGAGGGGTCATGGCTTGAGCTGAACCCATTTTGTACACAAAACCACACACACACACACACACACAAATACTAACCGATGGATCTTACACAAATTATATACAAGAACATACTTCTAAAATCATGATTCAGTGCCTAATACATTCAAGTGAGGATGCTGTGGTGGGTGGTCGAGGTCTGCTCACCAGTGTGGAATAAGTGCATCTCAAAGAATGAAACCATGAGAGCACGTGTGTGTGTTTATAATTTTCAGCAACATTGTGCTGCCGCATCGACTCTGATGTGACTTACAGAGTTTCTTGACTGACAGTAAACTGCTGTGAACTATAGCTGCTGTTAGCTAATGTGAACTCAGTTTGTTAGCTGGACTTACCGGAATACTGGGTTGAAAGACGGACACCGAGCTGAGCTGGGCTCCTCGCTGTTGGACTAGTAAGTAATATTAGCTGGCTGCTATGTCTTGTGTGCAACACTTGCTTGATGTTTGGCCACACAGTTTAACACAAATGTATGTTGATTTTTTGTCACTTCTGCATTTTTTCCAGTTAGGAATATAAATGGCAAGTCATCATCATATATATGACCTGCTTATTAAACTGGTCCCATAGTCAGTAATTTTACTATGATAATAATATAATATGCAGAAGAACAATTCACAAGACAGCAGATTATACTGTAAATATTGGCTTTAAACATTTCCACATGTGGCTGTCAAACTGTTTTGATTCATTGGAGGACTTCCCTCTGAATTTCTTCAGAATATGTCTGTGTATTTTTTCTGAATATTTTGGGGACTTTCTGTCTTTTAGAGAGTTGGACTGTAACAGGAACCATTGCTGTTGTGGTTCAGTAATGATAATAAGCTCCAGGTCTGTCTGGACGAGCTGTCTGAGACGGTTACATTTAATTAGCTTTCTTGAGTCAGTCAATGGCTTTACATAATCTCCAGGTAGGAAGTGCAATACCTTCTCATCTACACATTAGCCTATATCACAACACTCACTGGCATTGTGGGAAATGTGGTTTGGATTGCAGCAGGGTTGAATGTTGTTATCATTGACTACAATCATGAGCACCAGCTGTTCTCAGAATTATTTGCTGCACCTTGACAGCAGTGTTATATAAAGGTTATATACGTGATGTGGCTGTTGTTGGTGAAATGTTACAGCCTGCACACCAGCAGAGACACAGCTGGTCACATGACTCTCATGTCGCTCCTGAAGGTCACTCAGTAGTCTGGTTTTGACAGACGAGTACAAAATAGGAAGGTTTTCTTACTCACACTTCAGCTCGAACAGGTAGTACTGAACACATTACACCAGTACTGAACATTATACCGTACCTGCCTCTGTTTGGGGCAAGCTGAGTCTTGATATGCAATTCAGGACTAATCCATGTCCAAGAGTTGTAACCTGATGATACATTTTGACTTCTGGAGAAGTCTGGCTGATCTTTTTTACAGTTGTATTTCTTAACATGACACTTTTTAGACATTTAAATCCACTTTAACATCACCCACAGCACCCACACTAAACACAGTCTCAGTACAGAGGAATAATAATATAATAATAAGCTACATGATCATTTTGTACATAGAAGCTGCTCTCAAAGCTGAAAAAGACTTCTGAGTGGAATGTGGACATTCAATTCAAGGCATGTTTCTGTCTTGGTAAATATTACATATAACAGTGACACACTCCACTCCACAAGGCCAGAGAAGTGAATCATGTCAGTCATTTTGTTGTCCTCGTTTGCCCTCTGTAATAAGATATACAACACACACACACACACACACACACACACACACACACACACACACATGCCCAAGCATGGATCTCCATACTCACAGAAACTAGAAGTATCTGTATTCACTGTTTCATCTGACGTCCATGAGATCCTGATGACCTACTGTCATATTATAGCATTTTGTGCTTGGTTTTACAACTGTCAGCATATGTGAAGTGCTTGTTGTGTGACTGCTGTACTCATTTTGAAGGATGCTTTCTGTTATTTCTATTGGTAATAACACTGTACTCGGCTCAAATCTGACTATTTGGCGACACTGCTGACAAAAGAAGTCAGTTGGGGCGAGAAACCCGAGAAGTCAGATGCTCAGGCGAGTTTTAGACAGAAGTCTAACTGTAAAAATGATCAGATAAACTTCCTGATGCAACTTTGACACACTTTTCTTGCTGTACTTGTAAGTTTTCCTGTGCAATAAGACATCATTACTGCCAATGTGGAGGTGTTTGCTTTCAGTTTTACATCCAAATAAATGTATTTACCTCTGCCATCATCTTAACGCTTAATTTCTTGACTTTGTTGCAAACTGCAGCAATCACTTTGGTGAGTAAGATGTTTCTTTATTTCTTATGCCCATCACCATGGTAATGTGTTACCATACATACATACTGTTCATGCTGTGTATGTGGTTGCCCACAGTGACTCACCCCCTCCGTTCTTCTGACACAGGTAAGGGAACCTCCAGACGTTGCCCAGGCCTACAGAGAAGCCAACCTGGGCCAGGATGTACTGGAGCTTGCTGTTCCAAGCCGGGCGTTCCTCCTCCTCTCCATCCGAGCCCCCTTCTTCCACATCACACTCTTTCCCTTCCCCTTCATGGTTGTTGACGATCAGCGAGCTCTTCTTGAAGGAATCGTCACAGGCGTCCTCGTTGGAAAGCAGGTCTTTGACAGACTCTGTGACATCGTCGTCAAGCTCTCTCTTGACGGCCTTGCTGTTTTTGGGCATTTGATAAAGCAAACAAGGCCGAGGGGTCGAACGTCTTTTTGGTTGGCGGGCTGGAAGGGCAAAGGCTGTGCAAAGGCTGTGCAAAGGCTGTGCAAAGCTGCAAGTTTGAGGTTTTTGGGTTTAAGGGCCCGTAGTGTGTGAGACAGTTTGTGGAGGATTGAGTTAAGAGGAAGTAGTTTATTTCATCATCACCAAATGTCTGCGGGGCAGAAAGGAAATATTGCAGTGAGTAAACAGCCCAAAAAAACCAATGACAACAACAACAAAAATGAAAAAAGTTGAGTCACTGTTTGTCATTGAGAAAACTCAGAGTTCGAGTCATTTCCCCTAATAAACTGCTGTCTGACTGATTTTTAGTAACTTTCAAAGATCTGGATGGAATGGAAATTAAAACCCAAACATTGTCTTTTATACAAGACAAATAAAAAAGTGTTAACTAGGCTGAACCATCCACACATCAAAGTCACTTTTAGTCTGATCATACACACCCATTCAGTTCACACACCATCTTATCTGACTGTGAAAAAAATAAAAAGTCCACACAGAGAATTATTGCTTTATCCCGGGGATGCAGAGTTATTCCTCACATGGAAATCACATGTCTAGCGGGTGGAGAAAAAAAAAAATCTATGAATGGATCATCTTATTTGTAAGTCATTGTTCTGACAAAAAAAAAAAGAAGCTGGGAACATTAGCCTGGCTGTGGACGGTGACTGTGACACGGACAGGTCGAGGTATGGAGACTATCGCGTGTCCAGCCTGCTGAATAATTGAAGGGAGGAGGCCATTTGCATACGAACCCAAACACTCCTGTTCTCCGCAGCTCTCTGGGCTGGGGAAAGCCCTCACACATAAGAAAGGATGAAATATGTCAACTTCCAACATGGAAATATGAGCAGACGTGAGCCGGTTCCCTATTTAAAAAGGATGGAGGAGGCACATATATTCTTTTTCACATCATTATTCACATTTACACCACGAGTGTCACTATTAATAGCGCCGGAGAAAGATTCAAGGGTGTGGACACGATCCAGGCAAAGGCGGGTTAAGGTGCGCAGCATCCTAGCGCGTCTCTGTTACGCATTTTTTTACAACATCTTTAAATATTATCCTAACAAGCTCATCACCGGAATTACTCCCACTATGTTGCAGAATTACAACACTCCATCCGCCTTTTCACAAAGCAGAGGATTAAGTGATTAATAGATTTCCTTTACCGCTTCCAGATCAGCCTGGTTTGTATGAGGCAAAGGCCGTCGTTTCATAATCCAGAGAGCGCAACCACAGCAGCCCAAAGGAGCGCTGATGCTGAGTAACCTTCACTGCAGCTAGGATGGACGCTGGAATGGGGAAAATGGCAGCGCGATTATTACAAGAAAATAAGGGCATGTCTGTGTTTAAGGCTGGAGGAGGATGACTAAAGACAGGAAGGATTTTAGTTTTTTTTTTTTGTCTGCACGTGACTCAGACGATGAGTCAAAAAAAAAAAAGGTGAGAGAAATGCAGATGGTAGGAAGGATAAAATAAATACACAGGATAAGTCACACTGGTGCCATGTGGCTCCTCGGGCACAATTCGTTCTATAAGCAATGCGCATAAATTACTGTCCTCCTCCCGCCCAGTCTTCATGACATCCATGTGAGGTGTTTCATCATTCACTGGCCACATCTTGCACACTGGTAGCCCGTCTCCCTCTGCTCTCTCTCTCTCTCACACACACACACACACATAGACACATCATTCATTTATCATTAGCCTAATAAATCCCGCTGAGGATGCTGTGGTACTCACCAGTGTGGAATAACAGTGGTCCCTTTCGGATTCGTCTCAAGGAATGAAATTGTGAGAACACATGCTCTGTGAAAACATTGTCACTCTGTACAGCATCAAACGACAAATGCGGTTCAAAAACCTGCAAGCCGACTGAAGTGCCATCTGTCAGCCACAAACGCTGCCCGTTCCGAGGGGTGCTCCGCCTCCGACGCACCGATGACCGGCTGATTTTTCACTCTGCCTCCGTGCTACGTTTCACCGCATATACTTAAAACTCCCTGCTATATGTCACCGCACATCATACGCTTTGGTAAAATGAATATTTAAAGTGAAAATTGCCTTTTTGTTTTCTATAACTCCCCCCCCTTCTGTTTAACTTGGTACAATCCACTATTACCGAGCGACTGGGAGGATGAATGCAATGTGCCTCTGTTTATAAACGCCCATTTCTTTCACCAGACGTGTATTAAACTGAACATTACACATATTTATTTTCATAATGCCTTTTCATATCGGAACAATCTGTAATTCTGTAATGTCGGGTTTGTACCCGTTAGAGACGAGCTTTTAGTCAAGGTCGACATTTTGAGCGTCATCCGCCCGCGCGACCCCGGGGAAAAACCATAAAATAAACATAGAGCCTCGACGAAACCAATATCTTTCTATATTAGAAATAAAAAAGCGGAATATTCCGTTGTGCATTGGACATATAGTTTATTCTAAATATATTCAGTCCAATGTGTCCAATTAATGTGCTAAATATTCAATTAAATCGAATAAATATGTATTGTGTGTTAAAATGTCTTCTATATGCTTCTATAAAAATAGATAAATATAAAAAGAAACAATTAAAACAATATACAAGTAAAAAAAGGAATAGTCTATTTATGAAATCAAATCAAATAAAATCATGTCCATAATAGAGACAAGAACACATTCTTCTTGGTCAAATATTTCAGACACCACAAAGCCAGGACTAATCAGACAGTTGTGGGATACATTTACTCATGTACTGTATGTACTAAATTTCTTGTGTGTTTCTTGTGCTTAACTTCTGTATTTATGCTACTTTGTAAATTGTGCTTTTTGAATTTTCCAACTAATAATTAGTTACTTTGCAATTTAAACTTACTTACTTACTCATGACGCACTTTCACAGATTACACTGATACGACATAAAATGAAAATAACTAAAAAATACTGATGACCTGTTTTTATGCAAGCATTGAGGCATTGATTCCTTCACCTACTCCACTGGACCATGTGACAGTACCATAAACTGGCCACCAGTTTATTTTCTTTTGGGTACAAAATGTTTGCTATCTATCAAGTGATGCATAGAATAGCTTTGGCTGAAGTGAAAGTTTCGTCAGTTAAAAGTATGGCTGGGGCACAATTACATAGTAAGTGTTTGAAGAGCGGGAAAACCTGTGCCAAAACCTCACTGGTATGACTCAAAAGATGACAGGTGGGTTGTGTGAAGGAACTGTATTCCCATACCGCCCATCATGTCTCAGTTTCAAGGTCAGACTTCTGTAAAACTGTTTTAATTTCACATGTATGGCATATGCTAGCATTGTTTTCTATTGAGGCCTTTTTAAAATGACAATTCTTAAGGACAGAAGTAGTAATAAGAAGCAAACTGTATCTCAATCTCGGTTGCAATATTTACAAATTGGTATAGAACCAAACCTCTCACACTTGAACAACGGATGGCCACTGTAAGGGATATAACTGTGATGGCTGATGCAGACATTTCCCACAAAATGGTAGAAATGCACTTTCGCTGCAAACAACAATATGGACATAAAGATAGGAGAGTCAGAAATGTATAGTCTACAAACAAACATGTAAGATTGTATGGCATATTTTATAAATTTATGTTTAAATCACTTTTTACATCCATTAGGTGAACAGGTTTTAAGCTCCTCCATGATTTTCTTGGTTGCCTGTGGATTCATTCATATGTAAAGGATAAATTAATGTGCTTCCCTATGGTGTCAATAGTGTGCAAAACGAGGCGGCGTTTAGCTCAGTTGGTAGAGCAGCCGCCCCATGTGTGAAGGCTCCGTCCTTGCTGCGGAAGCCCAGGGTTCGAATCTGACCTGTGGCTCTTTCTCGCATGTCATTCCCCATCTCTCTCTCCCCACATTCCTGTCGCTCATCAGCTGTCTGTCAAATAAAGCTTGAAAAGAAAAGGCCAAAAAAATAATCTTTGTTGATGGGGTGAATTGCAAACAACAAAATAGTGTCATGGAGCCAGAGATCCAAAAAAACAAACAAACATAGAAAGATGTAATGTGTATGTCACTTATGCTTGATGCCCAGGATTATGCTTTCTTGTGCCTATAGAGTGTGAGCACGAACACTAGCAGCAGGATGCTGGAGTTCCCTTAACACCCCATATTGTCATTATTAATTAATTCATGCACATGTACATTGGAAAAGGATAGACCAAAGCCAGCCATGTCTGTCCTTACTTGCCCCAGTGCCTGGTGTGATATCCACCCACAGTGTTTCAGGTACATCAAGGACATAATCGGAGTATGAGTGTCAGTTTACAGAGCGCCTTTATCAGGCCAAAATGTGTGGGTGAGAGTGTGTTTTTGATGCTGACACAAGTCCTCTTACTTTTAGTTAATCTTGAACGCTGCTCTGTACAGCTCTCCTCTGTTGAAGGATGAAGTGTTTCTCAGATATTGTCCCGTATACCTCTGTGCTCCTGACATGAGCACAGCCTGTCATTCTCATTGTACAAAATGTCCAAGATATTGCCTGCTCGCAGCAGTTTTCCCTCTCTGCAGGAGCTCAGTGAGCGCAGCATAAGTAGCAGTTATTGATTGTTGCTAATAGCCTCCATCTCATCAGCAGGGCAGTGCAGAAACCATGAGAGCAGTGAAAGAAACCCAATGCTCATGTTAATTGTATTAGTGCGTGTATATTTTGTTTGGCAGATGACACTGTCATTCACTATGAATTATTTAAATACCTGCCACCACCCATTCAAAAACCAAGACATATATTATCATTACATAATCACCATCTGTTCAGAGAGTAGCACTGTGGAGAAGTGGAGAACACTAAAGCTGTAAAAATGTGTTTTGTCGTCTTGTGGTAATGATGCATGCATAAACCGCACATATTCACATTGAATTCAGTCCACAGGTTGTTTTAGGCAAGCAAGAAAATTGCAGACAGGCTCATTATTTAAGTTACAACCTGTTCATCCATGAGCAATATAAAGTCATCATAAAATTAATAAAAGCCACCTTTAACAGTGTACCTCTTTCATTGTCTGTTTGAACAAATTCCCTCCTGTGGTCGGCTCCCTGATTGGAATATGTGTCAGTATAGTGTGTGTGTGTATGTGTGTAATAGTGGTGATAGATGTGTATAACCTGTAAATAAATAAAAGATACCAAGAAACCACACAGTTCCATGACACCATTCTAAGTTACAGCACTGCTTTGAACTAAATGCTAATATGAACATGTTAACTATGATAATGCTAACATGCTGATGTTTAGCATTTGACTGTAAATTTTCGATTCATTTTGCTTCAGTAGTTACTGTGATAATCAACACTCACACTCACACTCACACTCAGAGTCACATTTGATAGGCGCTGCTATCACGACTCCATGGGCAAAAATTAGTGTCAGCATGATGATGTGTGTGTTCCAGTATCTATATGTGTGTGTCTGTATCTTTATGTTTGAAGACACGAAAATCAGCTCATTCTTCAAGGAATCAATGATGTCACTGTCTGCTGAGAAGAATGCCTCGTTCTTCACAGAGAATGACGATAAGGACGATGACTTCGCTCATGAGACCGACTGACTGTGCGGCGTGCTGCCTTTCAGCCAAATGTTGAGTCTGAAAAGATCACTTTGCCTGAAGTATCAAAAAAAGGATGATAAAAAAATCACCTATTTCCTGAGGTCATCAGGGGTTAACTGACATGAAGAATGGGATTACAGATCTGACCTTATGCTATGGCCATGTAACAGCAATGGACCACCAGATTGAGAGAAAACATCGAACACATCTGATGAAAGATAACAATGATACAACATAAAGAACAGGTCTTGAATACTGAATATTGAACTATTTAACATTGAAATGAATGATTGTTTACTGTTATGACATTAAATGATTAAATGAAATTACACTGCATCTAAAACTGGCATCAATTCAGGCTTAAATGTAGAATTAAAGTATATACTGTGCTGTGTTAGAGAAATGTGTGTATGAATTGATTGATCAATTATTCACTGACAATGGGAGATTTCATTCATTCATATGTATTTATATCACAGTCCAAAACGTCTTTATAATCTTACTTCTCTTGAATTTTCATATTATTACATGCAGACGGGTGTCAAATTAAAGGAAAAAACTAATTATGTGTATTGAAAAACATACCGTAAAAACAGAGGCCTATACTGCCTGATACAATGAAGAATTAACACTTCATGAGCAGGGTTATCTGATGTCAACTTTGGATCAAAATGTCCAGAAAAAAAGATCTAAGGGTGACTAAATGCTATTAATCTATATATATCCATTTGAACTCTTTCATGACTTCTTTGTTGCCCCTGACCATGCTGTGACTCTTTCTCTGATTCATCTCCAGTATTGTTGTCTGCTGCTTTATGTTCTATATTACAATCTATTTTCAGCATTTCCCAGCTGGTTAAACCATCAACATCACAGCCGTGTCAGACGGAGCTTGTACATCAGTAGGTCATTGGGTTTGACTGAAGAAAGGCTGGTGGTTCTTATTGTGTGGAGCATAAACTCATGCAATGAGTTGGTCTGTTGAATGGTCTGTTCATTTTGAAAAATAGATTCTTGCATTATTAGGCATTAATCAGCTGACAGCCAGCTCATTTTGAATCAGTCACACACCAATCACAGCCAATTTTCATAACAAGGCAGTCCATTTAAACATCTCCTCACTGAGCCCTGCTACGCCAATGCTACAACACAGTGCTGGTGCTGGCAAAGCTTTGCCTCCACCTTTCTGGCCTAATCCAGGCAGCATCTAATAGTGAAGCCATCAGCGCCAAACATAATGATATTTCCATTTGTTGTAATAAATAAGGTTCGACCCTTGTTTTGAAATAGCAATAAGTGTTTAATTTATGCATTTATATGCCCCTTTGAGCACCAGGTGTTCTCCAGTCTGTGCTGCTGTTTTGATTTTGCGATGAGCCGGTCACAGATGGCAGCTTACCTTGCCTACCTGTTGAATTCTTCATGGGCTGACCCTGACTCTGGTAACATGATGCCATCCGGCCGTCACAAATTCACCCCTCCCAGGCCTCTGATGGAAAGTTAAGGTGTATTGGTTTTCAATGTGTCACAGAGACACAAGATCTCAGCCAGTAGGAATCACTCAGAGTTGGCATGATTGGGTAAATCAATGATTTGCTCCTGATTGTTCACACACTCTGATCAGGAAACAAATCTTACAAACAGTTAGATTACCCCCACTCCGAGATGCAATTGAAGAAATGTTGTACACACAGTGAAAAACCTGTGTGCTATGATATGCGCAGCTAAAACCTGCTCTGATAAAACAAAAGAAAACAATCAGCGTTGAGGCAGCGGTGACGTTCACACTAACAGCCTTGATTTAGTTTTGTTGTTTTTGGTGTGTGTGTGAAGACAGGAGTCAAAATGAGACAGCGAGGCCATGAGAAGTGCTGATGGCTGGAGTTTGGATTGGTCAAATAAGAATGGAAACACTTGATGATGATAAATGCTATCTGCTCCTACCATGTTGTGTCTCGTCTGAGTCAAAGTGTCCCCGGTTTTTAGCCTATTTAGTTTCTGCCCTAGTTCTTACCTGTGTGTTCCTTGAGGCTGGTTTTTCTTTCGTCCAAGGGATTTTTTTCTGGCCTTTGTTTCTGAGCTGTCCCTTTTCTTTTGTTTCCTGCCACCTCGTGTATCACACAGTAGGTGCAGCTGTTGGTACCAGTCCTGGCACAGGTCAGGTTCTGGTTTTGTTACAGTCTCTAAAAGACTTGTTTGTCCCTGTGCTCTTATGTAATTCAGTGAGCTGCCATTATCTCTGCACCACTGCAGATTATTATTACAGGTCCAAGGCCCAAGAACAGTGGAACTGGCAATCAGTTAAGCACCATGGCCAGTAAAGTTTTGGTGTTTTATCTTTAACTTTCTGCATGGTGCTTGTTTCTTTGTCTGTTTTATCTGCAGTGTTTCCTGCTGCTCTTTTATTTCCTTCATTTAATTTCAGACAAAATGGACACAAAACATTGCAAATGTAAGTTTCTGCTTGTAGGTTAAATCACAATATTTCATCATACCAACTGGTCTGTGACCTAAATTTATTTAAAAAGGTCTTTGCATGCACGCCCAGATGAAAGTATAATGATAATGATAAAATAATAGTAATAATAAAAGATATCAATGGATGTATTCAGAAGGTTCATGAAATTAATGGTACAGTGCCAGTTTCTATATAACGCTACACTATCATAGGGCATTCACTAACTAAACACCACACCAATATGGATATAGCTTAAGAATGATTTATTGCATATTATGTATGAACCAAGATGATGTACTGTAGGAGGGATTAGGGATAGAGAAAGGGAGTGAGGGTCAAGGGATGAAGGGGTAAAGAGATTAAGAGAAATGGTTGTAGATAGATGGATGAAGGAGTTTGGAGATAGACCGGCATTGGCTGGTGGTGGGAGGACAGAAGGGAACCAACTGTGAGTGGGGAAGCCGTTTGTTCTAATAGTAATATCAGAAAGTTAGTAAAATCACTATAATTGACTCGAATGGTGATGCCATCACATCCTAATTCCAGTATGAAATTATCCAAATTCTACGATCCTGTTGGTAGTACAAGAAGTGGTGATATGATTGCAAAATACCATGGTACCAACATCAATATGCTTAAATTAAAATGCCAAGCTACAGCGTCATGTAGATGAGTGATATGAGCAAAATGAATAATCAGGCATTAGACAGCAACACGGTGATCAGTGGTTTGAATATAGAACTGGCTTGCTGGGGCTGTTCTGTGTGGAGTTAGCTTTGTTTGTCTTCCTGGGTGTGTGTGTGTGTGTGTGTGTGATTTTCCTCGAGGTGCAACAGTTTCCTTCCTCACAATATCATATCAAATTCAGACCAGATTCCGTAACAACATGATTATATAGAGGAATCTGACAAGTAGTGATATCCAAATCCACCTGAACACATGCACACACACACACACACACACACACACACACACACACACACACACAGGGCTCATTTTCAATAACATAATGGCTGTAATGTAATGTCAGGTTCACTTTTGGAGCTGTGGCTGGAAGTGGAAATGCTTCTTGAAAGAGAACATTAGCTGCAGTAAAGCTGTCCTGTGACCCAAGGAACAAGTCATGGGACCCGACATAGTACATCACAACACTTGATCTGGGCCAAGTGCTCTCTTTATGGTTTGTTTTATCCCTCCTTGGTACTATTTGGGTGTGCATTTTCATATATGACAGTACAATGTATATCGCTGAGATTACTGAAATTCCCTTTCTTAGCAAGACCTGTCTTAGCAAGACATCACTAAACTGCTTAGTCCAAAATGCTGCTGCTAAGCTTCTGAGCAAGACCTCCATTAGGTCTCATGTAACACCAACCCTGAAGTCTCTCCTGGCTACCCATTAAATTAAGATTCTTGTAATCACGTTAAGAGCCCTACATGATCAAGCACCCGCCCACATTGAAGAACTATTGCAGCCATATAATACCAGAAGGGATCTCAGGGCCTCTGATCAGGTTTGTTGGCTGTTTCTAGCTCCAGGCTCAAGACAAAAAGAGCACCTCTGATGTTGGAGCTCCTTTACTAAAGAAATCTCTTCCATTGGACTTACGATCTGTGGACATCATTGATACTCAGCTCTAGTCCAGTTTGTTTAGACTGGCTTCTGTTTAATCGGTTGCATTATATTTATTTATATATTGCTCTACCTTTTGGTTTTAGCTGAATTAAAAAAGTCCAAATGATTTAAAATCTTTAAAAGGGTAGAAAAGTTACATGAAGTATTTTTCATCTCCAGACATTTAAAAGATACATTCTCCTCTGTGGATTGCGAAAACCTCCCACTATATGAACATTTTTCAGAACCAAAATAATAAACTGAATATTATCAATACTCCTCATCAAGTTAAAAACAAGGCTGACTGCCAACAACTGCATATCATTGCATGTTAATGAAATGAAATAACAGTGACACCAATTACTTATTACTTATGTGTGGTATGTGTTGTGTGAAAATACATAAGCAGTCTGCACTGCATTCTTATGAATCTCTGCACTGTTCCAGATTTAAGGTAGATGGGTCTTCTTCCTATACGAAGACAAACTTACTATGTGCAGTGATCAGAGCTTCATCTAGATGTTAAGGAGATTGGTGGCAGACTCAACAGAGAGACAGACAGACAGAAACACAAGGGGAGGAGAAATGACAGGAAAACACTGGGAAGGGAGGCGAACAGCCTCTACATGACACTAGATTGAAAGAAATGAAGAAATTTCTCTATTCTGAATGTTTTGTTAAAAAGCAAATGTGTCATTAAATATTCCCTTACAGTTTGTCTCTGGTCACTGAGGTCATTCTGCCTCTGCACAGTGGATGTCTTGACACAAGTGTGGTTTTAGCTTGAGATATCCTTTGCACGTGTACAGAATTGAGTTCTCTTGTGAAGAACTCACATTTCATTTTGCCCCTGGATGTCAATGTTACCATTGATAGCCTTGTGGGTAAATGCTGCTCTCAGCATGTGACTATTAGATATTTTCAAAGAGGGTGTATGCAAATGTTTAGATTTAACCTTGAAAACATTGTGTGAACGTTGTAATACCACACAGAGTGTTTTATTGAAACACATAACTGTGAAGGAATGTCTAAATTATGATGTGTTACTGTAACTCAATAAACCTGGAGCACACTACTCCTAGCCCCCAGCTTGTTAGGGGGAATTGTGATTACAGTAATCCCACAGTCATTTGAAGCAGATTGATGTAGTAAGGTCACTGACAGAGTAATGATAACTTTGTAAGGCAATCCAAATCTTTTTCCAAGTCCAACCAATTCACTGCTGTAGTCATCCCACTGAAATACAGATAATATTGGTTTGAAGGGTGTTGAAGATGGATGAAGTTCACAAATTTAAGACAGTGTTTGGCTTTGGAGATTTGTGAAAAACCAGTTTTAGATATTGTACAAGCAAGAATTTGATACTAGAATGCAGTATAAGAGTGATTAGGCTTAGAAGGGCATTCATGCCTGATTAGCTGGGTTAAATATTTCGCCCCTCACGTGCACCGCATATGTTTTAGCTGCCATTAGGTCTGCATACAAGTCGCCTTACTCTCAGAAGCCCATAATCTGGCTCAGTGCATTGAGAGGAATTATTTCAGCATTGGGGTTTGAAATGTCAGCTTGAGTTCATGCATGGGAAATGCATTATTTCTGGATAGTATTTTGTTTCCTGTGGTTGATTAAATCCACAATGACTAAATATGTTGAATAGATTAAACAAGGTCTACACATGAGACAAATTAACGTTTCCTGCACGAAAACACAATCTATGTCATGCATATGTTTATTTGGTGACTTGCAACCTATCCTTTCAAGATAGCCAGTAAGAGGAAAAGGGTAGTTTGGGGTGGTGGCAATTTTTTCCTTCAATCCCATCTTTTAGTGAAAGCCTCCAGATGGACATGATACGCTCAATAGGCCAAATGGTTGCCAAGATAATGGCTACAGACGAGTAACAGAAAACCCTTGACAGTGTAAACACATGGCTGCTATCCAAACCACTACTGCGTTTGGGCTGGAGCCGCCATTGACTGGCGTAATCTGCTGTATAAATCTGCAGCTTGGCCATGTCTGGCTGCTGTCTGGGTTCCGTGCACTTGGACAAAAGCGACGGACACCTTGCCCACTGACAAAGGGCCAGGCCCTAATCGGAGTGGACAAGCCTTGCTGATGGAGCCTTTTTGAGCAATTGAACTTGGTCAATGATTCTTAGAGGACCTAATGAAACATAAGGGACAGGCAGTTTGACTCCAACAACGGGGGCAGCACGAAAGTGTCCTGTTTCTGCCCATCAGCCTCAGAACTAAAGTTGTGCTCTGACCTGTAATGACCTTTATGAAAGCATGTCTATGTTGGACCAGTAAAGGTTCTGATAGTGTTGACCTTGTAGGACACAAGTGTTGTAGATGTGATGCCTTTCATTGTCGTTGTGGAATTCTGTTTTGGGCTTTGAAGGAAAAAGTAGTCTGATCTGGCGCCATTCTGTTGTTTTGTTTTTGTCCCGGAACGTCACGAGAAAGGAGAACAGGCCTTAGTGTGTCTCCGGAGCAAACAGTTTGGGATGGAGGACACGCTGTTCTTCTTTGAAACTTGAGGAAGGAGACTGGGTTCCTTTTAGAAAGCCCTCAGGAATGTGTATGGGAAAACCTGTGTGGGCCACTGGAATCTCCTCAAAGAGAAGGAGTACAGCATGAGTGCAGAGACTTCACCACGGGAGAGAGGAACCGGTCTTTGTGATCAGAAATGCCATTTAAAAAGTGTGCATTGTTCACAGCCTGACACATTTTTTGTTCTGGTCCTGTGATTCACCTACAAGGTCCTCGGCTCACTGACCCCTCCTAGCTGACTGCCCAGAGTGCCCACACAAGTCAATGACACTACATTTTATTTTCATGAAGCAGTGCTGCAACAGAACAGCTTTGTTATTGTCAGATTGTGCCAAAGTATAATACTAATTAGCTCAGTGGGATAGTTTTTAAATGTTTGTAAAAAAATGTTCACTGTTTTCAATAAATTAGTTACAGGATGTTTATATGAAACCTGCAATTAACAAACACCAAATGCAGAAATCAATACAACAATGTTGACTGAAGAATGTAATGTAAATGTAAAATATCAACCAGAGGTCTACTTAATAATAATAATTTAGAAATACAAATGAAAAAAATAAAAATAAATAAAATACACTACTCACACTGCTCTTCTCTCCTTCAATATTGGATATTTTAACAGAGATAAAAACAGCGTAATTCAGATCACTTACATTTTAAAGTCCATGTCTCATGGTGACAGAATAGGATAGTGTTGTAACAATTTTTCCTGGAAATATTCTTTGATTTTGAATTTGTTTTCCAGTCCTGAAAAGTGTAAATGACTCATTATTGAGATCATTATTGAACAACAGTCTAACTGCAATCTGACCACTGCAGTCTACCCGGCGGTCAGATTGAACAGGTTTAAATTGTGATTTTTCAGCTCATAGTATATTCATCTGATATTCTGTGATCCAATTACAATAATGCTAAACCTAGAGCAAACGTCTGTTTCCATTATGAAGTTTTAAGAATAGCTTTGCTAATGCAACACAGATTCTACTTCCAGCTTGTTATAGACTTTAATGTGGATGTGACACCATAAGAACCTGTTCCTCATTAAACAGCCCAGATCTTTGGTACTAACTTTTCAATTTCTTTTACCATTGACTGGTGATTTTTTTTTCTCATGTTCTAACTGTTGCTCAGAGGTACTTTGTCTTTTTGTGCCCTTTATTTGTACAGTATAAATTTATTGTAAAACCCATTGTGCAACATTTTGTTCTCAATATACACATTCCAACTTTCCATACAAAATAATATCTATTTGCAAAGAAGACTTCTTTTTTCAACCCAAGAGCATAAAAAACACTCAAAAATAGAATATTGCTCTCTGCCATCTAACTGTACCGAAACAAGCGTTTGTGGCAGGTGACCCCAAACATTTGAGCAGTAGTGTTTGTCTTTACAATAAATAATAAATAATATCTATATTCATGTCAGTAAGTAAAAGAATAATACATTTTACTAATGAGAGTACGTCATACGAACAATTTTAATTTTACCTTTGCCTTTTGCACGGTTTGTCCCTAACGAGGCTCCGTAGCAGACAGCGTTACCATGGTGACTGAAGTGCCTACTAGACGCGAGGGGCACTTGTTTGACTCGCTTTGCATGCTAGCAGACGTTAAATTAGTTTTGAAGTGCTAAACGGCAAGTTTATCAGATGGTTACAATAAACTGTAGTTATTAAGATATATTTCTGACGACAAACTGTGGTGACTGAGTGTAAGCGCTGACATTTTTAAAAACATGACGGATGCTAATGACATGTATGACATTAATATGCGGGAGCTGAATGATGTAGTCCTCCCTGATGCTGATGAAACTACAGAACAGCACAAGAGCTTTTCATTTCACGAGGGGGAGGTGAGTATAGTCTCCTGCTGAGGCCAGAACACAGAAATAAGATTTTACATAGTAGTAGGGTCAACACAGGTGTTAGCAATAATACTAAGTAAGGCTCCATTCCATTTATTGCGAGACTCCAGTGAGCCAACATGCAGCACAGCAGCACCCTGACTCTGTCAATTAGTATCACTGATAACACCTGTGTGTACCTCCTGTTACATGTCAAAATGGCCGCTGTGAAAAGGCCTATTGGACAGGTGATATTGACAGCTAAAGCTAAATGTAGCTAATAGCAGCTAACTTGCTACCAGCTATTTATTTATTTATTTATTTATTTATTTATTTATTTATTAATTATATCTTTATTTAAAAATCTCTCTCCACTCTTTTTCAAGTGAGTACTGGCCAAGACAGACAGCAGCACAAACTAAGAACAGGTCAAACCAAAACACACATAGTCTAAAAATGCTAAAAGTACAATACAAGCCTTGAAATCAACAACATCAGCTAAAACAACACCTTGATGATTCATTGTCTAGGTCTTTCGATATAGATTTAAAAGCATTCAAAGGGATCAGATCTTTGAGTTTTAAAACATTCTGTAAAACATTCCAGTCAGAGGGTGCTGAGTATCCAAACGCCCTCTTCCCTAGTTCAGTACGAACATTTGGTACAGATAAAATATAAAAGTCCGTTGAACGCAGCCAATATTGTCCATCACACTTTCTAGAAATAAAAGAACAGAGGTATGATGAAAACAAGGCCATCCTACACGAGCATAAAGCTCACAGTGGTGAGTCAGGACTTTACAATTTGTGATGAACCTGAGTGATGCATGATAAGCTGTGCGAGCAGGGGCGCGCATGTACAAAAGATCCCCATAGTCAAAAGAAGTTTATGCCAGCTTGCATGGTGAGTTTTAACATGTTTCACATGTTTCTATTTGTAAGTTTTATGTATTTTATTGTGTTTCAGATCAGGTCTTTGTGTTTCCATTGTTTGACTGGACTCCAAGTCCAATATGCCATGGTACATTAAATTCAAAAGAGAATATCTTCAAATGACAGCTATCAGGGCTGGTACTTGCCTTGTTTTCTGTACAATTTTTGTACATATTTGTATAAATGTATTGCAAAACCATCAGGAAAATTAATTTGGCAGTCATATATTAAAACATACACAATTAAGCAGTAACACCTGGAATAAACAGGAGTGGCGTATATAATGGATGGAATATGGACAACCTTAGATCATTCTGTATAGTTACGCATAGTTAAGTATAATTACTGTGTTTATCACACTGACCATACACGCTGTTATTTGTGCATGTACTGAGTCAGTTATTGCTCCTTTTTTGTCTGTCTGTTCACAAGCTAGACAAGACTACAAGACTAAACATTAGTCTTACCTTAACATTAATATGTATATGTTTTGATGAAACATAAACCAACTTTCTCACAATAGGACTTAGATGATATTCCACCATCTCTGCTCAGCTACTTTGAAACCTCAAAAAGCAGAGCAACAGTTTGTGAGAAGATCATCCTCGAGAAACATGAAGGTAAAACAACTTGTTAAACTTCTAGAGGCACTGTGGTGAACAAAAACTCAATTACTAGCCTGACACTTCAATGATTCTATTAGTTTTTCTGTATTTCAAATGATGATGGATATAACTGTCTTCTTTGAAATGCATCTCAGACTTCACTGCATCACATCATGCTGAGGACATGATGACCTTACCTACTGAGCTTGACGAGGACATGATGAGACTAGATAAGCAGGTAAATATCTCTCTTTACAGTCTAGTGTTAAGTACCTCACTGTCACTGACAGTGTCACTGACACATCCAAAGCACAACAGACCCACAAGTTGTGGAAAATTACTCTAAATGTACGTTTTGCCTGATACAGGTCATTTGTGACAGAGAAAATGAGGAGAACAACACTTCCACTGACACCCGCCTTCTTCCTGCACCCACAGTGACAGAAGCACTTTTCACACACAATGTGTCAGTGTATCCCAACAATGAAGGTACAGTACATGTTTAGAAAAATGAAGTGAAATGCTGGGAAACACAAACAACAGAAAAAATGGTCACATGGTGAAGTTGGTTTTGTTTAAGTCACATCATAGGGTGGTAAAAGTGATCTTAACATTTTCATGTTTCCTTTTTGTGTGTGAAATTTTCCCAAGTAAAGCATAACATTTTGTTGAACACTTGTGAATAATGGTACTTTGATAAAATCTTGCTCAGTATACTTAAGTCTGAGGGAGTGTGAGTACAAAGTGAGCAAACATGGCCTGACATGATAAATATTGTAGTTAACTAGACAGGTGTGATGCATGCTGGTGCTAAATGACATCTCTTTCTCTTTGTTCCTTTTTCATTGCACTGTTGAGGCTTTGTTGGAGGTCTGATAATGCACTGGAAATATTTGGTGATAGAACAGTCGCCCACAAGAGGTCACTGTTGTTCTATTTTTGCTCTCATTAATAACTGGCGTATGGTAGAATAATAATGTTCAAGTGCAGGCCTTAAGTTTATCATTTCCAAGTATAATTAATCTGATTGAAATGATGAATTCAACATTTTGAATCCTATACTTCATGCATTACTTTTGAGGCTGTTTGTTTCACTGCGTAGTGTACATTAGAGGACAGCACAGAAGACAGAGAAAGATTTGAGCCTATAATGGCACCAGTGCATGGTTTTCCTCCATGTTTTCAGAGCTACTACAAAAGCCTTACATTTTTGTCCTTGTCACAGATGAAGCTGGGACGGATGACTATATGGAGAGTGAGAAGCATTTGGCATTCCAAGAGGGAACCATTGAGATCTCACTAAATGAAGATGAAATAAATAAAAGCAGTGATTACAAGGCTGAGCAAGCTCAAGTATGCTGTGAGGAGATGAAGAGAGAAGAGCAAAAGAGACACAGAGAAAGAAAGTTCCAGGAGGAGCTGAAGAAGATAATGGAGGCAGAGAAGGTGAGCCACTATGGACATAACAATTCTTAATATAGCAGATATAAGTAAGTATAGGTAGGTAAGTATTTCAGATTATGTTATATATGTCTTACTAAAAAGAAATGTCTTTGTGTAATAACACAATATAAAGTCTGACTGATATTGGATTTTTGGGCCCAATGCCTGATAATATGGAGTAAATAAAAGCTGGTATGGTTATATTTGACAATAATCTTCTAATCTTCATTGTCCAAAATGTCATGAGCGCACTGAAACAGTAAAGGTCACTGTGAATTTAATAATTATAAATAACTATACATAAAAACATAACATCAACATATACGTCAACATATACGCAGATACTGAGATATCTATTACAGGCCAATAACGATCCATATATTAATCAGGCTCTAATACTGTGTATGTGTTAATTAGTGAAGCAGCCAACAGTCTATGTGCCTTTCTTGTGAAGGATACTGCCTTCCTTCCTTTTCAAGATAGATCATGCTGTAGTGAGAGAGTGCATCAGAAGAAGTAAAGACAACAAGATAGATATCAAGTTGTCAGCCAGTGAGATATCACAGAGAAAATGTCAGAATTTATATCATTATCATGTTTATGTTTTTTTGTCCAGGTCCATCAGAAGGAACTTGAGTTGATGGAAAAGACAGCTCAGGAAAAACTTGAACAGGAGTTTCTGCTTCAGCAGGTAGGACTGAATCTCTTCAGGTTTCACTTTTGCCATATGTATATATACTCTCCCACATTAATAATTAAGTACTGGGACTTCCAAATGAAGGTAATAAGTTAATTCAAGGTTTCAATTTAGGTTTACTGACCTCAGATACTAGATTATTATGATCTGCATGTAGCATCACATTTCAATTACCGTTACCATTACCTCCTTAGATCTTTTGGCTTTGGGTTGTTTACAGTTTCTATGTGGATTGTTTTCTGTACCTGCAATGAAATGTAAAAAATTGCTTTGTTGTAACTTTAGTGAGTGTCTTTACCAATTAGGAACTGATCAGCAACCTACAGAGACGAGTGGAAGAAGAGAGGAGGAAGAGGGAAGAGGAGCAGAAGAGAATGAAGGATGAAGAGGACAAGCAGAAAAGGGAAGAGGAGAAAAATAAAATAGAGGCTGAGAGAAAAAGAATGGAGGAAGAGACGAGGAGGAAGAAAAGAGAGGAAGAGAGAAAAATGGAAGAGGTGAGGCGTAAAAAAGAAGAGGAGAGAAAAAATGTGGAAGAAAAAAAGAAGATAATGGAGAGGGAAGAAAAGAGGAAGAGAGAAGAGGAAAGAAACAAAATAGATTTGGAAAAGAAAAGGCTGGAGGATGAGATGAGAATGATGGAGGAGGAGGAAAAGAGGAAAAAGAAAGAAGAGGTAGAGAGGACAAAGAAGAAGGAGGAGGAGGAAAGAAAAAGGATAGAAGAGATGAGGAAGGAAGTGGAGAATAAGAAAAAGAGAAAAACGGAGAAACAAATGAGCTTGAAGGACGAGGAATGGCAAAAGAAAGAAGAAGAGAGAAAAAATAGGGAACAGAAAAACATGAGAACAGAGGGAGAGACTGAGGAGAAGAAGAAACAGGAGGAGATGAAGAGAAAGGAAGAAGAGGAGGAGGCGGCTGATGAGAAACAGGAGGCAAGGAAGAGGGAGAAGGAAAGAAAAAAGATGGAGGAGAAGAAGGAGGTGAGGGAAGTGGTAAGAAAACAGGAAGGGGAAGATAGCAATATGGAAGAAGAGCTAAGACCCATGGAAGAGGATGAGGAGAGGAAAAAGGAGGAAGAACAGAGGAGGAGGCACAAGGACGAGATGATGAGACAGATAGACGAAGAGAGAAAATCAGAAATAATGAGACCAGATAAAGATGGGAATAAAGGACATGATGTGGACTACAGAAAGATGGAACAAGAGAACAAAACAAAAATAAAAGAGAAGAAACAGGAGGAGGAAGAGAAAAGAAAAAGAGTGGAAAGGAAAAATGCAGAGGCAGAGAAGGAGCAGAGTGTTGAAGAGGTGAGAGAAACCAAAAAAACAGAAGAAGAAACACGACTCAAAGAAACTGAAGAGAGCAAAAAGAGAACACCAGCACAGGGAAAGGAGGTAAGAATAAATGTGCGAGAGAAAAAAGAAAATGAGAGCATGGTGGGTCAAAATGAAAAAAATAACTTTGATAAAACAGAAAACTCCTCACAACTAAAAGATTGCCACACCAGAACATCCTCAAGCCCTGATCCTTTAGACGGTGCGTCTATAACATGCTATACCAGTACTGAAGCAAGACCACAACAACACGACCTACACAAGAACGTCAGTCAGACCTCCCCAGATAAAAATCAAGAAGTGACTTCTTCCACTGTATTGCTTTTACCTGTGTGCCTCCCAGAGCACACAGAGCAGAAGAGGCTGTCATGGATGAATGACTGCGTCTCCTGGACCAAACTCTCCCTCCAGAACAGGAGGAAGCAGAAAGGATCTGTCCAGAGTCATAGAAGGCTGAGGAGGGCAGCAGAGGCCAGCAGTCTGCCACCTCTCTGCCCAGATTTTCTGCTTCAGTACACAGGCTGGAAATCCCTGCAACAGGTAAATGCCAAGCCAAACTGGTTGTGTTGGGTCCTTTAATGTGGAAACATTTTGTGTCACTGTGGGAAACTCTCTGAAACAGCACTGACTCAAACTCAGGTGACTGAAAATCTTTTTTTAGGTGGGTTCACCTGAGCTAGCTGATAGTGATATGTTTGCATATTAAATAACTTTGCAGTAAAAAAGACAATGTTGAATGAACAAATGTCTTCAATACTGTAATGACAAGGACAGTAAACTTGCATTACTTATGTGTACTTCTTATTAGCATATATATCATATATATTATGGTATGATATTTGATATAACAATAATATGCCTTGTCACACGTGCCAACTTAACCTCTCAAAATCCAGGAAAACTAGGCCGGTTGCACAAAATTCCTTAAAAGCCTCACTTGATTCCTCCTCAGTAGAAAGACTTACTTCAGGGTGTTACACAGAATCCCTTAAAGTTTCCATGGAGACCTTGGCACTTGCACTTGTGATGCCTGTTATCGTCTCACAAAAATCGGCCTATATGTAGTAAAACAAATGGCGAAAAAGAAAACTAGAAAACCATATTGGTCAGAGGTGTAGAAGATTATATTTCTAGAGGAAAACAATAAAAGAAAGCACATACTAAGAAGTAAATATGATCCGCAACTAACAGCAAACAGAAAATAAAATAACAAATGTGAGAGGAAAATACTATGAAAATGAATTAAAGACGTTTGGTGAAGAGGTCCACAGAAATATGACAACAAAAAAAAAAGAAAAAAGAAAAAAAGATCTAACCCCTACCCTAACCCTAATGACAGGAAGGAATCCAACATTTAACTTAATCGTTAACCATTAATTTTTCTCACTTAGCGCCATAAACCATAAACTGCATTGTTGTGGTTAAGATAGTCAGAGAACACCTTTTTCTCTTAAATACCTTAAGTCTTTATAAGGGAGAGACCAATATAAGGAGAAAACTTAAATGAACATTTTAGGGAAACCTTGAGAAGACTTATAGGGTGTCTTCTTAACGTGTTTTGTGCTACCAGCTCCCGATCCTTGAAGCTTTTTTACTTCTGTTTCAGGTGACCACACTGACCCTGGAGAACCTGCCGGGCTGTAGCTTATCCACTCTTGCACAGTGTACTCGACTTCAGTCCCTCAGCCTCAGATGCTGTGGCCTCAAATCCCTGGAAGGTCTCAACCATTTACCACAGCTTTGCTACATCGATGTACAGGTGAATATTTAGTCAATATAGTGTTTAATTATTGTTTATTGTCCTAATGACACTATTTTGATCTGTTTTCCTGGTTATTGTCAGTTAAATATCATTATCTCTTTTTCTTTAAAATTCTTCTCAGTAAGTAAAGATCAACTCTGGTAGATTTTGTTGTCCTAAGATCTTCATTTGTTTTGTCACAGGAAAATGACATCTCTTTTATCGACTGTGAAAATATGACGAGTTTACGAGTTCTTCAACTTAGCCACAATAAGCTGACGTCTATCCATGGTTTAACTGGTGCTGAAAATTTGGACGTTCTGGACCTCTCGCACAACTTCATCACCCGCATTGGTGAGGATTCTTTTTATACCTTATGAAACATTCAGTTTGATGTTTGGAATATATGCAGTATAAAATAACACTTTGTTGTCATTATAATGTGCGATCATGTCACATCTGAGGTTTTTAACTGTTTGTAGTTTGATTATTGGAATGTGTATATGTAGCACAGCCTGCAGATGTTTGTTTGATGCGAAACTTGACTGAACGGGAAAGTTTGCAGTATTCCACAAGAGGGCAGCATCTTTCTTCTTTTCAGACCAGGACTTCATTCACTTTACTGCACTATGCACTGAAAAGTGATTTATTTACTGAAGTAAACTTGAGCCCTGAGGCTCAAGTCATAAAAAGATAATGGTGAGGCAAGAGGTTAAACACATTGAATTGTACATTCAACTTCAACTCAACTTCTGTAACATTTTGTTGTGGCTCACCTCTAAAACTAAATCATGAACTCATATTATAAACGTATAGAGGAGGGACCCTCTCATTTCTAAATACGTTTTTAGACATGCTTATGCTTTGTTTGCTTCTTATACACAGTCTGAATAAGTGGCTTCTCACTTTCGTTTTATCTGTAGCTGGTCTGGAGTCTGTGAGGAGACTGCAGAGGTTGTCGGTGGATCATAACCAGCTGATCAGCACCAAAGGACTGAGGGACGTATATACTCTCCTCCACCTGAACTGCTCACACAACCACCTGGCAAGTGTGGAGGGTCTGGAGAACAGTGCTCTGCTCAACACACTTGACCTGAGAGCCAACAACCTTACTGAGGTAAAAGAACAGCTACAGCTGATTTGGGTGTTTAAGGCAGGTGAGGGGCTTGTAACTCAACAGTTTTAATTGAATTAGGCCCACAGCCTTCTGTTTTCATCTTGTTTAACATTTAGTTATCTAGTTATATGCAGACAACAACAACTTTTGTTTTCTTTTCTTTTTCTTTTTTATCAAGGTGCAGAAACAAAAATATGATATAATATTCCCATTGTTGGTTTTGTAATCACAAACCCAACATAAAATTTCTCACAGATCATCATGTCATTTATATCATCAGTCATAATTCTTAAAAACATCTGGTATGGGAGTAAAACCTTCAAAATAAAAGCTTAAAATAGGTATAAGCTGATTTATTGAAATCAACAACTCATGAGAGGAAGCAAAGTTGGCGGCTCACTTTATCAACTTGAGTAGATCATGGTTGAAGAGATTATCTTGACAAAACCACAGGATGATCTTTGGCAGTACACATTGCACTAAATTTCCCTGTGACTCTAGAAAATGTTCCATTCCATGACACAAATTTATAAATTTATCCCCACCTGTGAATAAAAATAACAAAAGCAAAATCTAAAATTGACCAGCTTTCTGCAGCTCTAAATATATACGGTTTACATGGATGGATGATATAAAGCTCAGTATACTGTAGGAGCTCTGAGGGTGATGATGCATATTGTACAAAATGGGACGACACACTAACAGAACACTTCTTCACAACTCTATTTGCTGACAGAGCAAAAAAATGTGAACAAAGGTGAACTTTGACCTGTAGGTCTCAAAAAAGATAGTCAGCAAGCAGAATACCAGAGCCATGTTACTGGCAGCCTTACTGATGGCCACTAATTCATTTTATTAGTTGCATTACAGCTTTTCTTTCTTGTTCTTCACTAAACTCACTCATTTTCAAATTTTCAGAAAAATAATACATGCAAAATAAAAGTTCACAAACCAAAGTAATCAGAATGATAATGTATACAACGTTAGTGTTCAGTCATCGATGACTATAAACATAGCAAGACTAAAACAACTGACATTGATGGATGGGGTCATTTAGGCGCTGCTGGACCAGCAGCAGAAGCAGCAGCAGCAGCAGCAGCAGTGTAAAGTTAGTCTAACCCCACAGTTTGACTAGTGTTAACTGACAGCTTTACCCTATTTGTCAATCAGCCCCCCAGTCTGAACAACCACGTCCTCCTCAGAGAGCTACATCTAGACGACAACAGCATCTCCTCTTTGCAGGGCCTCACTGCTTGCTGGCTTCCCCTCATGCAACATTTCTCTGTGGCCCAAAACAGGTAAATTCCTCCATCCTACAGGCCTGTTATGTGATAGAATAAAATGACAATAACAGTATTTTTTTTAGTAATTTGGTATGAAAAATTTGAACTTAAAACTATAATTTCAGAATGTGTGATGTAAGATGAAGTATAGTTATAATATTTCTGTGTTTTGTAGAATTACCCAGCTGCCCTCCATGTCAGACTGCGTGTCCCTTGCAAATCTGGATCTTCGATTCAACTGCATGTCAGGTAACAGATCTTGGTTAAACTGGTTGTCCTGGTTAAACAGACTATAAATCCATGAAAGACTAAAACTGTTGTTTTATCTTCTTTTTTCCTTCACTTTAATCAATATTTAATATTTTGTTTTTTAATTGGCTGCCTTGTGAGAAGTGCTTTGTAGCTTTTTATTCTAAGTATCTAAGTATTCTAATAGTAAATATTATTATAGTAATTATTATTGAATTCAGCCTACATTAGAACTCATCTCATTCCATCTGTATGCTTAGCCACAGATTGAGTTTACTCAACAAACAAAGTTACAGTAGCTATAAATAAATGTATATGCATCAACCTTTAGGCATAAACACTTATTATTCCATCTATTTTATTTGATGCTGCTGCATTCATATTGGTCCCAGTTCACAAGCCCCTGGAATACATCTCTGTTTATTCCATGCAATTGATATAGCTCTGCATAACTAGATGAGACACTGGGGAGGTAGAGGAATAGGCTGAAAAATAGACACTGAGCAAAGTTGTTTTTCCACTTCTCTCTCAGAGCTGCAGAACGTGTGTGTGAGTGTGGAGGGATGTCATTTCTTGCAAGAAGTCCACCTCACAGGGAATCCTCTTCAGCAGGAGAGTGGCTGGGGGTAAGGGGAGGTCTGGATGAAGGTGGTAGAGCAAATTATGAGAGCTACTATGATCTAAATACATTGCTGGGTTAGGGTTAGGGTTAGGGTTAAATACATTGTTTTCTTATCTGTGTGCATCTGCCTGAAAGATGAATCATGCTGTGCTATTGTATTAAACTGATCTGAATGCCCCCACCGCTCTTATTTTCTGGATAGCTGTTCACCTCTGACTTTAGCACCCACTCCTCTGCAGCACCTGCTACACAGTTTCAAATCAAGATAGCGTAATTACAAATTTCCGTTGTTCTTTCTGGAAATTCTTAGGACAAAAGCTTCAGTTTCAGCTTCCTTAGAAATGTCTCTGAAACATCACTCGCCAAAATGGATGTTCAAAGGAACATACCAGTGGAAAGCACAAATTTGGTCTATTGGCTCAGGTAAACTAAACATTCCAGCAGAACACAGGCCTTCCTGTCCACTTCCCTGGATTAGCACTGTGATCCGTGTCCGCTATTAGATTACGGCGTCGTGCCACCAACACCAGTGTATACGTACATTGCAGTAAGTGCTCGTAATTGCACAAATATTGATACAACAGAAAAATCAATTATCTTTTCAGTGTCAATTTGCTCATTCACTAATCGTGCCTAAATATTTTACTGATGTTGCAGTGAGTTTATATTAAAATATGCAATGACAGCTTAAATACTTCATGCTTCTATTTGCCTGTAATAAGCAATGATGCCAGCTGTTACAGGTTTGCAAAACTGTTTGGCTCCTCAGAGCTACTTACACCCAATTTCAAAATATGAAAAACTATACTATACGCATGCCCCTCCAAATAACCCTAAATGTTTCAGTTTTAGAGAATGATTTTATTGGTTGTTTAGCTTACTGCATTTACACTGTTGTGTTGAGGGGGTATTATCTATCACTATTTGGACTTCAAGTTTGCCCCTTTAAATCGTCAACATAGTAAGTGAGGATAGTTGAATGTCACTTGCACATGTAAAACATTCCTGCCTTATGTATGACTGTCAATCTGGTTCAGTTTGAACTTTCTAATTTTTATTTTGTAGGTGTTTTTGTTTAGTGGGTTATTCTCCGTCCAAACAACCTCAAAAAACACAAGTCACTTGTAGACATTTCACCCGTCTTAAGCCTAAACTGAAACATTACCCTAATATTTCATTGAACTTTACCTAACCTCCAATGCCAACAGTGGAATTAGCCCTCTGTATTTCCACACTCATGCCCTGGCCCTTTCATCCCGAGCCAGTGATAACACTGGCTAAATTAAAGCACCAAAAGCAAAGCGCTAAGAATTACACTCCCTGTAGGCAGCCCCTGATCCAGCAGACGTGGAAGAAGAAAACACTGGGCCTGATTAATCAGGGCCACTTTAAGAGCATGTGTTTTGGAGGAAGTCTTCACTAAATGAAATACGGACTTGTGCTCATACGGACTGGAGAAGGAGGATGAAGGAATGTGAGCAAAGAACAGCGTTTCCCTCAGAGAGGAGGATGAAATTTATATCAATTTAGGAAAGGTTCAAGTTAAAGTCCAAGTATAGTCAAAGTAGATATAGCGAGAGAAGGAGAGAAAAAGATTCATAGCAAAATTAGGAGTATTATTTGGTTAATTTAACCAGTCTTGACAAATACATGCTTTACTCCAAAAAATACTTTATGCTTCAAAAACATAATAAAAACTGTTGAATGTAGCACAGAGGTTATCACAGTACAGAAAGAGCCATCTTTCTGAAACCAGCAAAACTCAGATTTCCCCAATTCTTTAATAAGAATCATCCATTGTAAACATCCACGACTGATGGCATCTAATTATTTGGTACATTGGTCTACTCTGCATTTTCCCAAGTGTGTCTAAGTGGCATCCATGAATTGAATTACAGTCCCCACCTCAGTGAGCTCACGTAACTATCAAAAGGTCGTATTTGGGTTCAGTGCGTCATTTGAAGACGGCCAGCCAGGCAACATGCCCGAAGGGTTGGAATATAATCCCGATCTGTGTCGGAGAGAACAAGTGAGCCACATCAAAAACCGTATCCCTCTGACAGTGCACAGAGCCCATCCTTTGCGGTCTTGTCTTTGTCTCAGAGTGGCAGCAGGGTTGGGAAAACGCTGCATGCTATCAGAAAACAGTACGAGCCATTTATGTGTGTTTAAATCCTCTCAAGGGTTCACAATCCACACCTGAATCAGAATAAACCAACATTCATCCATCCATCCACCATTAGGTTTATTTGTTTATTTTGTCACTTACTTTTCTCTTTACTGCTTTTCTCTCTCCTTCATATTTATTAGTTAGGACGCCAGGGACATTTTTCTGGATTATTTTAGAACACAGCTCCACTTTATTAGTATCAGTAAAACGTTCTGGGTTGCACATGTACTGTAAAGAGACACAGTATGAAATAAAAAATACTCAAATGTTCACATTATGAGCTGGTGAAATGAAAAGTTCGCCTTTTACACATGTTTTATCCTCCTCTGGTAATGTGGTAGACAAGATTTAAGAGCATATGGTGCTCTGGGAATCAATTTTGAAAAACCCAGTTGTTCAAAATGTTTTAAAAAATCGACTTTGTAGCCTGAGGTCTTGTATTTTTTTCGAAGATTTTATTGTTGCTGTTCCCAAGTGTCCTGTAGAGTTTCCAGCTCCACATTTTCCCACTGAACATGGTCCACATTTGGCCTCCGCTGGTGGACGCTCTGAGTCTGTTTCTCTGGCAGATAGTTGGGATTCCTCTGCTCGTACATCCTTAGCCTCAGGCAGCGGTTACCTCTCCCCCAGACTCACAGCCACTCAGGGCTTCCCTCCAGTTTGAAGGCTGATACTACCTAACATATGCCATTTGTCAGAGTTTTTATCCAAAGTGGTTGCTTTTAGAAAACAGCATAAAGTTAACAATTAGATCACAGTGTGCATCATTTATACCAGTGGATAAAGTACAGCAAATTTACCAAATCACTGTAAACAGATTAGTCGAGTTAGTGCAGAGGACAAAATGTACAGTGTACTCACAGTGCATGCAGAGCAGCACAGAGAGCAGCATGTACGATGAGTGGCTTCAGTGGGACCTGAAATCATCTTCTCAAACTCTACCTGTCAGGATAAACAGAGAATGGCTGCTCTAACCCTTCAGTATTAGAGAAACGTTTTACCCACTGTGTTATACAGCTATAAATATGAGTTTTCAATGAGGCAGATACTCCTCGGTGAAAGCTCCCTGTCCTTAGCCCTGACAGAAAATGTCTCTCTAACATGGGTCTCATTTTAAACATTTCTCTGCTGCATCTGAAGTTTCATGTTGCTCTCAAAGGCATTCATCATCTTTGAATATGCTGTTGTTTATACAGATTGCAGGAATCACCAAGTTGTTTGTACTCACTGCAGCTGTAAACACTGCATTCAAAATGCTGCATAATTATTGGCATAGATAGATAGATAGATAGATAGATAGATAGATAGATAGATAGATAGATAGATAGATAGATAGATAGATAGATAGATAGATAGATGTTGATACTATATAAAACTTTAAAATGCTGGCTTCGTGAACACTGATATGTTACCCAGTCTGCTCTCCTTTTCAGATCTACTCTACAGAAAGCAGTGCCCGGCCTGAGGTTCATCGATGGCCAAGAGACAGACTCTTTTCTATCACCCCCCGCTGTTCAACAGGTCAGCTTGGCCTCAGGCAACTTCCTAATGTTCTGTCAGGCTCAGCTTCAGCAGACTCATGATTTACAGCAACAGCACAGCAGGGAGCACAGGTAAGAGACAAGTGACTGACGGCTTGTGGAGATGTACTGTCAGTGTACTGTGTCTTGTGTGGATGAGTGGAAGTGGTTGGATGGGTGTTAATCCTTTCTGGAGCTGTCATGGATCCAAACACGGGAAAAAAGTGATCTGTGATCAGAGGTTGTTATTCACTAACAGGATTTAATCATGATCGTTTTTTCTTTTACTGACACCAGGGATCAAATATATGTACTGCTGATTTTCCACTTAGTTAGCCAACACACTTACATCATCTGTGTTGGTAAACTGAAATGTCTAGGGGTTTGATTCCTGAAGCAGCTTGAAAGCAGCTAATGGATGGAGTGGATTTCTTCATTCAAATTTGGCTTTGAGATTTCCTAATGGAAAAGTGAATGCCCTGTGTTCTATGATAGCATGTTCTCTCTTTCCTTTATCTAACTTGTCACTATCCTCTGTGTCAAGTAACTTGTTGCAGTTCCACACCAAATTACGTGAAAATATCTCCTTCTGCTAGGAACTGCAGAAAATCACAAAGTTCTCCTCAACAAAATAAGTTTGGTCATCATGTATGTTTGATCGATAGCACTTTGACGGAAAAAAAGAGAAGTACTGACATGCAGACAGGAGGTCGAACCCTAAAGACTAAAGGAAAATAGAATCAAATTGTAAACCAGAGTAAAAATGACAGTCGTATAAATGACGGAAAACCTAAAAGAGGTCATATTACACATTTTATCTTGTGCTGATCAGCCTGTCAGACAGACAGACAAGAAGCAGTCAGGAATGCTAGCTATCCTCTTGTTATGTCTGATACATAGGGCGTAGTGAGCCTCTGCGCACATTGACACTCCTATTCAAGACGGACCACCAACACTTAAAACAGTGGTCAACTTTCTGCTTATCTTCATGACCCCTCCAAATTACACAGCACAAAAGATGAAACGTGGCTGCGGCTACCCGTACGGGTCACACCAAGGACTCCTATGGCTTGGGGGTTAGCCTGGCGCTCTCTTTGCTTCACCCCTCACTGTGTGCCCTCTACCCTCCTAGCCTCTGGACAATGAGCTATTCTGGAGGCTTTGCAAGGACCAACACAGCCATTTAACCCCTGGCCTGACCTTGTGTCTGACTGGGGTTTAGAGGAGGTGAGAAAAGTGCCACACGTCAGTCCAATGGTGACTGTAAGGTGAGGAACCATGGGGTTTATCAGCGGTATGGTTTCACAACTTTTCTCGACAGGGTGTAGGATGGAGGCTGATTTCTCCGTGCCTTACAAAATGCCTCTGTTTCATACTTTTTAAAAATATATATAATTTACTTTTTACAACTTTAACTAAGCAAGTGAGGTCTCTTTCACTTAATACAAAGAAAAACAAAGGTTTGAACCACCACAGATAAAACTAATATTTCTACGTCCTAGAGTCATCATGTATGACAGATCCAAATCCATAAAATAATACGTAAAAAGTGAAGTCTTTGTGGAAAACTTTTCCTGTGTATGTTTTGAATTCTCCTTGCATGCATTGCTTCCCACAGAACAGTGTAACAGACACAGGCTGGAGGTTATGCAGTGGAATAGAATGAATCTTTAATGCTCTCTTCAGGCAGTTGGCTTTATAGTCAATATTCAGTCACTGCTATACATGCATACATAAATACTTCACAGACCCTGCATATTGCCCTTGTTTAGAGACACAAGAATAATGCAATTTAACTAAAACATTTGCCATTTTGTGGACCCACAAAGTGCCTTTATGTAATGAGGTTCTTGCCTCATCCCATGTGCCCTCACTGGCACTGAACACTGACACGGCATATCATTTTGTGTGAATTATTCACATGAGTATACTTTCAAGAGATACTGGAAAAAATGTGATAAATAGTTTCAAAATAGTAAAAAAAAAAACAATACTGGCCATGTGTACTGTGAAAAAGTCATTGGTGATGGAAACTGTTCCTGTGGACTCCCCTCATCTCTTACATTAGAGTTGTGTTAAGAAATGATGTCTTCATGGGCTGTGTGGACAGGAGAAACAATTACAGCAACCAATAACTTCTTTAACATTTATATGGGCATGTGAATATTGTGTTAAGATACTCTTGATAAAATGTGAACCAATCCTTTTAGGTTACAATCTTACATATTTTTGGTTTTAGTTTCTACAGCATATTGTCCAACACGCCACGACTAAGCTGGCGGCCATCCTGAGGTTGAATTAAACTCAATCTGCAGAGGCAGATCCAATCTCTAGTAAAAAACACACTAAATTCAATATACGTTGTACATACTTTCTCTTGACTGTAGCTGGTCTTCAAAGACAAGTAACCAATGGGAATTTTAGTATCCACACGCAGACTGATTTGTGATAGTAATACTGAATATGTGTCTTGTCAAAAACAAGTCATAATGCAGCAGTGCAAAGCATTTTTGTTCATTCTTGCTCTCTTATATCAGTGCTATACATGTTTATTGTGACCCTGCAGTGAACCAGCAGGTACGGGGCTGTGGGTCAGTGGGGTCACAATCCCTTTGGACCTCCCGACTCCTCTCCCTTTTGTCTCAGTGAGAAGGAAGAGCTAGGTCTTTGTGGAGAAGAAGCTGGACTACCTAAGGCTACTGGCCCTCCAGACTGGCTGGGTACTGAAGTGTCTCTGCCCCCTCAGGGTTGAAGACAGGGAGGGGAGCAGACCCAAGCATTGCTAATAGATTCATTAAGTTTCCAATGAGGTGGCTTTGTAGTCAGTTTATCCCTTCAGTGAAAGAGACATTATATTGTATACACAGAGCAACTCACACACACGCGCGCACACACACACACACACACACACACACACACACACACACACCTCACCTCAGATGAACTGGTCAAGAATAAGAACTAAATTTCATCTAAATCTGCTAAATATTTCTTTATTTCTTCTGAGTTGGTTGAATTTCTTAAGAAATGAATCATGCTAAATGAAGTTTTTCTAATTTCATAACAGTTTCTGCTGCTTTAACTTTGTTTGAATGATTCAGTGGATACAGTTCATAACACCACTGATATTTAAATCTAAATCTAATCCAACAGAATCTATCACATACAGGTGGAGTCTGCTTTTCAGGTCCCATGATCCATGACTCTGAGATGATTTAATAATATTTTTACTCATCTCGTGTCAAACCAATCAGAGCACTAAGAAAAACCAATTCAAAATTGAATTAAAAGTCAAAACATCCGTACTTTGAATAAAAGCTTTTTCAGATGAGGCTGCCTCCTGTCCCATAAATCACTGCATAGGTCTACTGAGAAGGCCTGTCTGTGTGTGTGTGGGTGCTTGTCCACACTTCACTGTTACTGGAGCCATCACTTATCAACTGTGCATGCAGATATTCTAAAAAGAGTGAGCATTCATACTTAAAACAGTGTGTTTTTCTGTTTTTTCTGTCTGTATGTTCAAAGTGATGCCTCCTCTCCACTGGATGCTGCAAAGACCTCCTGTCGACACTTCACTGAGGTTCTGCAGCTGGCTACAGATCAGAGATTTGCCCATGAATACGGTGACACCACTGTGGCTAACAAACACACAGCTGCAGGCCAAACAATACCTGAGGAAACACTTGACATGGACAGAGCCAGTGCTGAGAAGCATGCTGAGCGCCCAGAAATGGACTCCACTGGAAAAGTCCCACCAGTTATTTCAAACAGAGATGATAGCAGATGCAGCGACAGGACTATTGATGAAAAGTCAGCTGCAGAGAGTCGGCATGACACACTTTACACTGTTACAACAGGTCCAAGGACAGTGCAGACAGTGTGGAAGGCTAACTCTGGCAGTGTTCACTCTGTGGATACAAAAAGAAAAACTGTGGCCAAACATCAAAACCTGGACCAAAAGTAATTGACCAAATGTTCTGAGTCAACAGGGTCCACTTGTGTGCATTCACTCCATTCAACACTACGCTCAGCAACAGATTAGTGAGATCAGCTGATGTAGTGTTAGTAATGAAAGCCTCCAAATTCTTTCGTGGTACACAAGTGGTCACTGCTGGCTTAAAGAAACAGTCTTTTTTTATGTAATTCTTTTTATAGCAGCTCAGCATTTTATTAGTTTCTGTTGCAAAGCATTTGTCATCATTGGAGCCTCCTTTATGTGATTTACAGCAGAAAATGTTGAACATCTTATTCATTTTAACACGCAGCTTCATCATTAACACTGCACTATCTTTGGGAGGGCTATAGATCTTTCATATGAAGGGTGGCTCTGGACAGGCTTAAACTCTCCAGAGTCCTGCTCTCCAGATGTCTGCTCAGAAATAAATTCATGTTTTGAAAGACGAAGGTGCTATGACATCATGTATATCCCTCACTTTGTGTGTGTGTGTATATGTCTGTTTGTGTGTCATTTCTGGAGCAGCACAGCAGCCGTTGTGATTCAGCATCTGTGGAAGAAATATAGAGAGAAATCTGGGAACATCAGCAGCCCTTCCACAGCTGAGAAGGGAGGAGGAGGAGGAGATGGAGGAAAGCCAGAGTCAGGACCTTCCTATATTAACGGGAGCGTTGTTGGCCAAGATTATGCAGCAACTGTCATCCAGGTAAAAGTGATGGAATTTTGTCGGTTTGACCTTTTTGCTTGACCTTCTGTACAGGAGGTCCAATGAGTGAAAGCCATTATTAAAGATCCAGTGTGTCAGATTGGCTCTATTGACAGAATATATAATTGAACATAATATATTTAACTATGTGTGCCTGCAAAACTGGAACATCTGCGATAAAATTAATCGATCAACCAATTTGATTTTCATTCAATCAATCGATTAGATCACTGTTTACATGGATGCAATGAAAATCAAAGGACATCTGCATTAGAGCAGAAACTAACAAGTATTGTCAGTATCAAATGATCAATTATATTTTTGGTTTATTGGATAATCAATCTTTCAAAATTTACCCATCTTCGGCCGGTGTTTAGCTCAGTTGGTAGAGCAGCCGCCCCATGTGCGGAGGCTCAGTCCTTGCTGCGGAAGCCCAGGGTTCGAATCTGACCTGTGGCTCTTTCCCATCTCTCTCTCCCCACATTTTTGTCACTCTTCAGCTGTCTCTATCAAAATAAAACTTGAAAAGGCCAAAAGATAAATAAATAAATAAAAATGTACCCTCTTAATTTTAAGATGGCATCTTCGGATATTTTATTCATCCAAGATTTTTAATTGAATTCAATTTTTTTTTAATCATGTAAAACAGAGAAAAGCAGCGATATCTCATATTTAAGAAGCTGGAATCAATAAATATTTGCCACTTTTGCTTCATAAATGAGTTAAAAGATTAAATCAATTATCATTTTTGTCAGCTGTTGCATCAAAAATGGTCTCAGCACCAATCTGCATAAAATGTTCAACAAAGACAAGAGACTACTTGTTAACCTGTTGATGTGCACCTTACTGCTACAGCTTCAATTCTCCAGAACTGAGGTTGAAGACTGGAGTCACTTTTCACCCTTGAACATCCATCTTCAGGCCTCATACGTGCTATGGAGGCTTATTCTGCTAATCCTCTGTATATAGGTGTAAGCTGCTGTTCTGAAAAACATGCTACTCAACACTTCTCCCCAATCCCCTCTCAACACAAAAAAGTGTTTGATGAGTCCTTTAGGGCTCTCCAAGGTAAGAGGTGGGGATGGTGATCTAGTAGAACAGAATGTGTATGTACGTTGTGTGTGGACGGGTCGGGGGGGGGGGTACAGAGTGATTAATCAGATTCCTGCTCGGCTCAACTTGAAGTGAAGTGTGCCCCCCCTCCACCCCCCCTCAAGTCCATTGGGAATTGGAGGATTTAGAGGCACACTGGAGCTCCATTTGTCTCGGAACAGCCCGGAGTCACGCAGAGTTCAGACAGCAGAACGCTCTGCAATTAAAAGAGAGGTTAACATGTTTTATCTCCCTAATGGGATAGCACACAATATTTACGTTTGCCTTTTGATTCATGAAAGGTTTTCGACTGTACCATTTCTTCTTTGGGTACCTCTAGGCATTCTGGAGGGGCTTCAGTCTGAGGAAGAGGCTCACATCTGCTCTGGCCGCTGTCACATGCCCCGACACCGGAGAGGACGACACCTTTAAGGAGGTGGACGTGGATGAATTTGTCTTTGATGAGGTATGCACACAAGTTCATGTGTTACTCACTTTCATGAATCAGTCACTCCCCACCCTGCGCTCTACCAGACGCACAAACCAGCACTGATGACGATACAAATATGCATACACAGATGCCTACACTGTAATTTTACATATCATATATATATATATATATATATATATATATATATATATATATACATATATAAAGATATTTTTTTTATTTTCAAAAAGGAAGCACTGGAGAAGCACTGGACACTGCTGCTTTCTGAGGACTCACCTTCCAGATGTTACCCTGTGTCAGAACAGCTACTGTCTGTGAAGGTAAAGCAACTGTCCCGGGACATTCTATAATATTCTTAAACCTGGTGGGCTGGTCTTACAATGAAAGTGGCTAGTGAAATTTGGGAATTACCAGCCCTTGTGTGATGTCAGTGGAAAAGTTATTTTCTTGCTCTGTCCCTTTCTGATCTTGGTTATCGCCCCCACCAGGATTTGTCTCACTCTCCAGGATTGATCTTTAAATTTATTCTCTTGAAAAACAAGATTATTTCCTGGAGGGCTGGAGGGTGCTCTGCACCAGCAGATGTCATTTTTCACCCTGGCGGACTGTCGTCCTGTTTTTTTCCCCCTTCATTTACCTCTCGTTGGATCTTTTCTTTGGAGCGTGCTCAGCGCTGTACATCATGGTAGCCGGTTTAGGCCAGCTGATGTGGTGCAGCTGCCGGCCTCAATGTGTTGACACTGAGGTACATATCAAAGGCGGGATGAACAATTTAGCCCTTCCACAAAGAGAAAATGGGATCTTGAGAGTAATTAAGCTGTTAGTTTGACTTACATATGAGCATTCCTCGATTGTGAAAACTGGCTGTGGTTAAAAGTCTCAGCCAAAATTCCTCAAACGAAAACATACACTTGACTTAAATGTGACTGGACATTGTTGTATACATTATATTTCATTTTTACAAGGTACAGTGAGGACTGTATGTTGTCTAGACAGAGCTTAAACTCTATTTTTCCATTTAGAGCTCCAACTTCACAGTTTTCTTAACTGAAATGAGGTTTAGTTTTTACTCAGGCAGATGTAAAGTTTCCTAAGATAAATATCTGTTGGATGTACTTTTGTCTAAGGAACAAGCTATTTAAAATCTACTCAAATAAAGTGATTAGAGCTGCCACTGATTCATGTATGTATTCCAGCCTCCTGGGGCCTTTCCTGATCCCTCTAAGTACATAGTCCCACCACCGCTTGTACAGAGTTCAAAGCAGGCCTGGGTGGATGAAGAACTGGTTGACTCTGCTGGGCACAGAGTTTCCCCACCGAGCTCCAACAGGTAGGACGACCCACAGCCTGTAATTTACTTGTAGTGACTAAAGAGGTCATAATGCTCACTTAATTTATGTTTCACACTGTTTACATAAACGTTTGACTACATTTATTGTAAATTATGTATGTTTTTATCACGATAATGACACACACACACACACACACACACACAGAAGAAGGCCTTTTAGAAGAGACTGTCTTTTTGTGATTCCACTTGTATCACCTCTCTTTTAAGACAGGCGTTTCACACTTTTGCCTTCATATGAACTACTTTATTATGGCCTTAGGGCACTGAAAAGAGCATATTATCATATTACCACTCTGAACATCTTCTACCTGGATTATTCCAACTGAGTGATATTGACATACTGACACTGTCACATTCATATACATCAAACCCAAAACAAGTTACTGAGATTTAAATTAGATTCAAGATTCAATCTGTTTGTGATTTGGACAATGAAACATAATGTACAATAAACAAAATTTAAAAAATATATCAGTTGGAACATTTGGACTATGAAAGTGAATTAACATTTTTTCTGTCTTTATCAAACTGCCGTTAAAGGTCCAGTTTGTAAAATCAAAATGCCTTGTAGGAACAGTCATGATACAGTTACGTTGAACTTGTCTGAAATGAGTTGAATTCTGTTCATATTCAACATATTGGTGCCATGGTTGAATCAACTCTGTCCACATTTCAATCTTAAAAACAAAAGTTTATGTGCAGCAGCAGATGAATGCTGATCTCTTCTGATGACAAGCTCATATCAGAAAATAAACTGCTAATGCTATTTCTGCCATTCTAACAGTGTTGTATACAGTATATATGATAGATCTCATGTTGGGCAATAAACTATCTATGATTTCAGAAGCAAATCTCCTGCCTCAGCCTCAGCGATCAGTGGTCTGTCGGAAAGATCAGAAAAGATTCTGGAAGAATGGTAAATCATTATGTTGTCATACTCGTAGCCTCCAGGGTGAAGTTTGAATTGTTTTTTTATCCCTGTCTGTGTTTGTTTTGCTATATGGGATTTTCTGGGTGATACATTTGTCCTTATTGTCTCTAGGGGTTTCACTCACCACCACACAGCTCTTCTTATGCTCAAGAGAGCTCAGAATATGAAGTCAAAGAAGCAACAGCAGAAGAAATGTAGGGGTGAGTAAGAAAATTGGAAAAAAATACATATTTGAGCTTAATTAATTATATACCCTTTTTTGGTGTGTTTGCTTGTGTGTGGAATATTCCAGATTAAACAGAGTCATTTTGATTTGTTGCAGAAATATTAAGATTATGAATCCAGATATAGTCAGAAGATCTCCTGGTTTCCTTCTTAAATATCCCCCACAGCAACAAAGGAACTGTGAGGACATAAATCCATTTTCTAAAGGGGAAAAAATCCACACTAATTTTTGCCTCTTTTCATTCTCGTCTTTGTTTCTTCAACCGTGCTTCAACAGCAGTGAACCTTTCCACCTCGTGTACGTTAACGAGCCATAACAGACAACAGAAGCCAGGGCCTGTCGCCTCTTATTGGGCCTTATTTGAGAGCCTGCAAAGCAAATAACGATTGCCAAGAAACCCCTTGACAAGTCATCCTGTGATGATTTTCATTACGATACATTGTAGTGGTTTAGTGCGGGTGCAGTGAAAGGTGACCTCACCTCTGCTCTGCTCCAAGAAACAGTAGTCCTGCCACGGTTATCATGGCACGGTCATGTAGAGGAGGCTGCTCTTTGATCAGGATTGCAAGTGCATGATTCCAATAGCGGGGCTCTTGTCATCTTGCTCCACCGACACACAGGTCTATGTCTGTGCTAACTCCCAATGGCATCTGCCTCAGTGGAACCAGAATGCTGTTCTAATATTTTCCGAATGTTAGGTTTTGGTTTTCTGCTTCTGGTTTTCGGCCTGCCTTGTCCTTCTTTGACCCGCTCTCTCTCTTACTCTTCCTAGATCCCTCTGTCCGTCTTGCCTGGTTCAAAAACCAGCCGGGTCCAGTGGAAGCACGGAGCAGGCAAGCACAACACAACAGAAATTATACAAAAGGTAGGATTTTAAGCATGCTACACGTTTGGTAAGCCTGTAGCAACGCCTGTAAATCTGTCTTTTTCTCTTGCACTTGAGACCGGCAAACTTCATACTTGAAGGAAATACTGATTTATTTTCTTATTTTCTTATGAAGGTAATAGTTTTCCTGTGATTTAGTTCAGTCATGTTTGTGGGTAAAAAATCAGTGATCAGACCTGGTGAATACAATCATCAAGAGAAATGACTGCAAAACAGACCCACTGGTCCCAAAATTTTCAAAAACCCAACCATATACCTGTACGAGTCTCAACTTCTCTATGTAAGTGGTTTCATAAAGCCAAACAGGTTTTAACTTATCACATGTGACATTCTTTCTTTCTTGAGAGTTCATTGACTCCACCAAGGTTGTTATGATTTTGGTGTCATTTCACAGCATTTTGCAGGAATATGGAAAAATGGCCCAATTTTCATGGGTTCAACGAAGAACCCATTAAATTTTTAGGTGGATCTGAATGAAGGGCAGATACATGAATTACTTTTCACTTACTGCTTTGTTAACACTGCGAGGTCAATTGTAATACAGACATATACAGTAAATATACAGCAAATTTGACTGGATGATTAGTTTTGGTCTGTGCTCTCCAAGTGCTCTTCTAGTTCTTATTGTTATGATCAACAGTTTACAGGTTGACTAGTATAAAGTAGTTTAGCAGTCTGTGAGAGGCAAGTTTCTCCCTCCATCTCTTTCTGCTGTGGCCTCCTGCCCTGTCCTGAGGTGCAGAGATGATTTGGCAGTGTGACGTCCACAACCAGAGTTAAAAGGGAGAGAAGAGCTCAAGGGAGGGCAGGAGGGAGGACAGGGGAAGTCGGCTTTTATCATGAGGGCCTTGTTCCATCTTTCCTCTGTACCCCACCCCCACCTCCACCCACCGGGGTCAAGGCCTCACATCCAGAGAACACAATGCTCGCGGTCATCCAGCAGTCAGAGAAACCTGTAACAACAATGTTTGCCAATAGGCAGTGAAGTGACTGGTCTTCTCTGGTCCAAGTCCAATGCTGCCATAAGCATGAAATACTTTGGGATGTTTTTCATTTCATTTATCTCTTTTGGGTGGACTGCTTTAGTAATTTGTTTGTAGATAGTTGCAAAGGAGTCCCCTTGTTTCCCTTAATTCCCTGATTCATTGCTTTGCAGCCAAAGATGAAGCAACAACTTATTTCACTGTTTTCAAAGATTGTTTTTTTATTTTTATTTTTGTCAGCAGCCAGTAAATTACCAAAAGTACACGACAATGGACAAACGTATAGCATTTGGTCGATCGCATTTCCCGCTAAGAAATTTTGGCTGATAATTTATTTGTAACATGAAAAACAGTCAACCTTCCAGAGCTCTGATTACTGACACTGGAATTGTGTGCGAGTACAGTATAGCTGTGGATAAGCTGTCAGCCAACTGGCAGTTAAGGCCCGGTTCGGTCCAAATGACCTATTGCATTACAACAATATTTCCAGTTCTGTTTCGTTCCAGTATCCTTATCTCTCTTCTCCACCCTTGTCTTGATAATTCATCAAACACGACTGGTGTCCTCGAGCAATGGAGTGAAGCAGCTACATCAGCTGATAAAGTAACGAGGGTCACTGGTTACATCATCAACTTTCCCTCTCTACTTTATATCCTGTGTCCTCTGTCAGTTTTCCTGATCCGACTGAGTGGGATCCTGTAAAATGCGTAACCTAACCAGCTCGGTTCTGGAGGAGACAACTCCTGCTGCCTTTTTACAAGGTGACCGTGTGGCAGTGGCGACAGCAATGTCAAAGGTAGTATGTCGGGAACTGGCTCATGGTGCTGTTATCCCGGATCACTGTAAACGGGCCAAAGCCTGCTCCCCTCTTGCTCCCCTGGTCCTGACCTGTGGAAGGCACCCCCTCCTCCGGATCCATCCCCAGTGCCCGAGGCCTAGCCAGCCCAGCCCGGCCCAGCCAGCGCTCCCCGACAGGGGCTAACGTTTCAGGCTTTGAGTCAAGCCCCTTCTGGAGGTGATTAGCCCCAAACCCATGACAGATTCTTTCCAAGATATCCGACGCGGCGTGTTTATTTTATCCGGGCTCTTTGTGTGGATGTGCTGGACATGAGTAACCCACTTGAAATGGGTATCGGCTTACATACCCAGAGAGGGAGATAGAGAGGGAGAGAATGGAGCAGAGCCACAAGACATTTTCTTTTAAAGGCAAAAAATGTAAAAAATACATTTCACTTTTTTTTAGATGGTTTGTATCGTCAAGTGTCTGTGTGCTGCAGATGTTGAAGATGTTGTATGCCTCCAAGCGTTTCTCCTTATTTCTCCTCTTACTTTCCACCAACGCCTTCCACTCAACCTCCCTCCCACCACACACTCCTTTCAAACTCCTTCTTCCAACCAAACTGAGATCCAACCCCACCAAACATCCGTCCTCATGTCAGAGGGACACAAGGGTATATATTTTTATTTCAGCCTGGAACCCCTACCTCCTGAGCACTTAACTCGATTTCACACTTCAAGTCATCTACAAAGTCCAACTGAAACGCAATCATCTTGTTTATCATCCATCATCCAAACTAACTTAATGTCAGACTATTTACACCATTCATATGCATTCAATTTCTCCTCCGGAATCTCAGAGCTTCTATTTATGTCAGGCAGTGGAGCTCTCTCTTCATAGTATATGTTTGAGATGCACTGGCAACTCACAAAGACATGCATCCAACTAAAAACACAAGGATCCTCAAATTTCAGACATGCTCTGATTCTTCTTCCACTCTGGGAAATGCCATGAAAATAGGATTCACAAACCACTTTACACGATACTGTACAAAACAAGGTAAGGGTTAGTTGGGGTAAGTTTTATATCTGTCACAGTAAGTCTAAAGTTTCATGTTCTTTTGGGCAGGTCTAGTCCAAACCTTCATGAGCAAATAGCAAGCCAAGATGCAAGTCTGTCAGGTCTCTGAATGGTAACCATTAACACGATGCAGCATTTGAACCCTTCCATTACAAAGCTGTGTTAGTAGCGTACTTATAGAGTTGACAAAAGGTTATTAAAATGTCCAGATCTAATGTTTAAAGGACCATTTCATGTAATATTTGGGGTTTAAGTTGGTAATTGGTAGTTTAAACAAACCAAAAGTTTTGAAGAGAAAGGGAACATCTAATGGTAAATATATTCCATATTCCATTTTCTATTCTGTCTTTACACACCCAGATATGCAGAGGTGAGAAGGTAGGCGTCTGAACATTGGACGCTGTCCAATCTAATCCAGAAGAGTGCCCCGTTTTTTGTGTGATTTTATGCGTCTCACCTCTTTCTATGATGGCAGCCTTTGCGCCCCTCCTCCCCCCTTCAGTTTGACAAATGTTTTTGCCTTTACGTGGTTAGAGGATATGCCACACTAGCTGGTTTCAAGCACACTGAGATCTTAAAAGTAGTATGTTGTAAACATCTCTCACAGGCTGACTTTGTGGTTCAACTTCCTTGCTGTTTTACCATACTTGTTGTGGGTTACAGTCTGATTGTCTGACCACTTGTGTTCTTCCTGCTCTGTTCCCACATCTCAGCAATCACTTTTGTGAAGACAGAATTGTCCCTCAAGATGATTAGAACTATTCGGGATGCTCACTCACAACAACCCAAGGTCATCAACTCAATCATGGCACAGTTTCATTTCTTATTAGGATCTGCACTGGTCCTGAGCCATTGCTTGACCTTGTGTTGTTTGAAGCCTCCTCCCCTCCAACCTCGTGATGACACAAAGTACCAGCATCATGTCTCTCCTCCAGCCCTGTTTGCTGCAGGCCAAAACCTCCACCCTCCTCCCTAACTCTCTGATATTAAGTCAGAGCTCTGCTTTGCAGTAGAAACGAGATCACTTAATGTGCTTAAGAGCCTCTCTTAACAGGTGTGACTCCTACAGGCCCCCTCCTGATGTCCTGGAGGAGTACTAGAGGGCGATTCTGGAGGTTGGAGGGGGTCTGGAGGGGGCTGTAGTGGAGGGTTCAGAGGGGAAAAGGGAAAGGAGTCTACACATAATGAACATGTGTTTGCTGCACTATGCTTTCACCTCTAGGGATTTCAGATTTATTGTCTTCTCAGCAACTTAAGATACATACATTTTATCAGATGATAGGAATGACACATACAAACTGTGAACAGGCAGTACAGCACTCTTGTTTGGATCACACAGTGCTATATGTTTCTGTTTAAACAGAGGGTTTTTCTCGACTGCCCGTGCCCCATCTCTTTGTGTATTTTCAGTTTTGGGAAGTGTGAGTAGCCGTTTCCTGGCCTTTGCTGCTCCAGGGGGAAGCATCTATCACTTGACATTTTTAGTGGGGCGTCTCAATTAACCCATGAAAACTGTAAAGCTTTTTTCTCCTTTTTTACAGCTCAGCAAAAGCAAGTAAATGGCTCAAATAAATGCATCATTAGTTCCAGCATTGGGCTGTCAAAATTCATTATCAGTTTACACCCATCTACGGCAGCATTACTGTCAGCACAGCATAAATGTTTACTTTGAATTACAACCTTATTATGGGATTTCAGCATAACCTGTAAATCAGTGGCCTTTCAGATTTCTTTCTTTAACAAACTATGGAACGCTGCTTGGATTCAATTTTACAAAGAACCACAAGCCCCAACAATAGTTGGAAAAAAGCAGATCCTCTCCTGTTGCAACTTTCAGCAATATTAAATGTATTATAGTAATGCCCTCGACTCTTCCAAACAAATACACTACCTTAAGCCCAAACATAAACACTGGAAGCTTTGACCACTGATCTCTTCCAGTGCTGGAAACCCTAGCTGGGTGTAATTACAGTGAAACATGTCAAATGTTGCTACAGATTGGGTCCATGAGCTGTTTATCTGCTAAGCTTTTATTTTGGTGAGCATCTGTTAACACAACTCCTTTACTGAAGTATTGATTACGTCTGTTGTCATTTAGAAACATGCCACCCTCACCTCAGCTTTCCCTGATAGGCAGCACACTCATTCTTTGTTACTATTGTCATCAAGAATGTTAGTTGTTGCTGACGAGAGGAGACCGAGAAAAAATAACAACCCGAGACATTTATTTGACATTTTCTCCTGAGTGCAGCTCGCGAGGCCGAGGTGGGCCTTCAGCAAGCAGAGAAGACAGAGCGAGTGAAGCGGGAACGAGCTCAACAGTGGCTGCACACCCAGGCTGCTCACTCTGACAGGGACTCAGAGAGGTGAGGAGGTTCATCTCGGTCATAAGGTGGCATAAGTGGTGTGTGGTGCAGCTCAAATTGCATTAAAGGGTCGCTTCACCAAATTACAGAGAAGTGTTTCTATTTTTTGAGTAGTGATCAACTGAAGAAATCTCTTGGACAACTGAAAACCTTCACAGGCTACAGAAAAGTGTCCTTGATAATTCACAACCTTGTAATCTGTCTTTGGGATTTATCAATGCTGTAGAATTGAAACATTTCAATGCTATGAGTGTTTTATTTGGGAGGTGGCAGAAATCTGAGAGATGGATATCTCAAAACATGGGCAAATCCAGTCAAAACTACTTGCATGGCTAGATGCCACTGGAGGTAATATGTTTTTTGTAATGTGGGTAAACTGATCCTTTAATGAGCTGCTGTCAATTTTCCAGACATGTTTTAAGACACAAAAATATCCTGCTTGGAACAATAATTTGAGTATGATGCGATTTTCATCCGCATAGTGGTCCACATTTTGGCTTCCAAACTGGTTGTGATGTCACAAAACCATACACATCTGTCAGATCTAAGATGAACACAGACAAACTTTGCCTGTTCAGGAGATGAATTTTAAAAAGTCTCGTCAAACTGCACAATCATCATTCTGCACAGTGAACCTCAAACATCCAAGTCAAGTACTAATGAGTAAAACAGTTTCCCAGTTTATTTCTAGTAATCATTTTTTAGCAGTGGTGATTTTTTTACATTTTCTTTCAACTTAATTAGCTGTTATTTTTTCAATATGGTCAAATCAAATGATTTGTGTAGGAGGGATTCTTCTATTTGCTGACAGGCAGAGTATCATCAAAATGCAACACTGTATACTGAAACAGCAGAGTGAGGCAGTGAGCAGGCCTATGCTAAACCCTATCTAACAAATAGACATTAAGATTATCAAACATGGCATCTGTGTTTATTTTATGATATGACAGAGGTAATTGCATAGAACTCAAGAGGGAAAACTGCTGAATCTATTCAAAATACACAGAGCACTAACTGCTTTTTTTAAATCCTCTCTTCAGTGAGCATTTTTTACCGGAGATCAGCTCAGACGTTTTGAATGGAGGCAGAGTGCAGCTCATGGTGAGTACCCCCCTGTTTTTTCCCCTGCAGTTCATTCACTTTATGGGATGACAGTGAATCTTGATTTGACTCTTTTTGAGTGGGCAGTTGCATGTATATGAGGGTATGCAGTATTTACATTCAGCAGTCAGAGTCATGTCCCGCGCTGGAGGTTCCCTCCCCTGGAGCCTGTCTCATCAGCTTCGATTTAAAGGAGGCAGGGGGGAGGTGAGTCTGAGGTTCAGCTCCACTGTGACACTCTCAATTGGATCAACTGGCTGCAATTTCTTCATTTTACTTGCAGAAATCCCAGTGTCACTTTGGAGCAGTTTTCCTGGACCCTAGAACGAAACTGATTCTCATGAGGTCTTTGAAGTCGGAAACTGCAGGTCTCCGTGCCGTTATAGAGCACTTTGAGTTATGATCACTGGCAAGAGGAGCCGCCCTCTTCCTCCTGTTTCTTAGATATGTTCAGACTGCAGAGCCGCTGGTTGTTGAATGTTTTTCAAAATGCTGGACTGCTTGCGTGAGACGTGTCATGTTGGGCCTCATTTGTGTGTGTATGTGTGTTTCTGTGTGTGCGGTGCGTGCAGGCGGACCCAGGATATACAGAGCATCTACATCATGCCAGTGGATTGTGGGCCAACAGCAGTTCAGCTGCCCAGCCTTGCAAACAGAACAATTATCTTCGCAAAGACTGTTTGGGTCATACAAGTGAGTCCTATGAACTTCACAGCCATTTTTCTACACCAAATCACTGTGTTAGTGGGAGTTTTTAACTAAACCAAAAAAAACATTCATAGAATTTTCTCAAACACAGGTGTCAACTTTCCCCAAGTAAATTATTTGTTTCGCTGACTGTTTTTAACATTATCTCACAATAATCCAGATAAATGGCAATAAATAAATGGAGACAAACTCATTTTCTCAATTAATCTATTAGTTGTTTGGTCTATAAAATGTTGAAAAATGTTTATCACAGTTTCCTAAAGCCCAAGATAACATCCCCAAATGTCTTGTTTTGTCCACAACCCAAATATATTCAGTTTACTGTCATAGAAGACTGAAAAAAACCCCCAGAAAATATTCATATTTGAAATCAGAAAATTTGGACAATTTTTCTTTAAAAAATCACTCAAAACGATGACTCGATTATCAGAATAATTTGTGACAACTAATCAATTAATCGACTCATCATTGCAGCACTAATATTCAGTATATTTTATGCAAATGTATTAATTACTATTTATTATTAAGCTGAGCTGACCTTTCTAAAAATGTCTGTTTTTGCAATGACAGAACATTTGACACTCCCCTGAAGGAAGAAAGCACAGTGACCTAAAAATACAGATGTAATTAATAAAGTCAGTAATTATAAAAACGGGACAGTCTATATAGAACTGTGTCATGATTAAACTTAAAAAAATCATAGATTAAGATTGTGCGCATATTTTTGTTTGCACGTGTGTGTATGTACGTACCTGTACATTCAGCACATGTGTGTACAGATGTTTCTGTGTTTGCACACTTGCACACATGGGTCTTGGGTCACATAGACCTGAGTGCACAGAGCCAGGGATAAAGGCTGCTGCTTATTCAGGCCGGAGTCCACCGGTCGGCTGCTTCAGGAGGGGAGGGGAAGCCACAAGGTCGGGCCGGGGACAGAGTGCCGTGAATTTCTCCTCTGACAGGAAACGGGCAGAAAGGAAAAAAAAACAAAAAACAGTTCTTTCAGTGAAGAATGACTGGCCCTTCTGTCAGGAGAAGTGGGGCTCAGGAGTTTGAATGACAAAGATGCTACTGACACGCTGAAAGCAGATGACCACATTAAACAAGCCCAGGAACCCAAGTGAACGAGAGCCCTGTCCCTGTTAATAAAGCTAAATTGGATTCCGATGATGATTTCAAAATGATATCCACGAGGTGCAGCAGCAGCAGGAGCGAGTGTTGTCGTGCTAAGCAGGCAGACTGTTGTTCTCCTCAGGAGTACGGCCCGGGAGAAAGAAAGCCTCTTTGTCTGCACTGAAAACACCACTTATCGAAATTGTCTAGGGCAAATTGAAATATGAATGTATGTGTAAGGCTAGAGCATTTCTCAAAAAGCCAATTAGAAAATTCATAAACTTGGACAGGTCATCTGAAATCAGGAAATGCAGCTTCTTTGACAAAAATCCTTTTATAGTCGGCCCACATGAGTCAGTAAAAGAGTGGGATTAAAAAAAACAAAAAACAATCTTTATTGATCAAAAAGTTATAGATCCTTTGCCTCTGGTGGCACACATACATCAAAGTGAAGGTTTAAAGTGAGAAGGTTCACTTAGTTTGCCATCGCAGTAAAGACTACATAAATACTCTATAACCTTCTCTATAACCTATTGCAATGCGATACTCGCCACTTGCTGGGATAGTGCCATAAAATGCGTTTCCAGGCTCACAAAATATTTTCATTACGTGTGCAGAGGAAACCACTTAAGTTGCATATCTGCTCCTTCAATTTTGTCCACTGTTCAACTCTAATAGGAGTAAAATGATGGAAAACAATTTGTTTGGTCACAGCGGTTGGGTCAGATGTGTGGTCATTTGTTTATCTCTGTACATTTAATAGCATGACTCCACAACTTGCATTGAAATTAGCAACATGTGTGTCACGTTTTGCGTTCTGTTTTTGATTTGGGACATATAATTGGACAAAAGTCTTCAAGAAATGAAATTCAGCCAACAAAGGCCGCCTAAGATGTCTAAAAATAAACACAAAAGGCCGTGGTGGTTTATCTCTAAACTGCATTACACAAACACGATGAGAGGAAAATAAAGTTACATTACAGACATGACTTAAATCAAAAAGCTGGATTAAGTATGACTTATATGGATAGATATTCTATACAGTGTGCAAGCTGTGCAGACATTTGGAGCTGGGTCAGTACCTGCGATGCATCCCAGGCCCCCCACCTTCTCCAGAGCCCTCCCCGCTGTTTGGCTCCCTGTGTGGGGTGGCCGTGGAGACCACGGTCCTGGGCTCTACACGTGGAATGCATCATGCCTGGGAGAAGCACTGCCTTTGTTCTGTGTGTTTGAAAAGCTTTGTACTGATCCCCAGGTGAAATGGAAGGGCCTCTGATACAGCACACAGCGCTCCTGGGTGACGGAGCACACAAACAGACTTAACAGTGAGATTTGATATGGTTTTGTCTTGAGTCTGCTGGGTCAGAGACCAAACTAAAGTTAAAATTGTGTCTTATGGCTATATTTCTAATGTGACTTTTTAAAATGCTTAATTCATTCAAGATCAAACGATTGAAACAAAATAGAAAAAGTTCACGATTCAGTTACCCAACATGAAATAATGCTCTTCAGCATTCAGCAGATGATGCTTTGATAAATGCAGTTTGCAAATAATAATTACCACAAAGGTGTCATAGTGGATTGCATGAATAGCCCCAAATCAACTTTGCATGATGCAGATAATGTCGTTTCCTCCATGTTTGTGGAAGAAAGTTGGAACTTTCATGAATTCCATGAAAGACAACATTAGACCACATTTTGACAAAAGGTATTCCAGGGTAAAATCCTCACGAGAATATTTTTTTTTGTTACGTGGAAGTCATTGGTATTCCTTCCTCTAGAAACTGATGTTAGGACCACGAGGAACAAAAATCCAGTAAAAGCAACAGTGACACGTGACTACAAAAGAACAGCACAGTAAAGAATGAATGCCTGGCATCACATCCACTCTTTAAATAGCACAAATGTTATGGATTACCATTTGATGTCTATGATGGATTGATTTCACACTGCTCGATTTACATATGCGATATAGACACATTTTCCTTCTATGTCTCCAGGAGAAGAAGTTCCATCTCCTAAGCGAGTCACGTCAGCTCCGTCAAAAAAAGAGCGCATCTCCTTCCGAGACAACCCCGTCCAGATGAGCAGCGGCTGGGGAGGGGGCAAGAAGAGGGACAAAGTGTACAAGTAAAACACAAACTCTGCTACAACCATGTCATCTTTTTTGCTGTCCTTACCCAGGACAACATAAAGACAGAGACATTTTTTCAGTTCCCCTCTTCTGATACAAAGAATGCAGCTTTTTCAAAATGTGCATCTTGTTTTGGACAACATATTTATGCTTCCCTTCGGATGCAACATGATACTAACAACAACCTGTGTTGTGGTATTACCATGTTTTCATCCAAAAAAGCCCACAAATGTAGTGACACAAGGTTTAAACCAATACATTTCAGCTCCACAATCTTTTCCGTCCATGAAAAAGACTTTAGTCTTTATTTTTATTTTCAGTGCTATTTCATCGCCGGCGCTGAATCCGCCTGCGGCTATTCCTTTTAAACTGAGCTGAAAACTCGAGCTCCCTCTCCTAAAAAATTAATTAGGACCAATAGGACCAGGACCAGCCCAAATATCTTCAGGCACTTCCATTATGTTGATTCTGCTCAAGTGTCTCTGCCTGAACGTGATCTCAGCCAGCCAGCACCAAAACACACTGAAGAAAATCACAAACCTTGCAAATAGCACGCTTCGTATGCAAATGATGGCAGGAAATCAGAACTTGGGCCATTAATACCTGTGGATTTATGTCTCGCAGGATGCTTAACTGCTGTTTTTCTCCTGATTTACTCTCTTGACAAAAAAAATCATAATTATAGTTTGTAGTCATGGGAAGAGACTTGCTTTTTCCACTTCTGCTGTGCTCTCTTAGGAGTAAAGTTTAATAAAGCCCAGAGATTTAAGTGCAATTTCCCCGATCTGTGGCTATATTTAGCCAATGCTCACCAACAGTGGGCTTGAAATTACTGCTTTTATGAGCCGAGTGAAAACATTGGTGTTTGAATTAGAAAGATGTTTTCTTTATTTTCAGTCGTGGATTATAATGGCCTTGTCTGTGTATGTGAATTTGGAGAGCTAAGGCGTCTGTCCGCAAACACTGCCCTACCGGAGGCAGTGAACCTCTTGGAGGCTTGGAGGTTCTTCGCTGGTCCGCCGGCTGGAAATGATAACTTAATGAATGTCAAAACAAATAGTCAGAGCTGCAGAGTGGCTCCCTGGCAGGAAATGCATGTCTGTCTATTTACTTTCTCTCTATCTTTCACTCACACATGTCTGGAGGGTGTGTTTTGATTGTACACGAGCTGATGGGGATTTTTGACTTGGAGTGGCGCATGCCAGAGATCTGGTGGTCCTGCCCACTTGGGATTATTGAGAAACCCAAGAGTGCTGTCTTTTCAGGGGGGAGACTGATTCTTCAGGCTCTCCATGGGTCATCAGTGGATGGTGTTTCTCAGTCATTACACAGCTGTGATAATGCACAATTCAGACAGGTGAGATAAAACATGAACAAGCATATCTTATCACTAGCGTTTTGTTTGACACAAGTTCAGATCTGTCCACAGTTCTTCTCTACAAACGCTGCATCTGAAATTATATTGTTAAACCATCGTCCACCAGTCTTCATTAGATTTGTTTACTTTTTGGTTATGGCTAAATTATATGTAACCTAAGACATCCAAAATCCATTGCCTGGTGAAATGAGTGCTCCACCACACATTTAGATAAGATGAAGAATGTCCCTCTCAGCCCAGACTGCCAGCCTGACCTCAAGTCAGCAAATGCTGTCAGACGGGGTCTGGCAGAGAGCGCTTTGTATCCCAGTCCCACCAAGTGCCTCTCTCAGCGTGCTTACAAGTTGTAGCTCGAGCTTTTGAACGCATGCGGTGTAGTTTTGTCCATTATTTGAGCAGCCAGTGGTTTCTATTTATTTCCGTATGTTTGAAAAAGAATTAGCAGACTCATGAAAGACGCTTCACCGTAATTAATCACGGTGAAGATCAAGTCTGCGTTCAGTTTTCGTCAGTGTCATATTATCATTCCATGGTAATGCGCTTTACGTATTAGACGAAGAATGTAACTTTAAACGCAGGCCGAGGGCTTCAGGACTGTGCTGATTGATTTTTATATCATATGTAAATTAATGGAAGCCAACTGCTGCCTAAAAGGATCATAACATCTTTAGAATACAACAGCGTGGCTCGTAAAGTATAAAAAAGCACCACACTGAGGCTTATTGTGACGAGGACAGATCCTCTAGTACTAAAACACAGTGTGGGACATACAATAGACAATCTACAGCATGTGTGTGTGTACGCAGCGTGACATGCTAACTGAAACGTGGTTGTACTGTAGAGGAAGTAAAACTGATTTGAAGGTTTACTACTCTGCTGTTACATTTATTATTTGAGTGAATAATAAATCATAAAGAGGTGATTAGGATTGTGGGGAAATCCATATATCTGATCATTGGAAATATTTTAGAATGTAAAATAACCTTCAGTTCAAATCCCACAAACACTTACTGAAACAGAAAAATGACATGAGAGAGGTTATTTTCTTTGTTTTCTGCCTCGTGACAATTAGTCAGCTCCTTTAGCCATAGTAAAGTAATGGGAAATGCGTATAAACTCTGAGGAATGTGCATGCTCTCCTGGAAATGTGAACCTGATATATGAAGAAATTGGGAATAAACTCACACAAGCAGAAAGTATTCTGCACTGGACCCTGGTAAAAGTCAGAACTATTTTATTCCTTGAGTGACAACTGCTGGCTTCTAATATCCCAGGTCATAGTCACTGTTCACCAAACTGAGGGCAGGACTGATGTCACAGGTAGCGAGTCAGACGTTTAGACAAATTGATTGAATTGAAAGATTATTAACAGATCTGTAAACTGAGATTAAGGTGGAGCAGAATCAGCGTGTCAGACGTTTGAGAGCTCTCTGCCGTGTTTCTGACATTTATGGAAGTAAGTGCATTTGTACATGTATACAATTTAATTTACATTACATGAAGTACAAATGTATACACATCTATTTAATATCTATTTTAAAATAATCCATTCTTTGAATTGTGTTTTTATAATACAGTCTGACAAACAGTAACTGTGTTTTTATTTTTTATTTTGACTGAGCTCAGATTCTGGTGAGAAAACACTTGATGAGTGGTATGATTTATTTTTATTATATCTGCAAACATATTGTGTTGAGTAAATGATGGAGAACATTTCCTTTTGCTTCAGGGTGCATTCATTATTATCAAACAAATTGCTTATGACTCCATAATGTTATATGCGCTTTGTGTTTGTGCATCTCCTGTTAACTGTTCATTTTGCTTAATTTGTGTCTTTTAAATTAAATTAATATTAAAATGTAAAAGCACCATAAAAGCTTCTATCTGTTTTAGTTGGACCTAAATCTGTTTTTGTATTTTAAAATGCAACTAATGAATTCCATTTTAATATCAGCGGCCATTTAAAATGTGGTAATGTTTGGGCTCACCTTGCTTTCTTGATTCTGGCTATACAGTAAACGCTACTGATATTCATTTTTGTGAATCAGTGGTGGTTAAAATGGTCAAAGAAAAAAAAGAAGAAAAATCTTTTTGTGATTATTTTATTGTTATTAAAATTTGTTTTTTATCCTTTTGTCACAGCATCTGGATTGAGTCTGACTGGCCTTCCTGGTGGGTTAGTTCTGGTTTCAGTCATAGGTAACATGTCGGCTTGAACCCAGATGACTTAGTCATGTGACCGAGAGCTAAAGTTGGTCAGCTCTCAGGAATGTCTGACTCCTGAAAACAACAACAGACAAACAAACAAAATGAAAACAAACTTTTAAAGCACGAACGAGCTGCTTTACTTTTTCACATTCAGCTTTATGAGCCAAAGGTTCTGCCGGCTCAAATGACATTCATGAGCTCCACAAAATTTGGACTTTGGGGAAAATAAACTCTGTTCGTTTTTGTGTTTCGTGGCTAGCCAAAGTCTGAAGACATTTGAATAGATTGAATTAGACCCAAGTGTGGCTTTAGGCATCATGATGTCATGTGTCTGCCTTCTGAAGTGGCACGTTTTGGCCTCTCAGGCCCTGGTTTGGATGTGCTGGACTGCGATCAGTTGCTTCAAGACTGAAATGAATGATAATTAGTTCAGTTCAATCATATTTTGACCATGATGAGTGCTATATAATGTTCTAGCAAATTGGCAGGATATGTTTTTTATCCAAAGTGAAGGTGTAGGTCTTTCCAGGTGGCTCACATGACATATTGGCCGCAGCACTTAAAGAATTAGTCTGACTGATGGGCCTAAAGGTGACCAAGCTCTAACTTTACACGCCCGCTAAGCATCTATTGTGGCAGGAATTTCCAACCGAAGACCAAATCACAGTGAACTTTTCACATTTTCTCCTCAGCGTGAGCCGGTGTGCGAGGTCATCTTAGAAGCCCAATGAGACACCCCCTGTTACTTAAGAGCACCTCTATTTATTTAGATTTTTTCTCCTGTGGCACCGTGAAGCTCCAGGTAGCTGCCACTGACCCCAGAGCGAACCAAAGCTACAGGCATGGTATGCATTGCAGGTGGTGTGGGCCTGGGTGGAGACCTGGAGGTAAAGGAGATAAGCTTTGGTTGGCGGTAACATAATTCCTCCAATAAGAGGAAATAGAAGAAACTTTTTTTTTTTTTTTCCACAAGTTGAGTTCTGTGTTTGTTCCTGAGGGCTGCTGGGTGCGTGAGGAGGATGTTTGCTCTTTGATTCAAACAGGAGAGCATCAACACTTCATTTAGAGGATTTATGAATGATAAACATTAATCCTGATTTCATGTTATTCCGATTTACACAAAGGACTGTTGCGCATTTTCGCATCATGATTAGACTCTTATGTTTTTGTCGCATCTTATTTATTTATTTTTTGATCACGCATAACATGTTCCCTTGAAAAAAAATCTCATCAATAATTCCACAAATGTCTGACACAAATAAACTGCGATCGCGGAAAAACGTGCGCCAAACTGTCGAACATCGCTGAGATTAAATTGACATTAAATGAGTCAGAATGAATTTCAATTGTTCGGTGCAGTGGACGAAAAATATATCTCCGTTTAAATGATCTGAATGTATGAAAATTGTAGTTTTTTTGTCAAAATGTCAGCACTTAAAAAAGTGATTAAATCCTTATTTGGACTGTGTTTTAAGATTGACGCATGCGCGATTGTCTTAACAATTGTTAATTTAAGATTACAAGTTCTTAAATAATAAAACAAATAAAGAAGCTTTATTTATTATTACATAATTATATATTATATAGTGTGTACCTTTGAGCAGCGTTTTTCGAAGTGACAGAAACAAAGAAAAGTATTTGCGTCCTAGTTTTTCTTCCTAATTAAATATTTAAATGGGTTTGCTTTTTTTATACAGTAAAATTAGATATCAATTTATTGTCCTAACGCCTTTATAGACCTGAAATGCAACATAACAGAATAATCAGGGCCTAATTATTAGAAATATAAGGATGTGAAACCTAACATGGTGCTCATAGAACAGGCTAATAAATCAAATGAAATAGAATGAGGTCAAATATGTTCATTCCCCATGAAGTAAACTTCAGGCATTTTGTTCTTCACTTTATTTTGCTGTCATTAAAACTTCAAGTTAAACTTCAATAAAACGAATCGAACGCCGAGCAGAGATTATCCAGAGACTCAGATTAAATCCCATTCACAGTCACAGCTCGTAGCTGCAGATAAAGCATAGGCTCGTTGTGGATGTCTAAACATGTTCTAAATTAAAGTCACTTTTGATTGTTTCCTCTCTCGGACTCTTTGTGGGTCTAGAATCACTTTAAACTGCTGTTTGGTTTGGATTCAGCTCGTGGGAGGAGTTGGTGCTGTTTCATATTCAGAGAGGAGGGGGGGGGGGCTCTTTACGGATCTCATTCTCTTTGGGGCTATAAAGACGCTGTGCCTTCAAGACAGAGCAAATTAACTCCATTGGCGAATTATTGCATTACAGGGCAGTGCTCCGTTCATCGGTGCGCGACGGCGATTAGTTTCCTTTTTTATGGTGACATTTGATTCAAGCAAGCGGATTTCGGTTAAGATGATGGAGTACATGGAGGATAAGTTTGCGTTGAAAAGCCAAACGATGAAGGCCAGCGATTACTACATGGATCAGGTCATGGAGAGTCTGGACAGCGCGCAGTATTTCACCAAGTCTTCCCCGAAATGTGTGCAGGCCTTCGGGCTTCAAAGCGGTGAACACCGCTCCTCTCCCTGCGGAGACCAAAACGGTGCGTAAAAACTTATTATTGTCCAACTTTGACTTTTTGTGCGTCAGCACTACGACTTTACAGCAGCTGATCTGCATCTGTGTGTGAGTCAGAGAGAGAAACCTGACAGGAATTTAACATCCAAACGTTTCTTTTTTTTTTTTTTTTTTTTTACAAATGTTGCGTTATTTACGTTCAGTTATTCTCATTAGATGTGGTTTATTTTGTAATAATTGAATATTTTTGCAAACTCATTGTTGGAGTTTTTTTATAGTGTGAAACACTTGAAGGATTAAGGGTGATCTAGGCCCATCATTTTTTATATATTTATTTTTTGTTGGTTTATTTAAATACTAGGGGGAGTAAATTTGTTAGTCAAGTTTTATTTTGAAGTGTAAATTGTTTTTACAGTGTAATTATCTAATAATATTGTTACTAATTTATCTATTATTCATTTTAGCCAATTACGGTGTGCCAAAAACAGACGACGACACTTTACACTCGGACCTCGGGAGGTCGATGGACAGTTGTTGCACTCTGCGGGCCTCTCCGGTCACAACCGGACAGGAGAAAACTGATTTAGACGACATGGGAGACAAGTGCGACAGTAACGTGTCCAGTAGCAAGAAGAGGAGACACCGGACGACTTTCACCAGCGCGCAGCTGGAGGAGCTGGAGAAAGTCTTTCAGAAAACTCACTATCCAGATGTTTATGTGAGGGAACAGCTGGCCATGAGGACGGAATTAACAGAGGCCAGAGTGCAGGTAGAGTTTATCATCAGGCTCTTATTTTGTTAACTGTTACATTTGGAGAAAACAAGCCATAAAATGAAAAATAAAAAACGTCTTTAAGGCGACAGATATGGAGCCGCTGTGCGCAAGAAGTGCGTAAAAATCACAAATCCAGCAATGTAGCTCATAAATAGGCCACAAAATATGTTTAGTAATTAAAACCAAAATCTTGATTGAGCACATTTTTTCCCCTTCAAAGCAGGATACATTTTAATTTTAGGCTGCTCCAGCTTTTTAAAATTTTGAGTTTTAGTTGGACGTCCTTTTTACGCAAATGCCGCGTGCTATTTTGTGGAAATGTGATATTATTTTAATTGATTTTATTTTGTCTAATGTTATTTTATTTTCTCTCTTAAACGCATAATTAGGTGTGGTTTCAGAACAGAAGAGCAAAGTGGCGGAAACGAGAGCGCTACGGGCAGATCCAACAAGCCAAAACTCACTTTGCAGCCACCTACGATTTATCAGTGTTACCGAGGACTGACAGCTACACACAGGCAAGTTCTGCTCATCGTTTTCTAACAGTCCAAGTTTTTTTTTTTTTTTCATCTGTTTGTCTAAAGCATACTGTAACAGCTCACAGCAGCCTGACATCTTTCCTCCTACTAGTTCTTAAAAAAAGTCAGTGTATATAAGTCACAACAAATTCATGCCTTTATCTGTATAACTCAGTGCATGTCACTGCTGCTCTATAAATCACTTATTATGAAACCTCTTCAGATAAGAGGCCGAGCACTGATTAGAGCCTCTGTGAGGTGTCACGGCTGAATGAATGGACTTATATCGAATTTCCTGTTAACTGAACATTCGTCTTGCTGTTTTGGACAAAGGTCAGGTGCAAGATGAAGTGAGAGGAGACGCACCATGTCAGCACTCCAAGTGTTGTAGAGCTTTTTAGATAGCTTTTTAGATTTTTTTTTTGAATTGGAAATATGCAGGCGGCAGTCTCTCAGAGGGAATGTGTGTGTGTGTGTGTGTGTGTGTATGTGTGTGTATTGACATTAACAGAAAGCAGCTTTTGTGTTGAATTCAAAGAAGTGGAATTTAAAAAAAGAAAAAAAAGACAAGTCAGGCTCTGCTATGCCCCTGGCCCAAGACCAGGTCAGAAATGTGTTGGACTGTCTCGTATTTTCTTCACACATGTTTCTGATAGATACTCCTGGATACCAGCCATGCCCTTTCTTACAGCTATTCCGGATTACTGTCATCAAATGGATCGTCCTACATGTAATTGTGCTGGCGGTGGGTGGGGTTTTGTCTGCATAAATGCAATGGACATGGATTGCGTTCTTGTGGGTTTTAAAGAGTTTGCTTTTGTTTTGTTGGCAGTGATGCTTTTGGACAATATGGTTACTTTTTGGGGCACAGACTGAGGTGCTGCTTATCGATGGCACATGTTGACAGGAACGTGCTGGCCAAGCTGATTCAAGCACATTTTAGTGCTCCCAAAGAAATTTATCTGACTGTCAAAGTTAACTGGCAAAAAGCTGAGCAATAGCCAGTCGGTACAGTCTCTGTACCTTTGCAGTTTTCTGTTTTTTCCTCTAGGTATATTTATGGATGTAACTATTTTGGTGCATTGATTTTCTCTTGAAGTATGACATGGGATTTATGTTGAAGGGGCGTAAGCTATAGTGGCATATTTCAGTGACGTCATTTTCACTAAATACAACTAAGGAAGAAATGAATTTGCATGCTATTCACATGCTACTTACTTCCACTGGCTTGTCCTCTCAGTTTGATTGATCTCTTGGCAAATGACACCGAACGAGCTGCCTCTGAGTGAATGAAGTCATTTAAAATGTTATCAAGCTGTCAGTTCAGTCCGAATTTTACGTTAAAGACGGACATGCTGTTGAGTTCCTGCCTTAAAAATCAGTCCCATGGTGTCTACTGTATAGATTATATCCGCTCTATATGTCCTTTTTTGGACTCTGAACTTCTGATAAAATACCAAGAGAGACTGTGTGACACTTTAGTGATAGATTTTAAAAAGACAGCCTGTGTCTTTGGAAGTGTTTGGATCTCATAAACAGTCACTTCATCCTCCTCAAGAACATTTTTTCTCCATTCTCATGTCATCGAGCCATGCTGATGGTTTTGGTTTTATCCGTCCAGATTTAGTGATTTCTCTCTCCACCCCAATATAATGGAGATAAGTGAAATTATTAACAGGCCATCTGTTATCTCAAAACTTGGGCGAATAAAACCAAAACTCACTGCATGCCCAGAAAGAGTTAAGTGAGAAAATATGTTGTTTTTGTTTATTTGTTCTAATATGTGTAAAGCAGCCCTGCGTACGTGAGACATTTCCATTTTTTCTTATTTAAACGTTTAAGAAAATATTAGTTAAACAGCTGCATTGCATGTACAACTCATCATCTCAATGTTGAGCAAACTCCAACTACACCACAGCATAATTTTTCAGATCTGTATCTACAGCTACTGTTTTTGATGTATTTGTAGTAGAGATGTAGTTCCTGCATTTCTATTTTTCATTTTTATGCAGGACACAGACTTAAATGTTCCTACAATACATCCAGAAAATCTCAACTCACAAGGTATACACAGTCTTCATTAGCCAATGGAGGGCTCAGGTGTCATGATTGGAGGTGTTTGAAAAGTTTTTTTGTTAAATATTGTTTAAATCTTGGTGCTAAATTATCTATTGAAGCTAATTTTGAAGTTTGTGCTCCAGTGGTTCGTCAAGGAAATTATTCTCCCCAATATCTAAAATGTCTTCTTCCACCAAACAGATTCCAAACAACCTGTGGCCCAGCGCTGCTCCCGGTGGCTCTGTGGTCTCCTCCTGCATGCTGCCCCGAGGCTCCCCTCCCTGCGTCACGTCCTACTCGCACTCCCCTCGCTCGGCTGCCGGTGCCGCCGACCACGGCTACGTGGGCTTCCCCAATCAGCAGAACCAGTTCGGCCATGTCTCCCTCAACAACTTCTTCAGTGCAGACTCCCTCCTCACGCCGGCTGCCAATGGTCACCACGCCTTCGAGACCAAGCCCGAGTTTGAGAGGCGCTCATCCAGCATCGCCGTGCTGCGCATGAAGGCCAAGGAGCACACGGCCAACATCTCGTGGGCCATGTGATGAGGGTTCCATGTGCATGTCTGGAAAGTCTGGAAAGTCTGGATAATGCTAATTATTTTTAGAATTTCCAGTTTTTACAAAGTGTGGGAACTGTCCAAAGAGCCTGATATCATATTCAAAACAAGCCGTTTGTCACTCACAGTACATGTTCTTGTCATTTACAGACTAGTTGTCACTTATTTGTTGTTGAATGAAACTCAGCTATGGCCAACTTCAGTCATACTGCCCTGCTATGTAGATCTGCACCATATGTAACTTTGACCCAAATTTTATCTACTGAGTCGAGGACGAAGGGCCTGGGTAAAGTATGCAATGGAAAATGTGTCAGATTCGTGGTTCTCTGCATACTCTAAAAGTTAATAAGTTCAAGCTCGTAACAGAAAACATTTACATAGCTATAATGTGTGACAGACAATCAACTGTTACTGGTCTAAAGCAGATTCAGTAGGGTGCACTGGTACTAGCATTGAAATACTTCGACAATCAAGTGGTCAAAGTCACTTCTCAAAAGGCGGAGACCTCCCTGTAGCTTAGCTAAAGCAATACATTCATCACAATCATCCAGACTTTCAGGGTAATGTTCAGTGCATCGTTTCAGAGCCCACAGACTGCCGTCCTCTCTGGTCAGACCAGATGGTTGAAGAACCCTCATGATCTGTGGAGGTGAGAGCTGTGATGTGAATAAGCTTTCCTTGTTGTTTTTTAATGGGGGTCAGGAAGTCCTCAGTGTTTACTCTATCGAGACAGAAAGAAGTGTGAAAGGGAGGAGAAGCAAGACAAACTCTAGGCTCTAGTGGTCCCAGTGTGGGTACATGTGGATCCGGAGGGAGGGGTCCCAAACAAACTGCAGCATTTCTAAGCACTGTGAATAAGTTTTTCTTTACATGCGCCTTTCATCCTCCTCCCTCATTCCAGCTCAGGACTGAAGATGAGCAGCGTGGAGACAGACTGACTTGACGTACTGACGTGTCTGTGTGCTTTGCAGCAAAGCTCTATAATCTGTCGTCTGCCTCTGTTCTGTATGACAGGTACGCAACGCAGACAGAGGAGGCAGGTTTTTGTTTGTGTTGTAAATTTATCTGACAGAAGCATAATAAATGAATGTCACTTGATTTGAGCATGACTGTACTTTTTATAGAGTTTAAATCTGATAAAATTATTTTTCTTACTAGGTGTGTCACAATTTAAGATCCAATTTGCTTTTTCATTTAAACATGGGTTCCTTGTTTTTACAAGCCCTGACAGCTTCCATTTACAGCCAGATAGTATCAAGTGTGATATAAACACCATATGGTCAAATTTAACTGATTCATTTCAATAACAGTAACTTACAACTGGGAACAAACCATTAAAGAAGATTCACTTGATGGTAGCAGGGTGCCTTACAACAACAGTTTGGAGCAAACCAAAAAAAACCCAAACCAACATGAATCGAAGTCACTAACAAATATTAGTATGGTGTAAGTTATTTATCTGTGCAAAAACTATTTAAAAAAACAAAATATAAGTGAGTCACACTGTTGCTCTACTTGACATGTTCCTTCATTACCTTAAATACACACTCTGTTACATCTCAATGTTGAGCAAAATACACACTGTTGATTTACTTACTGATTAATCATCAAACCATTTTGACACTATACTGCTGCACTTTAAAGAATAAAGCTGGTATTCCATAATTGTCTTACTGTCAGCAGCCCCATGATAAGACCAAATTAAATAATGTATAACCCCATCTGTCATTACCTACCTACCTACTAAAGACATGAAACTGTTTCATTAAAAATGGATCTGGCAAACATTACTCAGGAGGAAATAGTGCTCTAGTGTGAATTTATGGCAGGGTTGTGTGTGTGTGGGATCAATTCAAAATAAACTGCAGTCACCATGCCCATCGTAGTAAAGGAATTATGTCAGCCGGTGTTGCTCATTGATGTGTTTTTAATAGTTTTTGGATGAAAATAGAGCTCTGTGGACCAGTGGAATTTGCTTACACAGACAGTATTTATTAGAAGGATAATTCTTTTTTTGTGCTTGATCTTTCCATGAGTTTGGTTAACTGTGAGAAATAACCAATTCCTTTTTTTCAAAATCTGAATCCAAAATGACCTCACCTTTGTAGTCTGGAAACAGTCATGTCAGCTCATTAAACACAATTAATCTCTTTGCTCATCAATAGTAGCCATTTCCATGAGGCCACAGCGCCACACGTTTCTCCTCAGACATGCAGTACTTGCTCTTTAATCTCTCGTCCTGTCATGTAATTGGTAGCATGTCTTCTTCTTTTTCTCCAATGTTTCCTTACTGACATCATCCCTTTGTTTTGCTCTGAGATCACAGTCGGCGGTGGATAGCATCTCAGGGAAACCCTGTCTATAGGAACGGTAGGCTTGATTTAATTAAGACTGTAACTTGTGTCAGATGCTTCAGTCTGGAAACAAATTTGTTTCCTTGGGGTACTTCCTGGTTACTGCCATTCAAGAGTACAAACCCAAGTACGTTATCTGCGTGCATCACAACATCGAGGCTTTGATATCGAAGTGTCCTTGGAAACATTGTTGGATGTGTTCCCTGATGATGCAGTGAGGTTTTTCTTTAACGCAGGCAAATGTTGTATTCACGGCATCATGATTATAATATGACATTATGTAAAATTGTATGTTTAATTCTAAATCTATCTGCACAGCAGGTGAGGATAAACTTAACTTCAAACGAAGTGATGTTTAATGTTGTGTTTGTGTACCTCGTTTCCTCCAAGTTCTCATTAAGTACAGTGCACTTGATTGTACATGGCATGTGTATAGTATGCTTATCTTATATGCCCCAAAACTTTAACCCAGTGGTGGAGTCATATTACATGGCTCCATTAAGGAGAGCGACTGAAGATTTATTTCAACCAAACCAGAAATGATGATTGTTGGAACAGTAGGAAGACTAACAAAGATGGTTTTGGTCAATTTTATTTAGTTTCTGTCCACTTTGAATGAATTTACTGTGATACGATAATCTGTGAGGTAAAATTACAGTTTGTCAATGGACTCTGGTGGTCAGCAAGAGCAATATAACAGCTGTTTCTGCTTAAACAAAAAGTTGACCTCTTTAGGGATCCTTTCCAAGATGTGTTTTCAAGATGAGTAGTGACTCTAGGAAAGATTGTGGAAAGACTGTAAGACTTTTGGTGGGTAGAATCAGATGCCATCTAGTTGCAGTTTAAGTGTATGTATGTATCTATTGTCGGCACTCGTGGGGTAAAGAAATGATCTTTGACAACAGAGACCATAGTTTGCATTCAGACTCCTACCAGCAGTTAACATTTGTTTCCCTAATCTTTCCCTAACCAAGACATTTATAACCTAACCAACACTAACCTCGTGTTCACCACGGAGCTGGAAAACCAGAAATATTGATATGTAATAGGCATGTAATTGTTGAATTGACAAGCAATCTTTTTTGTGTTTTGGGTGTGAGGACATGTTTGTGAGCACTCAGAGAAAAAGATGTAACAGTGTGGAAAGGCAAAGTTCATGCACCCTAGAGATTTTCTCAATGACTACTCAATCAAGGTATTTTTATGCCATTATACTTGCCAACCGTCCACTAGTTATAGCCTTCAGCTGTATACTGTAGGTTAGCTCACATAGCAGGGCTACGGAAAGTGACCAGATTTGACCAAGTCGAAGCTTGGTTTTGTGGCTCCACCCACTGAGGTTTACCTCATGCAGTGACATGATTTCTTCCTCCTCCACCTCTAACAAACACGCCTGTAACTAAAACTCCAATGCGCTCTTTTATATCTGTCATATTTTTTTTCCACCATCTCCCCATCCCCTCTGCCCTCCCCTCCCCGTTAACTTCATCTCTCTGCAAGGCGGTGATCATCGCATCGTGACCCCACAACCAAAGACTGATGGTCATGCAACCACACACACGTATGTGTGTGTGTGTGTGTGTTTGTGTGTATGATACAGAGAGAGGGTTTGAGAGAGCGAAAGCTCCTGCAGACCAGATCCATCAACAGCTCCAATGGGTTTGACCCTCTCAGGTTAACCGTAGCCATTAATATAAGAGCTTCCCTCCCCTGCCTCCCTACTTCCCGCACTACCTCACATGGGGGAGGACAGGCCTGGGTGTGTGTATGTGAAAACACACACACACACACACACACACACACACACACACACACACACACACACACACACACAGGGCTGTTGACATGAAGAAATAGAGCTAGATCAAACGTTCTGGCGGCAGGGGGTTGAAAAATGGTGCTGGCGGTCACGTATGTTCCACAGCAGAGATCTACATTTGCTGTCTGCCCACTGTTGTTATTCTAATCACTCAACACTGATGTTCTGCTTCTTCTTCTCCTCCGGAATGGATAGACCAGCTCACCATTAGTCTATCTTCTTTTTTCTACGAGGACAGTCATTTCTCTTCAGCCCTCAGTGTAATATTCTTAGACCCACTTATGTTTCTTCAGAGGTTATTTAATATGAGACTTTCTTGTCGGGCTGTGGCAAAGGCAAACTTCATGAATTAAGCTTGAACATATGCTGGTCCTACAAGTACTGTACAAATACTGTATGTACCCGGTGGAGACTTTTATGTAAAGTGTTTTATTAATTTACTGTACATCAATAAAACTCACTCAAATAGAAAACAGTTCAGACTTAAGTGTCAGAAACGAGAACTCGATCTCGTCTTCTGTAGGACTTGACCTGATTTGAGGCCTGGAAGCAGAAATATGATCAGTTCTGACACGCTGAAATCCTAAAAACAATGAAAACAATGAAATATAAATAAGTCAGCAGCAGCCAGACCTTGTGTATTCAATTATTAGGCGTATGACTCACAGATTGGCCAAATTAAAAAAAAGAGAAAGAATGAATATAATAAAACAAAGAACTTCATGTTTTTCTTTTATTCGGCATGTTTTGAGGAACATTAATCCTCGCCTCACTTCACCTCACTGTCAAATACATTACCATTATATGCAAGTCTCTGCTTTTAGTTACTGAAGATAGCATGATAGATGCTGTTTTTCTTCTTGCAACATTTGCAGTATTGAAGACTATTATTCATGCCATCTGTACACCGAGAAACAAGCTGCTCAAAACCTTTGTTTTTAAACAAAGTTCTATTAAACTGCATTTGGATTCTTTCAAATGGGCAACTTCCATTCTCCATACTGCTGTGTGTTCAAAAAGACTTGGACCTACCCCCTCCTCCTTATCAAATATAAATATATAAAATATCTTTCTGTGATGGCCATCATACTGCACTCTTCATTAATGATAATAAAACACAGTTTTCCTGTTGTGTTGTACATCAGTGTGACATAGCACATCAGGGGTAGGAGCAAACTCTTCCTGTCTTATTCCCAGTTCTGGAAGCCAGCAGTAAACATTTGCTAATCCTAATTTTAAATCCCAAAATTGACATAGTTTGCCCTTCAGAGCCCTCTAGTGGTTTGCTGTGGTGCAGGTACAGAGTAAGACTTGATGCATACTTCTCAAATTAGATGAGTTAATGTGCAAATGTAAAAAAACAAAACAAAACAAAGAACAGAACATCTGAAAAGATGTTTATTTTGTCACTGGTGACAATGTCATGCTGATATAATAGCGCCATAGTGAGGACGACCTTTCGCCTGATAAAGTCTGCAGTAAGTACAGTCCACACACACACACACACACACACACAGCCCATACAGATCGGGCTCATATCTTAATTTTTAATCTTCATTTAATTTTCATGTTTTTAAAAATCACTTTGTTTTACATTTCCTTTCCCTCCCTGCACACTGCGGTGCACCCTCTGTCTCACAGTAATAAGATCTCTTATTTACAGTATCAGATATTTTGTCATTATTATATTTCTTGTTGTTTTGGGTTTGGACTGTGAGAAAACTTGGGTAGGAATTATTTTTCTGAAATGCTCTCACTTAGCATCTTCTCTACATTTACAATGTAACAATAATAATACATTTTATTTAAAAGCGCTTTTCAAGGTACTCAAAAACACTTTGCATAAAAAGAACATCAAATCAGCAAAACAATATGAAATGGTACACTAAAAACACATTAGATTATTATTATTACACATTAGATTGAGCTAAACATTAAAAGCAATTTTAAAAAGGTGTGTTTTTGTTAGAGATTTGAAGGTGGGCAAGTCAGTACAGTCACGGATGTGTTTGGGGAGAGAGTTCCAGAGGGAGGGGGCAGCTGCAGAGAACGCTCTGTCACCCCAGGTTCGGTGCTTGTATATGTACCTCAGTTATTCGTGGTGCTACCTTAGAGCTGAATCCGTCATTGTGGCACAGAACTCAAGGGACACCTGGAACTAATTCCTTTTTTATTACATCTATTCCTCTTCTTTTCACCATTTTGGCAGTTCTTTCTATAGATTATGATCACAAAACTACAACGTGAGCTACAATGAGCTAAAATGAAGTGTGATGGATTGAGAAACATCTTAGCCAAATTATCCAAACCAGCCCAACATCACTGTGGCCTCTAGAGGACTTTGCATTGTTTACAAGGTAAATGCACAAATTTTTTATTTCCGGATGTGGGTTTGAAAGTTAAACTCTGGCTTGTTCAGGAAGTCAACTGAAGAAATGTTCCAAAAATTTAAAACCACCATCAGTTGGCAGTGGCTCGGCCTTCGAAATGCTACAACCATCTACCACTTTTTCATTTTTCAGTTCTCTACCATGTGTCCTGTTGTTCTAACACTGTTGTCAAAGAGTCTCTCGAAATCTACAAGTGCCTAATATCTCTGAGGAATCAGCGTGTGCAGCCAAAAATGCCTTTCAGGAGGTCCCTTATTCTCAATGCAGGGAGGAAGTGGTCCACAACAGGCCCGAGGTGGCTTACAAGAGGCTATTAGAGGCCTGCGGCAGGATGCCTCGCAAATCTAATTAGGAAGAGCTGGGACTGAATTTGGACTCTCTGCTGCTGCCTGTCAGTCAGAGCAGGAGAGAGCAGGTGTCCAGTTACTGGAGATGTCAGAGTGGAATATGTGTGTGTGTGTGTTAGTGTGATGGGTTCGTGTGTGTCTTCTGTCTGGAGTGTTTTAATGTGCATGGTGTGCATATACAACACAATGTTACTGTGTGTATGTATACCCAAACACATACAGGCCATGTGCTAGCAGTGTTACTGTGGGAAAGCTGCAGGCCTGGTCCCTTGGTAAATGTAGTCCAATCTACCGTAACCAATGAAGAATCTAACTGACTATTACCTAATCACTGAAGTCATCTCCCTGCTGTACATGAGGTTTGACTTGACATCACTTGGAGGCTGCCACTCGTAAGCAGTGTCATTTAGACAGAGGCCAACTGCTGCTATAGTATCATTAAACTATTTACTATGTGACAGATTCAGTTTTGAGACTTTGACTTCGTTTTTGTTTCTAAGTGCTTACAGAAGTACTTCCCACATATCGGTCAAACAGTGTGGTTGGGTTTTCTTCCTGTTCTGAGGAAGTTTTGCGCTCTGATGGCTGTTACTGCACGTGCTGTACCAGTTTTTTCTTTGGTTTAAACCAGTGTTCCTCAAACTTTCACACTGAGAACCACCTATTTTAAAAAATTCCACCATTATACAGCAGTGCAGGCCGACCCCGTTTAGCTAGACAGTCCACACAGGAGGCAGGTTTATTTCTAATGGAGAATTTATTTATTGTTGACTGTTGTTCAGTCCTGAATAGAACAGTTTCAAGTTGAAAAGGGTACTCCTTGTCGGCACTTCTCTTCCTAACATTTTACTTTACTATCTTGCTGTCACTTTTTAGCTCCTCAATAATCATGGTAATCATGAATATGACTACATAGTCTTATATTGAAACAGAATATTACAGGAAATGCAAAACTTATTATAAAATGCATTTCAGCAGTCTCAAAGTTTCTTTCAAAATGTTGTAATATTTTGCTACCACCAGTGGTACACGTACCAAATAAACCCAAAAAACTGTTTTTATGATCAAAGATACAATAGTCAAGTCCTTTTATTTGATATATTTGTGGTTGCAGGGGTTTTATGTACATGGAAACATGAACCCCCTGAATGTTGAAATATCTATTATGAGAAATTAATAATTAAGTAACATGGCCAATTACAATGGCTCATCTCCGTTCCTTTAAAAGCAATGATCTTCCCGTTAAGAACTGACAGTTTGGTAAGAGCGGAATCTTCTTCTGAGTTTTTCTCGAAAGGGAACTCATCTGGGATGTGCTGAGTTAGGAAACCCACATATTCACCAAAGGCAGATGGCTTAATTCACATATCTGAACACTACGAAACTCTGGCGGTCACCATGTTTTCTTTGAGTAATTATGAGAATTCTTTGTGCAGTTTTTGTGTGTGTGTGTTTTGACCAATTTAAGTGCACAGTGCACTGTTGACCTGGTCTGAACAAGCTGAAGACAGAGAGCACAAAACACAAAAATCATGTGTGCTGGATTGCCAGTAACTATTTCTCTACTGCTCCTCTTCTCCCACAAGGGCTCAAAACACATTCCTGTCACTTTGAGGTATACATCTGTTGGTACTTTCCTTTGCTTCTTTCTCCCGTCGTAGTTGAAGTGGATTTGTAATCAAACTGATTGTCTCCTGATGGAGACAGAGATCCTGCTAAAGTGAAATAAACCGACTAGATTTTTGAAATGGGATTTCATTGTCAGCCTCCCCCCCCATACACACAGACACACTCTCTCTCTGTCTTTATAGAACTCTGTCCTCATATGCCATTTACTCTGTGCTGAGCAGACAGTTGGGATATTTAGATAGGCTATACAGGTTGGTCTGAAATTTGAGACCCCATTTAGCTGTCCTGGACCAGGGTAAGAGCCAAGAAAGCATGCCAAACATAGAGCTAACTCTGCATTCAGTTGTTAACTGGAGCTGGTTAAAAGAAATGACATGCCAGATTGTTGTTTGGGAGGCAAAAGCAAAAAAACAAACAAAAAAAAAGAACAGATCAGACCTGTACACACACAAATTAAATCTTTTGTGGAGAGAGTGAGCTAAACACCTAAACTCAAAATCGATTTAAAAAAAAAAATCACAATTATTTGATTAATCTGACTGTGATTAATACCAAGATACCAAGAAGTCTAAGGTCCAGCTGAAATCACATTTAGTCAAATTGTGAATGAATCCTTAATAGTTTTTAATTATTTTAAGGAAGAAAAAAGGGTCTTGGAAAATATCAGTAATGCTCCCTTTGGTCTAATCTGTGAATGAGAGACACATTTTTGTTGTTAGTGTAATGGAAATGTCATGACCACACCAGCAAACCACCATCTAAAGGAACTGAAGTGATATCTTCTGCTTAGTTCACATTAATGTGCTGCAGCTGACTGACTAATTAGCTAACAAGCCTGCAGATTTAGCTGTGGACTTTTCCCCAGTGAGTGTTTGTCCGGTTGCTTGTTCAAAAATGTGCAGGACAAGACGTGCGCTCGTGTGTTTGTAAGTTAGATGTAAGTTAGTTCTTGTGGTGTGGAGCTGGTTTCCGTCTGTTAGTCAGCGTAACCGTCTGCCAATGATAAAACAGTGATGTAACTGCTTTCTGCTAATATTGTTTAAAATGATACAATTTGATGAAATGATACAATTGGCAGAATCATTATCATTGCTCTAAATGACTGCAGGACAATATGTCCAAATTTCAAATTAAATTTTTGTCTGTTTTCGTTTCACGGTGCATAGTAACAGAAAACATGTTTACCAAATGAAACAATTTATGCTGTAATATTTAAAATGAAAAGACAAGCACAGAAACATGCATACACACGCTTACACTCCCACAGTGAGTCATCTATCAGTAGAAAAGCATCATGTTGCCTCTGACAGATGCTTCACTCATGAATAGTCAGATGAGGCAGAACCAGCCAACAATTAGATCAAACAAACACGGCCATCAGACAACATTGGTGTGACTGATGTGATGGTTAGTTTGACCTCGTCGAGCCATGAAATATAGTGAATGGGAATCGTTTTCTGTGACATTACAGTGATATTATTTAAGATTAAAGCTTTAACATCTCTGCAGCAAAAGAGGAGAGTGATGAAATGTTTTAGTGTTTGAAAACTGTGAGTGTTTTGTCGACACCCAGAGTTAAGAAACCTGAAATTTCAATTTCACATTCTCTTCATAAGTACAGAATTATCCAAATATTTCTTCAAAGCTTGACAGGTGATAGGAGATTTTTATTTAAGGTTTGAACCATTTAGATTTAGCATTTTGCATTTTTGGCTCTGATGAGTGGTGAAGTAGCTTCAACTCTACAACCTTAGTCCCATGAATAATTAATATGATCTTGACAAACTGGACTAGCTGTCAAGAGCAAATCCATAATTGCAGGATGTGCCATCTGCCAAAACACTGTTGCAATATTATTTGTAATTTGTACAAACTGACATTTGCTTTCCTCTGACATTGATCTAAACTGAGTTTTACAGCTTTACATACATTTTTAGACCATGAAATCATTTCCTGCTAAAAAGAAAATTTGATTTCCTGTTTATGTCCCATAACTGAATACATGTAATACATCAAAGCAAACGTTTAAGAAAATGGACATGGACCAGAAGAAATGCACTGGTCCCAGCATCAGCCACCTTTAATAGGTAGAAGTTTTACTGGATGGTAACTGCATGTAGACATTTCTGTGTTTTACAGTTAGGCTTGGATTCCTCATTTCCTCTGACCTCTCACGTCCATGTCTGACCTCTCAGTAAGGATTGTTGTTATTACTGCAGCTTGACTCACTTTTTCAGGAGAAAGGCACTGAAAATACTCCCTGGTAGCTCATGTTTCTTTCCTTCTTTAGCACCATTTAAAGGTTTAAAGGAGTGACACTGTTCAGAGGTGATAAAGGACCCAGTGTGGATGTGCCTGCAGTCAGGCTCAAGAGTCCCAGCAGGGAGGAGCTGTGCAGGGGAGAAGATTAGCAGTGTGAGATCTTTCTGATCCTGTAATGAGTCTGCCTGGGAACAGATGAGTGGTGTTGGGACAGTCCCTCCCTTAGCTCCAACCCGTAGCATCATTTCAAGGTTTATCTGGAAATGCTCGCTGATATCTATAAATCTTAATACAGTAAGTACGTGGTATTTAGGGAAACATAAGTTTCAAACCCCTTGTTAGTAATAACACCTTTGGACATTAAGTGAACTGAAGTCAGCATGTTGTTGTTGTGTCGTCCTGAACATTGGCCAAAGGTGACACACAGACTGAATGCTGGAAAATAAATTACAGTCGTACTTAAAATAACCATCTATCTGTCATGCTACTATATTTAATTTCTACATTGGCTCCATGAATCAGCCGACACCGGACCCACACCGTGCAGCCAAGCCACAGTCAGTGGGTCAAGCTTAGCTTCGGTTACAATTAGCTAGTTGGCCCCTACCTTGCAGCGGCATCTTGAATAGTAGAAAGTAAGTGTTAGTTATACACCTTTCCTGTATACTGTTGACTGAAAACCTATACAGTTTGTCTTAATATATAATTTAGTATCTTGGTGATGATGACAATGATTCCTGCTTCATTGGTTGCCTTGTTTTGAGTGACGACACTGCCATGGGAGGTAGCATGAGCAGTACTCAATGATGACAGTGAGTGGGTGTGGGCACTATCAGTAGGGAAAATCTCAGAAGTGAACACATGTATGTTAGGTAGGCTGACCGAGTACCGAGTCGTTCAAAAATATTTGCTTGTTCATTTTTGACTATTACTAATTTTTCCAGTATTATATATAATGATAATATAATGAGTATTATTGTTATTATTGATTCAATTGAAGATAAAGCTAAATGATAATAACACGCAGTTCACACTGAAAGAGGTGTCAGATATCTGTTTTGTGCCACTTCAAGAAAAATAAACATCAAAGAAGAATTCCATAAAATCAGGCCGGCATATGAAAATTGACATTTTCCAGCAGGAGGAATCAGACCACAGAGAGAGAAAGACAGTCCGCATTGTGCTGTAATCCTGTTGCCTTCATACAGATGAATGTCTCCTCCACATGAAAGATGACAGGGAGGGAGATGACTCCTGCTGTGCGGTGGCCAAACCAAACTACAGCACTGATCCCGGGAAGCCCTGCAGGCCCATATGTCTGACTGTCTGACATGAATGTGTTTGGTTTACACCTCCAGGTAGTTCATACACACCATAAATATACATGGGAGCACATGCACATATAGGCTGTGGAAATGGTGGATCCCTGGATGAAATTACAATGTACTGTAAGTTCTAACTCATGAGGAAAAAGTCTGTGTAAATAATGTATTTGCTCACTTTAGGTCAAATTCATGGGAATATTATTAACATGTATACATCAAATTACACCAATCTGAGATGGATCTGGCTACTAAAATACAAATATGTAGTTGAATCCAGTATAACCTGAGATTTAAAAATAGGGAACTCTATAATTGTCCACTGGGTGGCAGCACAGGACCACTACCATTTGCTTCAGTGATAAATATTCAGACACTTTTCACACAAGGCACAGTTTGTAATCCTTTGATCACACACCAGTTTAAATACATTATATGGCCAAAAGTATGTGGACAACCCTGTCTATGTTGAGGTACCTGTAAATGACATAGCACAAAATTATAATTTTTTGACTAACATGCCTTTTTATTTGACCAAAAAAAGATTTTCCCAGTTCAGTGTAGAAGAATTTGAGTGGCCTGCACAGATCCCTGACCTCAACCTCCATCCAACCTCACCTAATGCTTTTGAGGCTAAATGAGAGCAAAACCCTGCAGCCAGTGGAGAGTGGAGGCCATTATAGCAGCACATTAATGATTTTTGGATTGAATGTACCAGTCACACACAGGTGTTACAGTCCGCTGTCCAGATACAGTAGTTTTGGTAATATAGTGAATAGTTTCTACAGCGGAATGAAGATCCATGCATCCATCATCTGTAACTGTTTATCCTCATCAGGGTCACGGTGAGGCTGGAGCCTATCCCAGCTGACTTTGGGCAAGAGGCAGAGTACACCCTGGACAAGTCGCCAGTTCATCAAAGGGCACATAGAGACAAACAACCATTCACACTCACATTCACACCTACGTACAGTTTAGAGTCACCAATTAACCTGTTAAGGTCATGTCTGTCTTTGGACTGTGGGAGGAAGCCAGAGTACCCAGAGAGAACCCATACAGACACGGGGAGAACATGTAGACTCCACACAGAAAGGACCCAGCTGAGGTTAGACCCAGGAACCTTCTTGCTGTGAGGCGACAGTGTGCCAGTATGACACGCTATCTGCAGGTGAATTTTTTTTTTTATCACACTTCGAACCAAATATTTTTCATTCACAGCGTCATACACATTCACACAATCATACTTAAAAAAAACCCTTCACTCTATGACATAGAACTTAAATGACTGTGTGAGACACCTATAAAACAAAGGTGATAATTAACAATTAACACGTGCCAATACTAAAACAACAGGGATCTTTCAGATGTTGACTTTATAGAGAAATCAGCTGAGGTCATACATCATGGCTTGCTGCAGGGAAACACTTGCAGTCAATATTTCTGCAATAAAGCTGCAGGATGGCGTTAAGGTCAAGACTGTGCAGGCCAAGAACGTTTTTCAACACCTTCTGGGAAAACCCCTTCTTCATGGAACTGGGTTTGTATGCAGGGACATTGTTGTGTTGAAACAGGAATGTGCTTTCCCAAAACTGTTGTCATGAAGTCTTCTATTCGAGGCCAACAATATCACAATGGCTGTATGCAGTTCTGTATTGTATTGTTGAGGGCTTTGCTAGCTTTTAGCATTTAGCCTGACGTTTACTGTGGAATGTTATTCTCTGCAGGGGTCAAACATGTTATTATTAACACACTGTATGAGCCTTTGAGTTTGCCGCAATCTAGATCAGTCAAATCCTCAATGCTGTGCCTGGATACAGTCAACATGTTTGGCTGTATGAAATGTTCATCAAAGCTTTTTCTGTTGTAATTAGATTAAGCTTTACTTGTTTTAAAGGCAAAACATTCAAGAGGTTAAGATAGCAGTGTTTCTTTTGGTCGAGTTTCAGAATGAGCATGGCAGAGCTGCTGTCCTTTCTCCTCTGTCAGAGTGATGTGTCACTTAAAGCATGGCACAAGTGGCTCTAAAGCCACTTAAGACAATGGAGGGTGCACCAGGTGGGACTGAGTACTGCACTCTTCCACCTTTTTCATCAGTGAAGATGGAAGATGGCACTTAGTCTGTGGAACCAAAGCATGAAAAGAAAGATGAATGCACTACCCATGAGACAAGAAAGAGTGGCAGTGATGGCTACGTGTATACAAGGCAGAGGTGGGATTGATCAGCCATGTAGTCTGTCCTTAAGTATACACAGCTGAACATGTCACCTTGCTTTTGAGATATGAGTTCTAGTGGTGGGCGGATCGATCCAAATATCGATAGTATCGATACCAAGTCGGTATCGGTATCGGATCGATACTAGCCTGGTGAGATCGATTCTTTACTTTAAGTTCCGCTCTTGTTTGCAATGCTGCGGTTTCGGCAAAGAGGAAGCAGCCAGGTCGCCGGACTTGCCGCTCCTGTGTCAGCGCAGAGCAGGCACACTTTGCTCCCCCTCGACCCTCTTTGTGTTTAGATGTTGTGCTGTCACGCGAGTCATGCGACGTGACTTAGACGCGCAAAGCAAACAAACAAGCAAGTTGCTGGCTCAGGTTCATCAGCACACGCAGTGCGTGCCTGTTTTCTAGAGAAAAATACGACAGAAGAATGGCAGAGAGGAAGCCGAAAGCAAGACAACAGCAAATTGTTGTTTTTAATTTTTGTATTATAGTTTCTCAACAGTACTTGTTTGTTTTAATTTGTTTACTGGTTTGCGTGTATTTAAGATTTTTCTGAAAAAATTTTGATAATAAAGCATTTTCTATTTAATTATAAACTTTGTCCTAATTCTGTCCTGGGTTTTAACTATTTAATAATAAAAAAGGTCATGAAAATTAATTGAGATTTAGCAATTCATTGACGCATCCACCTTATTTATTGAAAAGTATCGGTATCAGTATCGGTATCGGCGATACTGGCCCGTATTTACTTGGTATCGGATCGGTACCAAAATATGCAGTATCGTACACCACTAATGAGTGGTTCAGTTCCTACAGTGTACAGAAATGTCAATCATATGTTATGACCTCCCTTAACAAACCTATGGAGGATGGTGGACTAACGAGGACCAACAGTGCTCTCAAAACACCAAATGAGAGGAACTATTACTTATCTATCTACTATCTTAGTCTTTAGTTTATTTGGACCTTGTGGTTTTCTGGTCCACAACTCTGCTTTAGACAGAACAAAGACAGACAAAGTTGTGGAGTTGAAGAGCCACCCATTTCTCTTAGGAGTTGGTGGATACGAGACAGAGCTAAACGACATGATTATTGTGTGCAGAAACACACTCCAAATACAGTCAATGTTTCTCATTCTGCTGGATGTAAAAGTTGTTTGCTAATGCATTTGCTATGACAACTTTATGAGGCGATGATATGTCAGTTTGATACAGTAATTTGTGTTGATTCGCTGCCCTCAAGTGGCCAAAAAAAGAGCAAAAGAAGACAGACATGCATTTACATTTGGGTTAAAATCAGTTTCACTTGTTTAAAGTTCTTGTACCACAAATTGTTTTGACGCCTTGACGTGAAAATGCTGAATACTGACCATGCACCAGAGGGAGCTTATAAAAGTTTTTTCACACTTTAGTACAAATATACTGACGCTACGTAGGCGTCTGATCAGATGAGATGACGCACGGTGGATTTTCTGGTACGGTGTATCAATTCATGTTAAAGCTCTGAATGTAAACACTTTTAACATTGCAAAAATCAGATGCATCGTATCTCAAGCGGATGCAGAAAAACTAGTCCACGCATTTGTTACTTCTAGGCTGGACTTTGATGTGAATTTTAAGGAGCTGAATTTTGGAGCTGATTTGAATTTCAACTATTCACTATTTACAAGACTAGAACTAGATTCATTCTGAGATTATTATTTCCCACCCTGCACCTGGTGGAAATTTACAAGAAGAAAATATGTTCAACAGTGGGCCAGGGGCTGCAGCAGCTTCTGTCCACTTTTTTCCTTCAGCTTCTTCTCCCCTTTATCGTGGTATAAATTAGAGGACACGTCAAAGTGGCGCTCTTGCTCACTCCACAACTCCACCAATTTCTCCTCCTTTTCTACAGCCCAAGAGAACCGAAACCCCGGAGTCCCCTCTAGGTTTGCTACTGTTTAGCCAGTTGCCTGCTACCTTATGTTGACCTATTGTTTGTTGACACTTTTTACGTAACTGAATTATTTGCATGAGGCGAGTCTAAAAACTTATGATAATATTAAACATGTTTGACTGGAATGTCAAGACGATATTGACTTAAGACAGCTCAGACAGTTTTATGACCACCTCACACCAAATGAGCTCTGTAACTCCAGTAAAACTTTCAGGATTTATACAGAAATTGGAAATTTGTCTGTGACAGTCAAATCATTCCAAAGTCGTTTGCTGTAAGGCAACAAAAGAAAGGGACCCCAGGACTTTGAATTGTCTTCCTGAGATTATTAAGTCTATAGGAGGTGTGACACTTCTCTCATTCTGAGGAGAGAAAACCAGTCTTTCCAAACAACCCTCATCCTGCCTTGTTAAAGGTGTGAAATGACGCCACCAGTCACAGTCTGACATTTTACACGTATGCAGGAGCTATCTTCTCTCAGGTTGTAATGAACATGGCTCACATGTGTTGTTGTTTTTTTAAGAATTAGATTAATAATAATCATAAATAAACAACCCTAATGATGAGACAACAGCCTCTGTCGGCCTCCATTCTGCATGTTTACCACCAGTCTAGATTTGGTTGCAAATCTAGTTTATCTCTTGAATAAAACACAGCAGCAGGATGTAGCTCCTTTAAAGCAAACAAGAGATGCAGAGATGGCTGATAGAGGACGTTATGTAAGGAGGGTGAAAAATTGTAAATGTCATGTTTTTTCCTCTTTGTGAAAACAGGAAAGTATTTACCAACTCCAAAACAGAGATGAAAAATGAGATAAAGTCATTTAATTGTAGGTCCAATGCAGAGGGATTAAAAAAAAACTTTTCAAAAAATGTAAATGTAAGAGGAATAAATATGCATTAGGAAGATGAAATACAGTATAAGAAGTGCTTAAAGTATTGTTTGATGAACCAGGATGTTTATATTATCCTCTTGTGGTTATGTGAATAACGCCTATACTCTCTCTCTAAGAGATGTGTTATGGAGGAGCTCACGATTGTATCCTACCTGCAGTCAACATTGGTTTTCTTTGACCATGACCCCTATCTTTCACTTGCTTTAATCAAGTAGTGTTACTAGCCTTAACTTAACCAAATCTAAGGCAATGACAAACAAACTATTTTGCCATTTAGGAAAAAGGATTTGAGAGTTTTATTGCACCAGACACCAAATCACTGTCCTGGTCCAGGCCCATGGGTCCAACAACCGGGGGATCAAATATTCAGGCTGCTGTTGGTCAAGAGCCATTTTGAAAGAATAAGTGTCTGATTCGAAGGCACATTTGATCTCCCTGTTGAGAAGTGGGAAGTTTCTTCTTCAGTACATTAATGGACTATCACAAAGAGTTACATTTCCTAGATTTCCATTATTCAAGCAGCCAACAGTGAAGCGAAAAGATTACATAAGATATAATTTCCAGGAAACTGACAAATAGAGCTGTGTACAGGGGGATTATTTATGGTGTGACATATTTGACTGAATCATTTTGGCATTGTCTCATATCATTTCTCTTGAAGAATTTAGTTTTCATGCTTGTAGCTGTGATGTACAGCAAAATAGGTTAAGATGAATCATCGATGTACATTTCTTGGATGAGCGCCTCCTTCATAATGCATCTTCAGCCCAGATGAACAAAGCGGGAGGAAAACATTACTGCTCCAAAGAAGAATAAAAGGAACTTGAAGCAAAATTGATGTGATGAAGACAAATACACAATGAATACAATGAATAATAAGTTAGAGGGTAAAATATGGGAAATGTTGCATTTCTATTTTTCCTTAATGGAAATACTAATGACACACTGTATAATAGAGTTAGAGTCTCTTCTCTAGAGTTTCTTGTATTTTAAGTTGTTAAAGTGATTCACGATCCACAGCATTAGCTGATTCAATTATTGGTCAACAGATGGAAAATGAATTGACAGCTGATCAACAAAAGTTGTTTGGGCAAAACAAGCAATGTTAGGATGTCTCTTTAAGCCCCCATTATCTACATTTTAGCAGTTCCCATTGGCCTCACCAGCAAAACTACAGAGTTGAAACTCCAGGTCTCTGTTATTTTATGACAGGCCCATCTTGTGTTTTTCTTGTCTCCTTATGTTCATAAATTGGAGACATAAAGCCTAAAGAGTTGACTGTTGAGTCTCATTCCCAGTTCGTCCCAGTATTTGATGACCCGCCTGTTGTGTTGTGCGGCTTGCTCGAAGCCACTTGTGTGTTTTCCGTTCACCATAACCCAGACTCTTTGTTTGTGATAACCTAAAATGAGACTCAGTAACTATTTACTATCAACTAACTATCAACGGTCTTGCTCCTGAACGACTATCCACACCACACACCTTTATCACCGCCAGACTTTGTTAACTTGCTCTGATTACTTTTTCTTGGTTACCATGGTTCAGTAGGTTACATAGTTAAATTGTTTCCCTTTTCTCTGTTTTTATGATCAGGGGTCTGCACGGGGTGTTTAATTTGAAAACCTGGCCAGTCTGACCTGCTCTGTGCTGCTTGATGCAGCTGGTTGTAGACGCAACTTAGCAACTTCTAAAATGCTCTGCGGCACTTGTATTTGGATTGGAAGTATTATCTAGAATGGCCTTGATCAGGTCCAGATGCCATATTGCACCCAGAACACATTACAGCTAAACTGAGTGGAATTTTTTGGAATTTTCCATTTAAATTGGAACAACTTTTGTGGATGTGTCTTCATCTCAATTCTTGCCTCTCATGTCTCTACAGTCTTTACAATATAGTGCAAAAACTTCTAAGGGAGTAGGTCAGAATGTAGACTGTTGGGTCAAAGCAGTGGCGGAATTACGGTTTTATGGCTTGCTTTTGTAAAAGTCATAAGATTAATTTTGGAAGCCAATGACAAATGATCTATTTTGTCATTTTAATAGATGGACTTGTCTCATTGCAGACAGGGACACTTTGCACCTGTGCGGAGAACACCCTGTAGTACATTGTCCAACACTTCTTTATCTGCGAAACACTCCCAGTGGGTATTGTGGTACAGATTGGTGTCAGGATATCACCTCATAGTCCCATATGGATGCTAACATGACTATAGCGCTTATAGACTCTTGCAATAGGAAGTAAAGAATTTCTCTTCAGGGCTGTATCTTATGTCACACAACAATAGTCTACGTTCCTTATTACGTTAACCTGGGTTGCTTATTTACAACATACATACGTACATCTGCTTCCTATCATGTTGTCACACAGTAGAATCAGGTTTTGTCTGACGCTGACGGGCATCTCTTCATATCAAGCAGCTCATAATACCAAACCTTGTTTCTGTTGTGTGGCATGCAAACTTATCCATAAACATACCTGCTTCTTAAATTGACGCAGGACACGCTTAATAACAGTTTGATCAAAGCAGACTGTCAGCAGGAACAGTGACAGTCGAGCAGTTTGATGATTCATGAACACAAATGAAATTTTAAAGAAGCCTCTGGAGGCGTATAGCATGACAAGTGTCATTTTTCTTAAAACTAATAAAGGCTGCAGTCTGTCCGGTGAGAAGGAAGTTTGAGCTCTCATGGTATCGTATTCTGTTTCATACTGGAGCAGAAAGATGGATCAGTTTTCCCGGTTGGAGCTGTGCCTGGCAGCTATAATAAATGAGTTTGTCTTTGTGCCATGTGACAGTACATACCGTGTTTCGACATAAATTAATGCTAACTTATTTTACTGGTATTTATCGTTGAATAAGACTTTCTCAAGGAGTTTGTGATAGCTGGCTAAGTGGTAATAGATGGGATCCTTGTTAGTTTGACTTTGTTTTTAAAAATCAGTGTTAATGTGAATCTTTAGAGATTTGTTTTCTCATTGACTTTCTTGTGATATATGCATTGTAAGTATATTTCCCCATGATCAGTAATCCAGCACACAATTACCTCATACAAAAAAGTGTGCCATACAATTTTGCCCCATTTTCCCATTCGAATTTATTGCTCTAATATAATTTTATTTATGTCCCTCTTCCTCTTATTAGTTGTGAAATGTTACTGTTCTTATGAAAACGTTGTGGCAGATTATCATTTTAAAGGCTTCTGTTACACAAAGATTATTTCTTGAAACTCGCTCAAACGCACCGATCCATGCCAGGCCTGCTGGGGCCCCAGCTGGAGCGTTGGTCTCCAGAGGCTTCTGCTCTGTGTGGACCCACAGCATCAAAAAAGAGGCCATTAAGATTCAAAATGTGATTCACAGTTCTTCCAATAAAGTCAAAGCCTTATTGATCATTAGCAATTCAGTAGTATAAAGGAAGAGGAAAAGAAGCATGGAAGGAGTCAGTCTGAGATCCATTCAAGTCTTCTTCATTATGATTATGGCAAAGAAAGCCAACATCTTTCAGGGTTACTGTTCCTGCACTTATCTGTTAATCTGTCTAATATTAAAACAAGGAGAATACTTAAAGTACTTCAAGTCAGTTATTCATAGTCCGTAGCTACTATATGTTTGAACATTTAAATTTATTTTAGGAAATGGGGGAGGAAAATCCTGCTGTAGCTGAAAAAGAAACTTCACTTTCAATATACAATTTAAAAAGGTGCCATATGTAAAATTGTGAGGCATTATATGTATTTAATTTGATGTTTTAATAACCTTTTATTCCTAATGGGTGAACGGGTGTAACTTGTAACTAATGAGCCCTTCAATGACTTTCTCTGTTGCCTTTAAGAGCCTGTGGACTGATTTCTACGTCAAGGACGGGGGATGAATTTCACATAAAATCTAATGGATGTGACATTTATGCGCACTCCAGAGTGCCTTCGTTTACATTTACCCACAGGGTCAACAGTGTGCCAACCTAGCTAACGTTAGCTTAGAAATGGAGTTCTAATCTAATGTCAATAACAGTACAACAAATTCCTTTCCCATGATTTTTGGAAGCAAGGCTTCCCTTTCTATTACTTTTGCATTCCGTACTACTATATTGTGATTAAGGTGTTATGGTGTCAGTTGGATTATATCCAAATTTTGACATTTGATCTATTACTGGGATGTACACTCTGTGTGTGCGTATTTCTCTGCCTGAGAAATGACAACCTATACGGTATTATACTACAAATGAAGCTTTAATCCCAGTAATTTTGTTGTAGTGGAGGAGCAAAAATGAGCCTGGAGGCAAGTTAAAGTAATTATGGGGTATTTATCAGGGGTAAAATGGTTCTGTAGCCCAGAGGCAAGCTAAATTTGCTCAGTCTAGTTCTAGGATTTACAGTCTATTAAAACACAGTCAAAGATGAACACAAATATTCTGCTCAAGTGCTGCTTTCTAATATTACAGAGCGGACAACAATAGAAGTGGAGTATCCAGGGAAATGTTAGAAGAGAAGATCAAAGAAGATAGACAAATCCTAAAGTTTTCTCTTAACTTGACAGAACAATTTTCTATTCATATGAATTAGAGCCATCTTAGAATCTGGTATCCAGTTCTTATACATCCATGATCATACCAGACTAAGTGAAACTGTATCTGCAGAACCTCTAAGTACATTGAATTGAGGGTGTTTTATTTCTTATGACTATAACTAAAGGGGAAGAATGTGTTATTTCTTATTTGAAAAGATACATGAGTCACCAAGTTTAAATGCCAATTATTCTATTCTCATTTTCATACATCATGAATGCAGAAATGTGGTAGCATTGGTGGCCAGAGTAGGAAATGATCCCATAATCCTGATGGTGTTAATGCCACGCTGTACCAAAAAGTCCTCCCAGAGAAAAAGACATCAGCAGCCATTGAACTTGAAGCCACAGGATAGATACAGGCAGCAGTCAATAGGCTATTATGTGACTCTGAGATAAGGTTAATGCCCTGGAGAGCTCAGGAGGCAGGCCCTCACCGTGCGCCTCACAAAAGGTCAAACATATTCACCGTCTCCTCTCTGAAATTTTATTCACACACCGGGTACCCCCACGGGTTTGATGGAACTTGGCACTGTGGCCATGGTTAGCTTACGTAAGCTTTTGAAATAGATTTAGCTGCCGCAACTGTAAGACGGCCCAAAGGGAATGTGTGGGTATAAACACTTGAACGGTCTCCCACCACATTCAGTGCCTCTTTTCAGTTTGTAAGGAATGAGCTTAGTCGCCACAGGAAGGGATGAATGAGCTCTTCAAAACCTACTAAATGCTCTCACGCTACAGACAAGAAAAAAAGCACACAGATGTACCGACTAGATCTGTGGTGTATACAAGGACAGGCTGTCCTTGATGTCACATCAAAAAGAAGAAATATTCTCTCCATGCGGTTGCAGTCAACCGAAATGTTCCATTACAGAGGAGGCAAATAAAGGTGTCTGGAACTGCATATTTAAGCCTCCGTCACTTAAAGTTCAGTTAAGATAACCAAAATGAGGTAATATTTAGCCAGGAAAGTGGTCAAAGGTAAATACTTGTGAGACTTTTGAGGTCTGTGGAATCTGAGGTATGCAGGAACTGGTACTAGATGTATTACCAGAAACCTCAAGTGAGAAGTGAGAGATTAGATGTCCTTCTTTGGAGTTCACTGTAGCCCATTTGTCAACACTGGAGAACACAGTAATTGACTTCTAAATGGCATGTACAGAATGTGTTACTCAAATAGTGGTACTGAAAGTAGCTGAGATACAGCACAGTGGTGCGATTGTGTTGAGATATTTATTTGGACAATCTTACTGTTCTGATAGTGTTTATCTCAAAGTCAAATGAGGAACTAGCCAATAACTAAATAGGATTTAAATGAAAGTGAAGAAAAGAGAGTAAACAAAGAAGAAAGAAATCCTTGAATGGAAAAAAGTAGCGTACTTCTTGATATTCTGGGGAGTCTACAACAAATTGAAATTCAATCCAAAGATAATACCTATGCAGAAGAATGGATTTATAACTGAAGACACAGTTGGGTGCCAAACAGGGAAAACAAAAACACAATGTGCATCAACATGTCAGGAAGTAGAAGGCTAAATCTTAAACTTTTATACAAATGCATCAAAAAGATCTGAGTCACAAGCTCATTAACATTGGAGGCTTTCTTTAGAATATTAGAATATTATATTAGTTTTCTTTTGCACTGCACATCATGCAGGTCACAGAGTCAAAGCTGAAAAAGCCCATTAAAAGAGATCTCCCAGGCTGCTTAAGGGAACAGTGTTTGATACACTCCAAGCATCTAACAATTACCGTGGCTGTGTTGCCTTTCTTGATCTGAGTGGCTTTGCAGTGATCCTTGAAAAGCTCCATTCTTGTCTGAGGCCGACCCCTCAGGTAATGAGTTGCTGCTTGTGGCCTTGCGTGCGTAGAAAGAGGAGCAGTGTTATTGAACTGAACAAAGATAAGCGCATTCACTCTGCAGCTTGGTGTCCAATTTGTAAACTTCACCTCACATGTGACTCTGAATGTTTTTTTAATTAGTAAGAACAGCTGAGAGCATTGCATCACATTGTTTATCATTATCTGAGTACAATTGCATGTTTTTGCAGGTCTAAATGTTGTAAAAATGTTGTAATAAATGCAATTATATTCCCAAAATTATTCCTACTTTTTTAAATTAAAGAAATTCCATAGGCCTGTATGCAATACTATTTACCGTATATGAAAAGCTAAAGTAACTACTACTATATTGATTAATATATTTTAAAAAGGAATATTTTCATACACACAGAGTATATGGAAATGATCTTTGTCTGTAATACTAGATGTTTCATTTTGGCTTATTTCATAATTTTTTTTTTTTTTACAATATATTTTTTAGTCTTTTTGAGCTTTATTTGACAGAGACAGCTAAACAGTGACAGGAATGTGGGGAGAGAGAGATGGGGAATGACATGCGGGAAAGAGCCACAGGTTGGATTTGAACTCTGGCTGCCGCGGCAAGGACTGAGCCTTTGTACATGGGGCGGCTGCTCTACCAACTGAGCTAAACGACACCCCTTATTATTAAATTTTAACATTAAACCCAATGTGCACATCATTTCTCAGAAAATAAGTGCAGAACAAGGCTCCGACATCAACAATGAAACTGAGGAAAGAATAATCTGCTAAATGTACTTTAAGTATCAAAAGTAAAAGTACTAATTATATGGAATAATTCCATACCATTTTGTACTTACAGCATTTGTTGTGTACTTGGTTGGTGCCAGGCTAATATTAACTTATACTGTTGGTTTAATCTGCAACAGTTCATCACATTTTATAAGTTGCACTTGAACACTGTTACGAAACTGCAAAAATGATAATAATGACTATGACAGTGTGTTATAAAACACCGATGCATGCTCTCTGGTGTAGATGAGGCTATATTTTGTGGCCAGACTCACAGAGGTTGAGAGAGACTTTTAACACTGTAGAGATGTACCTGTTGTCACTGGTGGACGTCACTATATGTGATGATTCATGGAGCCACTTTGTTCAGATAAAGATCACAGGGACCATGATTCACAGTTGGAGTCAGTGTCATGAGTGCAGCAGAGGAGAGAAGTCCCTCAGGCATTTCAGGGTCCTTAAAAACAACATTTTTCTGTGATAGAGTCGCTTTCTGAAACATTTTCTGTTCAAAAAAAAGTTTGAGCAGTACCAGTTACCACAGTTCTCTATCACACGCAACACTCTGACTTTTTGCAGTCTTCTTTGCAGTCTGACAGTCCAGTTGTTTACCATTTTAAAACTGACATATTAATAACAGATGAAATTACTATGTGAAATGTGAAAGGGGTTGCTTAACTCACAGAATTATCACCTGACTCTGCAGTTATTTAATGTCTTTTGGCTCAGTGTTTTGTTATTTATGCCCACAATTTTATTGTTTCGCTTCCCTCATCAGCATCGTTTCCAGCAGCAGAAAAAGCTCTGATGAGAGCACCAAACTACAGATAGAAAAAGTTAGTGGTGATCATTATGCATAGATAATTTATCAGCCAGAAAGTGCCAGATAATTCCTCCAGGAGTTGGCGGAGATGAAAACAAAGCTAAAAAGAGTAGATATTAAAAATGGCCATGCAAAAATGTGTCTGACTAAATGTTAATGCTGCTTTGTGTCTACCGGGTGAGTAAGCAGGAAACTGCTTTTGTTAACATGCTCCTAAGTGGCAAAAAATGAACGAGTGTTGCATGTCAGTAATAATGGTACCGTCCCACAGGAGGCTGCATTGATGTTATTGGTCGGAATTTTAATCAGACACCTACTGATGCGCTACAAAATGTATTTAATGTGACTTTGATATAACTTTATTAATATATTTTAATAAGACTTCTTAGTGTTTGACATGCGTTGGTAAAACGTGTTATCATGAAACAAACAAAAAAGTCTTTTCAAAGTGACAACAATGAGACCATCTGCAGGTTTAAAGTTCAGTGTATCATCACAAAACACATCATGCCTGCTGAGCAACACGAGCGAATGGTTTTCACTCCATGACAGCTCTGACAGCCATGAAAGAAACTCATTTTTGTTTTGTCCTGTCCATCTGTTTCACGCTGCTTTTTCTGTCCAAATTTACATTTCAGATGAGATTCAGTTTTTTCCCTTTTTTGTGTCAAACAACCCAGTGATTTAATTTATTTATGGTCCATAATGGTCTTATCAGGGGGTCTCAATGACAGCTCATGGTGATCATTTTTACTGAGAGCTCGCTGAAGCACGGCAATTTCTTGTTGAAATCTCAGATATAATGAATACTGGCTGGTCTGGAGGAACCTGCTTTATATGTCATTTCACCAAGATATGATCGATGGAGCACATTTTCACCGTATATCCTATCTCCTCAACCACATATACATTTTAACATCGTTTGAGAGTGGCAGCCTTCCCACTAAAGTTGAATATCTGAATATATTTAGATCATCACCGACAGACACTGACTGGAAATAAGCTTGGTAATATTCTATACTTTTGTATTGTGAAAAAGAAATGTCACAAAAGGAAGATAAAACAAACAATGTATTGCTCGTGTCCCTCTGTGCCATAGAGCTCTATTATTGTCCAAAAACCATTAACAACTTGTCATTACTGAAGCACTGCATGACACGTTCCTTCATTATCCTGCTATCACAACTAATAGCTACAGAATCCAGCTGCTTTAGGCAATCACTGGGCCTTCGGTTAAAGTTAAAGTTTATTTTTATGACTTAATTTTGAAGATTTATGTGTGACAGACAGACAATGAGACAGCGTGTTGGTTTCGTCTTTTCTGAAGATGGGGATTTGAGTGTGTAACTTGGACTCGAGTCACAGTTAGGCTGCACGCACTGTGACTTGAGACTCGTCCTCCAAAGACAATCACAAGGTGAATGTTATTTCTTCCCTTATTATCATGTGTAATGATGAATCTGGTGTGTTGGCCAGAGATGACTACAGCAACAACAAGGTGTTCACACACCATACCACTGCAGCTGCTGAGCCAGTTGTCATAACATTTGGCTGTAACAACTTCACAAAGCCCAGGTTAAGGAGGTTAAGGGAAGTTAACTTAATATTTTGAAAAGATGAGAGAATGTTGTTCATATGCTGGCCTTACCATGACTCTTAATAAGGACCATAACTCTTAAGGATGTCCGTCTACTACTGAAGGCCCGCAACACCGCCTTCAGATCAGGAGATGCACAGCCTACAGTACAGCCATGGCTGACCTGAAATTGGGCATCAAGCAGGCCAAGCACTGCTACAAGCTGAAGGTTGAGGAGCACTTCTCCAACTCCAACCCCGACGCATGTGGCAAGGCATTCGGGTCATCAGTGACTACAAGCCTGCCAATGCCTCTCCCCCCTTATCTGACACATTCTTCATCAACGAGCTTAACAACTTCTACGCTCGTTTTGAGAAGGACAATCATGAACCTGCAATAAAGGTAGAGCTGACTGCCGACCACCAAATCACTGCCCCCCATTGATGTCGAAGCAGCGCTGAGCAGGATCAACGCACACAAAGCTGCAGGCCCTGATGGCATCCCTGGACGTGTGCTCAGAACATGTGCTGGGGAGCTGGCGGGGGTCCTGATGGACTTATTCAACCTGTCCCTAGCCTGTGCTGTTGTTCCAACCTGCTTCAAGTCCACCACCATCATGCTGGTACCAAAACACTCCACTCCAATGTGCCCCAACGACTTCCGTCCAGTGGCACTCGCCCCCATTATCTCTAAGTGCTTAGAGCAGCTGGTTCTGGCCCACCTCAAATCCTGCCTGCCCCCCACCCTGGACCCTCACCAATTTGCCTACCGAAAGAACAGGAGTACAGAAGAAGCAGTCTCCATAGCGCTGCACTCTGTCCTCTCACACCTGGACAATAACAACACATACGACAGGATGCTGTTCATAGACCTCAGTTCAGCATTCAACACTGTCATCCCCTCCAAGTTAGTAACAAAACTCACAGATCTGGGCATCATAGCTCCCATCTGCAACTGGTTACTGGATTTTCTGACCAACAGGCCACAACATGTTCGGTTAGACCACCACTGCTCCTCCACTCTCACCATAAACACTGGCGTACCACAAGGCTGCGTGCTGAGTCCCTTTCTCTACTCCCTCTTCACCCACGACTGCAGACCTGGACATGGCTCCAATGCTTTCATTAAGTTTGCAGATGACACCACGGTGATTGGCCTCATCAAGAACAATGATGAATCGGCCTACAGGGGACGAGGTGAATCGCCTGGTTGTGTGGTGCGAGGACAACAACCTGCTGCTCAAAACATCCAAAACCAGAGAGCTCATCATGGACTTCAGGAGGAATGCTGTCACTCATCTACCCATCCACATCAACGGTGTAGCAGTGGAGCGTGTGACCAGCTTCAAATTCCTGGGGATCCACATCTCACGGACCTCTCCTGGACGACTAACTGCTCCAACCTGATCAAGAAGGCTTACCAGCACCTCCTCTTCTTGAGGATTCTGAGGAAAAAACACCTCTCTTCAGACATCTACAGGAAGCGTTGCCTTAGGAGAGCAACAAACATCACTAGAGACTCCTACCATCCATCACACAGACTGTTTGCCCTCCTGCCCTCTGGGAGGCGCTACAGTAGCCAAAACCACCAGGTTCAAGAACAGCTTTTTCCCCACAGCTGTTTCCCTGCTGAACTCTGCCCCCCGACGCTCCAGCCCCCATCCCTCCATCCCCTCAGGAAGTGAACTGGACTTTCCTCACCTCACTGCATTACTGTGCATACTATTAATTATATCATAACTATTGTAATTCTGTAATCACAGCTGCATCTGTAAATGACTACCATTATAGTCATTATAGTTCATACTTGTATATCATAGCCATAGCCTGTTTATAGTCTGTATATACTGTACCATAATTATTTAAATCACTGCTGATGCACTTCTGGTTAGCTGCTATCTGCATTTCGTTGCTTTGTACTTGTGACATGTGCAATGACAATAAAGTTGAATCTAATCTAAGCTAATAATATAGTGGGGTAACCTAATCATTCTATGTTCTGTTGCCACCATCTGATGGCTAATGCTAAATCCAAGTGGCAAACTCTGTTGCCGTGAAGTGTCAAAAACACAGCCAGGCTTGTTACAGAACACTCCATAAGACCCCATAATAAAATGTCCAACTTCACTTGATTACCTGGAAGGCGGAAGAGGCTGGGCCGACAGCATGGCGGTGGCCAGTGGCACAGATTTTGAGTTTCAAAATGACTCCTTAGAAATGTATGGGCATCATCACCCATATCTCATCCATTCTTCAAGAAATATTTACAGGTTTACTGTTGGCCATGTAATGCTCCCAAGATGGGGACTGAGCTTCTCCAGTCTTTTTTTTTTTTCAATTTCATAATTTTTTTTTGGCCTTCTTCAAGCTTTATTTTTGACAGAGAGAGCTGAAGAGTGACAGGAATGTGGGGAGAGAGAGAGATGGGGAATGACATGCAGCAAAGGGCTGCAGGTCGGATTCTTGCTGAGGTACATTTTAGGTCTTTTAATGGAATTCATTGACAATAAGAGAAATATACACCAATGCCAGCTTATCCTTTAAATGCAAATTACTTTAACAGAGACACGTATGCGTTTTACCCATGTCGTGCCCTGCATTCTAGTGGTTTGCAGGGCCAGCCTACAGGAGATGGAATATTAGTTACAGTCTGAAGCTGAAGGAAATTTTGGATTAAGGAGATGTGATTTCCTGCATTCAAGTGGATTTTGGGGTGGTATGCTAAAAATGTGCAATACTTTATTCTGATTTTATGTTAACCTGATCATGACTTGTAGGGCCTTCTAAACTTGAGCTAAATATTCATCAACCAAAAAAAGCACTGTTGTGCCTATGAGTGTACTGTATGTACCACAACATCGCCTTATTAAATTATAGACTTTTGTTTAAGATTTGACCAAGGTATTCATTGACAATCAGTGGTATTCAACCAATTCTTCACTCAAACTTAATCCATTTGATTATTTAATTAATAAATGTATTTGTAAGAACACTCAGATTTATGTTTAACAAAAAAATGACACAAGATTAGTTAGGGAGAAATGCTTCACTATTGAAAGCCCACAAACAAAACAAATACTGAGCTTACACATCAGCCTGTGAAGCAAAACATCATAAATCAATGGATCATAAGAACATGAAAATAACAATGACAGGCTAGGATTTGTGGGCAATGTTGTACTTTACTGTGGCCTTCTTGGAGGCCTTGATGACCTCAGTGGGGGGCTCCCATCTGAAACAGGGTTCCAGGTTGGCCATCTTTGTAACCATTATCGAGGACAGGGTGCCATCTAATGCCAGGCTATTTCTGGTTTTGGTCTTGTTAAGACCGACGGCTGAAAACACCCTCTCCTTTACTCTTCTCAGAACGGAGAATATTTTTATTTTCTTCAGCGATTGATGTTCCACTGCGCGGTTGCTTCTCCTCCTCCGACTAGCGCCTACTCGGGACAGGAAACGCAGGAAACAGTAATCCACTGAACTCAGGCTGGGTTACAGTGGCCACTTGCGCTTATCAGCGCCACCTACCCTCGCGGAGTTTAAAAAAAGAACGAACGCGTCTCTGCCCAGATTGGATTTTTTTGGGAGGTGTAAGAAATTGGATGTGTGGCGTGAGAGCGTGTGAAGGCAGGCAAAACGTGTGTCACACGGCGAAAGTGTGTGAGTTGGCAGCTCTGCTTTAATCAATAAGAAGTATCCAGTTACTTTATTATCTTTGTGTATATTGTTGAAAAAGAAAGAAAACTTTTTCCCATCATGCAGGAGCTGTTGTGCGGATAAATAAATAGGCTTTGAAAAAGTCAGATTTAGAGGAGCAGACAGGCTAAAATGTATACTGCCACGAAAAGTCAAATATAAATGTGGCCATTGTTGGGCAGCTGCTTTAGCAGTGCTTTGTAGCATTCTGTGACAGATTTATGGAGCTGCTTTATAAACCTCTTGGAAGTCATTCAGGAGCAGCTTTTGAAACCGGACGGGAAAGAGAGAGAGAGAGAGCGCTTTATATGGTTTATATCTCATTTCAGGATCCTCTGGCTGACCTCATTGTTTTCACAACATCTCAATTGCATCTTAAAGACCGGCTCCTCGAGCCAGAAGAAGTCTGTGTAACTGCAGTGGAATTTGTGCTTTGTAGTGAGTGTAAGACCTGCAGAACATCTACTCTTTAATATAATCAAATAAAAACAAACTGTGTTGAAAACAGCAGTTAAATTAAGTTGAGTTCGGAAACACTTTTACACTGTGAGCTTGAGGTAATGATTGCTTTTCAAACCACCATCAGACTGAATTTAAATCTTCACACAGTTTCAGAACAGGACATAGCGTGTGTGGGAAGTTTAATTTCCTTTACTGAAGAAGGATGACTATTTTTGGACGCAGGAGATACGGTTTTGACTACAGTTACATAAAAACACGGGTTTTCAAAGATTTCTGTACAGTTAAATCAACTCATGTTGAAACTTGCCGTAATAAATCACACTGAACATCAAGTCTGCAGTTATTTTTTTGTCAATGTTAAATTATAGTTTCACAAGAAAGCAGATTACAGTAAGTGCCAACTGATTTGAAAAGTCTGCAGCTGTTTACCTCATAACAATAACGTCATTTTCACCGAAATTGCACAACTGATGCAGGTGGCTTATAACAGATACGGTAGATTTCATGTGCTTCGAGAAATGAAAATCAGCCTCAAGTGCTGGAAAAGTACATTTATATTTCTGAAGTACAGCAGCATTGTTTGCAAAGTGGTCAGCTGTAGGCCTGTGATTTGTGCTAAACAAACCATGGTGACAGAGAGAGCTCTATGCACAAAACAAATACAACTTAAGATAAGAAAAAAACATCTCTACCACTGATCACCATATACATCATATGTACAAAAACCGCAAAGATTGAATGTACCAAGCACATTTAGAAACATAGGGGATACTAAAATCTTGTGAGGCTGTACTGTATTTAGGCACAGTAGTGCTTTGAGCTAAATACTATCACCCTAACATGGCTAACATGGTAGCCTGAGCATTTTTCAACTACATTAAAGGGTGCGAGGTAAGAAATGTAATAGTTTAAAACATTCAAATTAACTATCAACAAAATGTGAAGAAACAACACTTTAAAGAGATATCCATTGAAGCATGCTAACCAGCTAGCTTCGGGCCGTCCTGTCTTGTAAAACCACTTTGTACCTCGAGAGGTGATAGTCTCATACTGTAACGCAGGCCTCAAAACCCAGTTGGGAAATGTGTCCGAGCAGTGAATTTGCTGTTACACAAGCTCTCTTTGCTTTTTTAGTCAAATAAATAAACTAAATGAACTCACTAAATTTTAGGAAAGAAAAAAAGTGTTACACCAATATTCCTTATAAAACAGAAAAATATAACTTTACACATTCTGAATTTAAGGTTTTCTCTTTCCAACAATCACCATCTCTGGTTTGGTCCAAATAAATCCTTCATTCAAACAGGCCCCTGGCTGTGTTTGGTCTTCAACTGGTCGTGTTCACTGGGAGACTCCTGAGCCTAACTAGCAGTTAGTAGCAATTATGACCTGATATGTGATATGCCACTCCATTTTGAGTCTGAAATCAACAGATGCAGAGTAGTTCTTCTTCACACATTGCACCTTTAATGAGTGGTCAACTAAAACAACATGTAAAGACATGCTCAGCAGTCGTGCTGATTTGACATTTGGGTGGGAGTTTTCTATAATGAAGACTTAACTGTCTCTAAATGGACGTGTTTAAACTCAACATGTATAACACATAGGCTCCAGTAGAGGAGATGAAACGATGAATTAACACCCTTTCAGTCTTGACACACACTGAAAATTACAGCGTAATCACATGAAGTGTTTCCTCCCCTGCCTTTACATGTACTACTCAGCAAACAATTAAATGAATTAGCAGAAACGCTTTGCATAACGCACATCTGTGAGCTTTAATTAACCTAATATCTGTCAAAACACATTGCCTGATTGCTGTTCTGATTTACACCCAGCCTTTATGAGCATGGACCCTTCGAGCAGAGATCAGGAGCTCTTTGCTAAAAAAACCTCCTTTTGATTTTGAGTCGCCGTGTTAAATCAATCTAAATAATTAGGCTCTGATGAGAGACACATCCTTCATTGAGCTCTGGCATCAAGTCAATCTCAGCTTTTATTTCTGAAAACAACAGAAAAAGTTCCCTTTATCTTGACTTTAATTATGATAAACAATGACAGTGGAAGCAGATACCATCTGTGGCCAGGAGCATGATAATTCTTATCGCAGATATAGTTAAATCCACAAAAAATGACTGTAAAATTGTCTGAAAATTGCTTTTGATGGTAATAGCTTTGCAAGAAATTTGCCTTTTTGTTGTTTACAGCTCACTCTCGTCTCTAGCCTACAGCCTGCAGAGAGCCATTTAGCATGAGTCACAGTGATTCATCAGCTAATCTCACATAATTTGGTGTAATGAGCACATTTCCTGTATTTCCTTGCTATTTTACAACACTGCTGATTGTTTTCTGTCTTAACCAACTTCATGTGCTTCCTTGTTAGGATTTTTTTTTTTTTGAATAAAACACTGAACACTGTTTGAAAGTGCTGTGATTTAGTTAGCGTTGTATAAATTTAGGCTGCACATGTATCCAGAGTGAGACCTTGCTTGAAGCCGGGTCGTTTCACCTAAGACAAACTGTCAGGAGCAATTACTGCTGTGTTGGAAAGGTTAAGGGGTGATAAGAAGACTGATGATACTTTTTATTTTGAAAATGACTCCTGAAATCTGATCTAAGAGAGAACCCCTCCCCCCTTTTTATCATTCCCTTTTCTTTTCTCCCCTTTTCAATGCAGCAGCTATATTTTTAGTATTCGTCTCACTTTATTTGCGAGACACAGCTGGATGCCCACAAAATAAAACAGCACATCTGTCTACATCTAAAGACTAACCATGTTTGTCAGGCAAAGCTCCATTTGGATAATTCCATATTTTCATTTGATGAGAAACAACTGAGCGTCTGCACCTCTGGAGATATTTTAGGAAAAATAAACGTGTTACTGAAACAACCTTGTGTTGAGTCGTTATACAGTGAGGAATCTGTGTTAATAAACTAAAGCCCCATAACTGTATGGAATGCAGCTGTTGTTAATGTTATTAATTACACTGGTGTTTTTCTTGCAGTACTAAAAATATCTTCTGTGAAAAAAAATGAATTGAAAGAATAGTTAATGTAACTATGAAATTATAATATAAATAAGATATGATTCTGTACAACAATGTTTTTTTTAGCTGTTTTCACAAAAATGTTCATTACAGGTCATTTTACAGAAAAACAAAAAAACACAGAACTGGTTCTGTGTTTTTCTTGCCTCACAACCAACGGCTTGTGACATTAGTCAACAGTCATTAAAAGAGACTGAATTTACTTTATTTGATGATTTCACAATCTTATGGTTTATGTTATTGATTTTGCTCGGAGTCTACACAAACGAGAGCGCGAGGACAATGCAAACAACTAAAATGAAAGCATCACAATAAAAACCTTGAATACTTAAGTGTACTTAAGTGTGGTTCAGTGTGTGCATCGCCTAGTGATGCCTCACTCTTCTTCAAAGCATGTAAGAACTCTGGCTGCTAAATTCACACAAAAAGCAAAAGGCCATCTATCTAGATCAGTGTTTGGTTTGTTTATTCTGGACTACTGTAGAAAAATGGTGGTTCAACATGGCGGCCTCCATGGAAGAGGACCCAATCTCACTGTAAACATAAAGGGCAACAAAAACATGATTCTTCTTTTCAGGTGATTATACACCATTGGTAACAATAGATCTTACACACTGGACCTTTAAGAGAAATAGCCAATATAGCTGGATTATACTAGAAGACTTTATAGCAGTGCCAGTAGTTAGATCTGATGCATCCTGCTGTAAATTGAGAATAAAAGGTCTCCCTGAAATGACAAAACCATAAAGTGGTCTTGATAATAATAATGATTTGACAAACCCAGATGAAAAACTACGTTAGCTGTCTGTAATACACTATGCAGGTCATGAATGAAGTGATTTAATACTTGGACAACTTCAGGTTACCTCTGAAAGAAATGTGCAGTCATGTGTACTTGAAGCTGGCACTGACGCTTAAACAAACAGCTGTATTAATTGTATGGTCATGGCATGCATTCGGGTTATTGCTTACAGGTGGCAGAGTCTTTTCATGAGATTGAACAGGGAGGTGTCAGTCACACACCTTTCAGCAAAACTTGACCTGACATGTTCAGAGTTTGCTGCCCAAACGGACAGTAAAGATATTTATTTGTCCTGATTGCTCTTCAGAGCTCTGAAATTGGCTGAGATCAAGACAAAACAAAAGAAAAATGGATGCAATATGTCCAGAGGGAAGAAAGTGAGTCCACTGAGCCATATTTCACGGTCAGACTTTGAGCCTTTGTTCAGAAAACAAAAGCAGGCAGTTTGGAGAACAGCTCAGGACAATGTAAGGCCATGAAAACATATACTATTACAGTACCATTTTTGCTGAGTGCTCACAGTGTTGCCCTTTGAGTCACAGTTGTGCTCAGCAACAAATCACAGGCTTTCAGTCTATGAAACCAACACCCACTGACCACAAATGAGTGTACAATACATTGATCAGACATCATACCCACAATGATGCAAACCCAGGCAGCCTGATTGAAGGTTTGAGTAGTCTTACACTTGTCTGTTGACCAAATCCCAATCAGTGATTTATAGGCTTCCTGGAAACCTTTCAGTGATTGAACATTTGGTATCTGGCAAAGGTTACCAAACCACACGTCAGTCAGAAGTGACGTAAACCTTTAGAGAGCTGAAAGCCGCTGCGAGGAAGAGCAGTTAGAAGAAATTCTCTCCTGGCTGGCATCGGTAATAAACTACTCGTCCAACTCCCCAAGGGCAAATCAGAATCCTTGAATATGTCTGGACCTGTACACCAGTTGTGTGATCTCCTTGGGCCAATTCCCAGCTGATACACAATGCATGTTCACATGTTATATCACACTGGGTTCCATGTGCTTCATAGGCAATGCCCAATTCACACATTCACACAGCTCCAACATATTTTCTGCTTCTCAGACTTTATCATTCACTGGGAATGGAGTAGAATAAAGACAAAGCCAAAACTAATTTGTCACCATAACACCGAGTTAATCCTAGCACTTAGTATCAATTTTCTCCTACAAGAACTGCATGCGCTTTCTCAGGTTGCTAATAAGGTGGAAGTAATAAACTCCTGGATACTGTTTTAGTGTGCCAGTCGTGCGTTATGAAGACACAGTGCATCAAGCTTTCATACCCGAGTAGCACAAACAGAGAGTCACTGCAGTTGAGAACTCCACTTGCAGAAGCAATTTTAAAACTTTTATTACACAGTTGGCTAATTAGAAAGATGCACTGTTCTTGGAGCGTGAACAAATATATAGAATAAAGATAGTTCTCAGTGCCTTTCAGTGGAGTTGCTCAGATGATAGTGCTCAGCCATAATGTGATGATTTAATGTTCATTTTTGATGGTTTAGAAAATAAAGACATTTCAAAACTGCTGCTACTACTACTTGCTTGCATACTTAGATAGTGTGACGATTTCTGAGTCACTGCAGTTAAAAACTCCACCTAAATCAAGATTGTGTAATGTTTTCTGGTTTTCCCTCTGACGTCCTTGTGATTTACAGAGTTACCTGATGAACAGTGAAGTAAATTGCTGTGAACTATAGCTACTGTTAGCTAATGTTATGCACCAGGGGAATGTTAATGTTTGTACCATGGGTATTTTGGACCACCAAGAGGAGGAGGTTTTCAGGCCTTGGGGAATGCTGACAGGGAGTGGTGTATGTAATGTAAGTGGCAAAGAGGATGTTGACAGAGGAAGCTAAGGATGTAATCACACTACCATTGGCTGACATCTGACAATGATTTAGCCAACGGCCAATGTTTCTGGGCTTCCAGTGTCCAGTGGATACCTGGATAACGGTTATCTGCATCTGAATGCATTGCATAAAGACACATCAACAGCAGGCCCAAAAATCAAGCAAACCCACCCCAATTTCAATTGACCACACAATATACTGAAAACCACTTTTGAATTAATATGTAGTTATGAATTGGGAGACACGACTGAACAGTGTTGTGACTCAAGCCTAGCAAACAGTATCAAACACCACTATAAAAGCTGGTGTTAAACTAATCCTTTGCTCAGCACAGTCAGGGGAAATTAGGTATAAAGTTGTACTCTCCGTCTTTCTGACTACAGGCTCTCAAGCAAATCTCAGGGTGCTTTGGTCAAACATTGTTGGAGAAAGCTGCAAACCCATTAATTCCTGTTGTAGACGTGCTTTGGAAAGCTGGGATCTTGAGGCAGAGTGTTTAAAATGAGGTCTCTGCTTTTTTTTAATGTGCGATAGAGTTTCTTACCTCTTACCGCCATTCAATAGGATTAGAAGGAGAACCGGTCGGTGGTTACTTGTTTGGTGCCCCCCCCCCGTGGAGCCAATTCTCGCTCTCCCAAGACGTATGGCCACTCCAAAGCCTCAGGCTGAAATATAATCTTGAGCTCTGTGCAGCAAATCACATGGCTCTCAGGGAAACAATACACCCAGGTACTGTATGTTGGGGAGGGGGTGGAGGGGCTCATCAGATAAAGTGCATAGTATGAACTGTAATGGATATATGCACGTTTTTTTGCCAATTTCAGCATTGAAATATATAAATATCAGCTGTGTCATATTAGCCTTGAAACTGGAGTAAGGATCATATACTCGTGGATCAAGTGTTTACTATCAAACAGGCTAATATTCTGCAAATGCTCCCGACAGCAGCTCCTCCTGATAACAAACCTTTAAAAATGCCATTTCAGTCCAGTATGATGCAGTAAATATGTGTGTGGTTAATGAGTGTTGACAGTTCTTAGCAATTTACAGAGCCGTTTGTTTACTCATAACTGGTTTGACTCTCTGGGAATTGTTCCAAAAGTAGAGCGCAGCAACCATTAACATAAGACAAGATTAAATCATGGTTTATCGGACTATTCTGCTGCCACCCAATCCAACTAAACCTATTTGTAGAATATGTTTTATCTCAATAAACATAGATTAAAGTCAGCCTTATTGCTTCAAATTTCTAATTCAAAGTCTGTGTTCAGCTGACAGTTTTTTTTTTATAAGCATAGACACTAGTAAGTGCAGTCCATGCAAAAAAGAAAAGGCCCTCCTAGTACTTGGCCAAATTGCCTTTAATGATTTAATGATGATGAGTTTTTAAGCCAATGCTGCTGAAGAACTCAACAGAAAAGTTCAGCCTGCTAGCAATTATGGGAGTTAGAGATTGTCCCTTCTGTTTATCAGTGTCTGTTTTTATCTCTCCAAACCAACATTAAAAATATCCATCAGCTCATGCAATGCGGTTACAAACAGCAAGCAGAAATGTGTTTCTTTGTTTTTGTAATTTTAGTTTGAAGATGCAGCCAACAACAGTTTTTTTGGGGGGGGGGTTCTTTTGTCATACTGAATATTAGAAGATTTAAACTAATATCCATTGTTTGAGTACAAATCAAGGTTTTAATTTGGATTATGCAAAGCACATGGGATCATATTTAAATCTGGTTCTTTCATTTTAAGCAAACTGTGCTAACCTTACTTTAAATGAATACCTATTGGTGCAACCCACTGCCAGAGTGTTACATATTTTGACTTATGCATGTGAGATGCTTTTAATTTGATCACTAATGCACATCCAAAACAATCACAATATCTTGGAACATGACATATCTTTAGTCGTTTCTTCCTTTTCCTCCTGTTGGATCTTTTTCTTTCATCTGTGTTGGTGGCAGCACATTTATCAATAACTGTCAGAGGTGGCAAGCAACTACAAGCACTAAGCAGCATATTTTTACAAATCTCCACCCTAAGGAAGACTTTGCTCTCAGATGTGCAGAGTCCATGTTTTAACACTATCTCACACTTAGACATCACAGGAAAATAGTGTGTAGGGGTTTAGCTCCAGAAAGGAGAGATAAGTAAGAACAAAGCGAGCTGTCCCATGGTGTCAAAACAAGACCTACCATTTCACCCCTATAGATGCCGTAGCCTTGAACCAGATACCAGATACTCTTCCGTCTCACTGAGATTAAGAACAGAGACTTCTTTAGACAAAATTATCACACAACCGGGTTTGGCTTTTGTCAGGGCCTTCAGGCATGTTGGGGATGTGTTTCTGTGGAGTTTGTCCATATTTGGCCAATTGTCTCTGCATTCCTGAGATGTTAGAAATTTTGGAAATTCAGAATTCAGAAAATGAAATGACCTTAATGCAGATTTCCTCCAAATGCAGCCTTTTGACATCACATCTGCATGGAGGAATATATCTTAACAATGACTAACACAACAAATTATAGTACATTACTTAAAATACAAGTTGATTTGGACTATCATGAACTTTCTCTTGCGGATTTATCTCCTTTAAGCTCACCTGTTCGCCAAAGGTTTTTAATGATTTATTTTTTATCAGTCGGACCTGTTTGGTGGAATGCAGTTTCAAAATTTGGTGTGGCAATAGACCTACTGTTTTTTCACAAATCACTGGTCCACCCACTGTGTTAACATGATAAAAAATGTAGTAGCTTGCTTCACTTTTTAATTCAGAAAAAAAATTGTTGCAACCAGTGATTTAAAGTGATACATCATCCCAAAAGACATTAAATCCACTTTGTATTGTCGGAGACAATGGGAGAAATGATGGTGATCATTTCCACCAGAAACAAACATACGGCTCTTTGATCTCTATCAAGAGATGCCTGCTTTTATTTAAACGCACTCATCTGTCATCAACTGACAATATTCAGACATTAACCGCATTGTGTTTTCTTTGTTTATGAAAACTAAGTAACACTGACAAATTATGGTTAAGCTCTGGGTAAAGCAGAATGAAGGTGTGATGGTGTTGAAAGACACTTGGAAACCAATTTGATCTAAAAATACCTTTTTAAAAATGTTATGTTCTATTTGTGCCTCCACCCCTTCATCTCCTGGTTCCTCCTGCAGCTTCAATTAACATTGTGTGTCGGTTTAACTGCAGGTGTGGCTGATTAGCCAATCAGTTATGAGCGATCCATTACCACATGTTTGAATTCACTGACAAAGGTCACCTGAAACAGCCTATCCTATCTAGCCTAACTTTATGGCTTACCAACTCTGTTTTTCTTAGCAAGCCGGCAACCTCAACACTAAAACTCAAAGCTCTTTGGAGTGTCTGTTTTGTTTTATTAAAATCTTACAGTTAGCTGGTGTTAATGTATAACTCAGAGAGCATTTTACAGTTGGACAGTCCTCGGCCAAATTTATTCCACTTGTCCTGAATTGGAACCTCTTGAACCTTATTTTTATATTTCACTGCACATGTGGTGATAAATAAAAAAGTACTGAATCACTGACCCGACACCCCCTCACTGCGTCAGTCATTACAAACAGTATGCAGTCAAATGTTTGGCAAACCCACTGATACTGAATATGTGTGTAAATATGGAACATGTGTTGATGCACATATTGGGTGCAGCAACAACAATAACCTTGGGTTTTGAATATTTCAGATATTTCAATGACGAGCTGGAGGAAGACACAGAATCTCTACAAAAATCCTGATGACCTGAAGTTATTTAAAGACACAAAAAAGGCCAGAATGAACGCTAAAGAGGTTAACCAGCTACATTTTTGTCATGTCTACTTTAAATCTAGTGCCGGCTCCAGTTGATTTAGATTTTATACAATCTGAATTTCCATGAACCATACTCACCCACTTATTGTTAAGGTGCTGGAATTGAATGTGATGTGAATTTGTAGTGTGGGAATTGATGTGCCTGGCGTGGGCACACTCTTACAATCTTCATGTGATGAATCAAGCTACTGATTGGCCAGAACTGTGGAGGATATGCTCAGGATGTAGATTACTAACTACTAAAGATAAGTGTGGAATGCAAATAGAAAACATAGCATCATCAAAAGACTATATTCCCTTTCATTACATGAAATTCTGTAAAAAATGAGTTTTTGCATAAGGGAGCCTCCTAATGTATGTAAATTTATTGATAAAGGGAAGACTTGGAGTGTGATGTGTGTCGCATTTCATTGCACTGAGGTGTTTCTTTTCATAATTTCATAAATTATCAAACACATTTGAACATTTTCACAGAATGGGCTGTATAAATTAAATTTATTGATTCCACACTGGGGACATGTACACCTTCAAGTTTAAATGCATACAGAGCACAATATACAAAGCATAACCTGAAAAATACACAGTGTACTACAGTTATCACTACTTACACTGAGGGCTGCTCCGAGGGCTGAAATTTTGTAGGCCTACAGAAATCACCTCTGTCATAAGTTACTCTGAGGCAAATGAAATTTTGCTTAGCTTTTACATTTTTGTGAACTTTGACTGTTTGACACCAGGTGTCAAAGTGGCAATCGACAGGAAGTCCAAAACAAAGCTCTTATTATAGCCTGTGTTTGACAATTAAATTTCATATTAAGAGGCATGGCTTACAACTTGTTGTAAGACAGGAATCAATGGTACAAGCATCTTTTGACTAAAAAGTTCACAGTTTGTCCATGCCTAAAATGGAAAATGGAATGTGAAATTGGAAAACAAGGGCTATATTAAAACACAGAAGCCTGTCAAAGCAATGAAGGATGGTAAATGTGACGTTTTAATGCAAGGCCAGTCTGTGGGTGTGGGGTTAGCTACCAGTGAAGAACAATGGAGGGTGTTTCCTGTTGGAATCAAAGCACCTCACCTACCAGCTTCCTCTGATTACTGTAGCAGTGTGTCTGCAGTATTTGTGTGTGAGACATGGACTGAAGGACGGCAGATGCCATAATTTATATTGGCTAATGCTGCAGAAGGGTGCTTCACACTATCACAGTGGTTACATATAGTGTGTGTATGTACCTAAGAGGCAGCAGGACCGTCACAGCATGCAGATACTTCCACATAAGGGCTGGTAGGGGTCGTGAACCTATCAGCTCGCTGCCTGCCTTTGTGCGTAGATCAACAGGTGCTCCCTACGTCTGTCCTGACATCATATCCTAAAGTGCAGCAGCATCAGACTGTACTCCAGCCAAAGAAAGCAGAGCAAAGACAATGTGAGAGTGAGAGGTGAAAAGACACATGTAGTGGATAGTCTCATTAGCAATTTGATTCCACAGGCAGAGTGCCAGGATTATTTTCGTTAGCTGAAGTGAACAGCATGTGGAGTGCCTCCTTATTCTGACTGTTTGTCAGAAAAGCAGCACAATCTCTGGTGTTCTGTATTACTGCTAAGAGATCATGTTCCTCTATTATGAACTGTCTGACAACAGCAGAAATTGGACATCCCAAGGGACCAAGATTTTCACACCAGAGATGTTCTGGTTTCATTTGTAGTCGGAGTAGTATTGACCAGTCATGTTTAAGCGGGCTTTGTTGCAACCAGCCCATGTGGAGAATAAGAGGTGAATTGTAATGGCCTAAATGCAATCTCAGAACCCATCAGCTATCCTCATGAGGAAAATTTTAATGATTTAATTATAAGTTATTTGCATTTCTATACAGATATTTATTTATAGAGATGAGCAGTGTCTTTCTCATTGTTCTCGTATCAAGTTGCTAATCTGACCGTAGAGGAAGTCTTTACCCGGATATCCATTTTTTGGATATCGCCTGGCAACGACAGAAGCCCAAAAACATTAACTGTTGCATCCCAAAGGCTAAATTGTCAGACTATCCATTTCCACCTACATTTTTTTTTATAAAGTTGAATGTATTATGATATTCTTTACTGTTTATAATTTAGCTAAATTTCTGTAGGTGTGGCCTCTTTACTCTGCCACATGTGCATACAGCTGGTGTCTAATAATTGTCTTCTATCATGCTGTTAGAACAAGAGCTTTAAACAAGCTTTGACACAAGCCACACAATATGCTCAAGACCGAACACACAGGGGTAAAAGTGAAATCAAACTCTCTCGTTGCGTCACACAGGTTTTAGGGGGCTATAAGGAGATTTTCTGGCAACAGGAAAGGGTTATGTTTTTAAACCTATTGTTAACAGGCAGCTGGCTCATATTGTTTTACTGTCAAGGGGGTTTGGCATTGTCAGTTCAGTGTTTAAATTCCTCCTTTGTGTTCTGTACACACCAGCAGAGGAAGTGTTTACATCTCCTGGACAGTTAGCTTTGTCTACCATAAATGGTTTTTCTCACTTTTCCGGATCTGTTTATCCAACTTTTCCAGCCCTCTCTGACATTTTTCTGGCATGATGTATTTAAAATTATATCACATCAATAATTCTTCTCCAGGCCATTGAAACTCATATTTACAGACACATTAATACAAATGAAGCTTTTGTGGAGAATGAGCTCTTGAATTATATGTATGACCGAGATAAAAAGCCATGGCTGCAGTAATTGCTGTTTACTGTTGGCAGCGACCAATTTTGTGGAGCAATCAACTTTTGTGATGATGCTTCATGAAAGTAGCCCACTTGTTTGTTTACTGTCTGCAGGGGGTGTTCATCTCCGCTGTGAAATGGCTTCTGCAAAGTGATAATTAAGATGGGAGGTTTTGACTTAAGTCCAAGGGAGTGGATGGACAGACAAGAAAGACAGTGATGTCAATGGTCCAGCAGGGGTTCATGTTTATAACATACCGTGTCTCCCTGGAGAGCACTAATGTGACGGTCAGAGCTAATGGAAACACTGAGGACATCGCTGCATTTACAGGGGTAAAAAGCTACATTCCTGCACAGAGTTTCCAGGAAGACAAATGGGTCTCACGCAGGTGTCATGAAAGTCTTTTCAACACAATCGTGACATTTAGTCCTTAAAAATTGTCCATTAAAGATAGCATTTTTGAATTGAATGGCCCTGCTAACTTTTTATTAATTATGGTGACTCATGCCTTTTGTGTGTTTCTGCACTTAGTTTCTTTGACATCTCATCACTTAGACACTGACATCAATGAGATGACGTCTTAAGTGATTGAGAAACCATCCAAACCAATGATGCTCTGGCTCAGAGTGAAAATGCAACACTTTCTGTACACTAGAGGACTTCTAGCGAGCATAACTTTATGAATGTCAATGTTGGTCTGGCTGAAATAATAACTATAGTACTAGATAGATTGCCATGACTTTTTCTATAGGCAATATGATATCCAGAGTATGTGTGGTGAGGTTGGTTAGATTAAGAAAACTAGAAATGAATTAAATATTAAAAAAAGCTGGCAACGACACCTAGGTTTTAAAGAGAGCCTTCGAGTCTTTAAAAAAGCTACAAAGGTTCTTACATAAAATCAAGGGTGAGCAGAGGCAAAATTAAAAGTCCAATACAAAATCATGATTTTCAAAAAGACAGCACAAACCTGGATAGCTATCTACTGACTCAACTTAGTTTCTTTGACATCTCATCACTTAGACACTGACATCAATGAGATGACGTCTTAAGTGATTGAGTGAGCTCAGAGTGAAAATGCAACACTTTCTGTACACTAGAGGACTTCTAGCGAGCATAACTTTATGAATGTCAATGTTGGTCTGGCTGAAATAATAACTATAGTACTAGATAGATTGCCATGACTTTTCTATAGGCAATATGATATCCAGAGTATGTGTGGTGAGGTTGGTTAGATTAAGAAAACTAGAAATGAATTAAATATTAAAAAAAGCTGGCAACGACACCTAGGTTTTAAAGAGAGCCTTCGAGTCTTTAAAAAAGCTACAAAGGTTCTTACATAAAATCAAGGGTGAGCAGAGTTAAAAACCACAAAGCAAAATTAAAAGTCCAATACAAAATCATGATTTTCAAAAAACCCCCGCCCAAAGTCTCGCCGGTGGTCCAGCAGTTCCTCTTGTCCGCTTCCTCCTGCAAACCTGGATAGCGTTTTGCTATCTACCCAGGCTAGAGTAATGACGCTAACAGACACTGGCTGCTGCGCTTCAGGAAACTCTCTTGTCACATACTGTATGTATCTGGTTGATTATTCTATTCTGATTCCCTGACTTAACAGTAAACATAAGTTTCTCAAGAGCAAGTCCTGAACGGGACCCCAAAAGTGAGATATGTCATGCATAATTGCCCGTTTTTCTCTCAGTGGCACAAATTCAAACAGCTGCACATCGGTTAATATTAGTTGTCTCTACCTGGAGGCAATGGCACAAGCAGGCCTGACACTCCCGCTGTGATGGGCAAGCCTGGGATGGCTCGACCTGGTCCTTTGTCCAGACAGTGGACCTCTCTGTGGGGTGGCAAAGACTGCGGCTCTGCTGCTGCAACCGTTCAATAATCACCTGGGTTTCTGTGCTGAAGGTGGGAAGAGTCAACTTACCTGAGGAGGTAACCTTCTCCCCATAATTTCTGCACATGCATGAAAATGACATTTGTTGGTCTTGAGTTTAAATTGTAGAATACTTTTTGTTTAACGCTAACTAGCAAATATTAGCATGCTAACATGCTAAACTAAGATGGTTATCTGCCAAACATCAGCTGGCCTCATAGGGTTGCTAGCATGGCTGTAGACTCCTGAGCTGTGTCTCAGTACACTCTGTGTATTATGCATAGTAGTGCACTAATTTCAGCAGGGCAGTGTTGTCTCAGTTTGACTAAGGTCTTTGTGCACTTACCAGAAATGACATTTGCAACTTTTACTGCTTTTTCTTCTTTGCCGAATTGCATTACAGAGTATTGGCGCCACCAAATTGGACCACCAAAATAAAAATAAACATATCTGCAACCTACATTTTTATATTGCAGTACTCACTGCAGCCACTGCAGCTTCAGCAGCTTCCTCGGGCCTCCACTTTCCCAATTCCGGTGGCACCCCTTTTCCTCTACGTAGCCAAAATGGTGACCAATGAGGGCGAGAAGTGTCCAGCGTTGCACTCTGAGCTTTTTGTCCATTATGAGTGCACTATCTGGGTACTCACAGTACTCTGCATTTTGCCATAAGTGACAGTGTAAATATACCTATGTGCTCAAAATAGTGAGTGGAAGTATGGATTTAAGACACATTGTTCAAATCTAAATGTGTCATTAAATTGCTACACATTTAGCAATTACATGTATAAATTCAACAGTAATCCAAAAAAATATGTGTAAAATGATCTGCCAGTCACAAAATGGTTATTAAATGTCCATCTTGTTCCACTACTCTTAGGCTGAACTCCACCCTAAGCCGCTTAGCTCTCATATACAATTTTCCAGCCTTTCATAGTTGAACTTCTTGTTCTTCTGAGGTAATTTAATTCCCTGTTGTTCTATGGTAATGTGCAGTACAGCCCATTGTGTCAAAGAAACATGTCATGGGCCCTACGCAGGAAATTCCTGACTGAAATAGGTGAATAGGGGTTTTACACTCTTCAGTTTCCTTTAACCCTATCTCTTCATGTCAAGTGTGTAGCCTCAAATATGAGGGCGAGTGCATGCCAGATAAAGAGACAGAGGGTGCTAATCTACATGGCCACACAACACAATAGACCTTTTGTTAATATATTGTATAATGTCATTTGTGCAAGCCCTACCAAGTGCTAAAAAACAGAGCTGAGTGTGTCATCAGAATAAGAGTGAACATGAGATCAGTAGTCTCAAACTTTCAACCCTACAAAACTGTAAATAAGTTAATTGTTAAAATGTAACAATCTATGAAATAATTGTTATTGCAAAGATGTTATAAAGTGTGTTGTAAGGTTGACTACACCTGATTCTGCGAGAGATTTATTTTCATGGTCTTTGATCAAAACATCTGTCATCTGTCGACATCTGGTCTTCATAGTTATTTGTTAAAATGACCTAAAGTAAATTAAAGACATGACACTAAAACCAACGCCACTAACAAACAAATGATATCTAACATTTAAGCTAGATGATGGCTGACAAAAACCTAACCATAAACCCAACAAGCCCAAAACACCAGATTGTTCCACCTCCACATCGAGGGCAAAGCAGCGTTTGGTGTGGCTCTCTTGATGCTCGACCATGTGATCACTAATCCGATTCATGGCAGACTGGAGGGGCGAGAGACGAGATGACCTGACCTGTGTAACGTCATGTATAACCAGTTTAAAGGTTAACCAACCGTCCCTTCTGCTGGTGTCCACATACAGTCCACACAAACCAACAGAGACACCCCCACAGCAAACATGAATCAGGCATTTGGTTTGAAGCTTATATTTAGTGTCTGAGTTGGCTGCTTTTATATAACTGCTGCATTAGAATGACTTCTACTTCCTGTCAATCACCTGACACCCACAGGAGGAAAATCCAAACTTTTGATATGCAGCATATTGTTTCTCTCAGTTTGGTGAGGTAAAACAATTGCAGTAGAAGTCCATTTTCATAAATGAATTTACAGAGAAAAAAGGTAAGCACAACACTTCAACAGTACACTCTGTGCTCACTATATTCAATCCCAAAGAAAGTATAAATATGGAGTTAGAATTTTCAAATATATTTTTTGGCAGTTTAGCTACAATGAAAAGTTGTGTGTGCGTGCGTGTGTGTGTGTATCCATTCTGAGAAATAGATGTTGCACTGTAAATCAAATCAATCCTATCAAACATGGACTGTTTTTGTTGCTGTTCATCCAAGAGTGCATTTATTTTGGCAGCATTCAACATACAAAATTTTTATAGGTGTTTTCATATTCATTTTCAGAATAATTACTAATGTTTTGAAATTATTTTAACGTAATCCTGTGTTAGTCTGAATCTGAATAGGGTAAACAAAGACTGCAAATTCATTTTACTCTGGTGGGTTCAGCCTAGTTTAGGCTGGGTTATGTGCTTAGAAATGAGTCTTGAGACACTTGAGAGGCTGAGGCTATTGTGGCCATTCAGTGAAAATGTGTGTGTGTGTGTGTGTGTGTGTGTGTGTGTGTGTGTGAGAGAGAGAGAGAGAGAGTGAGAATAAGCACATAAGCACAACATATCCGTCTTCCACAGTACATTTCAGAACTGAAACACAGGACCACTGTATCTTTGTATCTCATTTTCTATGCAAAGCGTCTCTATGGTTTAACAGAAGAAAAAGGTCTCTGTATGGGCTACTCTGCACCGTCTAAGAGTGTGTGTGTTTGCACGTCTGTGTGATTGTTGAAATGGCTGATTTACAATGACCCCCCCTCCAGACAACTTATAGTCAGGCCCCATTGTGAGCACTGACCTTTTTCTCTGTACAAACACACCACTTCCCTCACTTCCTGTGCCGCCTGCTACCAGTCTCAAGGAGTATGCTGAACTTTTTTCAAATCAGTCCCTAAGCATAATGAGTTTGCAAAGTGTGATGCACTTTTTTAGTTTTCCTTGTGCAAATGTGCATTATAAAGAATACGTCTTGTTAAGGACTCTTATTTAGACACAAATCCATGGCCTTCTAAACCAATGTATAACTAAACATCACAGAAAATGTGTTCCCTAAAGTCACCTTGTGTGTCTCTGTACAAAAATTAAGAGTTAAAAAATACTACTGCTTTTCTAGCTTTTTCTAGCTGTGCACTATTTTAGGATCATCATTCAACTTCCAGTATAGTTCTTAGATGGTTATTTTAATGCAAGTTTAGCACACAAGTTAGAGTGTGTTGGTAAAACACACACGCCAAGCTAGCAGCATGACTTTGTTTGTCTGTTCACCAATTTTGTCCAGACTGAAATATCACAACAAATATTTGATGGCTTGCCGTGAAATTTTGTACACCACGAGGTCAACACTTTAAATTTTTCATGGATCATCTCGAACTATTCACTGGATTGCCACGATATTTTTGTGCCTAGAGGATGAACCCCAATGTTTGACATTTAATGCACACTGTAAAAGATGCCATAGAATCTGGCTTGGACACACACTTGTTGCCCACAGGATGAATTCTAATCACACTGGTGATCCCTTTAGTTTTTCGTCTAACCACATGATCAGGTCCAAATTTAAATTTGTCCAAGACATTCCTAGCATTGTCTAACCCAGGGGTCCCCAAACTTTTTCCGGTGGGGGCCACATCAACTTTCCTTTCTGTCATGGGGGGCCAGTCAGTCTATAACAGGAAATTATATGGACCAAAATGATAACCAGTATTATTGTGGAGATTATAATGACCATTTGTTGCAGCTGCCCTTTGCTAGGCCTTGGCGTGGCGAGTTTCATAGTGTCAGTGAATGTTAAATTCTTTGAGCACCGCCACTGTATCTTTAGATCAGACAAACTGCCTTTTCCTTGCACTGTCTCTCTCTCTATTGTCCCACCCCCAAAGACCACAGACTCCTTTGATTGGCTAGAATACATCATAGGAACACAGCAATCTGCCTAGAAACGTTTGTCCATTCGTCGACTGCATATGGAGTCTGTCGAACATCTATTTTTCGATTGGTCTTTTACGCAGTGGCATAGAACAACAAGGAAGTATCAGACAGACACAAACCACACATCTCCGTCTGCAGCGGAATCTCAGGAAAACTGCAAAAAAACACATCTCTCTATCATAAACCGTTTCGGAGATATTCACAGATATGTAAAACTTAAGACTTTTAGGCGGATCTGCCCAATCCGTCCACAGAGGGTTAACACTCTGCACTCTGAATCTATTTTCTGTTTCCTCAACAGTTTCGTCATTTTGTTGTCTGGCATTCTTCTGTTAGCTTGCCTCGCCGGCGCACACTTGATCACGAGCAAAGTCACGTCGGAATATACCATTGTGTGAGGGGGTGAAAATTAGCTACTACTGTAAATAGTTCGTAAATAAGGTACATTTTAGTTAGAATGCCAACCTTAATCATTAGGTGCGTAAGTGATATTTTATAATAGGAAAATGTATTTAAAAAAATAGGCCATGTTAAGAGGGATTGTTTGGGATCGTTAAGTGGGCCACTCCAATTGTTTAGGCGGGCTGGATGTCGCCCGGGGCTGTAGTTTGGGGACCCCTGGTCTAACCCGTACCTGTATACTTGTACAGCTGCATGCTATTTGCTAACACAGATGCCTGAGTCTTTGTTACTGACAACACATCATACCCAGATATTAGGGGGAGGTGGCTGTCCTCCTCCAGTGGCTGTAACCATTGTTTTAATTGTAGGAAGGCAGTACAGTTCACATTTCATTTTATTTTCCCAAAATGATGGTATGTTAACTGTTTTTTAAATACATATATTACCACAGTGAGTTCTACTGTCAAATATGAAGTAGAAACTTCCACACATGGGGTAACACAGAAATGTCATTATCAGCCTACAGAATGTTAATGCTGCACCTGTCTGACAGTCAGAATAGGATGGATGATGACTACATGATTATAATAGCTTGGCTCTAAAAGGCAGACATTTTTTTAGTAACAATTGTTCATGAATTTGTCAGGATAACTATCATTATGCAGCGCGTTTCCTGGAAAGTCATATTTTCAGATGCGGCGCTGTGAGCTGTGAAGTGATGGTGAGTCACAGTATTTTAAGTATATTGTGCATAAGTGTGTGAGCCACCAGAGTTTCTTGCGCCCTGGTAAAACAGTGAAAACTATTTGTTCAAAGTGAAAGATAAAACTTTATTACTTTCTGACATTCACTGCATTTTCCCACAGACTGCTCTAGACAATAACAAACCATAAAAATAACTATGTGCAAACACTCTCAAGCCCAGGTTCGTAGCCGACTCATTTGGTATCTTTCACATTCCTCCCACAAGGCTAGAACTGCTTCCCTGAAAGCCCCCTTTTGATAGGAAACATCACAGGAAGCCACTGCCCATGAGTGCACAGGAGTGACTGGAAAGAGACCCCAGCCCACCAGGCCAGGCCCTGCTCTGTCATACATCCAGAGGAATGCAGCTCTTTGTGTCAGAGTCAACATAACTTCGATCTCTGCTGTAAATCCAATGCAGCCTCCCTGCCTGTCAGGATAAAGAGACAGAAAAGAAAAGAAAGTATGCAAAACAAAACCGTGTCTGGACTTGACTGTTTATTTGAAACTAAAATGAATTCAAGCACATCTCATTACTGTGAAATTCACTTCAGAAAATATTGCATTTTTATGGTAAACAGGACTATATTTAAAAAAACAACTTTTATTTTAACAGCGGGCAGCATGCAGAAACTCTGGCTACATTGGATGTAACATGAATAAAGGTCGCTGAGCTTTGTCCAGAGGGACTTTTGCTCTTTAAAAAAAAAACAGAGATGGGGTCAACTGCCAATGAGCTGAGTGTGCTTGCAGTTACCATGGCAATGAGCAGTGAAACACACAGAGGCTGTGGGTGGGTTGTAAAAAGGGGTGTGTGTAATTTTCTGTTTGTGTGTTTGCTTTTTCATGTAACAGACTGCTCGTGTTTGTGTGTCTGTGTACAGTATGTATGTGCAGGTTTGATGGGTGTATTTGCGACAATAACAGGACCCCACTCAGGAAATTAGCCCCAAATCACATTAATCTCACAAACAGACTGGGGGTCTTCAAAGTGCCAACTCTGGAGGGGAAGTGCGTCTAGATTAGTGTTGTCATCTAGTCCCAACATGGCACAGGAAACAAGAGAGCCTCTTGCCCACCATCAAAGGCACTGCAGATCTAACACAGCGCATGTCGGTCTTCAGTAGTCTGCCACTTCAATCCTTCTGAGCTTTCTTTTTTTTTCAACGTCTCCTTTCAAAATCCTGAGAGAAATGTCTGTATACGCTCCAGACAAACAATGCTCGCAGTATTAGTATAGCCAAGTTACTCTTAAGATGAATCTTATTTGCTGCATCTTTTTCCTAGAATACGAAGAGTGTGTGAATGCTCGTGTTGTTGTAGGAACATTGAAGAAACGCAGGACAAACATTTTATAATTCGCACCAGTGCTGAAATTTGAAGAAACATGATGAGTCCATGGCTGTTCTGAACGATGTCTCCAATTTGTCCTGCACAAAACTCCACATGTAGGATGGACATTTTCCAAACCATTTTCAATAATGTCTTTATCTTGCTTTGAGAAATGTGAACTTCTGTTCTATAGATCCCTTTTTTTTCATTTAAAGCAACATTATGTAAAAAATGGTATTTTTGTGATACAGTGCCCACAGTTTCAGAGCACCACTGTGGTAAATATAGACAGTTATACATGTGTTTGTTATGATTACTTATGATCAAAAACTAGCAAGTCGACAACTTTGCTAAAGCAAGGTCTACAACACAAGTCACAGCAGCCAGCCAATATTACTTGAGTCCAACAGCAGTCAGCCCAGCTCGGTGTCTGTCTTTCATACTTTTATTTCACCAAGCTCTCGCCAACGAATAAAAGTCAGTCCCAGATTTACACTTCTTGCTCGGTCACTCTTCTTTTCTCTGTTGTCCTCTTGTTGAATGTGACTTTAAAAAAGAAAAACATTGCACACTTCATATAGGATATTTTTTGTAGACAGTGGACAGATTTTATTTGGGCCCAAAAATTTTACTAAGGTTTGATGCTCACAAATATGGACCAAAGGACACCCATGTATAATACGTAACCCCAACATCAGATGATTAAAACCAGTCAGTGATTAGTTTGTAGTAAGAAGTCAAGAAATAAATGAAGCTCTAACTCCCTTTGTTAAAACTTTGGTAGTAAAAAATACATTAGCTAGATCAACCTGATTGCACACTCTTCAAATTCAAAGAATGAAATGATGCTATAATATAAAACCGACACTAATTAGATGGTACCTAGAGTAGACTTATCACAGCAGCTTTTGTATGAGGAGAGGAAAAGGGCATGCTGCTTTTGTAGAATTTACATGTAAGATAATAAAATTTAATTTCCAGAGTGCCGAATGTCATGGAGATGCATACAAGAAACAAACACACAACAGGTTTCATGTGTCATCTATATGCATGCAGCAGTTTTTCACTCTTACAGGTGGTAGATTGTGACCCCCCGGTGAATTTATCCATTCACAGCTCACCAGCTGATTACACGCCTTGGAAAGCCATAAACCACATGACAACAAACCTAATCAGGAATCTTACACTGGAGAATGAAGGTGAGGATGGAGAGAACCACAAAGGAGATGTTGAGGAGTATAGAGGTCAGGTGAAGCAACATAAACGAATTCCATGTTTACTTAAGTAGCTAATCAGAGCGCTGCAGTCAGGCAATCAGAGAGATGGGAGGCAACAGTCAGGTCCTCGTCCTCCCCAGGTACAGCACCGCTCAAATACCATCATCTTCATGTAGCCTGCTGTGTATGAAATGGACTTGAAGAAAGTACCTGTGTGCGTCATGGGAATGTAAAACAGGTCAGATAACGTGGACTGCTGTGAATCATTTCCTCCATGGTTTAGGAGTTATTTTCTTGGTATATCTGACAAGACTTTGCTTTCTAAATTCCTTCTTCTTCTTAGTGATACTACGTTTTGTGATGAATGTAATTTTTTATGTGATGAGCCATGCAATTAAGAGTACTGATCACTGAATGAAGCTGAAAGACTCACAAGAGACAGAGAGGAGACTTAACAAGTCACATTTAGCCTCACATGACTCCAATGACAGTCGTTCACACCAGGCCTCAGGTGACTCTAATGACCCGGATGACAATCGTCACGACAACAAAGAGCACTAACGGACCAATTGGCCAAAAAAAAATGCCCCGGCTAACAATCCCAAAGAGGCTAAATACGTGGATCTCCCATCAGTCAGTCAGAGCCATGGACAGTTTAAAAGGTGTATTTCGTATCCGTGCCGTTACCCACAGGTTTCTGAAACACCGTTGTGAGGCTCATTTTGGGGTATCTGTTAAAAAATACTTTTTCTTATACTTCCTTTTGCCTTTGGAAATTTTCGCCTACAGTGGATGTGGACAATTATGTGATGCATGAAGGCTCATGTTGACTTTTATAATAGATGTGGGCTATAAGATCTTATGTAACTGTATAATAGCAAGGGTGACCTTTTTTTTTAAAGGTCAAGGCCAAATGGTTAACCCATAAACTTGAAGAGGATGTTGCCATCAAACTTGATATCTGATATCTGCGACTTCGTTTTATGATAAGTGAATTGATATCATGAATGTTTATATATATATGAGCACATGGAAATGGCTTGTGTCTGCTAATGTCTTGTTGGTCAGTGTGATTTTAAAGTCCAGAAAACACAGGAACAAACATTTGTGCTGTCAGTCCAGCAGTCTCACAAGATCAGAACAACTGAGTGCCAAACATAACATGCACCCGATTGGTCAATATAAAAACAAAGTCTTGTAAGTTTTACTTGAAGGTTTGATTAAAATGCATTTTAATTGAGATTATTTCTGCTTTCAGTTCAGCTTCATCTCAAAGAAATGATTTCTATACATATTTATTATAGACTCCTTCTGTTGATATCTTTCCATGCTTTGTTTCTGCCTCTCTGTCTGAGCAGGCTGAGATCATCTCCTGTCTGTCTCTCTGATGCTCCACACTCCACACTGTCTCACAACCTCTCATTATCAAGGTGGAGACGTGTTGCTGCTCAGACAGACAGACAGAGAACACCTGTAGAAAAGCAAACAGCCTCAGTCAGGAAAAGAAGCGTTAATAAAGAGGAAAATTAGCATCCATGCCAAAATCAAATGTGTTTACTGAAGCAGGGTGGGAGGTGGCAGCATTAAAGAGCAAGCATTTGAGGTGTGGGTGTGTGTGTTTGCGCAGAAAGCATTAATGCTAATACTGAATTTGATCTGAATTGGTGAACACATTATGTACAATAAGGTAAAAAAAAAAGACTTGGATCATATTTCTAAAATTTCCCGTCCTTTAAACAGCAGCCAGCAGGTTTAACCCAGCTACACCTACACACACCTACACACACACACTCTCTCACCCTTCTGTGCGCTCTCTTGTTGCTGCCTGGCAGCAGGGACAGTTTATTGCTCCTTGGGCTCTTTTGATCAAGTGATTCATGCCTCTTGGAAGGGATGGCACTCCAAATGTGCTTTGATTGAGGAAATTATGCCAGAGGCCCTTAAACTACTTTGACAAGTTCAAACTTGTACAGCATGAATGCAAATGTGACTACGACTGGTTGATGGGACCGCTGCACGGCCACTGCTTGTCATTTATTGTCCCATTTTTGTCCCATTTTATCCAATTTTTGTCAATTGCTGCCAACAAATTTAGTGCTGCATTCTGAGTTGAGTACATGAAGGAAGATGAAAGTTCAATGATGAATTGATGTAACAAGGAGCAGAAAGACTGACTTTTGCTCTTGGCGTAATCATAATCACAAACTTTACTGTTGGGTGTGTTGCGGGAACACCTCCAAACAGACACGGAGCAGGATTTTGGCACATGCACAAGTTGATGTATGTGTGAAAAACATAACACTTGAAGACACAAAGGAAGCATTTACATGCTTCTTCAGAACCATCTGAGTCCAACGCAGGGTACTGAATACAGTGTGACAGGTTGGAAATGGTATTTTTGAATAATTAGTTACTCAGACTAAAGAAACTCAAGGCCACAAGACAACATGAGTTTTCTCACAGTCATCCATAGACCTCAAACACTTCTATCAGACAGTGGTCAGTGGATTTTCAAATGTCACTCAGCTTCCATGTATCCTAAATGTGTTTCATTTACAGTGTTACCGTAGACTGACAAAATGGTCAGGACAGTTTGTATCAAATAATGAATCCTCTTTTCACTTATCAGAGCTTGCAAATTGCTTTCTAGCTCTTTCAAATGTGATTGGTTGGCCACATAATATTGAATTATTTTAATTAAATGCTTGTTGGAAATTTATTATCAGGTGTTAAAGCCCCATTGTGTAAATTTTCCACCATAAAATAACAGATTTTCCGTCATTTTGATGCTACACTGATTTGTAATCAGGTGCCTGTCACTCCCACTCTGTACCCTGTACGTCTGTTCTTGCACTGTGTAACTTTGGGTACAATGGTAAATGGACTGTACTCATATAGTGCTTACTAGTCTAGCACTTTTACACTACAGATCACATTCATCCATCCATACATGCTACCATGCAAGGTGCCAGCTGCTCATCAGAGAGGGGATAATCATTTACATGCACAGTCTTGGGGAGCAATTTGGGGTTCAGTATCTTAGACCAAGGACAGTCACACACCACTATCTCACTCTCTGGACATAATAGCAGAGGTACAGAGACTTAAAAGGACACTGAAGAAGATGGCTAATAAGAGAAAATGAGAGTGAGCGAGCAAGAAGCCGCTTGGCAAGAGTAAATCTGGGACTGACTTTTAGTCGTTGGTGAGAGCTTGGTGAAATAACAGGCTGAAAGACAGACGCCGAGCTGGACTTCTTGCTGTTAGACTGGTAAGTAATATTAGTTGTCTGCTATGTCTTGGTATGTTGTGTTGTTGCACTTAGAGTCAACAGCTTGATCATAACTAATGTGATCTTAACAAATACACATGTACAGCTGTCCACATTTACAACAGTGGTATTGCACTGTGAAAGTGGGGGCGCTAAATCAAGAATATCACTTCACATTAGATATGATTTTATTTCCCCTGCATGGGCGAAATAAAAGCATATTTCATTTTCCCCTCCCAAGACCTTTTTGATAAATATATTCATAAACGAGGACGTAACATGACATAGATTTGTAGCTCCAATTATAGGCTGGTTAATTATCTTTAAACCAACTGATGTGTTCTAAAACATTCACAGGACAAAATATTCTCTTTAATGCTGATAAGCTGATTAAAAAAAATGTGTCTGACAATTCTAGTAGACCTAATCTGACAATAAGGTTGAAAAGAAGAAAGCTGGCCAGCCAGATAAAACACCCTTACATAGTAGCCTTCATGTCATGCCTTCCTGACTCTTATCACTTCCTACAAAGGTCTGTGTGAAAAGATAGAGGTACAGTAAAAGCTGAGAAAACAACATGGCTTGAGATAAATTGAACTTTCAGAAAAGAGATATCTGTCTGTAACATATTTTAAACATTTTTCTGGGTAAATACATATACTGCTTTTCATCTTCAGCATTGGATCCACAGCTGATGACAAATTATGGTTTACTGCCCTGGCCAGTCATCTTAACTGGGAGGGCTGAACAGAGACAGGTTTGCAGTCAGCCTAATTGTCATTTTGGTCAGTGTAATTATTGTTGTCGGCAAACACACTTGCACGCTGGCAAGTTTTTGAATTGCTGATCTGCTGCAGAGAAAAGAGGTAAACATTACCTGGGCCTGCAGCCTCCTTGAAACTAGGAAGTGAAGTCACATTGCAGAGGGGAAGAACTGGTTTCTCTGTTTCTCTTTTTGTCCTAAGAGTATAGAAAACATGATGATTTTCCTGGCTTTGTAAATACTATATAATAATTTGGGGACAAGGTTTTCATTTAAAGATCCAGAGTGTTCCAAGGAGTGAACGGTTGAGAACGGTATTGTGTGTTTTTACAATCTGCCAAGGATTGTAAATATACACCCTGTGCTTTGTTCAACTTCTTTTGGTGCCTCAGCTGTCTTAACAGCAGCTAATATGAGAAAGCACAGAAAGGTCCTAACTAAAAAACAGAGCCAAAATCAGTTCATTTCATTATTTACTGCCACTTGAGAACGGCAGGTGCCTCAACACGTCTGCCAATAAAATAATGAGGTGAACTGTGTTTGTCTCCGGTTTTAAGGCCTCCCTGTGCTCCTCCCTCCCCTATCTGTCAGAATAAATCTCTGAATCACTAATACTCTATTAACAATGTAGAGAATATTGTTGTCTACAGCTTTTCTATGCAGTGTTGCGTGCAGTGAATCTAAGGGGGGTCACAAAAACTGGGTCACATACAATAGGAATATTCAGGCACTATTAGACAAAGCTGATATTAAAAATCTTTATTTAATTGAAAATATGGGTTTAAAGCTCTGACTGTTTTTGACCCCTCAGAGTCTTCATCAGGGTATAAATAATAACAAACAGCTTGATGGCGCCTGCCTTCAAATATTGGTGAAATAATTATTTTTGCTGCACCAGATGTCCCCAGTTGGTCTGAACTTTAAATAAAGACTAAAGTGGAAATAGAAAACTTCTCCTAGCATTTCCAGGTAATATTATTATTTGTGCTGCTGTCACAAAGACTGGTAAACTTTCCTCAGAGTCTACTCTGTGAAGAAATGCAATGTAAAACATAACAGTTTTGTAGCTATAAAGTCTCAGCTACATCAAGTGTTTCTGTCTCTGCCAATAATGAAGTAGCGGTTAAAAGTGGGCTTTCAGTGCAACCTAAACCAATGGCAATAAAGCAGGAAAAAAAGCATTGCACGGTTTATATATTAACGTTCACCAAAACGACATCAAGAGCAGAACACCTGCAGAGATGTTCTTAATTATCTTCTTCCTAATTTTATACCTCAGTAATGTTGTGAAATAAATGAATGCATTATAATCATGGAACCAGGATATTTTCTTAAACTAGCCGTAGCATTAAAATCTAATGTCATCCCTATTTTGAAATAAGAGAAAGAAACATGATCACTAAAGAGGTAAATTGAAATTGCCACATTTTTTTTATTGAATTTGGGAACAGGCAAAATAACCATAAATATTACAGCAATAACATAGTTACACGTTATTGCTTCACAAAAACTACAGCAGGGGTTGTTAACATTAGGAGAAAAGACGTGATTTTGTTAATTAATTTAGCTGATATAAAAATCTCGTAGATTCAGCCTTCATGTTCATGAGAAAATGAGAAATATCATGTCCGATGGTAGACTGATCCACATAGTGACAGCGAGGCTTATATAGAACCAATCTAAAATTGGTCTGTGTCATTATTCTGCAGTCATTACACTGTACAATCATGTACAAACATTTACTTCATAAGGAAAGTTGTCCATTTCCACTTAAACTTTAAACAAAGCCCTCTGCATTCACCTGCCTTCTGGTTGAACACCATACTCAATTATTCAACATTCCTCCAATTTTCAACTTAAAACAGGTCTGATTTGCATTTCAATACAAATTCCGCCAAATGTCTTTTTATCCCAGCTTTGGTGTGTGCCCTTTGGTGAAACAGAACATGCTATAAGTACGCTAATAAAGCCCTGTTCCATCAACAAGTGTGAGGCACCGATGCAAGATTGTTCACAAGATCTCTGGCCTTTCATGCTTGGTGGAGTTACTTAGAGGCTTGAAGCGGTGAAGGAGGAAAGGGGGGTTAAGCAATTAGTGTGTGAAATAGATATCCTCTGCTTTTCCAGCAGCCTGCCCCCACTCTGCCCAGAGTACAAAGTGTTAGTCTGTCAGCAGTACCTTGACAAGAGGAGAGTGCTCGCTGTTGTTTGTGCTTGCCTGGCGACCATCTTGTCTGATTATATACTGCAGTGACTGGAAGGGGGCTCTGTACTCTCTGTGTCATTTCTCTCTGGTGACTCAGAAGTTTGAGGAACCTATAAAAGTCAATTCTGTGTTTTTGGCACCTAGAAGTCGTTTCTTCTTTGTGGTTTTAACATTAACACCTTCTGTTGCTAAGCTGTATTTAACCACTTCGAGACATAATTAAACCCTCAGTGCCTGGCACCAACAAACTCAACAGCAGAGTCATAATTCTTTGTGACATTAACAGTATTAGTGTTTATTATGAAAGCTGAAATGTACATTTTAGTTTATCATAGCTTTTGTTTTAAGTATGGTTTACACAAATATAAATAGGTGTTTGATCAGATCAGCAGATGGGCCTCAGAGGGGAAACATAAAATCTTATCTCAACAACAATTACATGATAAATAAATCTTTTTTTTCCCTCAAATTGTCTTTACAAATTGTGCTTGTGTCAGAAGAACAGTCATTTACAGTGGTTACAGCAGTATATTTACAGTGTAGTCGAGAGGAATGTTAAATTTATAACAAATCTTCAATTCTACATCCAAAACAGTGAGCTATTTGTTTTAATATAAAACATTGTTAATAGACTTATGTGTGTACAAAGAAGTGCAGCTTCATAAATAGCTTGAGAACTTTAAGATTGGAACTGGAAGACTGTACATTCAACATCATTAAGAAATGAAACACAACACTTGAATAACTAAGCTGGGCAGACATGGTTATGCTAAGATAAATCTTTGCTTCTTTGTGGGCAGAAATGTACACTTACAAGTCAGGAAACCCAGCTGTCATAAACAGTGATGGACTGTAGTTGGTGCATACATGGCTCCAGTTTTGTGCCAAGCATATATAATCCTTACGTCACAGACCTAAGCATCTGTTTGTCTTTAGAAACACAGAAGGCTATTTAAAAACACTTGCAACTACTTTTTAAGGTATTTTTAGAACCCTCAAAGATTCCTGTCTATGTGGATTCAAATAATCTTGTTCAGTGAACAAAAAACATTTTAAACCTGTTTAAAAATAATTGTAAATATTTCAAATGATAACTATCAGGTTATAATTTTAGTTAACACAGTTTGAGACATCAAGCTTCCATTTCTTTTTGTTGTTGAGAAAAACCTTTAAAAGCTGCAATTACAGTCATTATTGATCAATGTGTTGGACATTCTAAAGGTTTATAGGAAAAAATGATTGAGTACAGTGTAACATCCTCACATCCTCCTTGTTTTTTTGCTGACCAACAGTCTAACACACAAAGATGTTCATACTGTCATATGACAATTGCAGCACCTTAATTTTGAGAAGATGAAACCAAATAATGCTGAGCAGATTGCCATGGATTGATCCTTCAGAAAAACTGATGCTTTGTGACTCAAATAACACACATGACAGACACAAACTGGGACTAGTGCATACAGAACATTAAATTGCAGGGTGAGCCGGGTTGTTCAAACGTCTGTGTCTAGTGGGGGAGGGAAGTCGAGACACGGTGACAGTGAGTCCTGACTGTGTGTGGAGCTAATCCCAGTGTCTGAGTCTGTGTCTGTAACGTCTAGAGGGGACAGGTTGTGTTTGAGTTTCACTGTCTGTGAGACACTGCACTGAGTCTCACTTTTCAAAGGGACCGGGCTGGACTGCTCCTCTTCTCCTCCGTCCCCAATTCGCAGCGTGCTCAGGTGGGCAGCCAGCTGCCAGTACTCCTGATCCTTGGAGACCAGTGCAGCGTCACAGCGATTCAGCTGCTTGTCTATTTCTGCAGCTTGGTTGTGAAGGGACACACCGGTGAAGAGGCTGTGCTTCAGTTCATCCTGTAGCCTCTCGAGTTCAGCTGTGTCAAACGATTCGTCTGTCTCCACGGGCATCCAGGAAGCAGCAGCAGCTCCTTCCTGTTCACTGTTCTCATATTGGCTCAGAGAGAAGTCGGCCCTCCTCAGCTCAGTGTCAATGTCCCGGGACAGCTGGAGGATGAGCTCCTGGTGTCTCTGAACCTGCATCTCAAGCTGTTTGACTCCATCGCTGGTGTAAAGGTACTCCTGAAGCTGCTCATCGATGTGCTCCTCCAAACTCTGACCACAAGCCTGAGCCAGTGGACTCTCAGATTCAGGTTCCTCCTGCTCTTTCAGATCAAACCGCTCAATCTCCAAATCCACCTCCCTCATGCGTTGGATTTGCTCTCGGATGGTGTGATCCTGGTTCAGAATAAGCTGCACCATCCGGTCTATCTCGTCAGAACCTGGGCAGCTCTTGCTTTCCTTGTGCAGCTTTTCCAGCTTTCGGAAAGCTTTCTTCACCATGCGCTTTTGCCTCTCGACCGGCAGAGGCTGATTGTATTGAGCACGACTGTGCTCCCATCGCTTTGGCTTGGCCCCCTTGGACTTCCCTGCCTTTTTGGCAGGCTGAGGCACAAAATCACTGGTTTTGACTAGAATAAACTGGATGAAGGGTCTCTGGTCACCCCAAGCATACCAGAGTCTGAGAATTCTGGTGAGAGGAGGCAAGGCCCTCTCAAAACCCTTCCACCGCTCAACAAGACAGAAGTCCTTGGGTTCCCCGTGCAGGACCTGCTTATTCTCTGGAACTGATTTATGATCTTCCAGTAATGCTTGAATCAAATCTGCACATGTTGTGTGCTTTGTTACTCCACAGACGACTTTCTCTTCATTGCAGACAGTAACCTGAATCTCTTTTCCAACCACAGGCTCTGCATCTTTTGTCCTAGGAAAGAGAAGGAAAAAAATCTTATACAATAATTTGGACTTTGGAATAAAACATATGGAAGGCTTAACCTCTTATCATGTCGGTTTTTGTTGTACATTTTTAATACTTTTCATGCCAAACTGTCTGAAAGAACCCAAGACTGGTTTTAATGCTTTCAACATTCCTTAAAATGTTAAAATAATTCAGATGTTTGTTGCATCATTTTACACACTAGAACCAAAATGCATTGCATGCTTCCATATTTAGTATTTTTGGAAACATTTAGATCTCAACAAGAATTTCAAAAAGTTCTATGGGTTTGTTAAATGTTAGAAGAAAGGATACTCAGATATCAACAACACAGAAATCATCAATCTTGAATGCAGACAAATGATCACAAATTTCTATATAGCTTTTTAAAAACGATTTCTTTGGGCATTTTTAGGAAAGTTGCAATGTTGGTCAGTTGGTCCACCACTTTAGTTTTGACTAACATATCAAACAACCAATGGATGGATTCCTAGGAAATTTTGCACTGACATTCATGGTCCACAGAGGATTAGTCTACTGACTTTGGCAATGCCCTGACTTTATCCCCAGTGCTACCAGCTTGATAATTGTGTTTAGTAAAAAATCCATGAATGGATTGCCATGAAATTTGATACAAACATTTGTGTTCCCCTTTGAATGAACTGTAACTTGGGTTATCCTCTCACTTTTTATCTATCACCATGATCAGGTCAGAAAATGTCTACTTTATAATGTAATGGCTGCTGACATTCCCTTCAGCCTGAGCTGAGTGTTGTGTTTTGTGCTGATTAGCAAATGTTAGCACGCCAATGAGCTAAACTAAGCTAACCTCACTATGGTGAACGTGGTAGATCTCTGCATGCACAGTCATTAGCATGCTGATGTTAGCATTTTGCTGCAAGCACAACTATGCCTTAGTAAAATCTCAGTGACCTAGGCCTCTTAACCATGACTTCACTGTTGCCTTATTGGGTCAGTATTTTTATGTTTTTTTAAAGAACTTTGTTTACAAAAAGTTAGATTCAAATCCTTTACAAGCTTCTTTACATCAACAGTTATTGAAATGCACCAAACACACATTCTCCCACTCATGCTGTTGACGTCCTTCCACTATTCTCAGTACTATATTTTCTTAAATAGATCCTACTTTGATGGTTTTCCATTAGGTCAGTGAGCAGAAAACTACGTTCACTCATTTTGTGCTCCCTGGCATGATTCTATTAGAGTGTTACTCATCGACTTAGTCATCAGAGATGATCACTTAATGGTTCAGATCTGAGCTATTTAACCCCAAGGCCCTCATTACCTTTTTGTCTGGACCGTAAAACTTGCTCAAAAATTGACCTCTGATGGGCCGATGATATCCATTTTTTATGTGCTTAATGGACCACCGGTAATATCCAGGACCTAATATCCAGTCATTAAATGATAGGCACCGGCAATGCAGACATCCACAACATGAACAAGTAATCAAATAAGTAGATAACATTGCCAGACATTTCAATTTGATTTCAAGATAAAGAATGATGTATCGTCTGATCATTTATATGAAAGATAAAATGTTAGGAATTATCTACAATAAATTCGATTCATTAGATTAACGCTGCATCTGACTGCCAAGTTTCTGTCTCAGTAAATTACTCATATTTAAAGTTAAAGCCTTCACTGAAAGCAAAAAATAAGCGACACATAATACTCTGTAATTACAGACAGTTCAGTCTCAAAGAAAACAGAGAAAGATTATCCATATATCACCAAGAGACCAAAACTGGAGCTCCTCCTCTAACACTCACACTGAAGACTGGTTTTTGGAGCTTAAGGAATGTTGGTCTGTGGTTTTGCAACCAAGCAGGCAATGCTTCATTAAACTGTTAACAGTAATAAATCAGAATAATGTGCTTGTAATCCTGGTTAATGTCAAGTTTCATCTGCAGTCCACAAAACTAAATTTTATGGCAAACTCTAATGACATCACCCAGGGAGTTTAGCTGTAGCTTGGCAAGAGACTTGTTCACTCGGACAGAAACCACAAGGCCAAAATGATGATTAACTAATGTGTTTTTTTTCCTCTAAGCTTTTTCAGTTTGTATTTCGGTTCAAAAGAGGGAGAGAGACCTGCATTCAAGGACTACTGCCCAACCACCTTATCTACAGTGTATTTACCAACAAGCTTTGTGATTAACATCAAATACTATAGGCGTTCAACCTGGCTAGATGTTATTCATCACCTCAGTATGTAGTAATGGTTTCAGGTCTGAACATTGCGTCATGGTGCTGCTGTGTTTTTATCTGTAGAGATAACCTTGGTTGACTGTAGCCCGCATTATCATCACGAGGGAGGATAGACAAAAAAAAAAAACACGTCCTCTGAAGATGATACAGACACTACCTGTCTGTATGTCAACACAAACAAGTGAGATGTATGAAGAACTATTCAAACAGGAGAACTTAAATGCTGCATTATCTCGCAGTCTGTAGATTTTACACTCCGATACCACTGTGTTTTGGTTCCCACACTGCGTGAAAACACACAACCGGTGCATTGTGTAAACTGATGGTGGTGAATAAGGTCTCAGGAATGCGATACGTATGCAACAATGCAAGAGGCTGGTTAATGGTTATGGAGACCCTTGGAGACGAGCGGGGCAAAACAAATACCTGAGCTGTGCACAGGCCAAACAAATCTCCAGCACGCCCTCGGCAATCGAAGACAACAACCACGGCGACTTTGACCTCAGTTTCCAAATGCCTCCTACTCCTACAGGAAATGCTCCTGTGCAACACTACTACTGTACAGGAGAGAAAGCAGTGGGTGGACATGGTGAAGGCCACACCTGTACAGTACAATGCAATCAAATACAACAGCTGTGCAACACAAAACATCTGTAGAACTTATAATATTCAATATTTGTTGAGATTTTTTTATATAATTAATTAAGTGAAGTGCATATTGATGCATCTATAATAATGCATGCTTCATCATAATGTTTCATTGTTGGTGGTAAGGGAACTGTAATGCATTTTCATGCATTTAAAATAATCTATTCAAGAGGGAAAGAACATTGTGATCAGTACAGTATAACTGTACCAAACATCTTAATAACATTCAATAATATTGTGCAGTACAGATATTTCCTACAAACACTAACACCAAGCTTCATGGTCAAATCTGAACATACAGGTGAATAAACACGCTCTACAGACAATTGGGTGTTTCAGATAGGGTGACCCAAGCCCTCAGCTGTGCAGGAAGAGGGTACAGCGAGGCAGGGAAACACCTGTATTTGTCCCAGGCCACAATCACCAACGCTACGACAACATCCTGCCACCACAGTTCAATGGACAGAGGGAGGAAGGGGAAAAATGGATTCCATAGCGGTCACTGTGGTCTGTTTTCAACTCCACTCTAATGCGAAGAAAGTGTTGACAAATCTATGATTGTGGCAGCGATAGCCATATTTCAACTGCTTGGAATAAAACTTTTAATGTCTGAGAATGTTAAAAATAAACTTTGTGTCCATGTTGGAATGTGTAAATGTTTCTCAGAGGCTGAGCTGCTTTGGAAACGTGGCTATGTTTTTAAATCTTAATAAACATTCGTGGCTGTCACTTTAATGATATTGAATCCTCAGCAGGCTAACTTGCTTACCAATATAGCTACAGGCTAATTTGGGTAGTTTGAAATTAGAATAGCAGCTATGCTAACTACGTTAATGCCAGTTTAGATGATTCCAAGAATGCTAGGCTTCATAACATAGCTTCTGTCTTTTTCAATTGGCTAGTATACCTTGGAAGACATTTTATGACAAAGAGCAGAAAAACGTGGATGTGCAGCGTAGTCCCCTCTGATCACCGACTTTTCCTAAAATCCACGTTTAGGCCTAGCTGTACATGTAGGACGAAGTGACAACAATAACAGGCTGTAATGGCCTGAGACACACATCCATCAAGATAACACAACCTGCACACTTTTCTCTAAACCTTAGCACCTTCTTAATGGAACAATGATTCTCACGTCTACCAAGAAGACAAATTAAATGTATAACTCATGGAAAAGACTACAAAACTCTAACTATCACTGTAGTCTCACGATGATGAAACTGGTTGAATTCACCTCTGGGAGAACCAAAATCCCTCACAGTCTCTTGTCGACTCTCTGCCAGGACAAACACACAGACTGCCCGCAACATTGGGCTGATTACATCGCAGCTAATACGTTCATAAGGGCTGTCACTTTGGGTGCCATTTGATATTCATAGCTTGGGATTAAGCCGAGGTTCCAGACGCAACAAATGAGGGTACCCTCACAGCTCACAGCTTTTGGGTGATAAATGACAAAGCCGACACTGATATTGTGATAAACTCAAACAATCTAATAGGAAGCGTGCCAGTAGAATCAGGCAGTGTGATGATTAATAGAAAAAAAAATTAATAAAGTTCTTGTCACAGTGAGGAAGGATGCTGTGCAGTGAATAACACAGGACGGGTTAGACCTCAACATCCCACGCTTGAGTGAACCCAAGAAACCTGAGCAGACCCGCTTGACCGCAGTTTGAACTTAAAAGCTGAGATACCCAGTGAGATGTCACATTAGTGTGGGAGGAAACCACATTCAAATTATATGAAATTTCAGCACAGGTTTCTGCGTAGGTCGATTACGTTACAGCTTCACTGTGGTGGCATGGCTCTCCTCCATTCTAATACTCATAATGACAATCATGTAGACATTAACACCTCCCCTCTGTGTCATAAATTTGCAAGCTACAAGTTACCACAGAGGACTGCATGCTGGCGGTTTGAACAAGTCACAACAAACAGAATTACAGCTCTACAGTGTCTCGGCGTGTTTCCTCAGATCAATAGTGATATGATGAGGTGATACAGAGATTTCCAACAGAAACAAAGCTGTGATATAATATCAGCAATAGGCCCGTAGCCACTGTTGTCAACAGGTTCTGATTTTCCTGCTATAGAATGAAAATATAAATTACATACTGATTAGTCGGGTGGAGATGAAATTATAGCTTTGCTCCTATGACTGAAAAGTGGCGCTGAGAGTGCAGTAAAACCTGATATGTATACGCTGTAAATCATTCCTGATTCCTATTACAGGGTTGGTTCACTAAATACATAAAACATACAACAAGTATGCAGATAATCTGGGATTTATTGCCAAGATTTCCATCACACGCCAAAACAATGAAAGTTATTGAAAAATAGTTTGTGCTGCTCAAAGCAAGGAAAAATTATGCTTCCACAATTACACTACACAGACCAAAAATATGTGATACTGTGGCTATATGGAAAATTGTTACAGTTCACCCTGCAAGGACACATCTCACATATGTATGTTTGTAGTAGATTTTATAACAATACACTCAATATCTGTTTCATTTAAAACCACAATTACAACCACATGGTAGAGCTACAAGAGGAAAAGTCAGGGGATCACCAAAGTTGTTATATGGAATCCATCCACTTTTAGTCCGGACCAAAATGGTAGCCTGACTTGGAACCCATCGGCCCATGTTTGGCGATGATTTAGCCTCTCAAGGGCCAAAGTTCCGGGCCTTCTAGTGTAGCCAGCGGATATCCAGAAAACTGATATCTAGGTCAAGACTTCCTCTGCAGTCTGAATAGCAACCTGATACATGACAATGACGAGGAAGACACATGTCTGCTTATCTCTATTAACAGATATCTGCAGGTAAATCCAGATACATTCTTTTAATCCTTTAATCTTCTTTAAAATATCATGTAATAGCTGCTGGGTCCTGAGACTGCATTTTAGCCAGCGTGTTCCACCTCTTTTGCTCAACACACTGTTTACCTGCATGCAACCAAAGCCCGCTGGTCAATACTACTCGGACTACAAACGGAAACCAGAACAATGCCTAAAACCTTGGCCTCTTGCTATGGATTCTGCATTCATACGCAGGCATAGGTTTAAACAGATTATGGATGATTCACAAACCTCATTGTGAGTTTTGCATACTTCTAAAGCTATATTTGGGCGAAGCAACCAGGAAATCTGTGTGTCTGCTGTGGGGGCATGACACGTCCCTTTGCAGACACATGACCTTTGCATTGTTGCTTTGTAAATGTTAATAAGGCCATGGAACTTGGTTCTGGCAAATGCTAATGCATTGTTTTCATCTAATTAAAGCAGCTCTGTTTCCAGACTGACCACCATACAACTTTACCCATCATAATCATAAAAGGTTTCATCAGGCCTGTCTGTCATAAAATATATGAAACCACAGAATGCCATCGACTCAAGTTAAAACTAATAATAGAAACAGAAATGAACAAAATTCACCTTCCTCATAAAAACATGAGATGTGAAACACAGTGCATGTTCTCTGCCTGGTTTCAGAACAGAAGAAAAGCTCCACAGAGACTGTGTCAGAGATACTGGATGTTGGACAGGAGACGCTTCCTCTCGCTCTTATCTGATCGAGGATGAGGGATTGGTGAGGAAATAACATCACTTTTCTATCTGGATGTGTTGATCTCTGGGATGACTCCCACTCTGATAGGCATCTGTGAGCAAAGACACAACACACACCCTTTCCCCTCTCTTCCCTTCCTCTGTGAAACCACCCACCCTTCTTTTTTTTTTCTCTCCCCCCTCCAGCAGGTCTGTGAATCACAGAATGAGCTTTTCCTCAGTGAAAATAAATGACTTATTCTCTTTCAACACAATTGAATGATTTCATTGTTTGCTGCGGCCCGCTAATTTGTGTTAACCAAGCAATTTCAGCAGCTAATTGGCCCTGTGCACAATGCTGTCATGCTGCAATTGTGGCTAAGTGCAAGATTAAGTGGAAGTGGTCACTACATTGCTTTGGTAACATATGTCACTGGCTGCAACCATTAAATCTGAAACCCTTTGAGGCCTGCGTGTGCTGTTTCACCAGTTTGACGCACAGGACTTCCCAATGATGCACTTTGATGGTACAGAACTTTAAAATAAATGTTGTCAGCTGTAATTATCACCATATTTTAAGTTTTATCTGGAAAGTTTTGATGTTTCAACAGGCTGCAGCTTCATCATGTCAATCTTTAGCAAACATCCAGCTCCATATGTCAGTGCTGGTAAAAGCGTGTCTATGAAATCAAGTGTTTGACATATCTACAGATCTAAACACTTCAGGTAATTATAGGTGTCGCAATGGTAATTACTACACAACATGAAGAAAAAAATAAGACATCCACTGGAGACAGCCTCAGTCAGACTGTTTGAAGTATCAAAGATAAGTCATCTCAGCTCTGTGTGTGTGTGATGTGAAAATACATTCATTTTGCTGCTGGTGCCACTGTCAAAGACTTTTTTTTTTTTGTTACAGTAATTTAGTATAAAAGCCTCTTTTATTTCTGAACTTAATCGAAACCCTTTCCATTAAGTTTGGTGGTAAGCAAGAGTCTTTACCCACAAATAAAACCTTCCTGATCCTTTGCAACATGAATCCTGTCTGTACCCTGCAAGGGATTGGATCATGACCTAGATACTCCAAAAGAGAAACTCTGTTTACCAACTGTACACAACAAAAGTCTGCAGTCAGCTATACAAATAGAATTTGTGCGGCAGGAACGGAGGACAGCTTGTGGTTCAGTAAATCTAATTTTCCCACCTTTTCAAAGCATGAGGCTGGATCTCAGCTGCAACACGGGGCACATCAAAAGGCCAAAGCTAGCCACTCAAGAAAATTGCTGGAGCAAATTATACGAGTGTTGATGACAGGATCTCTCTCAACCTGAAGTAAGGAGGACTCTGGTGTCCCAGATGAAACGTATTAAAAATAACATCTTTGCAGTAATTACAGAGCAGGAGAAGGTAAAATCTCTTACAAGTCAATGTACAGTACAGTCTTTCCCATAATGGGGAATAATAACTTACACCTAAAGGTAAGAAGACACTTCTTACTTGAAAATATACAATTTTCATTTAGTGAGAGTCAAATTATGTGGCAAAATTGTCTTAAAAATAGACAGATATACCTCTTTATCAATAACATTCCAGCATACTACCACTATAATGGCACCCACAGACTTTAGGATTTCTTAATGCAGCTTCATGTTTGTTTTATATGGGAATTTTATATATTATGCCCCCCTTGCTCTTAATGATATATATTAATACATTTGTCTTACTCTAAGATATATTTAATGTACCACGGAATCACCTGTTGTTTTACTTTGTTTTTAGACAGTAGTTTGCAGTATCCTTCCTAATGTTAGTGGTCAATGGGGTTGTAAAAACAAAACTGCATTCATAATTTAGCCAATTTCGCCCCTTGTGCAGCTTACTCATAAATCCAGTGCGCGTCGCCTTGTGCGTAACTCTCCCTCCTCACCAGTTCACCACAGAGTGCTTGAACTCGGGGGTAACAAAAACACACTCAACAGGTTTCCCCGTCAAGAAACCTCACTCTTATCAAGTTACCTGTTTTTCAGCCGAGCTTTCAGGAAGTTTTTTCCAAACGGAGCCATGACTCTGGAGCGCAAGGAAATAAGACCAGCGATCCGAAATGCGTTAGAGTCCCAGCATGGCAGGACGTCGGACACTTTGTGAAGTGTTTCCGAAAAGTTGAGAGGGGTGTCCCGACTGTAACTCTGTCCGCCCCATCCGAAAAGAGGAGGGTGGTGTTCCTCAGACTGTGCTGGGATTTATTGGTGAAACTCTGCCCCCTTCCACCTGCAGGAACAACCCGAGGAACTACCACGAGCGCGTAAAGTAAATGTTTGTGTTCACTTAAAAACTTAAAACACTGTTTAAATGAAAAGAAAATACTGCAAAGTAAAGTCACTATTAGACTACTGAAAGTAGAAAGTTCATATGACAATATGAGTGCAGAAATCCTACAATTATACTCATATTAAACATGAGAAATTTGAAAGTAAAAACACGCTCCTTTACTATTTGCACGTCATTACACCAGGCTCCTCTGCTTTTCATTGCACTTTGAAACTAAATTTTTGATGATGACGATATTTATTTATTTAAAGGATCCCCATTAGCTGATGCCATGGCAGTCAGCTAATCTTTCTGGGGCCCAAACCAAACATATAATACATAAAATACACATTTTTTTACATTAATATACAGAACATTGACAATAAGGTTTACATTAATAAATTAAATACAGTTCACACTCTTCATACCTGCAGATATATTTCTTAAAATTTACTATTAAAAAGAAAAAAAAAATGATAGTCAAACTAACACAACACAATTATGCCTCCTACTATTCAGTGTGTCATCTGCATGCCAATAAAAGCCTCTGCAGATTCTTTTTAAAGGATGATTTATTAGTGATTAGGTGGATGTTAAGAGGTTATTCCAGTTTGTTAGTAGCTCTGTAAATGAGTTTTTTCAATTCACTAGTCCTTGAGCTTGGTACCAATATGATCCTTACCAGCTAATCTAGGTTGAATTAAAATATTGGCATCTTTGAGTTGATAGTACATCTGAATAATCTGGCCATGCTTGAGGAAATCCTTTACAATCTTGGTGAGCCAAGAGAGGCTGGAGTACAACTAATAGAGCAGCAAAGTCTAGTGGTCCTGTTTTGAGCAACTTAATAATTAAGTCATTTTGCAGGGTTTTTTTTAGATGCAGACAACTGTAATATTGAACAATAGTCCAGATGGCACAAAATCAATGATTTAGAAACTTGACTCAGTGTGTGCCGTTGTACGTAGGGAGAACACTTTCTTCTTTTCTACTGCAGTACCTCGGTGAAGATGAAATTCATACATGAGAGGAATGCATCCTGCTTTAACTCCAGTCGGACTCTTTTTATGCTTGAAATATCTTTTGCAGAACACACACAGAACATTTCTGTAACTGTTCCAATAATGATATTTACTCTGTATTGAAATGACTCTGTGGGGACCAATTAGTGTGACTATGGCATAAAACTGACATTGTGTACTGACATTACTATACTTTGTGGTTTTAAATCAAAGTGGATTTTATGTGACAGAGTGCAACATTACACACACAGTCCTGTTTTTGTATCATTACAGTTCAAAGCAGCAAAGATTAATTTGGGTTTTGTAATGAACAACAATTAGAAATGTTTGTAATTAGAGCAATTACATCTGGCCAAATGATTAATTATGTTTGTGTCTACAAAGAAAACAAGCAGTCATTTATAGAAACAGTGAAATGAGGAAATGACTAAATTATGTTCAGGAAAAGTTCACTGCCAGCAGGAACGCTGCTAATATTTTAATTCAAGTCAAGTCCAAACCAGAGCATGAGCACCTGAATATGAAGGGAAGACTATGCTGTGATATTATTGTGTGTAGACATAATATTCATCCTTCATTTGTTTTATGTTTAACTGTAAACGCACATCAGGTTGCATGTTAGAAATATATCAGAGGAAGATAATCAAAAATCATAACTAAAACTTTAAGAGGAGATCATCTGAAACTGATGCTTATGGGACTCTGTGGTAAAGTAATATAGTTTATTAGAATATTTTTTATAACAAAGCCCTGACACTATAGCTAAACTTGAATTGAAAAATTCTCAGTCGTGAACGTAGGAAATAGGATGAGGTGAAGGTGTTGCAATCAGCAACTGCATATCCAGATGCCCCTAAATCCAACACCCTGGTCCAGGCACAAAAGTATAGTTATTAAATGGTAAAGTGTTCGTGATTGTGTGATTAAGTTTAATATATAATTCTTCTTTCTACTTTTAAAATAAAAGAAATACATTTCCTCATAATAACAACTGTCTACTTCCTCCAATAACCTTCATCCATCCAATCATCACTATGAGTCATGTCTTTAAAAGGTTTGTGAGTCCAGACAATCACCTGTTGATTTGAAGAGATATTTATAAAAAAAAGAAGAAGAAAGCACAGCGTCTCCAAATAGTGACACAAAGACTTAATCTTTGTCATGCATCCTCCCACCCTCACACATCACTCCCTCACCCCCCTCATCCCCTTCCCCTGGAGACAAGTGCAAAACGAACCTCTGACTGTGTGCATTCATGAGGGGAAATAACAAAATCTTCCAAACCTTGACGCAAAACGCTTTCGCCTTATGATGCCAAAGTGACGTCGGATGTGAAGCAATGACACGGTGGCGGGAGGGAAGAGAAAATGTAAAGAGATAGGTGGATGGATAGATGGACGAAGGGGGGTGGGAAGGTGTGGGTGGAGATGAGAGGAGAGACGGGTGAGAGACTGATCCTTGTGACATCACATTGGCTCTTATAAAGTGAGGGAATGGAGCCCACTGCACTTCACAGCCAGCCAGAAAACTGCAAGGAAGGGAAATCGTTTGGAGCTGGAAGAGAAGAAGAAGAAGAGACAGAAGAAGAAGAGGAAGCAGCAGCATCACTACAGATTTCTTCACTCAGACTCTTCAGCTGTCTGTGTCTGACCCTTAACCTTATGGACTAGAGTCCTCCTCAGGTGCATCTTCAGTTTGGGATCCTTTTTTCGGTTGTTTTTCTCATAAAGATGCAGGCTCAGCTGGTGTGTATCCTTCTCCTCACTTTCACATGTGTTGGACTTTGCACAGGTAAGCACTGGGGCTCTTTCAGCAGCTTTTGTGTTTATGTATCTTGTTATGATTTATGATGTATTGTTCATAGTAAGAAAATGGGGGTATTCAGTTTTTCTGGTCCCACAGTTTATTCAAATGTTGTAAGACTCTGAAACCCTGGTTAATAGTAAAATATATTTCTTCATACTAAGACATTTTTTTCTTATTTCTAAACTGTGATTTATTGCTTTAGCTTTGCTCCTCTTTTAGCTTCAACAATGCAATATAATAATGCCCTCTTTAAATGTTTTAAAAAATAAAATTTTATTCATTTATTTTGGATGAAATACAGGCTCAACTCCATCCATGGGGAATCAGTTAGACTACAAAGTTACTTTGAGCAGTCAACCTGTACAATTGATGAAACATTTTTATTTTGCAGAAAAGAAGTTTATGTCCTTTAAAAAAAACTCGGATTAACAAAGCTTTATTAGGTCATTTATGTAAATAGTTGGTCAACCTGTTGCTCAAAGACGTCCAACAAATCAGATTGTGTGATGAGTTCTGTCAATGCTCAAAATAGCTCACGAGGAGATGAGTAGTCTAAATGTCAGTTAAAACATTAGACAAATTGATAAAGAGCATTTTCCATATCAAATTGGCATTTCTTCTGCAGCAATCACTCAGGATTCACTTAAGTCTTTATTAGATTTGTTTAAAGGTTATATTTCTGTTTCTCCTCTAACTGACAGACGTCAACCAGGATCAGCGAGCGCTAGAAGAGGAGCTACTCAGCAGTCTCTTCACTTCTAAGGTATGGGGTCCCTCCTTTGCACCTGTGACATTAGAGAGTGGGTGTCCAAAAAAAAACCCCAAAAAACCCTACAACCCACCCGGTCAGTTAGTGACCCTTCACATCTCTCAAGCTGACTCAACACTCAGGCTGGCCAGGTGTTCTTTCATGCTGCAGTCACAGCTTCACCTTTTGGCTGTGTTCATGTTGAGTGGAAGAGAAATAATTCATGGCTTTTCTGTGTGTGTCACTCAGGGTTAACTTATATTTAGACTGGCCTTGTTATGGCTGGAAATTCAATTCTTTTTTTTTTTTTTAATACAGTTGGAATTGGCAGAGCCAAATAAATATAATCTACTCAGTTCAATTGCTGCAGCCATGCAGTATATCCTTTGAGATGACAAGGAAATAAGAGCTGAGGCTGAGGGAAGTTGTACCTTTATGATGTTTTAACACATTTATCTGGTGCTGTGACCTCAAGGCCAGGCAATGGGATGAAATTGGTGAAAGTAGAACTTTCGGAGAGCCATTTTGGCCTGGCCTAATAGGATTCAGATGGACATGACAGCATCATAACGACATGTCTTCCACCTCTCTCTCTCTCTCTCTCTGTCTCTCTCTCTCTCTCTCTGATGGATAACCATGGCGCTCGCACGGAGACGTGACGGTGACAAATCAGCCATGTGATTCATTGCTGCTGATGCTCGGAGGTTGCTCGGGGGTGATGATTGTAATAATAACTTGTCGGATGACTGATAGAGCGCTCAAGAGCCTGAATAAGTGCAGTATGGTCAAAGATCTCTTTATCTAAACAACACGCATGATCTTTTTTTTAAAAACGAAATTGATTACTTGTCAACTCTCTCTTCTTATGTGATTAGATACAGGAGGTAGATTTCCTCTCTGGCTCTTATTTCACTATTGAACATGATTACATTATACCACAGCCAGGGTTCATCTGTTAGTTGAAATGTAGATTGAGGTTTCGCAGTATGTTGCTCATTGCAAAGATGCTGAGGAAAAGATGTCACACAAAACATGTCAAACAAACTGAGTGACTCTGAGTTTTAATTCAGCTGTAACAGCTGAATGTTGGTAGTTTAGTTACTCAGACAGTCACTGACAGATAATTCAGTTGCCACAGAGACACTGGTTTGTTAAAAGTAAAGGGTCCACTGGGGATTGTTAGAATATTGGTGCCTCCCTGTGACCTTTCAGCACAATTAAAACCAAACCTGGCCGTTCACTTAGTTAATTTAACACTAAATGAAAACCACTGGAATCGTCTATTCATTAATTATTTCTAAATGTCAGTAGCTGCTTATATTTAGTCTCTGGTGTGTTGTTCTTTCGATGTCTCTACAGCTTTTATTACATGTCTCCCCTCTGGCAAAACAGGAACCTATACTCGACATGGCTCCTATCTTTACAACATCAGAGGAGACTGTATTCCTCTGCTGCTCATAAACGAAGAGAGCAAAGTGACTCTTGGAGGGCTTATGGTCATTTACAGTAACTTAGAAGAGACAATTTCCCATTGCCCTTTGAATCCTTCCTCCATCATCCTCAGTGACACCCAGCGGTCTTTGCGGCAATGTGTGCAAGATCACCGGCCCACGCACAAGGGGGCCCTGAGGATCTCCACCATCTTAAAGCACTCAAACTAGATTATAACACAAACAGGCTGCAGGCAGATCAGGTTAGATGTGACTGAAATATGACTTTAGGTGTCTGGTGCCTCAGAATGCTTAAGAAATAGTACACATACAATATAGCTGTCTCAAGATGTGGCAGTCTGCATCAGTGTAAAGTGGATGTCTGAGATGCAGCATCCTCAGAGCATCTTAAAGAGGATTTTCTAAACCTTTAACTGTAAAAGCAGTGTGCAAACTTCACTCCAGTGCAACAAATGAAATGCATGCAATGCATGATCTATTGAATCTAGTCAGAAAACCTGAGACTATTAACTTCATTTTTTTGTCCTTGTACAGCCTAATTGAAATATAAAAGCGATTCAGAACTGTGACCCAATATGAAACAGAGAATCAAAATAAATTTCAAAATTTGAAGACATCACACAGCTTTTATCCAAAGCACTTAACAGCTCATTTACTCATTCACACTCACACACCAAGGTGCTGGCCTTAATACTGGGTCTAACTAACACTGCGCCATGCTCTCTACCTCTTGTTGTAGAGCACACAATCCATGGATACATGGGTTAATAACAGTGAGAACTTACAATATCAAACATGAGCATAATAACAGCAGGGCTCTTGGGTTAGATTGTATTACATGAAGTGTTCTTCAGCGCGAACTATATTTAATTGTGTGCATAAACGTTGAATAGAAAAATGCAATATTAAATAGATTATAAAATTAAAAATGTGTCACTCTCTCTCGCCTCAGCTCAATTTTCACCTCTCCTTAACTCACAACGTTAATCGAAACTTCAGTTAAGTCATCTCTCCACGACGAGGATCTCATTTATTGCCAAGTTTTGAATGTGGAAAACCAATCACGCCCTGCATTCAATTTGAAACCTAATCCTTTTCAAAACTCAACCGCCCTTCGCCCACTCTTCCACCACCCTCCCCTGTCTTGTTCCCCCCTTTTGCAGATGAAACAGAATAAGCAGAGTGCCCCCTACTGGCGTGTGTCACTGGCCAACCTGTGCAGGATGGTGGGCAGCCTGAGGCAGGAGGGGTGGAGTGGCGAGGAGCAGGAGGACGGCGAGCTGAGGGAGGGGAGCCTCCAGCTCCTGGAGGAGCTGTACAACCTGCAACACATCTGCAGAGTGCTGCAGAGCCGGGAGGAGAGGGTGAGACGTTTGCACACAACAACACACACAGACATACATGCACTTGTTGAAGCTATTCTAAAGATTTAAGTTGAATGTCAGTTGTTTCTCAAACAAATACAAATAACTTAAAAATCAAAATGGCAATAAGTTTTATTGTTGACATTATGTGTTGAGTTTGTCTGACGTATATTCATATTCATGTGTATTATTTTTCAAATAAAAAAGAATGTTTAAGCAAAAGTAAAAATTTTACGATAAAATGTACTTGACTATAATAAGTTAAATAGACTCAACTATAATGAGTCAAATGTATTCAACTATCATAAGTTAAAGTACAGGTTTAAACTGAGATTTCCACACTCTTATTAGATGGATGATTACATGATGCTCTATAAGTTGAGGCAATTATCTAAAACATATATAGAATTCCAGTTGAAACAAAGCAACAGCAGCAACGTTTTATGGGTTTATCTCACACTGAATGTTTGCAAAGCAACTTGCAATTTTAGCTTGAAATAAGTTTCTGATTCAAATATAGTGGAGACAGAAAATATAAAGTAGCTAAATACAGAATACCTGTACCATTAAATTGTATTTTGACAAAAAAAAACAAAAAACATTAACAACATGCAACACAAACACAGTCATACAGGTTTAAATCTCACTTACATCTCAGACACATGGACACAAGAGCCCTTCCATTCTCTCTCAGAGTAAACGCACCTCATTAACCCCCCCTCCTCCCTGTCTCTTCCTCTCTCCATCATTTCCTTTCACTCTCAGCTCCTTCACAACAGCCTTTCTCTCCTTTAAAAAAAAAAAAAAATTGATTGAGATTAGCACCTGTTTTGCCATGCATGGAAGCACAGAGCTGAAGCACTCGTTCACAGCTACACAAGCACTACCCTGCCACTCAGCAACAAAACATGTGTTTGTCTGCCATTTTCTGGTCGTCACGTGACACTCATTTGCTGCCGTGTCTCTCTCTCTCTGCCCCTTAACAGCTACTCAGTGACTCTCTAGAATATTTAGAGGAGAACAGTGACAATCCACTGAAACGAAAATCACCCTACATCCTGAAGAGGCAAGCAGCTCACACCACCAAGTCCCGGAGGCCGTACATCTTAAAACGAAATATAATTTACTGATGACCATCCCAGAGGCCGAGGTGACGTTTTATGGGACCAGACCATATACTTTCTGTGAAGATGTGATCGTGTTTTTTTTTCTCTCTTCTTGTAGCTGCGATGTTTTTTTTCTTTTCCCGTTGTCGTTTTTATCCAGTCAGACCCTTCGATTGTATGGCCAGCATTCAGACCTGCCTGTATTCTGCTCCTCTCAAGTGTGGGTCCTGAAAATAAAATCCTGAGCATCAAGCAAAGTGTGTATCTTTGAGAAACTATATTTATTTACTCTATTTCTTCACCGCGCACTAAGTATATTTTGTTTCAGGATACGATTAAAGGATTCATGACACAAACTGGTGTGATGTGACTGTTTCTTCTTTCATGAAGCTGCTTCTGTACCAACAGCCTCTCTAGACCTTCTTTACCAACTTACCACACGTTCTTTCCCCAGGGCTGGAACCACAAACACCATCCTGCTACCAAAAATGCTCACTAAAGCACCAAATGTGTATCAATCCGCTCTGAAAATAGTCCCCAACAAATGCAGTATTTACTCCTGTTTGAGTAAAGTTTTCTGAAAACGGCAGTGACCAGCTGTTTAAGAGGGGGACTGAGGTATTTTTAAAAATAAAAGTTTATATTTGTGAGACATTTACAAACATTTATGTCTTCAGTAAAAACTTGGGCTTGTGGCTGACAATCATAGACAGAGGTGACACGTTGTTGTCTTTTAATGACATTTGTTATTATAAGAGTAACAGCAGCTTTATTCTTATTCAAGATATTGAAATAATCAATTCTGAATTATTGTAATCATTTGTTGCTTCCATGTTGGAATCAGTGTATTTAAAAAATAATTTTCTAAATGTGTCATAAGAGGCTATGGTTCAGATGTGTATCACAAACTTTAAACAATTTCGAGTAATCCAGTAATCAGTTACATCATGAGATAAGCAGCAGCTGACACGAGGAACAGGACGAGATGACGTGATTAAAAGAACACCAGTCAAACCTCAAATGGTAAAATACAAAGCAAAGAAACACGTGACATTTCTGCTTGTGAAGAAGGTTACATCAGATCTCTGCTGAGCAATCATGGATGGATTATGAGTGAGCCATGGGGAGTCTGTTGGAGCGGAAACAACTGATCAATCATTGAGTAAAAAAAGAGCACCGACTCTTTTTTCTACAAAGGCAAAACTCACCTCAAACAAGTGTGAAAGTTTCCTTCAATGTTTGCCGTTTCCATCAAACTTTTCTAATGTGACACAAAATGCATCAAAATATGTTCAAGGGAACATGGTTCCAGTTTCTGTGAATGATTCACATACCTCAACGGGACTATATCTTTGGAAAAATTACAATGAAAACTTCAAATGTTATTTTTCAATGTGTGTTGTGCACCAGAAAAGAAAATGAATCTAACTGCATTGCTAGAAAGCATTGGATTTGAGATGAATAAATCTTTTAATATGGAAAGCTTAATGGGCTTTCTAGTTACTGTATCAAATCAATCAATTCTATTTTCTTGTGAAAATAAAGAATAAAGAACCTCAGAGATACAGAGGTAGAGGAGAAAGTAGTTTCTGGCACACAAAGAGCATTATTCAGGTCGGCGAGTGCTGACACACATAAATGTCTCATTTAATCCGTAGCCATTACTGTGCTAGCTTTTTATCCACTTCAGGTGGACATTTATCCACTCAAGAGTTGAGTTGCAAAGCTGTTTAAACTTTCCCTCAACAATGACTGCTTAGGTGCCTTTGAGTTAGACACTTGTAGCTACAGTAAATGCTCCAGTAAGCTTCAGTTGGCTCCAGTTGAACTTGAATGTGTCAAGTTGTTCATGTGTAGCAGGAAAAGGGCAAATCGTGCATAAATAAAGGATAAAAATAAATAAATAAATACTATAGGCAGCTTTCATTATTATTCCTCTCATGTCAGAGACCACCAGCAGTGTATGTGCCCGTCACAGGCAGCGGATGGCAGTGTTGTTTAACTAGTCCAGTGGTCTGATTTACAGTGTGAATGACTGCTAAGTGTCACAGAAACACAAGTATGCCTTCAGGCAGAACGACAGCTTATTGAAAGAGCAACACGTGGAAAATGGCGACTGAATCAAAGCAAACTATATCATGAGAATCTCTGATGTTTCTCTGGTTCAAAGAATTTTCAGGTACTGTATATGTAAAATGATGACATGTTTACAAAATGTAGTCATGAAGCACACAGCCAGTAAAAACAAAAATGAAATATTGTTTTGGAAAGAGCTTCAGTATGTCTTAATTTAATAGTATTGACAGAGAAAAGGTCAATGCAGTCTATAGCTGTGTGATGTTCTAATTTGGCCTTTGATTGAGTTGACTGAATGAGATATTTTAATTAAATTTCCTCTTGTACATCCAATTAGACACAAAGCAATTTTGTTAATTAAACAAATTCAGCTGTGGGTAATGCAAAGCTAACCCCCCCCCCCCCAAAAAAAACAAAAACTCCAAGGCACGCTTTCTGCAGGTTTTCAGTTACCTGCATACTCAAGGGTGCATTACACGTCCACGTAACCTCATGCAGAAAAAAAATTGAATTTCACAAAATGCAAAAAATGTTATTTCCCAGTAGAAGTGGAATATCTAAAGATGTAATAGCAATAGATTTTCTTTTTCGTTTTACAGCTCAGCTTTCACTACTTAACAGTCTCACCTTAACACAATGAAAATTGGCAAAGGCAGACAGAGATCGTGCTATTTCATTCTCTATCCAGGGAGTTTTCTTTCTTAAAGTAATTTGCCTTTTCTCATCTACAAATGAAAACCTATAATAAGTCTCCGGAATAAAAGGACTGGAGCACAGCTGGGACAGCGGATTCCCACAGCAGCAAATGTTGGAGGTTGAATACTTGAATACTGAAATATTACTTTAATAAAAATTCTGTTTCAGAGAAGAAAATCTTAATCCTTCCCTTTGGATTATGGCCCCTAACCCCAAGTCTAACCCTTCACTTTGTTAGGCATACACACACAGAGTACGTACCAGCAGGTGGTAGTACAGTACAGCACTAATCCAGACTGTGGTTGACAGGAGCAAAGCAGGCAAGGAAACAACAAGAATAAACTTTCGGTTTTCCTCCACCAAAATAAACATGTTTATGTATTCTCCAGAAATAATATCCAGTCAGAAACATTGGTCCTGGCCTTAATTCTAATAAACAATGGAGTATTTCTCCTCCAGTGTTCATTTTAATCACATCCTGAATCCCACTATACAGTCTGAGGCCTCAGGTTATATCAGATAAGTCACAATGTCAAGGAGAACTACAGTAACTTTGCTTTGGATTTTGGCCCAGAGCATCACACTGCTTAAACGGTGCTCCAGACTCTTTAATGTAATGCTAGCAGGCTGGACAGTAGTAACAATCCTGAACCCCACAACACCCAGTCTGTGCACATAAAGAGACATGTTTTTACAGTTTTGATTGTAAATCCAATTAAAGTCGATTGGTTATTGAATGAATTCATCTTTAACAGTCACAACACTGAACCATGGTTGGACTAATTTTCATTAGAATCTACCACATGATGGGATGTCAGGTGAAATATTACAAACATTCCTTGATGGGATGTTTTTTGCTTTTAGCAATTATGCGCCTTGTCATCTATAGTGGTCTCACACTGTGCACGCATAAATAACCTCACCATCAACATTCAAAAAGATTGGAACCTGATTTTTCTCTCAAATTGATTGACAGATCTATAAACACCAGACCAGCTGCCCAATATAGACTACTTTCAGACTCCTGACTCGCTGCCCACATCTAATTCGTTTCAACAAGTCAGCAGTTTACAGTACCTGTTTGAAAAAAACAACCGAGCCAATCAGAGCTCTGTAGGTGGGATTAACGTCAGGTTCTTGTGCAAAAGCCAGCAAAATAAAGACTGATGAATTGCCTCTGAAATGTCTATAAGCTGTAAAGTAACTGATTCTAGTAACTCACTAACGTGTCCATGTAAAAATCACCTCTATGGGACAGAAACACATGTCAGTCACTACTGAACTGCAAAAGTGATTATGAAGTTCAGTCTGATTATCAGGATAGAACAACACATGCAACCAAGTGAAGCTAATTTAATGATGTTTGCTCCTGAATTGATTTATTTCAAAGAATTATACTTGTGGAAACTGGAGAAAAAAGCCAGAGTATCACACACTTTATAGGATAATATCTACAATGTATGTAAATGTAACAATAAATAAAGTTTGGGCCTTTGTATATCATTCAACTTATGTCTGCGTGAAGCTCCAGACCAATTTGGACAATTAACTATGAAAACTTTTTTTTTCAAGGTCATGTAGCCTCAGAAAGTAATACCACTGTGGTAAATAATGACAGCTGTACACATATTTTGTTGATTACATTGCATATGATTTAAAATATATGACTTTTTGCTCGGTCACTCACTTTTCTCCTCTTAGATTCCTTCGTCGAAGTCCTCTTAACCTCTGCCATTATGTCCATAGAGGCTTCCTAGCTGGTTACATCACCCGCTTTCCCAGCTCCAGTTCTTAGCTTCCCATCAGTATTCGGGCCTGAAAACCTCCTCTTCCTGGGGGTCCAAAACACCTGTGGTACAAACACTAACACTCCCCTGATACTCTGAGCTCACAGTCCAGGCAGCCCAGCTCTTAAAGAGAGTGAACAGCAGCTATATTTTGCAGTCGTTTAGTTTACTGTCCATCAGGAAACTATGTAAATCACAGAGAGGATATCAGAGGGAAAACCAGAAAACATGTTTTCCCCATAAAATATGATTCAGATTCACCAAAATTGGTGAAATAGTTGCTGCTGGGTGACTTAAATCATTACATACATGCTTCATACATACGGGTGATCGTACCTGGAACCCAAAGTGACACCTCAACCTAAAGTGAGTGTAGCATCAAAATAATAATAAATACATAAATATAAATAGATAAATATGTTATTCTATGAAATACACAATTCTGCATTAACAGTACAGTTATTTGCTCGTCAAGCACTTTAATACTTTCCCTTTGCAGCGCAATGTCCAAGCACATCTCTAACTTCATGTTGGAGGACTGCAATTTATCATTATCTGGACATCAGAGCAGATCTGTCAGTTTTTGCAAATTTGCAGGCTGCCTCAGCAGATGTCTATCAATATAACGACTCTTGTGACCCTGAAAAAGTTCAGGCTTAGTACGCCTCCCACATCCACAGCACAAATTACACCCTGCGTGAATTAATTCAACTCCATTAAAAACCTTCATCGACATCTGCCGCTGCAGCGATGCTCAGGCCTGCTTGTCTTGGCCTTTCTCCAGCCGGACGCCTCTTCAATTTAACTCCAATTTGGAGTTGGTGGATGTTGGCTGACAGTTTGAAACTTCTCAGTGGGATGCTGATGAGCGTCTTCACTTCTGCTAAGGGAAAGTCATTCTCTCATCTGGACAGCGTTGCAAATTGCGTAAAAAGCCAATCCGATCAAGATAATGGCTTGTGAAGGAATGAGATTAGCTCCCTTTGTGAGAAATCTGATTGTGTGGATGGGACAGTGGCATAACAAGTGTGACCTTGTTGCAGGGGCCAGCAGAGAAAGTAATTAGGCCTCACATATGGGCAGCATTACTGCAGAAGCCTTCACACACAGCAGTGAAGTTGTGAGTAGTGGCCCCTGCTTACTCAGAGTTAGACAGCAGATAAAGACAAATTGCAACAAAAAAGAGAGACTTAACACCCAAGGTGTTTTAATTCTAAGATTATGTGAACACTTCATGATGCCTGTTGATAGTGTCAGTGTACATCTGAATTAACAACTGACTACATTGACAGCTAAAGTGAGATCTGATATCGGGGTTTCATACCACTGAATCGTCACTCAAATCTCCAGATTTGACAAAACAAGGAGTGGAAAATAGATGAGACAAGCTCGAATGACTTTAGGATTACTTGGGTTCATAACTAGGATTACTGTATATTAAGTCGTTTACAACATTTATAATCTTAATCTACTCCAGTGTGTTATTCCTTTTAAACTTTGTTCTGGGTTATCCAAAAGTAACCACGTGTTCAGAATCAAAAAGATAGTTACTACATTTAGTTCATTAAAATACTCCAACAAGTTACAATCTGTAACCTTGTGGTTACCATAGTCATAATTATTAGCTAAAGAATACTATATGTGTATAACTATATATACAATATATAAAATGAAATTATATGATATATTGTAACATAATAATAATGTTGTTACAATATATAAAGTACCAATACAAGAGTCATTCATGAATCACAAAACATGGAAAACAACTTCTTACAACTTTTTAAAATTTATTGCAAATCAAAATACAGTTGAAACTACACTCCAGTATCCCACGACCACAAACTCAGATAGACTGCCCACAGTCACAAGACACATCCAACACATTTGAATTTTGTTTGAAACTCAGCCAATTGAGAAGTTACAACATGGTTCCATTTGGTGCTACTGGCCTGTAAACATCAAAAGATGCTGCTTTATTAACATTTTTCTAAATTTCCTCTGGTGGGTTCCCAGTCAGAGAAACAACCAAGCCAATCAGAGCCTTTGAGGGTGGGCTTACAGTTGGTGGCATTATACCTAGTGGGTGTAAGATGGAGTTTATTTGAGCAAAGATAACAACATCTAACAACATTTCTACATGGCATCTGTGCTAGTTTGCTTACACATGGAGAAGCAATTGATCATGATATATTCATACAATAAATACAAATTTCAAATCCTTCTATGTTGTGTGTTGGGTCTGGTTGTCACCGTCCTGTTCCTGCTCCAACCAACTTAAATGGTTTCCTGTGATCACAGAAAACCTTTTCTTTCACACCTGTTCGCATAAGAAAACACCAGAAACATACACAAATCACAGCCATCACAGATTGGGAGGAGCATATTGTTTCTATACTGGAATAATTTTTCGTCCCAGAAATGCTGTGTGATAATCTGATTACACGTTAATGTAAGAATATACACTATGGAAGCAAAAAGCTAAAAATAATGACCTGTCTTACAGATAGGGACACATATCGTCCTTAACTGACCAGATTTCAAAACATATTTTGAATCAAATTAATACAAACCAGTTCTCACATAGTCATTGTGGAACTTTCAGCTCCCCTGAAGTTCTGGTGCCATGGGGCAGCTACTTTGGTCAGTTGGTAAAATTGGTCATTGGCTGTTTGGATAACACACTACCTGGGTCAAGGAGGTACAATAAAGCTTCTTGATTATTTGTCTTGAGTTAATTAAACACAGTGTCTCCTTTCTTTCTTTAGGAACTGTCAGTACTGAAACAGTGGTAATGCCCTCTGAGGAGTCCTGATAAAGGAAAACAATGAACTTGGTTGAGGAAACTAATTTTGTATTGTAGAAATCATCGACTTCACCTCATCCCTCATTTTCCCGCATCATCACACCATGTCATGCGTTGCAAATTGTATGTACTTTGACTGCCTTTCTCTGATGGCTGGCTGACGTGCTTCATTGTTGACTGGAAATGATGTCAGAGCTGTCTGTCAAGTCAGCTACCATTGAAAGAGAGAAAACCAGTCGTCCACCCACACGAAACAGCTAACAAGAAGATAAAACCACCGTTCACTCTAAATATCAGTGTAGAGATTTGCTTACACAGTAGCAGGACATGCAATGATACATTTCGTCATTTTGGTATCTGAGATGTCATGTAAATAGAGCAACGATCAGATATCATTCCCCTCGGATTAGATAGACTGGGGATTGTAGCCCTGTATCTGTAATCTGTTGGCCTGGACAGCTGGCTTAATTTTACAGGATGTGCTTGTTTTTCAAGCTTTCAGATTTGTTATTTTGAGAATCCCACAGTGGAGGTGTACAGAGAGAGTTAAATAATAGGCCTTTCAGGCCATCAAAGTATCCTGCTTCACTCTGTCACTATGAGCCTCATCATATCGATTGTAAACATGGAAGCTGGCCGGGTCATCATCTTTGTAATGGGAGAAACTATAAACAGAGTTGCTCAAAGAAGGATCTGGCATTATGTGAAAGGAAACCAACAAGCCCCATTACAGTACTGCCAGCACTGCACTGTCTCATCTATATCTATTTAAAAAATGCTGACAAAATACATGTTTACATGGACACACATGCATACACATGATTCATTGGCTTTGACTGTACAAACACGGCATGCATGTACACCTCTGTTGTGTGGAGAGGCTGATTCCCACAGACAGATCCCCCACTCTGCATGCCCTGACATTATAAACAGGCTTCATGAGGAAGACGAGCGTCAGTAATTGTTGCGAGGGGTGGAGGGACAAGCACTCGTTGCAGCATGCCTTCAACAGGCCGATTGTCTCTTTGCCTGCCTGTGATAATTAAAATGACTCAACCCCCACACGTTCCAGTCTCAGTGGTGGCATTGCAAAGCGGGCAGCAGAGCTGTTATTGCTTGTCCTTCAGCTGAAAGGATCGTGTTGGCCAGAGAGCTGAAGGCTTTTGTTCTGAAAGCTGAAAAATCTGGTGGCCAGCCTGGGTGATTTTTTTTTTTTTTTTTAGCAACACGCCCTGGGAAATGAGTTATCTAAGCAGCACATGCAAGAAACCCTGACATTAATCTTTAATTAAGGCCTTTACAATTTCGAACGACATGCCTGGAAGTCTGAGAGTTACTGTAGGGGATAGATATGAACGGCGGGCAGTGAGGACAGCCAGGCAACATATCTCGTTGTGAGCTCATTTTGTCTCATCAAAGTCAAGACCTGTTGATCTGCCAAGATGTTTGCTCGTGTAGCTGTTTAGATCATAGGAAACTTTGTAAGGTAAACTTGGGATTAAGCTGTTTTCTTTCTCTTTTGCAAGTAAAACATGAGCAGTGTAGCTGTTGTTTTATACATGAAGCTAAATATTCCACAGCTCTCGATGAGAACGTCTTCTAATAACTGTTTTTGTGAATATCAAGGTGACTACTTTTGGCTGGCACATTGTTTTTCTTCTCTCTTTTTTTCCTTGTTTTTTTATGTAATTGGTTGTGGATCTCATGTTGAAAGAACCAAGTGATAAGCCTACTGGTAGAACCAACACGCCACTGAAGCTTTTCTTGTTTTGTGACAGCTGCTGCCTTTGTGATGTTCCACAAAAAGCCCCCAAGACACAACCTGTTTCATTCTGGCTGAAGATTCACATGAAAAAAGTCAAGTCTCCTATGAAATAAAATGGGACTTAGGTAATTGTTTTGATTACTCCTTTCCCTGTTCCCAGTAGGATGAAGGCATTACAAAGCTGAGGGACTGAGGAAAAGTGGCAACACATCTCCCCGCGGCAACATTTGTTCTCTGGCAACAATGAGAGACAGATGGGAGGATGGTGGTGGTGGTTGTGGTGGCGTTGGGGTGGTGTGGGTCACACCTTTGTGAGGCAAAGCAATTGGGAGCGATTAAACCCCCATTTGCCATAGGGACTATCCACTCTGAGCAAGGAGCTGGCTCCAACAGTGCCTGCAGCACTGTTCCTTTTATCTCCGCTCCTCATGAAGACCCTGTAAATGCCATGGGAGTAGTTAAAGCGAAGCACAGAGTGTTCTGTTGTGCTGGTTCACCGTTAATGTTCAACATCATGACAGCAAATGAAAAGAATTTGTAAGGTTGTCTGCACCACCGCAATGCATCATCTATGCAATAACAGTGTGGCTTAACCCGTGTAATTAATCTTGCAACCTACACAGTTATACCTTGTCCCTTTTTACCGCGTAGAACAGCTCAAACCTCCATTCTGCACATGTGCTGGTTCCACTTTACATAGCTTTGATTTGGCACCACCTGGAAACAAATGATGATTGAAAGCTTGACATGCTTTCATCCTCACCCTCAGCCTTTTTCATCCCAGATTTGGCAGATAAAAATACATCCTTTTTTCCTTTCCCCATCATGAAACTGTTTGAATACCCAGCGGCACAAGCTGGCTCAGGCCTCTTGGTATCCACTGTAACTGGCTGCTCATCAGCCCGAGAGCACCTGAACACTGAGGGGCCCCTCCATCACCAGCAGACACGCAATCATGAAGTTCTTTGCCAGGTTATTATGAGTCATTCATCACCTGCGTCTGCTTCATGTTTCCCTGCCTTCAGCTTCGCTTCGACTTCAATACTTCGTGTGTAACCATTTTTCTGCTCATTGCGCTTCTTTTCAGCTTTTCCAACATGTCTTCTATCTCTCCACCTCCATTTCCCATGCTTAGCCCCACCTCAGCCTGTGCACCTAGCTGGTGTGGGTCTGTGCTGAATAAAAGGCACCATGAACACACAGCACAAAATGTACTAATCAAAAGCTATTGGCAATTCTTTGATGGTGCACTGGTGTGGAAGATGCAGCCAAAATAAAAAAAAATGAAACGGGCCATAGTCATTGTTCTTTTGATTTGCTGCACATGTTGTGGCTGCGTCTTAAAACATGGATAGTGAATGTAATGAGCGGAATTAAAATCCCACCACAGAGGTGGATTCCCAGAGGCACAAGAGCAGTAGAGATCAAAAGGCAAATGAGGAAATCCAAACAAACTACATCAGTCTGGTCTCATGAGGGGTTTGCACTCCTGCGTAGGTACATGCTAGCAGCACCATGGCAACCACAGCAATTGTTTGGCCAATGTCTCCCGCTGTGCACAGTGCAGGTCTTGTTATGTGGGATATTGGTTTTTTACTTGCTACCCTGGCTCCTTCATAGTGTGCATTAGCTGTCGTTCCCCAGTTACTGGGCCGTCATGTACACTTACCTTCCATTTGGTTCTGGATGACTTTGAAGGACAGGCGATGGAGAGAGGCGGGGAAGACTATGACAAAATGCTCAAGGTCTCTGAAATGGTGTTGATACTATGAAAGCCTGGAGGCGTTAAATTGAGTATGAGACTCGTCTCCATTATCAAAAATAGCTTTATCAACCTTCAACCTTTAATAACAGTGATTCTGTTTACAGATCCAAGACTATTTTTCTCCCAAACCTTTGAAGCATTTACAAATTAATTTGATTTTGTTCTATATTTTATATTTCTTTAATGTGTTAGCATTGTTGTAAATTGCAGTATGCCATATGGTCTTTAATAAACATCCAATTGGCAGTGAAACAACAATTTGAAGCTCAATCTGTTCAATTAAAAGATTATATGCTCCTATCTAAATACCACTAGGAGTGATTCTTGCCAATGTGTTTACATCTAAATCTCCACAAATAAAACTAGTAAAAACTTTCTTTTTTTTTGTTTTCGCCTGTCTCTCTAAGGGTTAGCGTTCAAAGCTCCATAAACACATGGACTTATGAGCCTATATGCCATATATATTTTTCTACAGATGAAGGGTACTAGTCTCCAAACTAGGGATCACAACACCCAAAGCTTCAAGGGTGATAACGCACCCTGCTTGATTTTAAGGGGTGTAGGAAAATAAATGTATGTACAGTAGGCTTGAATCTCAGTATTTCATTCATTTCTGTGAAGAAGATCTAATTAAAAATTAATATTATTTCAAGTTTAGATTATTATTTAAGATATAAACGGTGAAAACCTGAACACAAACTATATTCACAGAGCCTTCACTCTCTGCTAAATGGCTTCTTCGCTAAAACAACAATGGCCAAAGTCTGTATGATTTTTAAAAATACATAACATGGTGTTCCTAAAAAAAGTTCCTAAAAATATCATCTCTCATGGAATATTCACAAGAAATAATCTGCTCAAAATCCAATCAAAACGCTCGTTCCTGCAGTTATTGCTTTCACTGTTTGTGTTAATCGTACAATTTATCAGTTGTTCTACTCTGATATTGTTATGCGTTTAATATAATACGAAATATCTATTAAATATGACACTTACTGTAGGTGGTCAAGGGAAAAGATTGGAAACCATTGTTGTAGGGCAGTATGCAATTTCATGAATAGATTGAGGTGAATGTCAGGGTTCTAGTGATATACCATGACTATGTTCAACATTAGACTCCCACGTACTGTGAAAAGACAGTGGCAAGTATGCTACTGTATGATGTTGCTATAAAATCATTGAGTTAGCCCTAGTGCCATTTCTGTATTCATTATTCTGTCTGAATTTGACTACATTTTCCTGAATGTGAAATGGAAAGTCATAATGCCTACTCTGCAGTTCAACCGTAAATGTACAGACAACTCTGACTTTAGATACTTTTGAAAAATGTCATGTTTGCGAGGAGAGGTCTGCTGTTAAAAGGAACGATTTCTAAATGAATTTCTGTGGACGTTTATCCTCTGGTGACATCAGAGATGCTGCTATAAAATTGCCCTGAATGCAGAATATGTGTGAATGACATCTGTGCCTTCACTAATTTATGACACTGAAGAAGTGGTGTGATATAAAAATGCTCTGGGTTAAAATTAAGCAGGCAGCGCCTCATGAGTCCCCCTTTACAATAAAAACTATACAGTAATGCGTATTAAATAAACTGCCGTGTCATCTGCCTCCACAGAATATTTGTTTGTCTGTTGTCCTTTCAGTCATGTTCTCAAGTGTCTGATGGTGTGCTTTATGTAAGATATTGTGTGACCCCTTTTGACAAATACACAAAGAGCATGAAGCTTTTATCAGTACAGTATCGCCCCGAGCATCATCCCCACACCTTCATTAAGTATGCAGTTTTTAAAAAAAGCAGAAAGCATATGAATATTGAAATGAATAATGTATAGTTTTTTGCTTTTGGCTACAGCAAGATCTGACTCAAAGAGGGTTGCTCACTGCAAGTCACAAGGAACTGCAAATGTCAGTTGCGTTTTTTCGTCTTTTAAATTTAAAATGTACACCATAACTGTATGTTCTGCTTTTATTTATAAACATTTTGAACAATTAAACAAAACATATTCAGGCAAAGACAACAGGAATGACATTTTTGATTCAGGGTCATGTAAATAGTGTTTTTGTTTCCCGAAAGGAATTCAAACCGATATTCAAGCCCTGACACCGCAGACACATATTCAATATTTTGTGCCCTCTCGGGTTCTCTCGCACACAGTACTGTCTCAGCAGTCAATGCACCACAAATTCAGCATTCATCCGTTTAATCTAATTTCATCTTAAATATATTATATACAATACAACATTTGAAATGATACGTGTAAAAAAATATATGTCATCTTACAATACAGTACCAGTTAGAGAACGATGGAAAGTAAAACAGACACGGAAACAACATCTTAACACACTCGCTCCACTTAACAATATACAGCACATGTGAACTCCGAACCTGTTGTAAGGTAGTATCGGTAGGCTTCTACGTACAAACCCAGTACAATTTCATTAGCAGAAGCTGAACAATAATTCATAGATCCCAACATACAAAAGGAGTCATTTTTATTCACTGAAAATGCTTTTGTTCATGCACTTTGTACATGCTCCACTGGAAGACAGCTCACTTTCAAATAACTCAGGATCCACACATCATATTCACATTCATTACTCACCTGGAGCTTTGGGGATCGGACCCTCACAGCCAATATAACTAATGATTCACAAACCTCTGGCTTTTTTTCTCACAGAGGTCTGCCAGTGCAGTTAGTGTTTAATTCTTGACAAATGGACAGTGAAGGTGGCTTCAACAAGAGGACAAAACTGTTTTCCTTTAACTATTAAGTGAAATGTACAGTGTAACTGATCCTGTGCACACTGTTCACTCAAGGCCCTGGTATGGATTGTGGTTTTCAAACATGCTGCCAATAGCAAAGAATGCTGTATGCAGCAGTTTGCTGACATCCGTTTGAGGAATTTATGCAGCTTTTGTTGTTATCCCCAAGATGTAAATCTGTCCATAAATCTGCAGTGTGCAGCTACTTTTGGCTGGCATCTTATTTCAAATAAAGATCAGACAGCAATTTCTCCTCCAGAAATATCAGCCTCACAACACGGTTGCTCTGCTTGGGTATGAGGCGTATCAAAGCCATCCATTACACTTGTAAAACAGCTAACTGCCCTGCGGTGACATCATGAGTTTATAGCTCATAAGCAGGTAATACTAGGCTGAATTGGCACCATGGTGTGCATCATAAAGAATACCACACATGCAGCACAATGTAGATTGCGTTTCCAAGCATCAGCCATTCAAACAAGATCCCCTCCAAGGAGCTGATCCGTGCAGGTCATGGAATCATTCACCAAAATGAATGGCGACATTTCAAGGGAAATGCTGAGGAAAAACAATATGCCATATTGTGAGGTGGTGGGCATTCTAATTTCATTTCAGATAACACATGGGGGATTTGCCAAGGAAGGATTTCGAGGTGGCGGTACAAGCCAATCTGCGAAAGGTCTTGATCTGTGACACTGAACAAGACCTTGAGGGAGAACACGGAACAGGTGGCTATTTGCAACAGCAGAACAAAGCTTTTCAAAACTGCTGCAGCATGCTTAATGACGATCTGCTTCCACCTCATGTTCCTAAAGAACATCAGTGTTATGTAAACATTTACCTCTTTATTGCATTGAGTGATTTCTTGATGCCATTGCAGTGTTGAAGCAAATCTGTCACTGAACAGCGCTCACCGACAGATCATAATTACATCAACACGGAAAACTACAAGGCTATTTTCAAAGCACGGCTCTGAATTGCTTTGAGCATCACGGTGATGGCGAGTTAACACGTGCAGCGTTAATTCTTGCAAATGTTGGCTGCTAAACGGAATGAAGCAACGTGGGGAATTCTAAATGCATCTTCAAAGGAAAGCTAAGCAAGTTTCCCCAAAGCAGCGGCGGACTGTATGAACCGAGAGCAAAGATCACAGAGAGGCAACCATGTAGAAGCAGAAACACTGGAGTTGTGAGTGCAACATTGGGGAAAGAACGAATTGAGATCCTATAGCTTCAGGGGAGATGTTGTTTTGCTGGTGTAGAAAGTGAGGCAAACACAGACCAATTTACTGGGGGAAAATTGTGCTGTGGTGGGAAAAAAAAGACCTAAGAGCAGACCTGGCCCATTCTTCACTGTGCAATCTAATCTCAGCTCTTGGAGAAGATGTGTGAAAACAAACATTGTTCTCCTGTCAGCAGGCCTGACGGAACATACAGTGCTTGTAAAAGAGCTCGGCCCACTCACACACCCGCTTAAACACAATGAAGAAGATGATTAAACTGAAAAAAAAAAAAAACATATATGAAACCGAAAAAGTTAATTGTGACATGATGAATATTCAAGGCAACAATAACCTCTGATACTTTACGTGTGGATTTTCAAAGAGGAAAGTAATTAAGGGCCAAATGGGGACATTCTCACTGCATTTGTACAGGCTCTGTGTCAGTAATGAAGAATTGCAGCAACAATAGCTAATTTGATGGTATTTTTAAGAGGAACCTGTTTCTAAAATTATTTAGTTACATATCATGAGAGCCATCCCTTCCCTTCTGTTTGAAATGGTTCATAAAATTTGAAAAAGAAACAACAATTAACTGATTGAACACAACTGTAGTAAATCAGTGCTGTGCTGTTCCCTAAGTTAGATTTGCCTTTATTCTGCACTTGAAGCACCTTTCTGGAGAGCCTTCAAATATGTCGTCATGGTAGGGCTGGGCGATATGGCTGAAATCCATCCATCCATCCATTATCTGTAAATGCTTATCCTCATCAGGGTCACGGTGGGGCAGGAGCCTATCCCAGCTGACTTTGGGTAAGAGGCGGGGTACACCCTGGACAAGTAGCCAGCTCATCACAGTGTGGCAGATGGATATAAAATCAGATTTTAAATTATATTAGTGATGCTCAATGCAATGAGATGTTTCACTGTTATTTTACAGACATTGCTCTTTAAATTCATTTTCTCAATCTCCAATTACATTTTGCTCAAAACCATCAAATGATATAATAAAGGTTTTTATACAGATTTTATACATTTGTCCACAAATCCAATGAAAAGGCAAACATCTCTGTCTCTTTGTACTTTCTGACTGACACCCTGAATATATAGTTATATATGTAAAAAGGCTTGGTGATTTCCTGAAGCAGTTGGCCACTATAGCTTTTACAGAATGTATACTCTACAGGAGGAAATGCATGTTTGGGGATTATTATCAGTGGTGCATTAATACACTTTTGGTGCTTTAGTGAGTATTTACAGCAGCAGGACGATCTATGAGGGACTGAACATCAACTACAGTGCCTAAGTTAATTGTAATGAAGTCACCCAATGAAACACCATGGCTCACTTATTTTAATAGTTTTTGGAGAGCAATGGAGCTCTGTGGCACAGAGGAATAAGATCAGACTTTGGCTACATGGAAATACTTGTTAGTAGGATCGCTTTGTTGTTGGTTTTGTTCTTTTCATAGGACTTGATGACATGAAGACAAATCCAGAATATTACGAGACTCATCCTGGATAAAACCACATTGTAAAACATTACCAGAAAATGATTATATTAATATAATACAATATCCCTTAAGGTTGGTAAAACGTAATATTGAATTATCGCCCAGCCCTATGTTAAGGTTAAGGATAGCTATTAAAAGCTGAAATAAATAAAGGCTCGTGTAACATTTAGGAAAACATATGTTCATGAATACTCTGAGGTCAGTTGAACAGTCCATAAGAATGACTGGGAAAATGCTCCACTAACAACTTGCAGGTATAAAAAACTATAGACTGATTTGGCAATCAAAATGAGTATCAATAAATACATACAAAATGAATAAATAAACCCAGAAATACATACATTAGTAAATAATAATAAAAAACCTTTGCCTCTATGACATACTAAGAGTCTTTATGTATAGTCCTCATTGGCTGGGGGGTTGTGTAGTCCATAAACTTATACTTCTAATAATGAGCCATTCTTTCTGACCGGCGGTCACCACAATGCGCACACACTCAATGTCAAAGGCAATTTTGTGGTCTACATCTTGAACCTCAATGTTGCCATTTTTAAACTCCCCTAATGTGATATATGATGAACACTGTTTCCCTTTTTTGGTCCCAACTAATTTCTCTCCTACTTCCAGAGCTCCATGGTGAAGAATGTCATTCTGGCGGTCATCAGAACCAGTAGCAATCTTAATTTTACTGATTTTGGTAGATTTATTAAAGACTATGACAAAGAAGTCTCCTGTAGAAGGAGGCTTTCCCCAAAAGTACTCATCCACAGTGCTGTAAGCCTTGGTGGCGTCATAGTTTTCAAAGACATTGATGTTTGTGTAGAGGCTGGCAGGAGGGTTGTCAGGAATGTCTATGGAGTCTTCCTCAAAGTCGTCGTCCTTCAGCTTGTTCTCTGCTCCTTTGTAAGAAGAGTAGTAGCCCATGTGCTGGAACAGCGAGGGCTTGAAGCGGATCACGTCTTTCTGGGCCAACAGACCCCTGAAGTGGATGAGGAGCCAGTCGCAGGGCATTTCCTGGTAGAACATGAGGAGGAAATGAGCCAGACGAGGGAGGTCTTTGGAGTGGTACAGCTTCCCGATGTATCCCAGCTTGGAGAACTCCAGCATCACCCAGTAGGAACCTTCTCTGGAGGTGATCACCTTCTTCAGCGCCGTCAGGAAGTTCCTGGAACAGCGCACATCATCCTCTAACATCATGTAGAAGTGAGATAGGTTTGTGCAGAAGTTGAGGAGGAAAGCGTAGTCCACGTTCTGCTTAGAGCGGAAACGGACCCGGTCCTCTGGGTCATTGTAGTTCCTTTTCAGTCCATCCAAAGATGGATAGTACTCCTCTGGTGCCTGGATTACCAGGAGGCGCCCGGCTATGATGTGGTGAGCAAACTTCCTGGTGATTTCCTGCACCAGGTTCTCACACCAAACCAGGTCAAAGTCTGCCAGGTGGACCACAACCACAATCTCTTTGAGCTCCTCGTAACTAGACTGATCAAAGATGGACTTGATCGTCTCAAGAAGGTAATTTCCCCTTTTTCTTTTGACTGAAGACAATCCAATGGTCAGATACTCTGTCAACAGAAATAAGCATTTTATATTATTTCATAATGATGTAAACAGAAAAGTATACCAATGAGTAATTATATTGTATAGACATGCAATGATGGATTTGAAAAGAACTGTTCCTCCAGAAAATAAACCAGAGCTGTAATTTGAGCGTGACTGTTCATTCTTGTCTTTGGAAATTGTAGTTTGAGATAATAAAATTAACTCAAAGTCCTCTTACTAATCTTTTCTCTTTAGTTTCAACTGCATCACTCAATCTAAAGCAGCTGGTCTTCCATACATGATATGTATCTTCCTCCTGTTATCAAGTAACCCATATGTAATGTAGCTCACATGATGACAACTGACTGAAGTCCACCTACTAATGAAGACTGTGAAATGCAGCTGAAAGCTCTAGATGCTGAGACACTGACTCATTATTTTGTCAGAACGACTATTTGACAATCACAAATCATACCACAAAATGCATTATTAATACATTTTGATAATTAGAAATATTTATGATGAAACATTTATTCCACTTTTATAACAAGTTCTGTAAAACTTGTGTGTCTCAGACCTCGAATTAGAGCTTTGTGCTCATTGTGGGTAAAAAAAAGTCAAATGTTTGGTGACTGAAGCTTAGCAGTTTGTAGTGTTTTGATTTTGAGGTCTCTGTGGAGGAGTTACTTTTTATTGCTGTGCTTTCGTTCCCCATGTCAGAGATTTTAAGTTTTAGTTTTTATTCTCAGCTCATGTTCACAGCTATGATTTACTGTAACTCCCCCAAGCTCATGAAAATAGTCAATGTAATTTCCTCTTTAAACAAACACTAAACTTACTCTTGCGGTTCAGTGGGGTTCCAGCAAGATAACGATATGTGACATTAATGGTTCCAGAGAAATTACTGAGGTCTCTGAAGGTGCGAACGTATCTTTCTGAGCTCGGAGGGTGGGCTGATGTTTCCCTGAGCTGCCTTTTATCCCCTTCCTGAAACACAACATGAAAAACACAACATTACTTCACATTATGAACAAAAGAGAAAACAAAACACACTTTCAAGCTGTCATAACTGCTGCACAAATTGGACAGGGAAGTCATCTTTAGAATTTCAATTTCTACTGAATAATTCAAATGAGAGAAAACCTGACTTTTGTTTTCTTAAACTTGTCTCTAACATCCCGTGCCAACTTGAGACAATATGTGTTTTTGATGTTTGGCTGAGCTAACTCTCGACGTTTGAAGACAAAAAGGAGTCTTGAAACCTCTCCAGGCAGTTTGCAAACCTGAGCAAATGGACTCGATAAGAACACTAGAGAGCTGAAAATGTGAACCGCCTCTTAATAATTTAAATGACAAACACAGATAATGTACTGTGATCTCCAACTTTTGATGCAATCATGAATAAGAAATAAATCATCTGGATGATTTCAGCTTGGGTCCATGTTTCCTTTAAAAAAAACAAGCAATTATAAAAAGGGACGACACGGGTGGATTCACTCCACAAGAAAACATTAGATTTTTTAAAAGCATATTTGGTCAAATGGGTTGTTCTCACATTACAAATACTAATGCTATTTACTAACCAGCACGTAGCCATCTTCAATGTAGAGGTTCAGGAAGAGGAGGAAGGTGATGAGGAAGCCGAGGAAGGGAATAGTGGAGCGTTTCCTCAGACACCTCATCTTGTCCAGGGATTTCCACACCAGCCTCATGCTGCACACGCTCTCACTGGGATCTGCATGAGAAGAACATGAGAAATGACACGTTAGGCCAGCTTGCTTCGAATGTCGTCAGCTCTCGTTGATGATTACGAATAATTTGCCTTTCTATCAGGCATCAACAGATTGTGGGGGGAATTAATTTTAGGACCAAGCGGCCATGTATCACGTGATTATCTTCCACAAGCATCAGAATTATTATTCAACAGGCTTCTAATGATGTGTGACAGAGTGGTGTTTTTTTCAGTTAAAGACGTGGGCCAAAGATCGGCAAAAAAACTAAAGAAACTGCAGGACATAAAAGATATTGACATGCCGAACAATGGATTATTGATTCAAATCACGTATCAATGAAAACATACACTATTTGGTAGGCGAATTTGAGCAATGCATCCACAGCCCCCCACCATAATGGTATTTTTAGCTGTTCACTGATGGATGGGGGTGCTATGGTCGATGGCCAGCATTTCAATACATTCTGATGCTACGATGGTCAAAAAAAGATGCTTCTGTTTGTTCTTATAAGCCATCCTACTCCTCTTTGTGTTGTGAATATGTGACTTTTTCTAGATTTCATCGATTACAAGCCAACATCACTAAAAGAAAAAGTCAATTCAATATTTTATTTCGTTCACTTTATTTTATATTTGTGGTGCGTAGAAGTAAGAGATAAAAGAGACACACTAAAGCAGGGGTGTCCAAACTTTTTATAAGGAGGGCCAGATTTGACAATGTGAAGATGTCCGCGGGACAATACTAACATTTTAAAAATGAAAAAAATGAACAATAAAAGTTACATACAAATGCACTAATGTAGCAATTTTACTTTCATTGTCACCATTTTTCTTTAAAATGACAGTGTCACCAAATCTAAGCCAATCAGACGTGAACAAATCTAAAAACCAAACATCTGATGTCAGATAACAAAGAATAAATTGTATGGAATACATTAAACTTGCATGAAGTTGATACAAATCTTAACCTCATGTTCATTTTAAACATGACTTATTATGAGTAATACAAAGTCTGTTAACATTTAAGTTTAAAACATCACTCCTGCTCTTGTATTTCACAAGATTATTCAGAAAGTAATATTTTAATATTCACATCTACAGATATATAACACCAGCAGTTATGTCCTTAGCGTTTAGCGCATTCAAATGCTTCATTACATCAACCAAAAAATTTAAATCTGGCAGCCATATAATTTCTGACAATCCTAGCAGGCCATAAATGATATCTTATAAAAATGAAGCTTTGGGCCGCATGAAATCTGACAGCAGGCCGTGTTTGGCCCCCGGGCCGTACATGCCTGCAGTAAGGTATAAAATGAGTGACTACTGTATTTTATCTAAAAGCAACAAATTTGAGAAGCTGGAACCAGTTTGGGCATTTTCTTGGCATAGAACCTAAATTATTGATCAGTCATGATAACACTGTTCTAGCAGATGTACAAACTGAGAGACCTGAGAAGACGGGCATCTCACAAGATGTTTTATTGGAAGTTTCTTGTAAACTCTTGGACGTCTTGGTCAATTAAAAGCTACTATAAATAACTGGGGAACAGGTACAGTGTGCTGGTGAAGTCGAGCGGTAAGTTATGTAGAAAGAGGTGTGCAGGATGGAAACATTACATCTGCATCTGCCTATACAGACAATCTATTTTAATTTATTTTAGTTAATTTTATCACACGAAAGAAGAAGTGCTGTTGTACTTAATATCAACACAGCTGCTGCCACGTATCAAAGATACCATGTCGATAAGAATCTTGATGTTCCATTAAATTTAATATTGGAAGGATTCTCTCTTCAGTACAACCAGGAAGCAGACAAACCTGGTAGTTACTTTGGTAACAGCCGAAAAAGCACACGATAGACAGCGATTTGACAGTATTTTGAGTGTGTGTTTGTCATGTATCAGTTCCACCAACCAGATCTAATTTTAGTAAGAAATCTTTGAAATGTTTCACCTCATTTCTAAAGTCTTCTACTAAAATGGCACAGCTAACCAAAAGAAGCTGGTATCGGGTTCCTGAGGTGGGAAAACCTAAAATGTAATATATTAATGTAATGAAGAAAGTTTGTACAGATATACAGTACATCTTTATGGATAATATTAATCCCAAATTAACAAAAAGAGTTGTGTGTTTTTACGGACACACAAGGAATTGTTAAACATCAAATTTCTTGTTGCGTTTGAGAGTTTGGTGTCATATTTTCCCTGGACAGTGCAGGGAGCTTTAGTTTAATTCAAACTGTTAATATGTTTTTATCAACACTACAGAAACATTAGGTAACTGTTTAGTATGATAAGGTTGTCTGATGGTGACTGCTGTTAGTTATAGGTTTGATTAATAGTCATATGTAATCTGATGAGGAAAATTATCAGCCAATTGTATTCAGATTCTAAAGCTTGATGCAGTAAATGGTAGATCCTTGGGTGTGTATTTTTAAACTACTAAACAACTAGAAATATGTTTATCTTTGTGGTACGATGTCTTTACAGTCACCGGTAAAGCAAAGTGATACATGTAGTTAAAAGTCAGTGCTGTTATAGTCTATAACAGACTCGTCCAATCAAATTACTTGGTCTGAACTAAATGTTGTATAAATTACCTTTAAGAAACATATTTAGAGAGTCAGACATATATGATGTAAGAATGTATTGGTACATGTTGGCTGTGTGGCTGTTACTATATATAGTGTATGTGTATGTACATAACCTTATATAATCCACTGACAACAACAAACTACAACCTTATGACAACAGAACAGAACAGAAAGGCATACAGTGACACAGTAAATTCAATTAAACACTTTAAACTTGTTAATAAATGATCTGTACAGATAAAACAAACAAAAAAAAATCACAAAGTCTATCTAATGTTGACAGTTAAACACAAATCATAAATCAGCAGACTTACTAACAGCAATGGAAACTAAATCATACACAGCTTTCAGCTAGAACAGAATTATGCATAAGGCTCAGTCACAAGAAGATTGGCAACACCTCCTAGCAACTGTACAGCTGAGACTAAGGGAGAAAAAGCCTGTGAACAGTGGCAGCAGAAGTTAACAGACTACAGCGTAACAATGGCATTGGTCTTTTTTTTGCCAGCAATTAGGCATCAGCTTGTGCTTTTGTTCAGTTCCTGCAAAACCCCAGAGATGTCTAATAGAATACAAACTACCTCTAAGCTCAGTTCAATGACCAAACACACATCGATCACTCGCACCAGGAGTCTCACTTGGGGTTTGGCTAGTCAATGCCTCTTTGTGCGCACTTGAAAACTGAATTTAACACATCCATCCACGCGGACTGTTATGTGCAATTTTCAACTCACTGAGGTTTAACATGCCAATTATCAGTAATTACGATATTTAGAAGTGTTTTTCTGATTACACAATTTATAGTCCAACTAGCCACAGAAATGTTAAAAAAAAAAATAATCTGTTTTAGTTGTGAACTGGTTAATGGCTGTCAATTCTAAATTCAAAGGAATGGTATTTAAGGTTAAAAGATGCACTATTTGCTTTACGAGATGAAATGATACTGCTTTTTTTTTTGGGCAACAAACTCCTTTAGGCAACCAAAATATTATTTAGGTTTAGACAACATGATTTCGGTTCAGGAAAACATCATGGTTTAGGTTAAAATAATTTTGGAGATGAACAGCAGCTTTCTAGCTTGAAGCCCTGAGCAAACTTATCCACACGCAGAAACAAAAGGTACGAATCTCACAAGAGTTACTATCTAGACACGACCCTGACAAGTTTAACCTATGGGAAGCTAATAATCTCCAAATCTGCAGTTTGAAAACACAGACCTTTAATCATATTTGTAAAAATAAATAGAATCTTTCATTGTACTCTTTGTAAGCTCTCGTGTTACCAACAATGTGTCCATGCAGACAGAAAGTCAGGAATATCCTATACCATGTACATGTCATACAAATTCAGTGATTTTATAGCACTATTTTTAAAGTTGCATTGTCCCTGTCATTAAATGTGTGGCGTGTCTTCAGGAAATTGCTGTAGGAAGCTGACTGCAGCACAATGATGATGAGAAGAATCATTAGGGCAACTTGAGAGGAATCTCAGCTGATGACTACAAGTACACGAGTCCTGCTGACACGGCGGCTCAGGTAACTCTTCCTCCTCAGTGCCTGTCTCATCGTCTTTAGTGAGAACTCAGCAGCAGCTCTTTTCTTTTGCACAAACATGATCTGTGTTGAGACGCCTGACCTACAATCAAGCTAAATAAATAAACGTCTCGTGATCCAGTGGGAGAACTACAATTAAACAACGTTCTGCTTCTGTTGGAGGGGAGTTGATCTCCCAGACAGGAGTTCTGGGTGTCTATCTTGATGATACGAGACAAAGCAAAGCGCCTCTCTTATTTCAATAATTCAGTGTGGGCTCAGAGCAGGAAGAGGATGAGATGCTCATGCTGCCGAAGGCGCAGCTGGGAAGCGTGCTCACTTCTACTACTCCAGATTTAACTGTGATTGAGATGCACAGCAAAATATCTTTCAGGAAAGTATAGTATTTTCAGACTACTGTATATTCGTGGAATATGCTGGGATATGGAAGAGGTATGCACGGATATATGGATGATGGCATGAATTCACTGCAAGCATCATGAACGAGAAATACGTATGTGTGTGTGTGTGTGTGTGTGTGTGTGTGTGTGTGTGTTGTATTCATTCTTGTGGCATGAATCCAGTTTGGAACTACAGCAGTGAAATGGACTAAGTGTGTTTTAATGGGTGTGTCATCCTGGCAGTCACACACTCAGCTGTCCCCAGCACCATTTCAGGACACAGCACACTTCCAGCAGGCTGGGGCTGTTAAATATCCATTATGCACTGTGTGTGTGTGTGTGAACTGGACCAAATAAACCACAACACTGCCTCTCTGCTCGTTTATACCCGAGCCCGCTGTGCGCTTAACACGTATCAACCGTCTTTCCCCAACTCCTTTTGTAAAGTGTGCTCTCAGTAAGAGGTTAAATCCTGTTAGATTGACATAAAGGGAGCTCAGCGGCAACAAAACTGTGACAAAAGCCGAGTGTGCGAGCAGTAAGGACCGCACAAATTCAATTATACTTTCATTCTCAAAGCTAACTGTTCAATTTGATCATAAATGTTCAAACTTTGCAGCCTTTAATCTCATATTCTCTGCTATTTGTTTATCATTTTTTGATCTTCTATGTCTTTTTGCCTGGAACAAACAGTCACACCCTGCTAGGAGTTGGAGTCCCTTGTGATTGTCACTACGGTTGCTCCTGGAAGAGATAAGATATAAAGTACGGCCAGAAAGCCTCCCAAAATTCCTCTGAGGGAACTATCACCTGGTTGTGTTGCACCATGACTAGTGCCTTGGGGTTTTGAAATGGCTCTCAGCTGGAAATCTTCTGCCCATAAATCCTTGACGTCAGAGCAAGCTGAGGGTTATTATGCTTAAGGTTATTGTGCAGAAAGATGAGTGCAGGAGGGAGTGAGAACGAGAAACAAAGGAATTGAAAAAATTACATAAAGATCTCTCTGTAAACTAGGATCATGATAAATGTAAAAATTTAATGTTTCATTAACTATCTTGTACAGTTAGGAGCAGAGCATTCAGGATTTTTACTTTATTTTTTTCCAGGAGGTTGAATGAAGTCATGTATCTATAAATGACCATTTCTTGTTCAATCATTTAGTGATTTATTGTAATAACAACAAAAAATGCCCATAATAAGTTCCCAGAGCAGACAATTGTGTCTTCAAACTGCTTGTTTTGCCTGACCAACAGCCCCAAAACAAAATATATTTAATTCACCATTATACTAAACCGATATTCAGCAAAGTCCCACATTTGATGAATAAATAATTGGATAATTGTCTAATTGTTTCAACAGATATAGCACAGTGAGAAAGTAGGACCTCGTTTGCATGCATGCTCTGCTAGCAATTTAAAAAATTTCCAGTGTTCCAGGCAATCCTTGGCAAGCTATCTCTGGATACATCATCAATGTCCTCCATGCTTCTCTGGCAGCCCATATGAGATGACTGATCCAGGATCCATTGTCTTCCGTTCCCCTGCTACACCCCTCCTCTAATGGTAAAATCTGACGGAGGCAGACTTCAAATGGAAAACAAGTAGCTCCCCAGTGAGGAGAAGGCAATTATGGTCTGGCCTGATGTGCAACCTAATGCCAAGAATTCTATATCACACCGAAAAAACAAAACAAAACAAAAGGCCTTCCATTCCCCCTCCATTCGTAATGGCTTGATTGCTGCCGAGTGGAAGCAGTCCTGCATGCCAACGATACCACTTTTTGTTTTCGAGTGCTGTGAAAGGGGAGCGAAGAGCAGAGTAAATGGAAAAAAAGGTATAGGATTGAGCAGAGCGGCACTGACATGCCACAAACATGAGTCGGGTTCCACAGTAATTTCACATCCCATCTTCTCAAGGTTGTTCCTTTAAAGTCATTTCCACAAAAGTGAAACCACAATGTCAGGATGCCTTGGAGAACATGTGGCAGGGCTGAGGAGTAACACCTGCAAACATGAATCTAAAAAAAAAAAAAAAAATCTGAATAGATTTCTTTTTCAAAAAGTGTTTGTGTACAGTATCAGTAATGAATTCATTCTTTTGAATGCCGGCAGCGAACTGAGAAAGGCAGAATAATGAAGACGAGATTTGAAAAATAAAATGTTCTCCTCTGGGAGTCTCACGTACACACAACACTGAGTCCCTCCACGTGTTATTCAGGAATCAAAATAACCTCTTCATAAACACTTTTCTTGCCGACTTGAATCAACTCTTAACTTTCGATTTAGGCCACTCCGTTTTCAAAATGTGAAGCTGCATTTTTGTAATGGGAAAATCTAGATGGGAAACTCATTGTGAATAAGAAAAGGGGAAGAAGATTAATAAAATGGGTAGCGGAAAGCAATTCTCCCACATTTCATCTTGTTATCTGTTTTACATTATTTCCCCTGGGTATCCTGCACCTTGCAGATATACAGCTCTGCACAAATAATCAATTAAGCCTGCAGATTTGCAGGGATTCAGCAGTTGCTTTGTGTCAGGCCTTCAGCCATTTTCAATGGATTTTCCTTCCTGATAAAAAGCCGAGAGTAACAAAGGCTTTTGTTGATAACAAAATTGTGGCGCAGGGCGAAATAATAAATCCCTTTATTATGAAATGGCTGTTTTGTTAATATTTCAAATTGGTCAAACAGTTTACCAATTACTACATTCTTACAGCCTGCCAGACAAAAGAATCTGTCATCTACACAGACTTAGCGACCCTTGTCAGATATCCACGCCCCTTATAGAAACACTGGAATGATCTTAATTATCTGGATGCAACGGGGAATTATAAATGCATGGTGTGGCAAATTAAAGCCTAAAAGCTGTGTTACTGGTAGATACACCATGTAATTCCTGCAAACCGCGTGTCACAACCGCCAATCATATTCGAGGTTGATGACCTGTCATCTGCACAATAGTAATCTTCCAAAGGGAGTCATCATGTTATTTGAGGACGACAACACAAACTCTTTTTTTTTTTGTCTTTGCATCTGTAAGCTGCCAAGTGGTTTCCTGATCATTAAACGGTCTCAGACATGGTGTGCTTTACTAATCCTGGCTGCATCAAACTCCGGAGGCCAGGCGGTTGCACCAGGGACCCAAACAGATGTACCACCTCGCAACAGCAGCACCACCCTCCCCCATCGCCTCCCCGCGCTGAGCCTGTCACCACTGTCACCAGCTTGAGCTCACTCAGTCTAATGGGAGGAGGAGGTGTTGTGGAGGTGGCGGTAGAAAGGAGAGAGAGAGTGTGTGTGTGTGTGTGTGTGTGTGTGTGTGCTAAATGTGATGCGTTCCCCACAGACACACTGTCCAAGTGCGCCTCCCTCCCCCCTACCACCACCACCACCAACCACCACTGCTACCACTGGCCCTCGAGGGAGAAACGAGCAGTCCAGTGACAACGGCACTTCCAGCTGTTCTCCCATAAGGAACCAGTGTGGAAGACGAGCCTTGGAGCGTAAAAAAAAAAAACCCAAATGGTTTCAGCCTGTCAAGTTCTCTGATACAAGAATATTTCCAAGCATCCTAAAACAGCCTTTTTTATTGATGATGGTCTAGTGCCTTGTTCTTATTCCAGGGTGTATTGGAGACATCAACTAACCTTTTCAATTAATGCATGTTCTTCTCAGAGCAGCACTGGCACAGGTGACACACAAACTGCTGGAGTAGATTCTCATGAAAGTGGCACACATTGATGCTACCTTCAGAGCAATCAAGCATCAAAACATCTTGAACAAATGGCCCCTTCTCTACTGCAGTACAATCGTCCAGATCATGCAGCCGGTTCCGTAATTGAAATCTGATTGTAAAGAGCTTCTTCAGATTGGTCCATATTTCCCTCCCTATTTGATTTCTACTCACTTGGCTGCAGAGGAAAAGGTCTTGTATCATTTATAGTTCTGAATGGACTTGTGCCATCTCTGGACAGCCAATCCTTAACAGCATCAGTGATATGGAAGGGGAACTGCATTCATCATGAAACATAAACTGAGTGCAATCAAAGAGCTTAATGTGCTGATGATGTGGCAACACATTCAGTGCTCCATCACCGCTGAGAGGCTCTCATATACTCAGTCTATCAGGCTGGACGTGAAAGAGATTGAGTGTGTGGTTGCTACTGAAGTGTTGTTTGGATGTTTATGTTTAAGGTCAGAGGGAAATATGAAAGCCTTTTGCTTTTCCAGCTGTGGAGAGCATAATGAGGACAGGAGGTGTGAGAAATGATTCATATGTGGCCGGGCCTCTCCAAGGCCCTTCTAAGCAGTTAGCACTTTGACCCAGATTAGCGCTCTGCCAGGGGTGCACTTGGGAGGGATGCCGATGGAGGACTGCGATACTGCCTGCTTATTTCCACCAGAAAACACACTTGACATGTGTGAACTCCCTCTACACATACAGACACATGCATATGGCCTTCATTTCTTCCCCCTACCCTTGTGTAAGGTTGTGAAGATGCGGTCGGTAATATAAATTATTACCTACATCTGAGACAAAAGATGATTAGTATTTGAATATTGTGAAGTACTCTCCAGGGCAACGCTATTCAATTAGTTCTTTGTTATATCACATTCTAATAGACTGTGCATCTCCCCGACTTCAAACTCCCCGACTGCACTCTTTGCCTGACGTCATGTGTCATAAACATATGCTGTTGCTCCCCAGACGCCACTTTCTACATTAAAAGCACAGACCCATGTGAATTAGCAGACAACAGCCTGTCATCATGTCTACTTCATAAAAATTAAAAAAATAAAAAATGGACAGTGGCTGCAGGGATGAGAGAGGATGAAAAAAAGGCCATTGAAGTAAAGGCTGGAAAGAAATCCCCTCTCCCTCTCCTCTCTCTCTCTGTCTCCATTTGTGACACAGGAAAAAGGAAGAAGAGACTTGGCTCTGCCTTAAAAGCACTTAAAAAGCCAAGGTCACCTCCTGGTCAAATCTGTGAAATGAGAAAATGGCTGAAGGGCCAAGAGGCCGGTGGCAGATAACATGAGAATGCACTATCTCGTCCCTACACATTTAGTGCAGTGGAGGACGGGGCACTGGCAGGCTTTTCAAAAGGCTCCGTGTTGAAATGAGGACTGGAGACACAATAAGATGGCCCAGTTTCACCCAGTATGACAGCGCATACATTGAAGTGCTCTTAGGGAATGAGCTTTTTGGTCAAACAGAGAGTGGACAGCCAGAGAGCTGAATGTGATCTCACACAACTGGATTTTGCATTATCACAGTGGCTGAAAGTACTCAGGTACTTTAAAAGGTGCAGCCTCTATTTTAGTCAAAAATCATTGGCTTCATTAGGAAAATGCATCCTAAAACTGATTTGACATTGTACTAATCCAATGATATACGTAAAAATCAATATCTGAAAAACAGTGCTATCAGGTGGCAAATCTCATGACACTGTGGGCTCATACATATTCTGTGGTATATTATCACTGAAATTACTTCTATTTAAACTTTGGGCTTGCAGCTGTGACTGTGCTATGACTTAAAGTGCTCTTAACCTGTGAGCCCTGTTTGCACATAGGACTGGTATCACCTGGGGCACCACTGGGATTTATCATGATTGCAGATGGATGTCTGTGTTTTCATAATGTGTAACTCAGCTACGTCCATGACTATGTGCCATTAAAGTAAAGACTCAACCACAAGACCAAGTAGAAGTCACTTAATACTAGTCCCATCTAATGGCTCAGGGTCAGATATGCTTGGAACGTTTAAAGCGGAAATATTAACGTAGATTTGTTGTATGGATGGAAATTACTAGTTGAGAACCTGTTACAATAGTTTCCAATTCATTGGATGAATGAGTCAAGGTGAAGAGGAAGAAACAGTGTGGCTTCATTTCTCAAAGAAATATAAAGTAAGGGTAAAAGACCAGAAATATGCTGATCTTTCTATGCAACATTGGCTGAAATTCCAGGAAAGCCATGTATTTGACTCTCTATGCATGAGTGTCATTGCTCACCACAACATGTATGCATGTCTGCACCAAGGGTACATATAATTAGCGTTAGAGTAAAATGGATGTGCTGACTGTTAAAACCTGCATCCTACTTTTTTTTACACACTTTACAAAATTGATCAAGAATCAGTAAACGAATCAATACAGAATTGGACTGATAAACATAATCAATAATGTCACTGGTATCAATAAAATCTTATCAATACCCATCCCTAATTGAGTGCAATTTTTTCTCTAGTTTCCTCTAGCTAAACCTCACTGTATGGTGCCTTCCCAGCACCAACACTAGCAACAAAATCTAGTGATTAGTGGGTGAAAAAAGTTTACTCAGGAGGTGCTGGTGACTAAAGGCAAGCTAAAAGGAGAGTGAATATTAAAATCATATTCAACAGGTGGCTTCTGAAATTCAACTTTAAACTGAAAGGAAACATCCTTTAAGGTTTTAAGGTTGCAGAATCAGCACACAAATACTTCATTCAACAATAACATCATGTTTGAATGATTAGAAAATAACATTTCAACTAAATTGCACACCTTCATTAGCAGGTTGGTGATATATAAACATCATTATCATCATGGTCAATAACTGTTAACTGCATCTGTATGGATCCTGGAGTTTAACGTTCAAAAGAAAGCGAAATAAAGCAGGCTGTATTACTGAGTTTGTGTTTACAATTCAAATCAAGAAATCCGTAATCATTTGTATTTGTATTTGTATTTCAAAAGCAACCTTTGTAATCCTAGAGATCACACAGTCCTTCCTACCAAATGCAGTAGACTGAGCAACAAGCAGAAATTGAGATGTATAGCACGATACCTCAACGGAGAAGCTCATGTTTCCTGCCGGCCTCGCCAGCCTTGAAAAGTGGAGTTCGTCTGGAGGCGGCTCTCTGCTGAGACATTGACAACCTATCCCAGTGCTAGACTGATGGGAGAATATCCTATACCACTGCATCCTCGGAAGTCTCCCAAGTCTCCAGCATGAATATTTGATGGGACATGTGTGGGATGGCCAATCACTAAAAGACGTTTATCTCCAATACCCCTGACTGGGCAGCGCTCGCTGAGCCTCTCCTTTGGTAATCAAAAACAAACGTTTCATGGATGAAAAGGCCCTTTCAAGAGAATCATTGATACCACTGTAATGTGTGTGTGGAAGATTAGCTTGGCTACATGCTGAGAATGCATTAGGATTCAAAATCTGATGCAAACATGAAACACATTTATATTTACCACTAAACTACCACCAAGAAAATGATAAAGTGCGGCCTATTTATTATTATAATTTTTTTTGTACATCTTGCCTGCACATGGTCTGTATTAATTAGCTATTCTGGGACTTAAGTCTGTACTTATTCAACCTTAACGACCCTGTTTGTGCCACAGCAACATTAAAGAGTGTTCAGCAAATTTCCGCGGTCATTGCTCAGACCTTGAGTTTTCCATCATCAGCCTATTATTTTATAACCTTGGTTATGCAAAACACTGTGGCATTTGTGATGACAGAAATGAGCTCCTAGGTCCTCATAAAATCCCTACTCCAATTCTGTACCCCTTTTAATGATGCTGCAATTGAGCAATTTCTTCACCGGAGTTCAACGATTATGCTTCCTTCTCTTCTATCTTTAACTAGTGAGATTGGAAAAGTATCAAAAACTGTGGTTAATGTTGAACTTGCTGCTAAAACACTGACTTTTAAAAGCACCTGTCCAAGAGCACGAAATTGCTGAGTTACTTTTATTAATCAACAACTCTATCAACCCCCTGTAGGTGTATTACAGTCATTTGGTGCTATGGGGCAAAAAAAGTCCTTTTAATTGCACCTCTTACCTTAATCTCCTCTTGTGAAGCTGTTCAATGGCCAGCAGTAAAGGACAGGGGTTTTACTGGGCCACAAGCAGGCGTCCTACGTGATGCAAAACGATGCTGATTCTTTGATTCGATTAGTGGTTTCATAACAACACAAAAGCTCTCAGTCAGTGTCTATACAGCTATTTTCTGTCACTTGTACTTTGAAACTGTGGTGGCGGTTTATTGCTATAATCAGATAGAACTAAATGAGGCACCAAACCAACTGTAACACAATTACACTTTAATTAACGAGTGTTTTACTGTTCAGTGACATTTATGCTCAGAGCTAAAGACTAACAATGTCTCCACAAAGATGACATCGGCTAATTTTGCAGGTTTCATTACTCCTTTTTGTCCTCCAGAAAATCAATTCGAATCAGGTTGTCCAATAGTGAAGAAAGGGTCTAACAGTCTACTATGTATATACATATTACATATATACATACATATACATATCTGCTATGTATATATGAGTTTTCTTTTAAAAAAAAAAACTCTACTACTGTTTTTTCTTTTTCTTACGATAGATCGTTCATTAACCCCGCTGAGGTTAATGAACGATCTGTCTGTGCACTGCAGCTCAGTCAAATTGTGTCTCTTGTTTTTGGATGTGTAGCCAAAGGGATTTGAATAGCGCTTGTCTGCAATTACTCTTTAGGTGGATCTGCTGCTGTCAGTTTGAGATGCTGACAAAGGATGCCCTTTGCCTTTGAAGTACTTTATCTTGCCTCAGGTAAAAGAGTCCATAACTTGGCAAAAAGGAAAACTTTTTGTTTGGTTCCCAGCCTCAGGCAGGCTTTCAACCAAGTGGTCTCCTCTGATGTTGAAATATACACATCACACATTCAAAGTAGTTTGTCAGAAAAGAAAAAGAAGCGGAAGAAGAAGAAGAAGAAGAAGAAGAAGAGAGGGAATCATGTCTACTCATTTCATGAAAGCGCAACTGGACCACTCTATGAAGTGAAATGCTGCACATTTCCTCCTACCTTTTGAAATAGCAAATCAGAACCCAGTAAAAGCTTGTCCATGTGCATTATTAATGGCCACTAGAGTGAAAGAGGTAGACAAGAGTATATGTCTTGCATCCAAATCTTCACATGACAACATGGGCAAGAAAAACACACACATCCTGTTCATCATTTTGAATCGGAATATGTTTAAATACTACTACTTTGCATTTGTTTAATAATAAATATTACTAAAAAGCCTGTTAGAAATAACACTAATTTACGGTGTTAAGGCTTTAACACATTAACTACAATATCTTCACTGAAGGTGAGAGTCGTGTTTTCACATTCTCCAAATGTATTCAGCAGACGCAGTCGTTCTTTTTCACCTCTAGAGCAGAGGCTCTTGTGTTTATTATTCAGCGTAAGTCGGCACACCAGCCCGGCTCCACCTTTGGCTCATTTCCGAACAATTTTCAGGCTTCCTGTAAAATGAATATGCATTGCCTTTGCAGTGAATCCATTTGCAAGACAGAATGATAATGAAGAGAAAGTGCTTTCAAAAAACCCAATTAATCTCATGTAAAACGGCTGCTCAATGCTTCTAATGAGATGCCATTTTAATAAGCGGGTATGTTGTACAACAAAGCCATTTGGTAAACATCATTGTTTATTTGTTTGATGACATGCAGGAAATGGAATGGATTGGATTTTGTGAGAAATACAAAAAAAACACTCCAATGTTTCATGTAAAGAAAAAGTGCCTTCTGACTTACTGTAACACGTGAATGTGCTTTTTTGTTTTCAGGAGTTTATACAAAGCTTCATTAACACCAAACAGCTCCTTATTGGAAATAACCTTGAGCTGTGAGCGATCTCAAGTGTATGCAATGGACATTATGATAAGACAAGAAAATCAAGTTTGTCTCCATGGGAGGAAGCTGCGCTGAAATTGACACAAATTTAGATGGAAAATATTTATGGGAGCCTCATAAACAGAAGCTCCGTGCAGGCACAACCTAATTTCTTTTTTATTGCACCATGAAATCCACCTTTCAGAGGCTGCTGCTTGGACACGTTGAAAGAAGAAATGCGGTCAGACTCCGATCCAGGGCGGTGTCAAAGCTCGGTGAAAACTTGTGAGAGATGGATCAAACTCGAGAGGTAATCGTGGCTTGTAAACAATGCTGCTTTCAGAAGAAAACAAATCTACTTGTTATCGACTCAAAGCCTGCTGACTGCATCTCTGCCCCGTTGAATGCGTTTACTTATTCATCAAGGTGGAGGGCTGGCTACTTTCTGAAACTCCAGGTCTCTGCAGTTATCCTTTTTCCTGCTGTTGGACAAGAGGGGCAGACCCGATTAAAGATGCATGGTGACCAGCGAGTTGAGCTTAAAAATCGCCAAGCTTTGCGCAGCCCATGTCAAATATTCATGACTCCGACTGTGTGCGTGCATGTGTGTGTGTATGTGTGCAATCTTTGGCACATGGAGTTAATGTACAGAAGCTTTTTCCACTCATGCACGATCTGTGTGTGCAATCTGTGTTTGGCAGTGTAGGTGCTGTATCTTCATCTGTCATGCAGAAAGAATAGGGAGAATGAGTGGGTGGCAGGTTTCGAAGGCCATCGGATGTCTTCACGTTATCTTTAGCGTGAAGGTTCCTCCACAGAAAAGAAAAAGAGATATCTCATTCAGTGTTACTGGGTGGTTAGGTACCCCATGTTGGGTTGTCTGACCTGTACTCTCTGCAGATTGCTTGGTATTCAGGGTGACACCTGCAGATTGAAAGGTAATGAGAGTGTACTGGGCAAACTGTGAATTGAAATAGAAATAGATGGAGACCAAAAGGGCCTCTGAGTATTCATGAGTATTCATGACCACTGATGTCTCTGGGTTGATCTAAAAGAAAGCAAAATGGGTTTGTGGCCAGATTGAATCTCGGATGAGCTGGTAGCACAGCCCTGTTTCTGCTTTATAACAGCCAGTCCTGAGACACTAACAGTACTTTTCTTATACTGACAGCATCCAGCTGTTCAAGTACAAAAGTGTGTTAGTTATGACTACTTTAACCTTGATACCTTGTTTTCTACATGTCGAATACACAGTGGACACAGACAAGACAGCTTTTAAGGTTTTGGAGGGCAACTTTGATGGAGCTGGGCTAGCAGTTTCCCTGTGCTTCTAGTCATTGTGTTCTGCTAGTTTTTCCAACTATTCTTTAAAGACTGCTCTAAAAGTCCAAAAGTGGCAAGATAGCCTCACATATTTTCAAGCGTCCTGTCAAGTTAGATTTCATTTAGTGAAAATATGTTTTTAATATTCAGGCAACTACTTTATCATCAATATGAATCTAATGTACCTGTAATTTCATCATTTTAAATTAAGGCTTACCTCGAATAGAGAACACTAACTGACACTGACAGATCTTCTGACTCTGACAAGTTTCATAAGGTACATAATGCAACTTAGAATCTTTTCCTAAATGTAACCAAGTACCTAGTTTTTTATACCTGTACCTAAGGAAGTAGTTTCACCACACAAGCTTTAATCTGAAAGTCTAGCATTATGCAGGAAAGATGATATTTCTATAACACAGTAAAGAAATGTAAGTGCCATTGTCTCATATGGAAATCTGATATATATTTTTAATACTAAATCATTCATCTATTCTATTCTGTCACTGATAGTCACAGAAATGGTGATTTATTCTTGGCCCTTTGCCATCATTGTGATATATTTACATTTGGTTTTAATAGAGTCTTTAGAGTTTCCAGTCCAGCTAATAAGCCATCAAAGAGAATCTAAAAATACCCAGTAAGCTTCTTTTCTCTGCTCCATTCATGACTCAAAAGGAAATATGACAAATGGCAGTCAAATCTCACTGTAACAGCATTAAGTAGCTTCTACACTGACACTATACTTCAACCCACTGTCAAATCACTGTACTCACTCCCTTGATCTCCCAACTTCACTCTTTTTGGCCACCAGAAGAAAAATGGGCAGTTATCTTATCAGCACTGCTGTCCATACTATATATAAATATTATTAAAAAAAAACAACTAAAAATAATATTCAAATAATAATCTAAAAACTTTATATATGTATCCCGTATAATATACAAGATTTGTTTTTAAATGTGCAGTGATGCTAAAAGAGTTAGGCGTGTCATTGAGCGTCCTTTCACATTTTCTCCCCCTACTGTGGTGCTGTGGTGCTCATTTTCTCACCTTGTTTTATTCTCGGCTCAGAACGGAGATGCATGGGCGATTATTGCCTTGTGTTCAGGAAGAGTGACAATGGGCGCTGAGCCATAGCCTGCTTGGTCTCTCGTTTGTGTCTCACTGGCTGTGAAATACACCCAAAATGAATGGTGTGAGAGACAGCACAGTTCAGTCCATGATGGATGCTGTCATCGCTCACGGAAGGCTCCAGTACATTTTAGATGAGATTTATAACAACCCAGCCAAAAGATGCAAACAGCTTAAGCTTGCACACAATATCAAGAGCATAACGATATATGGCTAATGATCATAACAGTGTACTAAGCATTATCCTTTGCAGTTTCAACTGACCTGCCAGAGCTGAAATGAGGCTTTACCTTAGTTTTCAAAAATCCATTTTCATTATTATGCCCCACTTATCAAACTGGGACAGAGTATCTCTCTCACACAGTACGGTCACCACTCCTGTGAAATCATAAAGCAGAAAATCACCATCCATCTGACATTTTTCGCTGGGGAAAATAGTGGCGATAACTCCTGACTGAGTTGGCATTTGGAAGTTGGACGTTTGCGCCTCAGGGACAGGACAGGAGTTGTGGGTTGAGAGTTGAGAGGGAGCAGAGAACACTTTTTTTTTTTTTCCCTTGTGGAGAGGATCCGCTTTATCAGTCACAGCTGCTGTGTGGCTGGCCCTGGTGGGCACAGACGTTCGGTGAAACCCCAACATTTCACTCTACAGACTGCGCGGCAGGGAGTCTCTCAAAATAGAAGACAATAATATGCATGGTGAGCTCTTCGAGGAGGAAATGTAACACACCATATGGGAGCCGGAGCATGCAAAATATTGAAACATTGCTTTAGACACAGTTGTCTGATGCTGCTGATAGCTTTCATTCCAGACTCTGACAGCCATAAAAGCAAGGATTTCTTTGAATAAATAAAATCAGGGTATATACATACAGCTCTGTGAAGGGTGGGACTAGATGACATAAAATGATGTGTCTTTCTCAGATCCTTCCATTATTTAAAATAGAGCTCAAATCCTCCCAAACAATACAGATAGAAAGCTCTGAATATTCACAGCTTCAAAATGAATACACCAATATTTTTATAGCTGGTAATTTTAAGTGAAAAAATAGCTTGAAATCAACAACACAAAGAGGCAGCAGCAGGACAATGTTCAGTAAATCAGTGAGCACATTCAATTGCAGTCCTGACTGTTTGACATACTTATCTCAGCATGCTTGATTGTTTTACCTGTAATCAGTGGTAATTAAATGGAAATACAGTACATCACTGTTATCTTCACAATAATCCAATGCAATGTAGTGACTGAGAATGCGATTCATTAGCCAATAAATTGTACCGTGAACAAGGCTTATAAATGTCATGATTCAAGTAATCATTATATATTACTGCACCTCATCAATGATATCTTATTGTCGGTAACTGATGTTCTTTGTCCATTTCTTTGTCCCACTCCGAAGGGTTTTAAAGATAAACCTGAGGGGTCTTAACGCTTTGGGGTCCGAGCAATCGCCACAGATAGCAAAAGCAATTGATAGGGCCAATGATAGGATCCTAGAGTGTTAACTTTTACCTCAGGAAAAGCAGGAAGAAACATTTATTGCTGAATATTCTCGACTGAAAAGTTATGATGGGTCACAAGTCATGAAGGTTGAGAATCACGACTGACTTGAACCACAGAATGTTTCTGTAAATACGTGATACTAATTTACATAGGCATTTCGGTGGCCATTGTGTGGTTTATCCTTTCTATGTAGAAACATAGTGGTCAATAGGAATGTAATGATACACTCAACTCACGACTCGATACGGTTCATGATTTTTTGTTCACGATACGATTTTCTCACGATTTTTTTTTTTTTATTAAAATGAGCTACAGACAAATTATGACCAAATAAAATTATCTTTTTATTTGTAGGAAAAAAATCTTAGGTGCTTTCTTTACAGAAACTCTCAAACAGATGTGTTCTCTTATAAAAAGTGCAACTTACATAGTGATCTTAAACAACAAAATCCATGAAAAATATCTTTAGAAACAATCTCACAAGTAAACTGGTGTTAACCGGTGTAATTCAGTATCTTAAATAACAAAAGAATATAAAATCTAAATCTCTAATTTCTTGCGCTCTTGCGTTGTTATGGGGGAGAGGAGATGCAAAGCCTCTCGTCAGGGTGGTTTGCCCCCTCTGCAATTTACGCTCACGAGGTGGTGTAACGTTACTTTGCTTCTCACTGTGGTGGCAGCTAATATACTGCTGCATGTTGCTCATGTTGTCGCTATATGTTAGCAGTCTCTTGCAATATTTACATGCCGTTTTGGTTTTGTCTGTCCATTTCTCACCGGTTGTATTTGTGTATATAGGGAAACCAAAATGCTGCCACACAGGTGATTTAAAACTGCTCTGTGCATCCTCTATTTCAAAGCTATTTTCTACCGTCGCCATGTCTTCCCTCGTTCTGTGCTCCGTACCTACGTAGTGATGTAAGTCACGTGACTTGACGTCTGACGTTGAATAAATGAATCGCCAACCAGTGACTTTTTTTAAGATAACGTAACCTATTTCTAAAAAAAAAGAACAGAAAAGAAAAAAAAAGAAAAATAACATATCCTACTTCTCTCACATTCGTAAAGAATCGCGATTATTTTTTTCTGTCAACCGGTGCGAATCGTCACGCATTTGTACCGATTTTTAATCGTGTCACGATGCATCGTTACATCCCTAGTGGTCAACATGGTGGATTATGTTTAAGCAGAGCCACACTTGTTGCAGATGCAAAGGACTCACTCTATAGGTGATTTGAAAACAAGCGTAAATATCATATTTGATGCTAACAGATTCTCCTGAATGTTACACACTGGACCTCAAACTAGCTGTATACCATTTCTTTCAATCCAACCTTTGTGCTATTAATAGTCACAATCCGATAAATGTCATTTCACACTTAGGTAACTGAATTATTTAGTCATGTCCCCCTTGACATCTGATATAATTTATTCTCTCTCTATTTTGTGCACCCTCCCCCTTCATACGTTAAATTAGATTAACGTCTGAGCTTTGGGTAGGACATTGATCCACTTAACCCTGTCCCTCTATTACACAGCCCCTTCCCCTCAAATCTCTCCTTCCAGTAAATTATCATGGACCAAAGCTTGTCTTTGATGTGATTGAGGTTTGTCTCCACAGGAGAAATTAGCCAACATTCATCAGAACCTCACACAGGCAGAAAAACAAGATGAGTGTTTTCCTTGGTGATATGTAGAAATTATAGTCTTGTCAACAGAAAGGCAGACTGTTCAATTAGAGGCTGGGCTCCCTCCTGAAGGCAAGCAGCACAGCAATGATCCAATCAAGAGCAGAGCTGGCTGGTTAATATAGCTCGTCACGTCTGAGCTCCCTTATCTCTGGGTAATGTCGCTCAACGCCAAAGGGGCATCGCAGCCAACTCATTCCAATTGATTTAGAGCACCGAGAACCCGCCCCCTTTAGGAACGGAAATACCAACCTCGATGAAGTACTCGATGGCAGAGAGGTGGCTTTTATCCAGCCCACATGCTTTGAACTGCCGGCATCGCTTTGAGACACTAACTGCTGACATTTAACAAAGACAACAATGTGACCTCCGGGGCTCCATTCGAAGCATAAAGGTCAAAAGCTGGACTTGGGCGCCCACAGGCTGGGAGAGAACCATATGAACTGTGAGAGGTATTTGTTAAATGTTGACACTAGTTATGCAATTAAAGCCTTTGTTCCTCCCACCACCACTGTGGTGTAGACACGCAGGCAGCACAGGGAAAGCCAGTGATAAAGAGGCACTCTTTAGCTAAAAGGTGAAAATGTAAAAAGCTCATAAATCATGAAGCATTTGCTGAGACGCCTTGTCAACCACCCATTCTGGAGTTCAAACTACAATTATCATGCTTTTACACAAACCTGGTGACATTTACATTCCATCTTTTTATAACATGTTTACAAAGAGGCCATTTCACTGCTGAAAAACAGAGCTCCGGGACCCCTGAAATGAAGCCGTGACTCTGTCAGCCATGAATAAACCATGCAGCGCTATCGTGATGAAGGACCCGGCATCTCCCACTCATGGATACACAGGGTCTGATGCTCTGTCTGTTGAGCCAGTGTCCCAGCATTGACTGCTGGTTGTAATTCTCTCAAGAGATTGGAGCTGACAATCTTCAGCTTGCCAGACACAAAATCCTGTTTATCTGTCAAGACGAGCGGCTGTAGCCCACCATTCTCTCCCAGCTCTGCCTGTAAGCTCTCCGGGCAGACAAAGTCTTAGACAACATGAAGACAGAAAGACAGGCCTGATAGCAAAACTGGCTGTGCCATCAACACTCCTGACACCAAGAGGTTTGGTCAGTTGTGGCTTATCCGGTACTGTAGAGGCTCTAGTCAGAAAACTAGATTTGACTTTCATGTTCTTTTGAAAGAAGTGCTTGAGGTTAACTCAGACCTTCTTTGTCTGTAATAAATTGAGGTACTCCAAACTTATCAAACTACATTCCAAGAAAGTTTTGGGTGTCTTCTCACTATCTTAGACCTACTATCTTTCCAAATAAGGGCAGATTTCCTTTTCAGCAGTTGACAATTGATTTCACATTACCTTAACTGACCACTGGAAGGGTATGTGCAACATTTAAAGGCAGTAAAGAATCAAGAGTGTTGACAAGAAGTCTTGAGACTACTTCAGAGATCAGTGTTACTGGTGAAGTGGCTTACACACAGCTTGTCTGTGTAAGAGGGACTGAAGACAGAGGAATTACAGAGCATAAAACATGGCCGAAGAGAACAAATGTGTAACTTGAAGAGAGATGGCAGCTGTGGCGGACTTGTGAGCCAAGGTGCCAGTGGAGAGTGAGAGGGGAGTGTTGATGGGCTTGCTGGGTGGAAAGGAGTGATGTGAGGGTAAGGTCGGGCAGATGGTGGCCAATAATGAGGGTGTAGGGAGGAGGGGAGTCATGCTTTTCTCAGGAAAAGGCAGCAAAGGCTCAGTACTGACTTCAGGACCAGAGAGACTGCGAGAAAAAAAAGGTGTGGGAGGTAGAGGGAAAAAACAAAGAATAGGCGCTGTGATGAGGGTGAGCCTAGTACCTCTCTGCAACCTTTAACAAGCACACCTATCATCCCATGATGTCTGCACTCGGAGACACCGACCAGTCACCAAGTGTGAGAAATATTTCAGCATTAACTCTCTTGAAATTCTTCAGCTCCTTTGGGTAGACTCACTCCTGGAATCTTTCTCCAATGTCTTGACCTTGCCCTTATTAGTGGGTTGACATTAATGCATAATTAATAAGAAACAAATGAGTCTATGCTAATAAAGCGGCTAGGAAAGTCTGACAAGAAGAGTGCAGATTTTTGTGGTCTGGCTCCGCAGGGTGGGGGGGCAACAACATCTTCTTTCCTGCCTGCATACACATCAGATAATTCAGGGGAAAATACAGCTGAATTGTGCTATCTGGAACAGCAGGGCTAGGCGTAAGAACAGCAGATAGAGATAACAATGAGAGGAACAGTAACAGGGCAGAGGAAATGGATGGAGGTGGTTGTAACGTTCTTCTGTAAAAATAATAAAAATACAGTCCTCTGAAGCGCAGCTTGCTACACCACTATGGTCTAATCACTGCATATCTAAAGCCCCTTAGCAAGCCAGCCTAAAATTGTGAGTGCAAGAAAAAAGGAAGTCAGAAAATCAAATAAAGTAATGAAAGGATGTGTCCTAATCCGGCTTAGATGTCATAATTTGTGTTGACAGAAAAATGTGTGCCTTAGCAGTTTTACATTAACATTCTGGTAGGATTTCTTATTGGTGTCGACGATGCTCTGTGCTAATTCTCCCCCACCTCCCTCCAAAAAAAAACATCATAAGTTCTTCCTTTTTTTTCACAAACATTGTGATTAGCTTCCATATTTGTGAAAAGAGAAATTTGTGCTTTATTAAGTCCCCTCCTCCCACCCTTTCTGCCTCATTTGGTCGCAATGACAGTTGACAAGCCCCGCTGATTTTTTCATTAACAGCTCATACCGTCACCAAAGCGTTGGTGTTACACAGGAAATGAGCGCTCATATCAATATTCCGGATGACATCTCACACACAATGCATCTCAAGTAGACACTGACTCTGCCACGTGGTCCCTAGAGGTGAGCTATTGATCAGCCCACATTATCATTATCGATCAACAAGCCGAATCGGGGGTGTCGGGAATCAAAATCAAACACTACTTTGCTTTGTCTCTTTATATAGAAAATCCGAGTTCCCATACTTGCAAGAGATGGTGTGAGCTGCCGAAGTCCATCAAGGTTCAACATTTTAATCATCTGGGGTGTTTCATCTCTCCTGTGATCTCACTCTATAATCATTGTATCACAACAGAAAATGTAATTATGAGACTCATCAGTGCCATTCGCCTTTCCTTCAGGTTAGTGTAAAGGAAAGTTAACAGTATTGTTGATCTTCATTTATGACACAGCATCTGATATACAGGCAAGCTCCCGGGGTTTTCGAGTCAATACCAGTATCAGTTTAAAACCTTTCATTAAGGTAGGTATAACACTTCAGTGGCTACCTTATTTTCTCCTTTATCTTGGAGGCTGGAAGGAGGAAATAAAGCACAAGCGAAAGCCTAGGCTCCATACGGGATAAAATCTATTCTCTATTATTGCACTGCCGTTGCTTGAGGGCCGTCAAGCTAAAGGTAATGGCATTGCCTGTGATAAATTTATGGCTGTGCTGCTCCATGTTCCATGAGGGATATAACAGTCTGGGAATTGTCCAGATTGTTGAAGTCACAACTAAAATGACAAACGACCCACCAGTGACAAATCAACATCATTTACAATGTCATTCAAATGACTAAGTGTGCTCTAATGGCAGTCAACGCATTATATATTTACACAATGGTGCATGAATAGATGGGCTGTATTGTGAGCTGTCAAACCAGAATGATAGCAAGGAAGAGCAAACATGGTGGTGTAGAGTTGATTTGGGAGACTCGATGCAAGTTGCCTTGGATTGCAACAGGATGGCACTTGGCGGGCAGTGAAACAGCTGGGTCACAAACCTTGCTACAGAGTCCATGCGGACCATCTGAGGACCTTGGTTTGCATCCTGTTTATTACACCGGCTTTCAACGGATTGGACACCCTGGCTTTTCCTTACTCGGCCGAATCTGTTTTCATCCATTTGTTCTCTCCTTCTCACCAGCCCAGACTGATTCGTGAGACTGTTCCATGCCAATTAATCAATACTCGTGGCTGAAGCAAGTTGGCAGTGTTTCAGCGGAGCTAAGCTAATAGGGCACTAAAATGGCTCCACATTTCCATCTTTTATAGGGCATAAGACCGTCTATTAAAACAGGACATGGCTCCTCCAGGACCTAACTTTTGTCATCACATACTAAATAATAATTGGTTTACCAAAGGTTAATTGCTCAATAGATACTAGGCCATTGGAATTTAATTGTGCTGTTAAATGCTTCAGTTGTAGCCCATGCTTTTGTAATAGCTCATTTGACTTGGAATGAATGGAAAAACTGTTTAGATCCCAGATGACTACTAAAAGTTGCTAACTGCTGTTCAGATTTGACAGTGTGTGAATCAGCGCTTGATTCTCTAAATAATAATTTGAGTTTCTTAAGCTGAACAGTCTCAAAGCACTATCTTTCATTTATTAATTAAGCATTTCCACAATTTTGTTTTTCTACCCCTCCAGCTTTCTTGTCTCGTCTTAGCATTGGTAGATATACACAAGTCAGCAAGATCAGCTGCACGTGGGAGCCATCGCTCCCTCAGCAGATAATAGGAACATTAAAATGCCAATCTGGGATTTTGTGAGTACATCAGTTATGCATATTAATTCTTATATCCCTTAACACTATGGGTTGTATGGTAGATAGAAAATCTGCTCTGCAATCTTTCATTTTCATTCCAAAGTCATTTAATACAAATCTAACAGAGCAATATTTCTCCAATGTTTGCGAACAAGATAAAAATAAGTCATCTAACCGTGAGCTTAATAAAAGATAAAAACTTTGTCCTTTCAGTGCCCTTGATTCATGCATCAACAGGTCACTAATTCACTTTGAAAATGAAAAATATTCTCTTTCCCTCCATTATCTCCTGTTTGCTATTGGTAGATTAAGTAGTAGGTGTTTAACATTGAACTGTGCATACCAAGAGATAAAACAGGTAAGAAAGCTACAGATACATATTTACGAGTATTTGCCATTTGAAAAATATGTTTTCAACTGCTGGTGTAGTGCCAAGGGAACAATTTCAAGGCACATCCTGTCAAGAACACAACCTAATGGAGGCTTTATAAATTATGAGGACAACATCCATTCCTGGTATCAGCTCATTTCAAAGTGAAGGCTGGCGAGGCAGAGCTGTATCAAATGAACCTGGAGCAGACGTCTCATTGCTGTTTATCAAACATCCCCTGGCAGGTCTGCTGGAATAGCAGACTATCAAGTCAACTAAAACATAATTACTTTGTTTATGTACTTCCTCTGCCCTGCCTCCAAGGGCAGATGTGACCCAATTATGACAACTGAGTGATAACTGACTCGCTGTTGTTAATACCTGCCGTGCAATACCAACCTAAATACACAATGTAACTAATTTTAACTGATGAATTATGAATTTAAACAGTGATTGTTTTGTGGTCAACTGTGGGGCAGAAGAACTCAAAAACAGACGGATGAACAACAACATAAAATTTTTAATTATTCCTTATATCTACAAATCACACTGGAGCCTTTTTCTGCCCACCTCATGAATATAAATCCAAATGAACCTGGAGCAGACTCACTACTTTTAGCTATGTTTACTACTTTTACCTACCCCTGAAAAACAATCTGGGAGTTTAGCTGCTAGCTAATATTTTTAATTGCTTATATTTCTGGCTGCTGTTTGGTGCTGAGCAAGTTGCATACAGCTGGTTTTACAAAGTTTTTTTAGCGTCTTGCTGCTAAATTACTGGGTTATTGAGAGCACTGAGGCTGAACCATACAGTAAATGTGTTGTACAACTGAAACAAGGGGCTAAAAGGAGCTAAATTGCTGGGTTCTTGAGAGTACTGAGGCTGAATAACACAGTAAATGTGTCGTACAGCCAAAACAATGGCCTAAAAAAGGCTACAAAGCTCATAAGTGGGACAGAGTGGGGTGGTTTTAGAGATTTAGAGATTTTCGTCATTTGATAAAATGTGAATGTCAGTTAGTTCTTCACAAGCCACAAAAAGTTAGCACACACTTCAGCAGTCACTTCTTACACATTGAGGCTGTGAATGATCAGACTGGAGTGACACCTGGCACATCCTCTGAATGCAGCTTGCCACCAGCACTGATGCTAATGTTCTTTATGTTGCTGATGTATTCTGCTCTAAGTGAGATGTGTCATGCTTTTCCTTTGTTCTCTACACTGTACTGCTCATGATGTTTCTATGATAACAGCAATTTCCTCTTTGGTATCAATACAGTCTGACATACAAGACTGATAACGTGGATTCTTCATTTTGCTATATACCTCTTTGCATTACTCTAAAGGTTTTCCCCTAGAGAAACCTCTACCAGGCTCACAGTGAAGCCAAGTATTCTGTCTACACACCCTCTAACATGTTGTCGAGGCAAAACAGCCCCCCTGAGGCCATGCACATGATTGGAGCTGGTGAAATTAGATTAACCGTCAGCTTCCTGCTGTGTTTGTTGTGAGAGATCCTGCTGCCAAACGTTTGACAAGAATGTCACACAGAAAACCTCCGCCACTCTGACAAAGCTGCCAGCCCTGGCATCTGACCCCTCAGCGCGTCCGAGCAGCTACAAGTGCTTTCCATCTCCTGTGACTGCTCAACCTGTCAATCTGCCTATTCAAAGGTTTCCCCTTTCCCCAGGAAAAGCTCATTTTCCCTTCCCCTTGGCCCAGTCAGTAAGTGTCACTTCAGTTTAGATTTCACTGCCTCCCTGCAGCCTTGCACTAAAGCTCCTGTGGAGGGATTTCTGTCTGCTGTTGTGGACCTGCTGTCCAATTAAAACTGTAGGGGACAGGGGATTAAAAAACAACTTTCCACTGAGTACCTGGGCCTATGCCTCTGTCCTACATCAACACACAGCAGTAAAACTGGCTTCACATTGAGCCTTTTTAAATGTGTACTTAAACCAAACAAGCTGGAAAACATTCAGAAAATAACAAACTAACATTAAGCAGCAAACATATATCCCTGATCACTCGTGTTAACAGAATTTCATAGTGTGTTGATTGGATTGATTTTTTTTTTCTCTATTTGAAATGCTCAATACCCACATGTCCTCTGGTGAGCTGCCTGTTTATAAGAATCCCGTTAGGCCTGTGGTCTGCCAACATCACGGAGGGGTTGAATCTTAATACACCCTGATGCTTGTCTAGCTTCCAATCTGCTACAGCCTGTCTGTGAGAGTAATGAGAGACTGGTTCTGCCACAGAGATTTCCTCAAAGACCGCTGGATTAGGAATTCACAGGAGCCGCTGCCCCTGCAAGACGGCAAGCCCCTTTTTACTTCAAATCAATTCTAATTTTGCTCTCCGTGTCGATATCCTGCTCATTGCTCTCTTTCAGTCAGGTTTACTCGCTGTTTCCCATCATGCAGTCTTTTAGCTCTTACTTTGGTTAACTTGAAGACAACCTCGGTGGTTATCAGGAGGTGGCGTGTGAATATGTTAAGCAAGAGTGTCCTTTGTACAAACCTATTCAGCAAACATCCTCTCAAATAAGTGGTAATCTCATTAGCTTAGCCAGAAGTATGTGGTTGTACATTCCTTGACAATTAAAAAGTTCTTGAATAATGTCCCTCAAGGCTTCTGTATACCTGCCACTCTGTCTTGCTGAATTTTTTCTTGGGCCTTCGCATCAGTTGTCAGGTTACCAATGTCAGTGAGTGAGTGAGAGCGCGTTATTGCAGTAGAGAAATTGCCTGAGGCAACATATTAAAACAGGGTCACAGGCTATCTTTCCCCGGGGCTCCCTGTCAATTTCTGGTTTTGATGTAACAAGTATGTTTCAGGTGAGAAGGTGAAATGTATGCCAAGAACCCGCTCACCAGAACTAGAAATGATTGTTACATTGTGAGTGTATCAAGAAATAAACTGCACATACTGGAACTGATGTTGGAAAAAATAGATGGACTGATGAAATGAAACTGTTCTCGAACAAGTTCTGCAAACGGGAACTTGAGTAATGAAGACAAGAATAGTTCAAAATCAGATCAAATCATTGCAAGTTGTACTTCTCAGTTTGTTTCACATTACAGTCCATCATTCATTGTAAATGAAAGTCAAAAGGAAGATAAATAGATGCAGAAATACTGTAGCTACTTGCATGTAAACACACATAATAACAACAAAAACCCTGCTTAGAACTTAAGGGTGTCAAAGGAACCCTGACTTTCAACAGCTCTTAATATTGTACCTTGTCCTCTGGCTACCACTTACTTCCACAATTACAGAAATCATCACTCGGTGTACCATGGTTGCAGGATGAAAGGATGTGGGACACTTCTGCGAGTGACATTGGTGCAAAAAGAGCTGTCCATAGTAGCCGTGAAAAGTGCAGATGTGCCTGCTCTCAAATGGCGGAATGTAGCTATCAACCCCATAATCACAAAATTGTCCTCAACAAAGGCAGCCAATGCTTTTTTGTCATTTCCTGTAGGTTATGAGTAGCCGAGTAGAAAATTGCCTGGCGCGGGCTCATCGTTACGTACCGGCTTCTGTATCACCTCTGCCCGATTATTTTGTTTACCGAAGCCCATTTCTGTGTTTCATCAAATTTTCTGGATGGTAGCTTTTATCACAATAGCACTAATCACTCCTACTTCCTCATGCTACGGTAATGCAGAGACACGACACGACAGGTGGGAAATGTCAAAATGGATGTGACTTATAATTTGAGGCAAAACAGGTAGCAGAGGGACTGCTAATGAAGGTAGTGTTGCAAATTAGCCTGTATGGAAAAAAACGACATTATGAAGTTGCATTCACTTATTAGTAATATTACATCCTTGACCTTTTGTGGTTTGTTGAGCAGCTTCAAAGCAAAATAACCACACATAAAACATCGCACATAGAGCTGGAAAGATATTATCTAGAGGGCTTTCACAAATTTTCAAATGGTACCAGGCAAAGACGAGACTGTCTGCACCCAGCAGGTGAGAAAACCAGTAACCTTTGTCAAAGGGCGAGATTTTCCTCGACAAGAAGAGCATGTGCACACACTCAGTCCCAAATGCTTTGTCTCAGGAATACCTAATGCACTGCTTTGCTGGAGAGAGGCCAGATAATAAAGCTCAGTCAGGATCAGTGAAGACGGTCTCCACTGACTCTACCCTCATTGTTGGATGCCTCACTCCCTGGGAGTCGCTGTACGTTATCAGTGATCATCAAAGGCACTGTCAGGAAAGTGTGGAACTGGGGCTTCCACAGGCTGTCCAAGACGCTAGACACATCCAAATGAGACAGGCTTATTAATTCTTCAAAAGCCACACGGCTTCCTTTTCCCCAAGACTCATTTTGGTACATTTAAGGATGATAAAAGCTCAGCCAGGGAGCTCTCCCGCCTCTTTCCGCTGTCTCTCTTTTTCTTTCTCACACATACATCATACATAATGCAGGCACATGCATTCAGTTGATCTCAAGAAGATATTACTTCTTGCTTAAAAAAAGCTGTCATGTCTCAAAGTCTTTTGTAGGAATGGAAATAAGGACATTTCAGGGACAAAAATTCAGAGTTAAAAATACACACAGTCGTAACTGCTTTCTGCACATAGGCACTATGCGTCTTTTTCATGGCTGAGTGTTCTGTCTTTTTCCTGCTGTCAGTGTCCAAACAGGTGAGTCAGACAGCTTTCAGTAATGTGTTTATGATATAAACATATGTCATGAGGACCGGTGCTGGAAAAGAAACAAAAAGTTTAAAAGAAACTGTTGTTGAGGTTCCTCTGATATAGTTACTATTCAGCTACAAAACTGACATGAGAAGGAGACAGAGTCATTAATTCTGCAGAATGAAGCAACCAATTTCTCCCCAAATAATGTAGGAAGCGTTTCACTCAAAGAAAATGGAATCTCAGACAATGAGAGCTGTTTTAATGGGAGCAAACAGAGGAGGACAAAGCCTTGAAATTCATTACAACTTTTTTTTTTTGCATTTTCTCTCTATTGCTGCACATTGGATTATATGTGGGACATCAAAAGCTTTAATTATCTTAATTACTCCTACATTTGCAAGCAGGGACGGTCCTTGAAACCAAAGGAAAATGCAAGTGTTTCTGTGGCAAAACTAGTCGTTAAAATGCACATAATTTGAATGTTATATGAGAACCTTAATTGGTGAATTCATGGTTATCAAGGGGCCTCCTTCATTATAATTCAAGAGGCTCCTTCGTGGTGGCCATATTTTCACATAATGAATGTTTCCTCTCTCAATGCAAAAACCTCGCCTCCACCCCACCTACACAACCAAAATTAATATGTTTTTTGTTTACATGTGACAAGATGAATATGAGAAAACTCTTTACTCTTCACTCTCTTCACTCGTGACATTGATAAAGTGGGTGCACGATGCTTAACCTATCATGGATTAAGTGAAATCCACTCTAAAAATTCCACTATACTAACTGGGATTTCATATTTTCATAAGAAACTGAAAACAGTTTCCATAGAGGCACCTGTGCAGGAAAATGGCTCATACCTCATCTTGTCAGATAATTGATATTTTTTCTTTGAAGGAAAAATGGTTCACACATACTGCTTTCATTTAATTCCCTCACATAGCAAGTGGACATGAAAGTACTCATGGCTTCTGCCGTGCTGTTATTATTTAAATAATATCTTAATACCAGAAAAGAAACCAGCGTCTTTAATTGATTTGACTGGGAGCTGTTTGTGCAACTGTAACCGAACCCAGTGGTGATGTCACGGTGTACTGACACACCCTCGAGTGCACTGTTACATCACAGCAGCAAGAAAAGAATGAAACCCCAAAGAAAGCTGTCCATAATTTCATTTTTACTATAGTTGTATATTATTTGCATGCATTTACATTGAAATTAATGCAAATGTAGCCAATGCTAAAAGGTTTATGAACAAGGGACAGCCTTAGCGAGTGGCATGCCCTCTTGTCTCTGGAGTGAATTGGATAATGTGGTGGGGCTCACCCTGAGGTGCAGGGAATCTCACTACAGGGCCAGATGACACTTGTGCAGGTCGACTCTTTTGGGCACAAAGCCCAGTTGACTTGTTCAGCAGAGCTAAGCCAGCAGTGACTGCCAGGGGGCTTAGAGGTTAGCGTAAGCCGCTCTGGGCCATCGCAGCCCACTGACTCCGAACAGCAGGGTTGGCTGTGGGCTGCAGGACCCCTCTGCTAGGTAAAGCGCTCAACAAAAACACATCCATGACGCAAACATGGCAAGGACAGGAGAAAAAACAAACAAAATCCATGAGGATTATGGTTGCTTCAGCATCGAAAGCAGGGTGGTATTCATGAGCGCCTAATGTAAATGTAAACAAATGTTATAGTTTGTCTATATTTATGAGATCTGTTTTCCAAGAAGGCATTATTATTATCATTATTACAGCAAGACTGTGTGAGCTGCTTAGTATACGTATTTGTTATGCTCAGGCACTTAATTAACTGACATCCTATGACCACTGTAGCAGAGACACAGCCAATATGCATTTTCATATCTACGCAGTGACTGGAAAAAATACATTATGAAATCTAGACCAAACACATGTTTGCCGACATATTAATGAAGCCCCAGTCGCCAAGAGAGACAGCGCAGCTGAACTGATACATCTCTTTAGCCCCGAGCATGCTAACAGCAGTGTCAATTTCTTGACTGTGTCCCTCAAGGCTGCTGGCACAGAAGATACTTCAGTTTGAGGAGCGGGGAGTGTGTGTATGTGTGTGTGTGGTGGGGGAGGTTAGAGGATGGAGGGCTCCTCCCTCAACACCGCCTCGCCGCAAGAAAAGATAATTGTCTCCTCCTTACCCAGAGAGATGGGTGTATTTCCATGACCTATACTAGGTACTTGTCCCCTCTCTTGCACAGCCCGAGATGTCACAGTGGTTTGCCATAATTACTTTTGCTGATGGAGGTGAGAGAGGACATTTGCATCAGATGAGGCACCCAGTTGTTGGGTCTCCCCGCTCGCCATATGCAGCTTTTAATGTCACTGTAATCTCTAAAGGTTAGCATTGCCAGCACCACTGTATATCTCCGCAACTAGCTGAATCAGTGGTTTGGAAATAGGTTTGACATTGAGTTCGAGTAGACGCGAGAACACACATACGCGGTCACAAAAATATGCACACACACACACACGCTCACTCACACAAACACAAAGAAGACACCCTGGAAGAGATATGCTGTGCATCTTCACACATCTTTTTGTTATACGCTAAAACTTGGGATGAGATTGGCAAGGTCAGGTTGTGATTTCTTAACACAGACTCCCATCTCTTTTGAAACTCTGTGGGCTGTAGAGATAAACATATAGAGTGACTACTCCTTCCACCTTTTTTTTGTCTGGAGAGGTTTTCACCTTCACCTTGTATCTGATGTCTGCTGCTGTAATTTGCCTAAAGATTTTTATGACCCTGCATGTCAACTAAACAACTCCAAACCTGGCTCATAATTTTAATATTTATTTTTATGGATGCAAAATAAACAAAATATGTAAAATGAACTTAAAATCAATACAAAATAGAATCTGGCAAACTGGCACAAAAAAAATCAGCTACCACGTCCACGAACACACACCCACCACTATAATTAAAAGGTAGCTCATCTGATTCAGTTGCTAGCAGTTGCAATTAGTGTTGCTGTCTGCAGTAAAATAGACAGGATGACAGCACCTTTGGATGGGGTGGCGGGTGCATCATCTCAATTATGTTTTCTATTAACATAATGAAATCAACGTCCGTCCACATATGTGTATGTGTCCCAGTGATTTGAGGACACCACTGGCAAACGGCATTCATTTTGGCTAGTCCATGACTCGGACTACCACTTCAGATCAAGCTGTCCTTCCCAATCAACCTCCTCCAGGTTTCTCTGTAATTATCCAGTGAGATGAGATGTGCTGGCTGACGGCTGACTGATCCATAACCAGGCTCAGCAGCCTCCGCAGAAATGGCAGAGTCTAAAAGACTGAAGAGGAAGTTGACAGAGGAAGCTAGGAAGGGAAAAGGAGAGAGTGGCCGAGCAAGAAGCCACCGCTGAGCTGGCCTACTTGCTGTTGAACTCCCAAGTAATATTAGCTGGCTGCTAAGTCTTGTGTTGTTGCACTTACTTTGACTGTTAGTAGTAATTTGTTGCCTCGCTAGTTTTCAGAGCCAACATAATCAGAACAAATAGATGTGCACAGCTGTCCATATTTATGACAGTGGTTTTGCACTCTGGGCGGCGCTAAAACCCCAAAATACGGATGGAGTACTAGAGATAGACACGATCAAAGACAGACTTTAAAAGCTCTCACCAGCAATTTATTGTAGATTTGAGTGATAAATAATCTCCATAAACAGCATATAAATGCAGAATCTGTAGGCGAGGGACCAAGATCTTGGCACTGGAAGTGTTCGGGTTTCCCTCTGCAGTGTGAGTAAAATTGCCTAATCACGTTTGAGTAGGCGTTAGTTGAAAGCAGGTAAACAAGTAAAAGAAAGAGAACACACTGGTCACAATACAATCTTGAAACCCATTAGCCACGCAGATAGACATAAAACATAACTATGCTGGTTTGGCTGATTCCAAAATGACACATTCGCAAGTGCACAGTGAACCAGTGTGTTCAACCATCATCATCATGCTAGTACCAAAGGTAAACAACAAAAAAGAAACTACTTACAAAACTGTGAAGGCTGCAATTTAGTTACGTCCTTGGACCCTCTTAACAGTTGTACACTGATGCTGCTGCGGTGTTCAGTCAAGAAAACCTGCATCTCTCTGTCTTTGTGCCATCCGATTTATTCCTCCCAATCTCCCACTCAGAGAAAAAGATTGTGCCTTCCATAGTCTCTAAATCCCATACCTCCCAGAGCATCCGCGTCTGTTCATCACACTTTCTCCATTCTCTTCTTGTTTTTTTGTTTCTGGGATTCTGGTGACATTTTCAAAGTGCCAGATCCTTGCCTTGAGACATTGTGCATGTGCCCACACCTCTCCGCCCCCAAAAAACACACACACACGTACACATGGTGCATAGAGCAGATACACACACTCTTTGCCTAGAGCCAGGGCCCTCTGTGCTCGTCTACCTCAGAGAAGCTGGAGCTTGGCATAGAGAGGAGGCTCTGGTGGATTCTGTGCTCCGCCTGCCAATGCTGCTCTTTTGATCTGCAGCCAGCTGATGACAGATCTACATTAAGCTCATAGTCTTCTCTCTTTCGCTTCTGCTTCTCCTCTCCTCCTCCCTGACACCGGGGCAAAGTGTTACTGTAAGTCCACGAGCACTGGTAAGAATTGACATCCCGTGGGGTCGGCACTGTGAGTCTCCTCTCACACCAAAATGAGTGAAATATAGAATGCTGAGTGGGTTTCCAGCTTGCAGAAAAACACCATGTGGGTGTAAGCCAAAGATAGTGCCATATCAACAATCCAGGGGAAAGCTTTGCAGATCTTTGATGTGTATTTCCAAGTTTCGAAGGAAAAATCCAGCCTTTAATATGTTCACACTTGAGATATTGTTACATTTGTATGTAATGTAGTGAAGTAGAGGTGCAATTAGTTTTTTTTCTGCCCACTTGCTTTCAACTTTTTCTCTTCTAGCTGAGAAAAAGTGAGGTATGAAAGTGAAACTGTGGGTAGTGTGAGATTTTCAAACATTCAACAAGCGACTGAGGCTACAACTGGTGCAAAAATATATTCTACATTGTCTATGATTTCTCTCTGTGCGAATGTTGAATGTGGTCTAGACAGAAGCCCATACTTTCTGGTTCTGAGTGACAACAAAAAACAGATGCTTGGGATTAATGAGTCAGACTGACAGCAGACAATTTCATAAACTCTATTAGCTTTTCCGAGCATAAGAAAACAGGCTATTACATGTTTTAGAGGGGATTTTCTTTTAACTGAACTTGTTAAGATTTGGAGGCAATTTTGGTGTGCGTGATTTAGTCTATAGACAAAGCTGCCAAACCACAGAGCATATTGTATCAGAGCTAGGCATCCCTAGAGTTTAAAGTGAATTAGAAAATGAAAAGCTTTACAAACACAAAGAGATTATGACGGCTTGCTTCTTGTTCTGTGACTGAATTTTGGAAAAAAAAAAAATCCAAATGCCTCGCCAATTCAGGATGCATAAAAAGCTAAGAGGTAACACAATTTCAGATGATGGAAACTTAACAACCGTCATTCAAAGATCCTCACAGATTATACCATTCTACAGTATATTCTGTTCAGGCTGTTCTCTCGCTCCCACGCAGCAAAGTGAATATCTGCTGATCGTCACCTCGGCAGAAAACCGGTTTGCTAGCTGATAATTTTCAGCTGATCGTCAGATCGCAAAGCAAAAATTGCACTCAACTGACTAAATGTTTGTGTTATGACTCATTCATCCACCTGATAAATGCTTGTGAAAAAAATAGTGCA